>CM077033.1:77607804-78807804 GCA_039090855.1 Macrothele yani | reverse complement strand
CCTTTGGTCACCAAGTTCCAATACCGCTGCTCGGCTAACGTGGTGCAGAGAACGTCGACAGCGGACCGTTGAACAGTTGAAACCACTTCTCTAGAGAGACGAATCAAGGTTCACCTCTACCGTTTGAATGGCAGGGTCTGGGTTAGGCGTCTTTTTGGAGAACGCCTCCTGCCGCAATGTATTGTGCGAACTGTGAAGTTCGGTGGCGGAGGAAATTACGCAATCGGAGTGCTTCAACTGGTATGATATGTGACACTTTGGCGCAATTCCTGGTAGACTCAACGCCGAGACCTCCTGCACCATTTTGGATGACCATGCGGCTTTCTACGTTGTGGCAGTTTTGCGGGGTTGACCCATGTTACTTTGAGGATGACAATGCCAACTGTCATGATGCGAGGTCGACCATGTCTTGGTATGGTGTCAATGGGGTTAATCGAATGAACTGGCCTGCGCAGATCCTGGACCATAACGCTATCGAGCACCTCTGGGACGAGTTGGAGCGTCGGCTTAAGTGGTGCCCCCACCGTCCGAAATCGGTGAAGGAACTGAGCTGTCTTCTCCAAGCCGAGTGGAAGAAAATACCGCTAGCTATCGTACAGAACCTGGTTGAGAGTATGCCCCGGAAGATCGCAGCTGTAATCGGAGCTCGTGGAGGCTCCACCAACTATTGAAGGTGAATAAACTTCGTTTTCCTTTGCAATCACAGGTGTCAAATTACTTGTTGGTAGATAGTGTAGTTCCTAAATTAAACCTTAACGGCCAGACGAAACATGTAAACAACAGAAGTTAAACGTACGGAAAAGATGCTTTATTCAAGGTTTTCTCCAACACATCGTAACATAGCATATCGGTATTATCATTAAACACACCACACACCAACATCGCTACGTTTCACACAGCTCCACAACACAACGCTCTCCAACCAACGCGCCACAAGCAACAGTTTACTCGTAGTTTATATATCTCGTTCTTATCAAAACAGGAATACGTCACATTCAACCTCAATTATGTTGCCAACAGTATTCGTTTGAAAGAAAATATATTATGTTAAGAATGAAGTATGACTGAGAATACACTCAAGATTTACATAGGGAAATAAACTAAAAAGGAAAGTTTAGTAAGAATATACGTCCCAATTGTCAGCTGAAACAACCAGAGGACCCTGTGTTTCTCACAATCGAAACCCATTTTCATGGATTGCCCTGCATTGTAGAAACAAAAATCCGTAAAGAGCAGACAGTGTCATTTATTTTATAATTTACTATTTATATTTCCATTTTTGTTAATTGACAGAATGTTTCGAGATCAAACTTAGAATTTTGCACAGGTAGTGCGAATTTTTGAATTTATCTGATTTTGTGGGACTGGTCAGCGACCCCTGATAAAGTTCAACTGCTCTTTCCTGAAAAAATATTATCCATGTAAAGGGTAAATAAGGAAATTTAAATGCTGGAGTGGTGTTTCCCGATAGAAGAGTAAAATGGAAAAGAGCAGAAAATTGGATTTAGATGGGTACAGGGTATCTTGTATAGAAAGATAATTTATATGTTACCCAAAAATTTTACTCACGGCGTGTCAGCTGTGCCTCACTAGAGAACAACCATGTTTGATAAGCGATGTTCTTCAGCGGAAAAAAAGCAAAAGGCACAGACGCATAGAAAGCAAAAATGTGGAAAAAGGGAATATCTCAAAAAAATACACTTAAAGATGCAATGAAAAACTGACGACTGTTAAAAAACAGTCTTTATTTTATTCACTTTCTACTCTGCAGGAAATTTCCTCGCACCATCCTCCTCTTCATGAGCCCAGAACGCAATGGGCATGAGAGGTTTATATTTCTGGACTTTTAAAACGCTTAGTACATTGTAAATGCATTAATAACTTATTATTTTAACAAATTTTTTAATTGTCCTTAGTCCCAGATAGACGTTTTATATGGTCCCTAAGGTAACTGTAGGCACTGAATTCTCCAGTCTGCGCTGAAAAATCAGTAACAATTCATATCCTTGGTGTTAAAGGTCAGGCCAACCATACGAAATAATATGGCTAGGCATTAATGGAATTAGTCTAAGCTCAAAGAAGTGATGTTTGCCTTTTTCCATCGGAGCTTTGACTTGCTTAAGACAGCGATAGATGGCTTCTTGCACCAGAAGCTAAATGAGAGAAGTGTTTGTGTCCGGAATCTGAAGGAGTTCTTACCTAGTAAATTGGATACAGTTGACGAACATCGCACGATCTCCAGGTAAATAAGTATGAACGGAAGAAATGGATTCACAGGACGATATATTAAAATTATTCTGAATGACTTTTTCCGTCCTGAATTTTCATAGATCGAAATACTAAATTTGTTTTTTCTTAATCTACATACGGGTATGGATTTTCTTTAAAACGCTATTCGAAAGCACTAAATAATTATTATGTAATTGGTATGTCAATTTCGTGGAGGGAATATTTTCTGAATTATACTTTCCGCATTTAAAATTTTAATTATTTTCTAATAGTGTTTGCTGTATGGTGTATACCGGTCATTTAAGTCAGCGGCCATGTTGAAATAACGTTATCGGCTATGATTGCACAATCTGGTTATTGTCAGTATACTTGTATGATGTTTGGTCAAACGCAAGGTCTTTAGATATATCTCATGGTATAAGGTTGGGCTCGCTACGATGTCAGCCTCTCATTGGCTGCTGAAATGACGTTGACGTGGACGCTCAGGGCTCGACAGCCAACATGGCAGCTTTAGGCGTCTTGTGGCGTTGGGTTACGGCATACGAAACGATCATAATAATCACACTTATTATGTAAATAACGAAATAAAAGTGCAAAGAACTGTTCCTACATAAATCAAAATCATAAAATCAAACTATTTACCTTCCGTGAAGCGCAACATTTCAAAATTTATTTGCATATATGTGAAATCACATTTTAATACTTACCGCCAAACCACTACAAAATAAACAACTACAAGAATTAAGGTTAAACACTGATACTTAAATTATTTCTGAAATTTACTTCAAAAAATGCCAAAAAAGGCGGCGATACGTATCACTGCCAAATCAATCAGTTCCGTACCGTAAACAACACGAAAACTATTCTGTCTCTTTATATATTCACTCTAGAAACGTTTTTCAATATTCCTTCATGGCGTGAATGTATATAACACATAAGCAAGCTAAAAGAAACAAAACAAAACAAAAAAGCAAATATATGCGCAAGAAAACCAAGAGTTAGGTGTTATACGTCCTTTTTTTTTTCAAAATTATTTTTTCCTGTAAAGTTAAATAAGCTTATTATTTTGCTCTTAGTTTAAGAATGTGGTTTTCACTTTAAAACTTTTTTACCAGAATTTGTGCTAGCTGGTTGTTTTAGTAGTTTACAGGTTTAGCAGAATTTAATGTTCAAAGATTTTATTAACTTACAAAATTTATATTTTTAGCACTTAAGCAGATGTAATATAGCAGAAAGCCACTATCAGGTCTTTGTAGAAATGAGAGAGGGATCATTTCTGTTTTACCCTGAAGAAGGAATAAGTGATTATTCTCAACATGTTCTACAGTACATGTCTCCTTTCATAATCTAACTTTTAAAGTTTACAGATTTTTAGTTTTAGCCCTCATCAAGGGGACAATATATTTCGGTAATAGAGGTTTTGTTATACATCTTTTTTTAGGTTTTTATTTTAAAAAATGTTTGTACATACCCACACACATCATTTAAGAAGGTTGAATTTTATTTTCTGGAAGTGAAGATATAGAAGCTATATCGAATATCTACTTAAAAAATGACATCTCGAAAAATACACACACACACCATATATACATACTGACATACATACATATACACACACCATATATACATACTGACATACATACATATACACACACCATATATACATACATACACACACACAGGGATGTAAGGTCAGGTGATGCGTAACATCACAGCCTCTCCTTGACAAATGTCAACCCCGCCTTCTCGTGGTGCATCCTGTTCCCACTAAAGGGGCTCTGACGACCGCAAATAGCGGTATAACTATACCATCGGGATCAGAGGAAATGCTATCCCACACTCGCCAACCCGCTTGGCCAGCGTGGTGAGTTATGGCCAAACACCTCCAAAATGACTCTACAACTTAAATCTTGGCCCTCAGTCTCCGGCAGCTGGAATGTACCTGGCCAAGGCAGCGGCCAGTGCGACATGAAGGCAGAGGGTGCTAAGAATCCCCGGAGGACCGGACTAGGCTGCCATTTGATGCTGACCTTGGCTACCTACAACGGACGCTCCCTATCTTCTGATTCAAGGCTTCTTGAATTGGAAGAGGAACTACAAAGGATCAAGTGGGACATCGTCGGGCTAAGTGAGGTAAGGAGAAAAGGAGAAGATCTCATTGAACTGAAAAGTGGACATCTCTTCTATTATCGTGGGACAGATACTGGCAGAACTAGTGGTGTTGGATTTATAATAAACAAGAAACTGAAGGATAAAGTGGTAGAAGTTGAAAAGTTCCTCTGACAGAGCTGCACGACTCGTTATCCAACTATCGAGAAGATACCAGGCTCAGATTATTCAAACTTATGCACCCACCACAAGTCATCCTGAAGAAGAAATTGAAGAATTTTATGAGGAAATTCGTCATCTAAATAATAAAGGTAAGCAGCACTTGAAGATAATTATGGGAGATTTCAATGCAAAAATAGGGCACCGGCAACAGAATGAAACTTCAGTAGGTAAATTCGGTCACGGCAACAGAAACCAGCGTGGAAATACTCTCGTTGAGTTTGCAGAGGCAGAAGGATTTTTCATCTTGAATTCCTTTTTCAAGAAAAAGCCACACAGGAAATGGACATGGAGACATCCAATTGGGACGACAAGTGAAATTGATTTTATTATGTGTAACAAAAAATTCGTCATCGAAGACTGCAGTGTGCTGAACAAGTTCAACACAGGTAGTGACCATAGATTGGTGAGATGTAAGATGCACCTCAACACTAAACTGGAACGTGGCAAGCTCATAAGACAAACAAAATGTATTGACATAACCAACCTTAAAAAACACCATAATACTTTCAAGTTGGAACTGAAGAACAGATTCACTGCTTTAGAAGGCCTAACATCGGAAGAAGTGGATATTTCGGAAGTTAACAGAAAAGTAACCAAAGCTCTTATGGAAACAGCAACAAAATTAGCTGGGTCTAAGAACAAGTTGCATGTAAACAAATTATCAGGAAAAACCAAAATGTTGATGCAAAAAAGAAGAGAGATGAGGACAACTAAAGAAGATGTGACTTCCAAAGTGGATTATATAGAGCTATGCAAGACAGCACGAAAAAGTATCACTGAAGACGTAAGGAAATTCAACTGTGAGCTAGTGAGGAAAGCAATTGAAAACAACCAAAGCCTAAAGATAGCAAAGGGACATCTCAGTAAGGGAAGAAAACAGATTATGGCTCTGAGAAAAGAAGATGGTTCTATAACAAGAAATAGAGGCGAAATTTTGACAAGAGTGAAAGATTTCTACTCCAAATTATATGAAAGGGATGATACATGTACTCCAGACATCATGAAAGGTACCAGAGTTCTTCCAGTCCTCCCAGCAGAAGTTGCTCATGCAATCAAGAACATGAAGCGGAGGAAAGCTCCAGGAGAAGATGGAATTACTATAGACATCATACAAGAAGCAAGTGGAGAAATTGAAAAAGTACTCGCCCAAATTTTCACTCGATGCCTTAATGAAGGGAAGATTCCTGAGGATTGGAACACCGCTACAATGATCCTGCTACATAAAAAAGGTGACATTGAGGATCTCAGGAACTACAGACCTATCAGCCTCCTATCAGTGGTTTATAAAATCTTCACTAAAGTTCTTTCACACCGTTTGAAGGTAACACTGGACATGGCTCAACCGAGAGAACAAGCTGGATTCAGGAGTGGCTACAGCACAATAGATCATATCCACGTACTGAGAGAACTAATTGAAAGAGCGAGGGAATATGAACTTCCATTGTGCATGGCTTTTATCGATTATGAAAAAGCCTTTGATTCGGTGAAACCATCAGCAGTTACCACGGCTCTGAAATCCTGCGGTATTGAAGATGCATACATTAATATTATTAATAACATCTATGAAAATGCAAGTGCAAAGATTCGGCTGTTTGAAAATACAACACACATAAAAATTGGAAAGGGAGTGAGACAAGGTGACACCATATCTCCGAAGCTCTTTAATGCCACATTGGAAAATGTCTTTCAATCACTGAACTGGGAAAACAAAGGGATAAAGATTAATGGAGATTTTCTAACCCACCTTCGTTTTGCTGATGACGTAGTCATTTTTGCAACTACCCCATCAGAGCTGCAGAGTATGATCCAGGAACTTGCTGACAAGAGTAAAGAAGTGGGATTAAAAATGAACTTTCAGAAGACAAAAGTGATGTTCAATGCTTTTACAAGAAATGAAGACTTATCGATTGATGGAGAAAAATTGGAGATAACAGATACGTATGTTTATCTTGGACAGCAGATATCAAGTGAGGGTCACATTGATGAAGAAATTAATCGGCGTACAAAACTTGCCTGGAGAGCTTTTGGAAGAAACAGCATAATTTTCAAGAGCAATATGCCATTATGTCTTAAAAGAAAAGTGTTTGATCAATGCATCCTTCCAGTGCTTACGTATGGTGCAGAGACGTGGACCTTAACTAAAAGAGACATACAAAGGCTGCAGACAACTCAAAGCAGCATGGAGAGGTGCATGCTTGGTATAACCAGGAGAGATAAGAAGAGGAACTCGTGGATCCGAAAAATGACGAGAGTGGAAGACATCATGATCAGAGTTAAATCCCTGAAATGGCAATGGGCTGGACATACTGCCAGAAGGACAGACCATAGATGGACAGCCGAAATTTTGGATTGGATTCCAAGGGACAGGAAAAGACCCAGGAAAAGACCACATGGGAGATGGGTGGATGAAATTCGTAAATATGCGGGAGTGACATGGAGGAGACTGGCACAAGACAGACCGTTGTGGAGGAAACTTGGGGAGACCTTCGTCCAGCAGTGGATTGATAATGGTTGACAATGATGATGATGATGACACACACACACACCATGAAGGAATGGTGAAAATTTTCATCTTTAAAAACTCTGTCTCTCCTATATATGTGTGGGGCACTTTTTTTATGTTAATGACTAGCAAATAAGTTGGTATACTCATTACCATTGATGCTGTGCTAATTCAATTCTACAACTTTTCCTTTACCAGATTTGATCCTTAACACAATGTGCCCATGACAGATGTATTGAAATAAAGCTTTTCTTTCTCAGATGAGTATATTTAATAGCTATCAGAGAAATTGCAAATACTTCCATACATGCATACAAACAATGAAAAATTGAAATAAAAAACAAAAAAAAATAGATTTCTGATGCCAGAATTCTTTGGCGTTATTCCTGCAGGTTGCTTACATTTTTTCCATGGCAGGAAAAATCTGGTTTGGCCATGTGCATCCAGGAAACTTTCACTTTGATGAAGCCTGCCACTTACGTACTTTTCTGCGTTGAGCTTCTTCTGCCTTCCTAACTTTTGCTTTTGCATTTAAATGTCTTATCCGTATAAAGGTTCGGGTTCTAACATATTACTTTATCACCTCTGTTGGAACATCTGGAAACCTATGACCAGTTTAACACATAGTTTGTGTACAATCATGTGTTCCTGGGATAAAGAGTCATGTCCATGCACTTCTGCAAACATCAACTCAAACTGGATAAATTTCTCCAACCATGGATCTGATGGAGCAAGCAGCCCACCTCGTGAAAGGGTCTCAATCCAGCCAACAGGTACTGATTCTGTAGTTGATGTTGGATTAAGTAGCTGGCCAGTTGGCGTACCCAGCGAACGGTCATATTTTCTTCTTCGGTAAGCTATGTAACCTGCAAGGTAACGAAAGCCTTATACAGAGCAGTCAGAGCCAAAGGGAGTAGCAGGTGGTACCTGAATACCTGTAGAGTCTTGTAGTGTAATATCCCGAATCTCAGCTTCACCTTCAATCATTGCCAGGGGTTCTGACATATCAGGTAAAACGGCACTAAACAATTGAGATGTCAAAAAGTAATCATCATCACCACCACCTAGCGCAACAGGAGCAGTACTTGAAAATGGAATGCCACTTACATTGGCACCTAGAAGCAAGAGCCGCAAACATGATTTCTTTTCTGTAGGCAATGGATGATCATAGAAGTGGCCAAGCGCACGTATTTGTGAAAAAAAATATTTCAAGTCAGTCTTGATTGAGTCGAGCATTTAGGGTGTATTTTATGTTCAGAGGCTTCAGATCAGTGAAGAGTCCCTGTAATGAGCGAATGGTTGTGATGAATCCTTTCTGAAAGGCTAACAGATGTGGTGCATTACCTACCTTCATTCCTCGGATGTATGCATGCAACTGTCGTAGAATCCTCTCTTGGGTTTCACGATGAGTTCGAAATCCACATGCCAAAGACTTCTCATCTGTAGGCCTTCTTGAATTTAGCACATCAAACGAGTCGTTCAGAAGTTGAACTAATTTCGCGACGTGTTCTTCATGTGGCATAAGAAAGCGTATTCCTTGTGCAGAGTGGTTCGAAAAGAGCTCAGTTGCCAAATGTACACGTTGGCGGTCACGGCCCTTCACACTAATGTGATGAAGTGACAACTTTGGGCATATCTTCATCTCACTGCAATCCAGAGTAAGGAGATGTTCAATAGTAGCTTTTTTAATTTTCTTATTACTTGGGAGTGTTAGTCCATCATCGATAAAATTATTTCTTAGCAGCTTGTAAAGGTGTGGAACATCTGCAAACACCCAAACCCGTTTATTTGATATTTGAGGATAGGGGAAGCATGTGTTTGTGTATGTTACCCTGTAATTCCTTCCATACAGCACGATTTTTGCCACCGAGGTCAGCTACAGCAGCAACAACATTATACTGAATATCTTCCAGAGATGATATTATTTTGTTCAACAATGAGGCTGTCATCTGTATGTCAAAATCAAAATATAGTACCTGCTTTCCAGCTTGCAAATAGTCCCTGTACCATGACTACTTGCACATTACTGTGTGGACCAACAATCCTGTCTTCTTCTTGGTTATAGGAAATTCTGCTATCTACGTTCATTTCATCAAAAGAAATGACACATGTACACTCTAAAGTACTACGTCTTTGTGCCTGTGCCTTCATTAGCTGAAGGACAACATGTAGAATTCCAGGGTGACATTGGAATGAGCGAGCAGTCCACCGCCTCAGTGTTGAAATCCCTGGCAATGGAAAACTCATTTTATCTCTCAAGAAAATATAGCACTTTCTTGACATTGCACGCAGAGTAATGGCTTTACAGATGTCTTCTCTTTCCCATTTTACACATTTCTTGCCCTTTATTAAACAACGGACCTGATTTGTAGAGCAGAGTTTTGCTAAAACTTTCCTTACTTCGGTTTCTAACTCCGTGTCAAATATTTTCAAGTATTCTTGAAAACGTCGTCGAGTTGTTACGAGCTGACTGTGAAGGTACTTGTTTCTTACTCTCATCTGAATGCACGCTGTGTTTAGCCTTTGGTTTTCTTCCTCCAATTTCTTTATTCTTTTCTCCATTGTTTTTATATCATGATGAAACACATGCACTGTGTTTCTTGATCAGTTCCCATCGGCTTCTTTACATTCCTGTTCTTTGGTGATAGATTATCAATGGTTTACAATGCACGTTTCCGAACTCCACGGTCATGACATCGAAGTGCAGTAGGCGTTGTAGTCTCAGGTCCTGAAATGTCAGCACTGGCTCTAAAACTTACCTTATTAATACCAGTATTATTGCTTGTGGGAAGGTGTATTGTAGGTACTGCTCAACACTTTCCTGCTAGTTAACCCAAGTAACTCTGCCTTTAAATCACGCTGGTAGTCATCATGTGTGAAATGTTGAGAACACACTCTTGCATTGGAAACTTTAAAAGAATCCTTACCCTTACATTTCTGAATCCACAATTTTTATAGTAATAAATCCTTGGGAAATACATGGTACATAGTGTCAGTGTTCTTGGTTTTCCTATTGTACGTAGTACAACAGGCCACTGCACAACCCGGAATTATTGCGTGTCTTACGAAACACAGAAGCAATGAATTTCAGTGGTAAATAAATATCGAAATAAACAAACTATAAAACTATACGATACAAACTTCAAGCGGTGGAAAATCAACTGCGTTAATAGAGAAAACTCCAGCACACCAATTGTAAACAAACAAGGATGCAAGAAGTTGAAAGACTGAACGTCCAGCGTCAGACCTACGTCATGCGTGGTTTCAAAAGAACCGCGTCTGATCCTGCGCAGCCCAAGCAGGATACTCCTGGCCAACTAACTGCTTCTCACTTTATCAGAGGTATATAAAATATATTTTTATTATGCAAACTGATAACTTTAAAAATTATGTGTTTAGTTTGTTTTGCAGACTTCAATTTAAGAAATAACGGGATGCAAACATTTTAAACGTTAAATAATGTCACAGTATATTTCACCGTATCTTATTTAGTACTATAGACAACTAAAGAAACATGAGATAGTGTAATATTTTATGATTCTCTAGGAGTGTTTAAAAAACGTACCAAACATTAAAAATGGAAGGTATAGCAGAATTCCTTTGTGTGTGTGTGTCAGATTTTTCAAAATCCCAATAAAAAATTAGTTGGCTCTCTTGCTTTAAAGAGAGCAGAAAATGGCTTCGATACTGATTCAACAAAAGTTTCGCCCACGCTAATTGTGTTATGTTGGGTTTCCAACACATCGCTTGTATAGCAGCGTATTCGTACGGCCGATGTTCGATTTGTCTTCGTGGAACAAACGTTTCAAGATAACGAGGACAGCCACCATATAGCAAATAAAACAAATATATACCACCGTCTTGTTTTAAAAATAACTCCGTGATTCTTCCAGTCCCCTTCAATTTACAATGATTGTTTATCAGATGAATAGGTCAAAGCGATTAAAACATTTAATTTTCATAGTGCAAGAAACATTCACCAAAATATGTGAACTGCTTCAGCAGCCAGAGAAGTGGTTCTGTAACAAAAGTAAAATTGGTTTGTCCCCTTTGTTTAATATGTCAATTAAATCTCCCTCAATGGTTTGTCCTTGCTTAGCTATTCTCACTACACCCAATTCAGACAGGAATATTAACGTGCAATCAACCTTACAAAAATTGAAATCAGAAAGCAGTGTTCTCGTTCGGTGAACCAGCGAAAAGCAGCTGAAGTGATTACTTCTCTACACTGATGGAGGAAAAAAATAGCAATTATAATAACAACACTACACAAACCGAAACAGCGTTACTTGTGTGCTACGGATATGCTAGAAAAGATAAGTTACTGCTTGCTATAATCTACCGCTGACTGCAAAGTAGTGATCCGTTTGTGTCTGAGACATCAGCTGACAGCAGTTGATGGCTGTGCCACATAGCTGTGAATTACGGCCCTTCATTATTAAGAAATCAAGGGGGTTCCTTTCATGTTTAGAACAAATAGAGCTTTGAACCATGTGTGTGGGGGGGGGGGCGATATAATGTAAAACATGTAAATGGTGGGGACTCGAGCACGTAATTATATTAATTAAACAATCGCCATTTAAGGCAACAAGGGCAACACCGAACTTTGGAAAACATTTTTAAGTTGGTACACTCGTTGAAAATGAATGAAGTTCCCTCAATTTAAATAAAAAAATCGTTACATGCGAAAAATAAATTATAAAATTATTAAACGGACACTTGTTAAAAAAACTCGCAATATTGTGAAATACAAAAGAAAACAATTTGTTTCGAATCGGGCAAGCAGAGGTTCGTCTTCAACAAAATTTCCACAGGTGAAAACGCAGTGTTGTGGTTAAAGTATCCGCTATACAAATATGTTGACACTCTGGGCAGCAGAATTTATAATTATAATAAGTTCTGCAGAAAACTGGAAAATTTGGACACTATGTTACTGTCAAGAAGAGCAACACCAGCCTTATATTCACAATGAACAGGGACACATTATTACAGCGGACACAGCTATTATTGAAAGCTTAGAATTGAGAAGGCTCTAATTTTCGCCCAAATGTGTTTGTCCCTGTGAAAATTATTAAGAGGTGTCTGTCCAAAGATTCTAACACTTCGATTGTATTAACAGATTCCTGGAAACCCTTTTTTGCATCCCACACCTCTTATATTGCAAATATATATATATATATATATATATATAACAAAATTAGCTGGGTCTAAGAACAAATTGCATGTGAACAAATTATCAGGAAAAACCAAAATGTTGATGCAAAAAAGAAGAGTGATGAGGACAACTAAAGAAGATGTGACTTCCAAAGTGGAATATATAGAGCTATGTAAGACAGTACGAAAAAGTATCACTGAAGACGTAAGGAAATTCAACTGTGAACTAATAAGGAAAGAAATTGAAAACAACCAAAGCCGAAAGATAGCAAAGGGACATCTCAGTAAGGGGAAAAACAGATTATGGCACTGAGAAAAGAAGATGGTTCTATAACAAGAAATAGAGGCGAAATTTTGACAACAGTGAAAGATTTCTACTCCAAATTATATAAAAGGGATGATACATGTACTCCAGACATCATGAAAGGTACCAGTACCAGAGTTCTTCCAGTCCTTCCAGCAGAAGTTGCACATGCAATCAAGAACATGAAGCGGGGAAAAGCTCCAGAAGAAGATGGAATTACTGTAGACATCATACAAGAAGCAAGTGGAGAAATCGAAACAGTACTCGCCCAAATTTTCACTCGATGCCTTAATGAAGGGAAAATTCCTGAGGATAGGAACAACGCTACAATGATCTTGCTACATAAAAAAGGTGACATTGAGGATCTCAGGAACTACAGACCTATCAGCCTCCTATCAGTGGTTTATAAAATCTTCACTAAAGTTCTTTCACACCGCTTGAAGGTGACACTGGACGTGGCTCAACCGAGAGAACAAGCTGAATTCAGGAGTGACTACAGCACAATAGATCATATCCACGTACTGAGAGAACTAATTGAAAGAGCGAGGGAATATGAGCTTCCATTGTTCATGGCTTTTATCGATTATGAAAAAGCCTTTGATTCGGTGAAACAATCAGCAGTTGCAATGGCTCTGAAATCCTGCGGAATTGAAGATGCATACATTAATATTATTAATAACATCTATGAAAATGCAAGTGCAAAGATTCGGCTGTTTGAAAATACAACACACATAAAAATTGGAAAAGGAGTGAGACAAGGTGACACCATATCTCCGAAGCTCTTTAATGCCACATTGGAAAATGTCTTTCAATCACTGAACTGGGAAAACAAAGGGATAAAGATTAATGGAGATTTTCTAACCCACCTTCGTTTTGCTGATGACATAGTCATTTTGGCAACTACCCCATCAGAGCTACAGAGTATGATCCTGGAACTTGCTGACAAGAGTAAAGAAGTGGGATTAAAAATGAACTTTCAGAAGACAAAAGTGATGTACAATGCTTTTACAAGAAATGAAGATTTATCGATTGATGGAGAAAAGCTGGAGATAACCGACACGTACGTTTATCTTGGACAGCAGATATCAAGTGAGGGTCACATTAGTGAAGAAATTAATCGGAGTACAAAACTTGCCTGGAGAGCTTTTGGAAGAAACAGCATAATTTTCAAGAGCAATATGCCATTATGTCTTAAAAGAAAAGTGTTTGATCAATGCATCCTTCCAGTGCTTACGTATGGTGCAGAGACGTGGACCTTAGCTAAAATAGACATACAAAGGCTGCAGACAACTCAAAGCAGCATGGAGAGGTGCATGCTTGGTGTAACCAGGAGAGATAAGAAGAGGAACACGTGGATCCGAAAAATGAAAAGAGTGGAAGACATCATGATCAGAGTTAAATCCCTGAATTGGCAATGGGCTGGACATACTGCCAGAAGAACAGACCATCGATGGACAGCCGAAATTTTAGATTGGATTCCAAGGGACAGGAAAAGACCCAGAAGAAGACCACATGGAAGATGGGTGGATGAAATTCGAAAGTATGCAGGAGTGACATGGAGGAAACTGGCACAAGACAGAGCGTTGTGGAGGAAACTTGGGAAGACCTTCGTCCAGCAGTGGATTGATAATGGTTGACAATGATGATGATGATGATGATATATATATATATATATTGAAAGAATTAAGTAAAGTTATAAATATTTCGAAAGACAAATATTCATCGACATTTATAGAAAATTAATAACGCTTTCAAACATTTGTACCAGTTTTTAGTTTCATATCTCTAAAATTAATTACAAAAAAAATTCTAATGATCATTCTTTAGTCAAAAAAGTTACAGAACATATTTTTTTTTATTTTCGCGCCTTTAATGGGTCTAGAGATTTAAATTTATTGCATTTGTCCAAAGGTAAAACGAGTACACATTTACTGTTATCATAAATTTTCCAGATTGTAAAGCTTCACTGTTATTCAGAAAAATTGGACAAAATCGACATTCCCTCTTAATATGCATATCCCTACCTGAACTTTTATGTTACCTGCTAAGCCCATCCTCACTTCAAAGCGGACAGAACGCGAAATGTATGTATGTATATATATATATATATACAGAGAGAGAGAGAGAGAGAGAGAGAGAAAGAGAGAGAGAGAGAGAGAGAGCTGCAGAGTAGGATCTAGGAACTTGCTGACAAAAGTAAAGAAGTGGGATTAAATAAGAACTTTCAGGAGACACAAGTGATGTTCAATGCTTTTACAAAAAATGAAGATTTATCGATTGAGTGGGAAAAGCGGGAGACAACCAATACCTACATTTATCTTGAACATCAGATATCAAGTGAAAATCACATTGATAAAGAAATTAATCGGTGTATAAAACTTGCCTGGAGAGCTTTTCGTAGAAACAGTATAATTTTCAAGAGCAACATGTATTTATGTCTTAAAAGAAAAGTGTTTGATCAATGCATCGTTCCAGTGCTTACGTATGGTGCAGAGACGTGGAAGTTAACTAAAAGAGACATACAAAGACTGCAGACAACTCAAATAAGCAATGAGCCTTGCATGCTTGATGTAACCAGGAGAGACAAGAAGAGGAACTCGTGGACCAGAAAAATGACAATAGTGGAAGACATCACGACCAGAGTAAAATCCATGAATGGCAATTAGCTGGACATATTGCCAAAACGACAGACCAACGATGGACATCTGAAATTTTAGACAAGATTTTAAGGAACAGGAAAAGTCCCAGAAGAAGAACACGTGTGAAATGGGTGGATGAAATTTGAAAGCATGCGCGAGTAACATGGAGGAGACTGGCACAAGACAGACCGTAGTGGAAGAAACTTGGGAGACCTTTGTTCAGCAGTGGATTGATAATGGTTGACAATGATGATGATATATAATTCAGAGAACAGAATCTTTAAATCTTCATCCAAAGCATGCATATTTTCTAGTTTGCAATTAAGTATAGACATTAAGTAAGCCTGCTTCTCTGTTGTTGGTCTGTGTGTTACATTCGCTGGGAGAGAAGTATACGAATGATATTAGTGGTAAAGTATGAATCTCATTAGGAAAACCATTGAAATGAGCATGAAATAAAGAACGGGCGGAGATTATGTGTTCAATGGAATTTATTTCAGTTCAACGCATGAAGGCATGTTAGTATCTATATTTCTGAGACTTGAAAGGGCAGAGATTGTATATAGACATTTGGACAAACATAACACAACGAAATAATAACGTCGAGATCTTCTAACTTAAACCACATTTACGATTACGAAATTCTGCAAATACACTGCTTGTGACTAATAAGGACGTATACTTGTGTAGTAATTTACTTGAAATGTGAATTTTATTAGCATTCACACTATTGAGTCTTAACGTTCCTGTTCTACGGTTAGCAAATTTTAAGAATTAGAGATGCCAATCCATTGTGATCAAATTTAAACTCAAACAAATTTCCAAAGGAACTATTGATGGAAGCAAGAACAGTTTGTCTTAAAAGTTGCTATTTACTCCAAATAATTTTCTTTGAAATCTTAAGTTTTTATGTTTATGAATTCATGACTCAAAAAACGCGTTTTTTGTTTTCAAATTTAACTGTAACGAGTAAATTGAAGAAAGCTATGATTTCCGCATCCTTTTCCTAATTTGTTTATCCGTTGTTGTTTTTTTTTAAATTTTCGAAATTATTTGATTGAGCCGACCAAACATCCCTCTAGAAAAGGTACAGTCTCAAGGATCGCCTAATATCTTCAATGGAAATGTACTCAGCGCTCACCTGAATATTTACCTTGTTTCTTTGGTAGGAAAAACGAAGTAATAAAGGAACTATAATAATAAATAAATATTTTTGTAGGCACGTGTAAGAAAATGTTTATATGTTTCGACCTCTGTTCAAATAATAGACATTACATTTCTGTTGGGAAAATTCGGAAGTGAGAAAGGGGTCCTGTACATTAAATATTTTAATATTATGATATATTTAACAATGCGAAAAGGTATTGTACTATAACAAATAAAGTCATTCTAAAACTTTTTAGTATTCTAAAACTTTTAGTATTTTAGTCATTCTAAAACTTTTAGTATTTTACTCATAAAATAGATTACATTAAATATTAAGCTTAAGTTTCCTAAATGTTATTAGGTGTATCTTTTTTATTCCCTATCGCATTTAGATGGGCCTCAAGAACTTGTATAAGTACACTGCTGGACAATTGCTAAGGACGGATGACAATAGCAACAAATAGCAACCATAAAATGGAAGGCAGGAAAATGTGGAAATTAGCATAAGTGCGGGATACAGTAAGACGTGTTGTGCGTATGCAAATTTTCGATTGCCGAACTTGTTCGTGACGTCATAGCGCTGATAAGAGATTTAAAGGATTTGACGCGTATTGACCGTTGTTGTTGAAACGCAAAGTTGAAAGGGAAAGAATCAATTGACGAACTTGCAATTTTCAGTGTGTCTTCCCGACATCACCTAGATGATTTTACGCGTGGCCGTACTATTGGAAAGATTGAAGAAGGGCGAAAAATTACAGATGTTGCCAGGGCGTTTGACGTCAGCCACAAGGTTGTTTCAAGGCTTTGGAAATCATTTCAAACAAATGGAGAGTGTAGAAAACGTCACGGGGGAGGTCGTGTTTGCAGTATGACACCTGCAGAAGATCGGTATGTTGTGCTACCAACAAAAAGACACCGGCGCAGCACAGCTAGTGAGGTAGCAAATCAATTTATGGCTGCTACTGGCAAGCGGATCTCCCGAAAAAATGTCGCCAGACGTTTGCATGAAGGAGGACTATACGCCCGCCGTCCTGTTGTGTGCATCCCATTATCCAGACGTCACCGTACCGCCTATTTGCAATGGTGCCATCAACATCGCAATTGGACTGATAACGACTGGTCTGCTGTCCTCTTCTCAGATGAGAGTAGATACAGTCTGACGTCTGATTGTCTACGAGAACTGATCTGGCGTGATAGTGGTACTGCATATTGTCCAGCAAACATACAGGAAAGGGACCGATATCCGACATTTAGTGTCATGGTATGGACTGGCATCATGATCAATGGCCTTACGTCCCTCTATGTGCTTCCAACTGGGACTATGACTGGCCAACGATACATTAATGATGTTCTGCTACCTCATGTTCGCATGTTCCGTGGTGCTGTCGGTGATAGATTCATTTTCATGGAAGACAACGCAACATGTCATCGAACAGTCGCTGTCCAGGAGTGTCTCGAGAGCGAGGATATTCAACGCCTCGTATGGCCAGCACGTTCTCCAGATCTGAATCCCATTGAAAATGTGTGGGATGCTTTGGGGAGGAGTCTTGCTGGTCGCCAATGCCCTCCAATAACCAAGGACACCCTCATCCGTGCACTGACAGAGGAATGGGATAAATTACCCCAACAGCTGCTTGATAATGTTGTGCAAAGCATGACACGACGTGTGAAATCTTGCATCGCCCTCCATGGTGGCCATATCCTGTATTGAAATCTTACGCCGGAACGCCTGAGGACGGTAATTGCATTTTTTTCTCGTTTACGTATTCTGCACAAAATGGCCTGTTTGTCCCTTGAACACGTTTCAAAGCCTTCTGGATTTCAGAGCACAATAAATTGTCTGTCTTGTAATGTCCTGGCATTGTGACATTATTTTATTTCACTTGGCATCCAACCACACTTACTTTTTTATGCGCTATATAGCCGGTTATGATCCGTCCTTAGCAATTGTCCAGCAGTGTATAAGAGATTATTTATCACTAGACCTTTGGGATGATTCGGTAATGTTTCCGTAGTACTAGAACTTTGGAACATTACGGTTACGTTTCTGTAGTAACAGAGGTTTGGCTCGTTACGGGGAGGGGACACACATTGCCAGATATGTTACCCACATGCATGGTATATCACATTATATCGTTCTCTTACAGAAATCATTTTTGATTTTTTTGTTGTTGTTGAAGCACGAAACAATTAGAAGCATGTTTTCAAGACGCGTGTGATTTGAGACTACACACTGTTCCTTTAAAAAGTATACAAGTGTTGGTAAAATTATTGTTTTACACACGTAAGTGAGCTGAACATCATTTTATCGGTAGGTGAACAAAATATATCTCAACTGGCATTATTATATTTAACGAATGTTGTTCTGCTCTATCACAAAAAAAGTTAATACTATATTTTTAAATTATATCATCTTAAGCTTTTCTAAACAAGAAATACTTATTTGTTTATCTTCCATGCACCCAAATAATTGCTATCGAGATGTATGTGTTCTTAAGTATTTGTAAAAGATCTTCTACTGCATAAGCATCGGCAAAGCCCACACTATCATTGCCATTTGGCGACATTATTTTAAAAAAAAGATGATACGATCAAACAACAAACCCTCGTTTCCAATGAATAAATTGTTAAACAAAATGAAATTTATGCACCCGTTGTTACATTGTAATCTTTCTCAACGCTATAGATCCGGACGGCTCGAAATTCAACGAGATGTGATAAGTATATCTATGGTAGCTGATCCGTTTTGTTATCATAACGTATGGCTGGTGATTATGAAAATTGCAGGGAAACGGTAGGATTAAATCACTTCATATTATAGCAATTAAGAAAAAAAATTTACGTTCTTCCTCTTAAAACAAACTCTGAGTTTGTTCTTTCCTTGGAATGTATATCATATTGATATTCGCAATATACTTTTATACGTATGAGTAATAGGCTATGAGGAATACCGAATGCAAATGACAACGATGCATATTTATTAACGTTACCACTGAATTTACTCTATGTTCAGTTCACGTTTTACGTATTGTCCAAAGTACATAATAAAAAATTATCGTAATTTAAACTTTTCTACAGATATTCTTAAATTCAAAGTCAACTCCAAATTTGTAGAGTCAATGCGCTTATTTTTGTAGGGTCAACATAAATGTCCAGCACTGAGCTTTCACACGTCGAGATATTTCTTCCAATTTTCTTCATATATTTCGGATTTTTTGTACTTTATAAAATTCCGGTCCAGTAGTGGTACAAATTAGTGATGCATGTGTTTCATCAGGAGCTGTGGAAGATTCCTTGAGGGAAAGAAACTGTAGAAATGTAGAGTAACTGTTCAACACATATGGCTTAAAATGTATATTTGTGTTACGTGTGTTTGTGGTTCTTCAACACAAAGCTATTACCACCGACAATTGATTTTGGAAACACTTGAAAGCATTAGCAAATATTAATCCAGTTATTGCACATGCATGTGGAAATTCATGTAAATATTCCTACCCCAAACTGCGATAATATTAGTATATTATACTTTTACATTTTTAACCTGTATCCATGGCCTTTCCACTGCAGCCTGAATTATGTAATAATCAGAATCACATTCAGCACCACTGTACACCACAACTTCCCTAATTTTAACAGAGGTTTCTTGCCTGGTATTTATAAAATCAATGATAGAACTACCCTTCCAAGTATCTTGATGCCAAGTCATTTTGTTCATATCCCTAAGTTGTAAAAACGTGTTCTGAATACTAAATTCAACTTGTCCACAGGCTTCAATTAATTGTGTTCCATTATCTTTGAGAGTAACCATGTCCAAATTTGCCGAAAACCTTATCATTCAATCTTCTTCCCATTCTGGTATTCAAGTCACCCATCAAGTGATTTCTTTCCGTCTCGGCACATCCTTCAACATCTCTCGGAGGTCATTCTAAAAACTGTCTTTCTCCTCCTCCGAAATGTCAGTTGTAGGAGCATATGCTGCAGATATCATTATTTATCTTCAAAAAATATCAAATGCACTATTAGATTTCGTTCATTAATAAATTTCAATTTGTTATCCTTTTTAAGTGATAATTATTTATCGTCACCAAAACGCCAGTCCTAGCATGTAGGTGCTTCTCACCTGCACTCCAAATATGTAAATAATCACCAACAAGCTCCTCCTCGCAGCCCTTCCTTTTTTGTCTCCGATAGTACTAAGATATGAACTCCAAACTCCGGCAGCACGTCAGGAAGCAAGTCTTAGCTACATGTGATCCTTGTGTGTTCCAACATTCGGTATTCAATATCCGTAACCGTTTCGAATATTTTTTACATGAATTCAGTCTGGCATTATTCCTATTTCGTCTTTCAGCATTTGCAAAATGTGTAAGGTGGAAGGTGAGCTGGCCCGTAACAGGCACCAAACACCAACCTGGAAGACCTGGGTTCCCTTCTTAGTCAGACTGCTCTCTTTAAACCTGTCCGGCTTAGGGTGCCCTACCATGAACAAATGCCACCCGCCTCCTCTGGCATAGCTTCAAGGTTCATCGCAGTACAAAAGCCCCCGCCACGACAAGGTGAGGTCACCATCGGAGGGGAATGAGTTTCATTGCTGTTGTTTCAGATATAAGATATGTGCTATGTTTGTCCTACGGTGGCGAATCTCCTTCCATTTAACCAAAGGCCCTCCAACGTTAAATGATCTTTATTTCTCGTCATCAATACGTTATTAACACCATGCACAGGCCACAATAAATTTTATAAAGTTCAAATAAACAATGGGTGCCTACAATAAGGTGTTCATGATGCGTAGTTGTCGCAGACGTTTCATTAACACGTGATGCCTTAACACAGGAGAGCTGAAACTGGAAAAAACTTCACGTAAAATAATTTTTTGAAATTGTTTTATATATATAAAATTTTCGGAAAACTAGACTGGATACTTACAAAATTCCTTCTTCGAATAGAACAATATCTACAACTCAGAGCTCAGTAAAGCTTTTTTAAAACACATTTTACATGTAGGGGATGAAAGAAAACGTTTGGTTCGTAATTTTGCCTGCGATTTTGATGCATGTCAGAGTTGTCGTTTCTTGAAACCTTTGAACAATCTACGAAAGGAAGTGATTCCACGTCACAAAACACGGATTTGCCTTTATTACGCTAAGTGTTAATTGAGCTGAATGAAAAAGGTTTTCAGGACAACTAGGTTTTCAGGAAAAGATAAAGTTAATCCTGCGCATACACCAAATTTTAAGTTATAGTTTAAACAAGCTTTAATTTGCGGTTGGCAACATATTCTGTCATTCTCCCCAGTTAGAAGAATCTTAAATACCAAAAGACAGTAAATAAATCTATGTGCCTCTTGCCTTAAAAATTACTTTTAGCTAAATTGTACGTCTTGTGTAACGGGAATATGCATTAATTTCAGTGGAGAAAGCATCATCGTAAATGTAGTAAATCTGCTGCCGTCCGCTGAGGAAATTCCTGGAATTCAACGATAATGAACTCCCTCCCAACCTGAAGAAGATGATCCCACTCCAAACCTGAAGAAGCAGTCGTCATTGCGCATGATTTAATAATATAATCACTATCACTGAGTCTTTCCTTATTGCTCATGTTGTAATGATCTCCCTCGCAACCTGAAGAAGCAGTCGTCATTGCGCATGATCTATTAATATTATCACTCCCACTGAGCCTTTCATTATTGCTCATGCTTTAATGATCTCCTCCCAACCTGAAGAAGCAGTGGTCATTGCGCATGATCTTTTAATATAATCACTTCCACTGAGTCTTTCTTTATTGCTCATGTTGTAATGATCTCCCTCACAAACTGAAGAAGCAGTCGGTCATTGCGCAGGATCTATTAATATAATCACTCCCATGAGCCTTTCTTTATTGCTCATGTTGTACCGTATCCAATTTCTATTTCTATAGATTATCGCAGTGATAACAGTGCGCTAACTCAAGTTCATGAGAGCTGAAATTAGAAACATGTGGGATGAAGAAAATGAGAGAAGAGGCAGACTAGGAAACACCAACTGGCGTTTTAACGGTGAATACATTCCTTCAACGTTTAGTCATATGCATTTTTCTATTTGCGAATGTAAGATAACAAGCGATGTGAATGAGTACATGACATTTCATTATGACTTGTAGAACCTTATTCTAAAAAAGGACACATTTAGAACGGGAAAGATCGTCATATCTTTGAGGGCGCAGACTACTTTCGAACAAAAAGACGTATGTGGAATTAATAACAAGAACTTTTCCACCCTGTTTTTATGCATTTCTTACTACTATAAAAATGTTGACACTGATAAATTATGGAAAAGAAATTTCCTTTTGAGGTAAATTGAAGAATTGGTTTCAAATTTATCCTTTTATTAATTATAAATATTATTGAAATGCTAAATATCATTCAGCCTCCATTCTCGAAAGGAATGACACATTATGTTACACTAGTTTGTTTTGATAATGAGTTTCAATGTTCAAACTGAATTTTCATGTACATTCTACTTTTAATTCTCTGATTTTCCTTATAACGTGGTTTGTACTTCAGAGACAATAAAAACAAATTTTTAACAAAAAAAAACTAGTTATTTTTTAATACCTAGAAGTTAATTATGAGTCATGTTTTGCTTTAAAATCTTCTGGTGCATTCCTTTTCGAAAAAACAACGGTAAGATTTGTGTCCGACTGACGGTCATTCTCGATGATGACGTACATGCACACTATTACTAGAACTGTATTTGAATTTTTTAACATACCAAAACACCATATCCTGGCATTTTTCATTTAAAAGGTATCATATTTGCTTTTAAAATAAAAAATCTGGTGTTTTTAGAATAGGCATCATCAGTGATTGCAGTTGAATGGTACTATGGTACTTAGCTACAGAAAGGTGCATTACAGTAGTATCCAGTTCTCGACATTTTATATTATTAAGGAAAGTCTTTTATTCAATAACACATTCATTTTAAGGTAACTGGGTATTAAACAATTTAATTCTCCACGAGATTTAACAGGCGCTGGCATTTCTCCAATCCTGCAAAGTGGGTCCGGCCCAGATGGACACAATTTACGTATTCATTTTTGAATGCCTATATGTGTAATCAATTACCAGCATATTTTTGAAATTTCTGCGCAGGCGAACATTGGAGGTACAACTTTGAATTATTCCTTGTTAATATTCCTGTAGAAACTTCACTTTTG
The DNA here is from genome assembly GCA_039090855.1 of Macrothele yani. NCBI lineage: Eukaryota > Metazoa > Arthropoda > Arachnida > Araneae > Macrothelidae > Macrothele > Macrothele yani. The sequence goes on along the minus strand of CM077033.1, from coordinate 78,784,304 downwards.
CAGCAGATTAAATAATGATATGTAGAATAACAGAAACGTTTTCTCTTGACCTCAAGTAAAACTTAGCGTAATAAAGAGAAGGTATGAGTTTGTTATGAGGGTTTCAAATCGGAGAAGCACTTCACTATATTAAAATTCAACTTGTTAAACAAATAATACGTTGACTTAGAATATATCATCGTAATTCAAGAAAGTCGTTTCTTATTAGTTTTACCAAATGTTTTTTTTTTTTTCAATGAATACATGTAATTCCAATGATACATCATTGAAATTACATGTATTCATTGAAACAAAGAAATTGTTCTGCACAGGTCTCAGTTTCATATGAATGAAATAAATAATTAATAACAAAAATTAAACTCAGTTTTCTAGCGTATGTTGTGTTTTCTGTGCCTTTCTCGTTAGCCATTCCAAATAAAACAAAAGCGAATTATGTGGGTAAAAATCATATTCCGTTTGCAGTTGAAGTGTCTTATAAACATAGCAACTAATTTCGGAATGCAATTTATTGCTGTCAATTGGGCTACCAAAAGTCAGATGCCTCAACTTTGAATGTGTGCAGTTGAGTTTCTGGAGTTTTAAACTACAGCTACTTAAAACAGAATTTGTGGAGTTACATGTCAGCGAAAAATAATTTCAATACATGCATTAGTTTTAAAGTTCTGCAATAGGAAAAGTTACTTTCTGATTACCCTCGTATCTTTGAAACCGAACGTTGAAAAACATTATTTTTAGTGTTTCGGTTGCATGTGAACACATTATCAGGAAAAACCAAAATGTTGATGCAAAAAAGAAGAGTGATGAGGACAACTAAAGAAGATGTGACTTCCAAAGTGGAATATATAGAGCTATGCAAGACAGTAAGAAAAAGTATCACTGAAGACGTAAGGAAATTCAACTGTGAACTAGTGAGGAAAGCAATTGAAAACAACCAAAGCCTAAAGATGGCAAAGGGACATCTCCGTAAGGGAAGAAAACAGATTATGGCTCTGAGAAAAGAAGATGGGTCTGTAACAAGAAATAGAGGCGAAATTTTTACAAGAGTGAAAGATTTCTACTAAACATATATGAAAGGGATGATACATGTACTCCAGACATCATAAAACGTACCAGTACCAGAGTTCTTCCAGTCCTCCTAGCAGACGTTGCACATGCAATCAAGAATATGAAGCGGGGGAAAGCTCCAGTAGAAGATGGAATTACTGTAGACATCGTACAAGAAGCAAGTGGAGAAATCGAAACAGTACTCCCCCAAATTTTCACTCGATGCCTTAATGAAGGGAAGATTCCTGAGGATTGGAACACCACTACAATGACCCTGCTACATAAAAAAGGTGACATTGAGGATATTGGGAACTACAGACATATCAGCCTCCTATCAGTGGTTTATAAACTCTTCTCTAAAGTGCTTTCACACCGCTTGAAGGTAACACTGGACATGGCTCAACCGAGAGAACAAGCTGGATTCAGTAGTAGATACAACACAATATATCATATCCACGTACTGAGAGAACTAATTGAAAGAGCGAGGGAATATGATCTTCCGTTGTGCATGGCTTTTATCGATTTTGAAAAAGCCTTTGATTTGGTGAAACCCTCAGCAGTTACAATGGCTCTGAAATCCTGCGGTATTGAAGATGCATATATTAATATTACTAGTAACATCTATGAAAGTGCAAGTGCAAAGACTCAGCTGTTTAAAAATACAACACACATCAAAATTGGAAAAAGAGTAAGACAAGGTGACACCATATATCCGAAGTTCTTTAATGCCACATTAGAGGGTGTCTTTCAGTCGCTGAGCTGGGAAAAGGAGGCGATAAAGGTTAATGGAGATTATCTATTCCATTTTTGTATTGCTGATGACGTAGTCATTTTTGCAACTACCCCATCAGATCTGCAGAGTATGATCCAGGAACTTGCTGACAAGAGTAAAGAAGTGGGATTGAAAATGAACTTTCAGAAGACAAAAGTGATGTTCAATGCTTTTACAAGAAATGAAGATTTATCGATTGATGGAGAAAAGCTGGAGATAACAGACACGTACCTTTATCTTGGACAGCAGATATCAAGTGAGGGTCACATTGATGAAGAAACTAATCGGCGAACAAAACTTGCCTGGAGAGCTTTTGGAAGAAACAGCATAATTTTCAAGAGCAATATGCCATTATGTCTTAAAAGAAAAGTGTTTGATCAATGCATCCTTCCAGTGCTTACGTATGGTGCAGAGACGTGGACCTTAGCTAAAAGAGACATACAAAGGCTGCAAAAACTCAAAGTAGCATGGAGAGGTGCATGCTTGGGGTAACCAGGAGAGATAAGAAGAGGAACTCGTGGATCCGAAAAATGACAAGAGTGGAAGTTATCATAATCTGAGTTAAATACATGAAATGGCAATGGGCTGGACATACTGCCAGAAGGACAGATCATCGATGGACAGCCGAAATTTTAGATTGGATTTCAAGGGATAGGAAAAGCCCCAGAAGGAGACCACATGGGAGATGGGTGGATGACATTCGAAAGTATGCAGGAGTGACATGGAGGAGACTGGCACAATACAGACCGTTGTGGAGGAAACTTGGGGAGAACTTCGTCCAGCAGTGGATTGATAATGGTTGACAATGATGATGATGATATATGCATTGTTTGTTGAAAGAACTCTGTAGCACACTAAAGAAGCGAATACAGGGAAGTAAATTCGTTGAATCTCTTGTGTAATATCCATAAAGATTCGACTAGCTTTCACTAAGCAATGCTAGACATAAAATATTGCCTTGGGAAGAATTCCCAAGGAAAAATAAAAGCTCATTAAAACAAAATGCGTATCCCCCAAAAGGTTAAACAGATTTTATTTGCCATAAGGGCTTCTTGTAGGTGCGCGGTCTCGTGTACTTTAAAATAACAGTAATCTGTTGATTCAAAGCACTTTTTAATGAAGGGTGAAGGTTGGCTTTCTTGTCCAATATGAAAAGGAATCTCCGTTAACAATAGTCATGCTAGCGTGAACGCGTTAAGACAGTACCAGGGCTCATATAAAAAGGTCAGCAGCGACGCTGAGTAGTACTTTGTTAATTGAAGTTTGTAGACGTGATGGGACTAGCGACAGCAATTACTTGGATTGTTCGACACCGCAAAATTTGTGCTTTTCTCTATATTTTTATCAGTATGTATGAATAATTGTGTAAACAGTATTACGAGAGCTGTCCAACATAGTGAGGTATCTAAACTACTTGCTAAATCAAAGGTCTCATAGTTCACGAAAGCGCATAATCTGTCAATAACAGTTTTTTGAAGTTTATTAGAAAAATAAATCATATTAATGAATAGAATGCACAGGTGACGTAGTCATCGTGTTTAAAGTTTTATTCATTACAAAGGGCCTGTAATGGCATCAATTATTTATATTTCGGATTATTCCTATCGTAGAGTTCAGTTGGCCTTCAAAGTAATTTGGAGTAACCCTTCTGCTACAGATTAAAATATCTTTTTAACTTATAAGAAAAGTATTTGTCATTTTTTGAATGCAGTATTTCGATGGATGATTTTGGCCTCTGTGATAGGAAAATGCCCGTGATACGCTTCTAATAGATTCGGACAACAAGAAAAATTAACTTGGAAGGTAAATCAGTACATGTCGCAGTGCCGTAGATGGCCTTGTGGTTAGAGCCTCTGCCAGCCGAGTGAAGGTCTCAGCTACTGAAAGCTTTTTGGTTGGACTTCTGCCTGCCGAGGGAAAGGTCTTAGAATGGACCCCACGAAGGTTGAATGTACTGAACCAAAAAATATTTGGCATTCGCCAGACGGTCTTGTTAAACACACATGCACGGGGTTCTGGTCCCAACTTTAAAAATATGGCGTCTGTTTTACCTCTAATGCAGTGGTGGCCAAACTGTGGCGCATGCGCCAAACGTTCAACATTAGATGATTATAAGTGGGGCATTGCATCCTTGCGCCTACTTATTCTTTTGAAGTAGGCGCCATAACTGAATTTATCCATCTTCATATTTTCAACACCTGAGTGCTCGCAGTTCAATTCATGCAGCCTTCTTACTTATCAGTTCAGCGGAATTTTTTTGACAGCTTACAATTGAAGAATGTGAACAGTGTGTGTTTGTGTATAATAGAGAGAGAGAGAGAAACTGCATGAGTGAGATGTGATACGATTTGAAACGGTGCGATTCACCCAATAAAACACTCTCGCAAAAACTCTGCTTCAAACTCCACGCCGTGTCGTGGGTGGCTGACCTTGGCAGGTCGCCAGTAAACATCGCTAAGAAACATTACTTCAGAACGCTTTTTCCCACGAGTGCTGCACCCTCTGGCAGAAGAAACTATGTGAGCCATCGTGGCGTGGAGTTTGAAGCATGGTTTTTGCGAGAGCGTTTTATTGAGTGTACTAGCGTGGTTTTTGTATTGAGAGTAATTGAAAGACAGACTCAAGAATAAATATATATGACGTTTGTCGAAGAAGAGCGCCACTACTGTTTCTTAACGCGAACATAAAATTCAAATCCCACATAATTGATATTCTGTAACTGTGTGATACGACGTACGTACTTGTGATCTATTTGTTCTTTTTCAACATTTATATTTTTAGAATATTGTATTTTTTTTTATATTTTTTAAAATTCCTTTTATCTATCACAGAGCAAAAAAAATGAGCAAAAGAAGCGCAGAAAGTGATAGTAAGCGTTAATTTAACGAACAGTGGGAAAAGGAGTTGTTATTTATAGCAAGTCCATCGAAAACCGTTTTGTATTGTTTGTGAAAGTACTCTTTCACATAATAGAAGACATGATCTTAATAGACACTATAAAACACAGCATCAGACTAACATAGAAGAAAAAAATGAAGCTTGTTTTAGAGTCTGAGTTACGAAAAGAATATGTGACTGAGAAAAAAGAAGAAATATGAAGAAGACAAAATATATTTGCTAAAGTAAGTTGTAAAGACTTAGCGATGACAGAAGCGTCATATGAAATTGCTTTGGCATTGGCGAAAAAAAGAAACCTTTTTCAAACGGGGAAGAAATTGTGAAGCCTTGTCTCCAAATAACTTGGTAATAAAGGTATTGAAAGGAAAGCAGGCGAAATTGCTATATCAAGGCAGACAGTTACGAAACGTATCGAGGATCTCTCTCAGGATGTATCTCAGCAACTGGAAGACTTTGTCCATTCTTGTACTTTCTGTTCTCTAGCTTTGGATGAATCAACGGACACATGTGATGTTGCCCAGTTAACCATTTTTATAAGAGGAATTGATGATAATTTTCATGTCTTTGAAGAACTTGCCAGTCTGGAGTCTTTGCATGGTACAACGAGAGGATCAGACATATTTGAAAAAGTAAAATCATGCCTAAAAATTCTAAAATTAGATTATAGAAAACTCATCAGTGTGTGTACGGAGGGAGCGCCGTCAATGATAGGTAAAGTCAATGGCACTACAACCTTGCTTGAAAAATGTTTAAACCGTCCTGTATTTAAATATCACTGCATTATACACCAAGAGCAATTGTGTGGGAAAACTTTAAATATGCAGCATGTTATACTACTGGTTGTGAAATGTGTGAATAAAATTAAAGCAAGAGCATTACACAGACGAGAATTCAGAGAATACTGTCAATTGTTAGATTTGGAATATCGTGAACTTGTCCTTCATTGTGAGGTACGCCGGCTTTCTAAAAGCCAGGTTCTGACTACATTTTGGAAATTAAAAAATGCTGTTTCTATTTTTTTAGAACAGGAAAATGAACTACCTGATGAAAAAACCCTATTATTGGACAACAATTGGCTATTTGATTTGGCATTTTTAGTTGACGTTACTAGCTATCTCAATGATCTAAATTCAAAACTACAAGACAAGAATAAATTATTTCTTAGCTTGGTCAACAGCATCAGTTCATTTAAAATGAAATTAAAACTCTTAATCTCTCAGTTAGAAAATGAGGATTTGACTCAATTTCCACACTTGAAAGAGCATAGTGAATATGCTGCGAATAATAGCAATTTGACCAAATATGTTGAAAAAATAAAGATATTGCAAGGGTCTATTAAAGTCGTTTTCATTAATTTTGCTAAAGAAGAAAACTGCATGCTCGCATTTATAAAACCATTTTCACTTAGTGAACAAAAGGTAATGTAGATGCCTAGTAATATACTAATGGAAGTGATTGATTTAAAAACAAATTCATTATTAAAAATGAAATTTGATGAGCTTTTTCCAGATCAAAATGATTCTGACAAAATAAATTTCTAGGGTTCATTACCCTGTGAACATTTCCCAGGGCTAAGAATATTTGCAAGATGTTATATATGTCGCTTTGGAACGACATGCAGATGTGAACAAGCATTTTTGTCCATGAACTTGATTAAAAGCAAAACAAGGTCGCGAATAACTGATTCAAATTTGAAGAATTCTCTGCTGCTCTCAGTAAATAATTTAACACCAAACATTGAAGGACTAGCGAAATCCAAACACGCTCAAAAGTTTCATTTATGGTAAGTAATGACAGCTGTAATAGATATTGTTTTACATACAATAATTAAATCATTTAAAAATCTCGATTATGTCTGTAAACAAGAGAGACCATTTCTGACTATTGTAAATTGGTGCTCCCATAAACGTGTCTTTTGAACTATTGCAAATTATATAATTAATTTAATTGCGTGATTGAGTTATTCCTTTTTCCTCCCCTAAGCGAAGAATGTCCTACCCCTACCCCTATTTTTCAACCCCAAACTTGAGTTGTATGGCGCATCTGAACTCATACGTGAAAAAATGGGCGCATGGTATGTAAAAAGTTGGCCACCACTGCTCTAATGTGCACTTTGGTATTGTGGGACGCGAGCCGGATTAAGAATGCGTACAAATAACAAGGCATTCTGATTTATCTCTGTTTGCCCACTTTTCTATAGTGAGCTCCTATGTTCCACTTAGTCACTTCGTTTCTCTTGCTAGGGTGGAAAGCCTATTACACGCATAGCTAGTAGAGTCTACACCTTCTCAACGGATGCAATTTCTACTAAATAATTGTTGAGTCAGGACTGGTGGTGATCCCCGTGGGATTTATATCCCGATTCACGTCCACCTAATGAACGAGGAGATCCGATAAATGAATAGCAATTAGTGGTATATAGTCCTCGGGAAACACCCAGTTTGTATTTCTGCAGGACAAAAAAAATAACACTACTTCATCCCAAACGGTCAGCCACAATATTTAAGCGTCTCTAGAAGATACTGCTCTCGCAGACTAGACTTCTCGCTTTCCTGAGCTTCGATGGAATATTTTTTTGATTGGGGATGTAATGACCACCGTTAACAAGTCAATGAGCTATAAGCAGTCCCCCGTCACAAATTTAGGGCAATTTATTGCCGGGATAGGAGAGAGCCAGTGCCGAAAGACAAACACAATAAACACAACTCATTCGGATTTGAACCCGGCCCCATTTGAGACGAATGATCAGAAACCACAGCATAGACTAACAATGTGCCACCGGCGGTTTTCACGAAAATGAGCAATTTTTAAAACATGTGACGCTGCCATGTTTCGTATTGCTTGTGGTACTTTTTTCAAGTGTTTTTGAAGAACAATGATTTTTTGTTTCAAGTTAAAAAGAAAATTCCGGGACGTCGTGCGATTGTGACAGCATCTAGTAAGGAGATTACTACGTCTAATAAAGAACACTGTGCCAGAAAAACTTCCATATTCTCAGAGTGTCCCAGGAAGTAAACAAAAGAAGTTCAGGACAAAAGGTTTATCTGTTGAATCCAATATACAGCACATCCACAAAATCTGTTGTTAAACTGATGTATGCTGCATTTGTGATGTGAAATAACGGGCGTTAATATTTAGCGTGTTATGAAGAGTCTAACTGTGTTTTTTTCCTTTATATAGCATGTATTACATTTTATTCAGTAAATACTATTGTTTCAAGGTTGCATACCAATTAACACAGACATTTCACGTGGACTAGGAACATCAAACAGAGGTCATCGCTCTTTCCACGCTTATAAGTGAGTCACGTAAAAATTCACATTGGCCGCCACCGGTAATCGAACTCAAGGTATCCAGTTACGTATATACTTCCACTACACCACATCGGCGTTGTGATTTTGTGATTTCCGGCGGGTTGCATCAATACATTTTCATCGCTAACCCAAGGCAAAGGGGTTATCAGGTTGGTTGGTTGGTTAGTGGATTTTAGTGGCGCAAGGGCCAGGTTTGGCCAAAGAGCGCCAGACAAAGAACTATCAGCCACAGAATTTTAAAAGCATGGAAAATGAGTAAGAGTAGACAGGCTTGGTAAAAGTTGAAAAAGAGTATGATGAAAGCTGTGAAGACAAGGTTGTTAATCAGATTTATAAAAGTATTCACTAATTGAGAAGGACGAACCGTCACTCACCTCCCCCCACACTCCTCTGCAATGCTGGCAGAGGGCGGGGACGAACTGTCACTCTCCTCCCCCCCATGTTCCTCTGCAATGCTGGTTGAGGCTGGTTACGAACTGTCACTCTCCTCCCCCCATGTTCCTCTATAATGTTGGTTGAGGGTGGGGAGCCTCGCAGAGGCCGAGACAGTTGGATGGACACTGCACACCTTTGCGGATTGAGGGCCGGGTCTTCCGCACGTGCAGGCTGTCTGCTGGGAACCGGAAGAGTCGGTCGTCTGCAAACTAGAAGGCGCAGACTCAGCTGGTCGAATAAGCTGGAGCTCGGTGAAATCCACCTGTGTCGCTTGTTCAACTGTAGATCGCTTGGCAAGTGCGGCGAGAGCTACAGGGCGCGGAACAAAGGGCTGCACGGGTGGCGGCAGAGACTTAACCACTGCGGCAAAACTACGCTGTCGGATGGTGGGAATACCCAACCTGGCTTTGGCAGCAGGGTACGAGAGGCCTTCCAGGGTCTTGAGACGCTGGATCGCCATCTCGTCCTTCCATTTCATACAGTTGCGGGAGTAAGCAGCATGGGCCTCACCACAGTTAACACAGCAGGCCGCAGAAGTGCAACCTTCCCCGTCATGTTCACCGGAGCCACAATTAGCGCAACGAGCGGAACTCTTACAGAATCGTTGTGAATGCCCGTACCTCTGGCACTTGAAACAGCGCAGAGGACTGGGAATGTACGGGCGAACTCCACAGACCAAGTAGCCAGCCTTGATTTCGGTCGGAACTTTCGGGGAGTTAAAAGTCAAAATTACATTTTTAGATTTAATCAAAGAGCCATCACACCGGAACATCATACGACGTGCTACAAGAACACCCTGATCCGCAAGTTCAGTCACCAATTCGTCCTCACTGCATGGCAAGAGATCAAACTCCGAAATAACACCCCGAGAGGTGTTAAGAAACGGGTGAGGTGTCACCTTGACAGGAATGCCTTGAAGACTAGTGAGGTGCAGAAAAGAAAGTGTTACTCTGAGAAACACTGCAAGTTTGGACAAGCAGGTCCCCAGAGCGAAGCTTCCTCACAGACTTCAAGGGGCCAACCGCAGCGTCCAAAGCTTTAGAAATGAAAAATGGAGATCTGGTTTACAGTCTCTCATTCGGATCGATGGATTCTACAAGTAAGTGTGTAGCATTCGTAGTCACAGCAATCGAGGGGAGACGACGCTTCGGAGCGACTGGTACAGCTGCCGAAAAAGAGGTTGTACATTCTTGGTCCAGGTCAGGGTCTAAAGAACGTTTAAGGTTTCGAGACTTGGTAGGTTGAGAAGATGAAGGAGTGTCGTTGGCAACTATCATTGTCTCAGGTGACCTAAATTTGGAGCGTTTGTTTTTGGGTTTACCCATGGAAAAAAAGAAGGAAGATTCGTCTGCAGACTACTCCACCCACCACCGAGCCCTACAAGGGAGAACTGGAGGTCCGCAAGCCAAGAAAATGGCGCTAGACACAGTTCTGGAGCTTATACGTTGTAGATATAGTCCGTTGGCTGTGATCACACGCACTCGGCGGACACTTCGGCCTCCTGGTACCGTCATGCCAACGCCTTTGGCATGATCCCACAGCCCCCGGGCTCACCCTGCCGTGCCATAATACAAAAAAGCCGCTAAAGCCCTGTACACAACTTGGTACAAGACTTCTGACTAGAGGTGGGTTAGTCTCTAGCCTCCCGTTTACAGCGAAGCCGGGGTCGAAGAGGAGTGTTGGTACACAGGAGGCACTGAACCGGTCTCCTGCGACCTCAGCCGCCAGACATCCCATTTCCGCCTCACGGGTCTCCGCACGCGGCAAACATGCAGGTAGGTCTAGCACCCAAACCAGCTAAAAAGGAAAAAAAGAAATTCAAAGAAGACAAATCCTGGCAGGGAACCTAAACGGAATCTCAGCAACCTACGAACTGAGCGGTTAATATAAATCAGTTAGTGGTGGAGGGTAACAAAACCACAAGACCGGGGTGTTAGTACATAACGTGGTAGAGATTAGGTAGAGAACACAACACGGGCAACTAGCCAGTGGAGAAAATAAATAACGAAAATGCGAGACACAAGACCAGCTCGGGAACGTGGGGACGCGACTCCCCAACAGCTGGATGAACAGCCGTCCCTGCAAACACCAACAGCACCGAAACAAAAAACAAGCGGTGGCATGACATCAGATGTTGACCAGTCACAAGGTCAGCTCGGGCCGTGGGGGCGCCGCTCCCCAAATAACTGGAAAACCAGTTATCCCCGTGCGGGGATGGGGTTATCAGAAAGTTCCTTCCTAGCACGTAATCGATATAGCCACGTAATCAATTGAACTTATATTTACGAAATAAATTGATCTTATATTCACGTAATCAGTTGACTTATTCTGCCAGATAGACACCTTCACACTTATGAAGAAATATATATTTTTCTCCATGACAATTCTTTTTAGAGAACAGACATAAGAATTCCTGAAGATCCTTTTAATTGGACAGACGCAAGAGACCCGAAACGAGATTCTCATGCACATCCTATTTCACAAAGCTCCATATGTGACAGAACGTGTGCTCTGACTTGTATATCGCTGAGAGGCCACAGTTGGAAGTTTAACCATAGGCTCAGTTACTTCTATTGGGGTTATATGGAAACAAGCAAAAGCATCTCATTCCAGCAGTTGTGGATTTTTTTAGTTGTGGCAGAGACGGGTGATATACTCGTCTTTTTGAAAAAAGAAGTATACAGACGTAGTATGTTAATTAAGAATTAACACATATGTAATGTGACGATTCTTCCCCCCCCTCGCATAATTAATGGGCGAGAGGCGTGGTTAATTAACGGTAATTGAAACTTGATTGGGGTTTTTAATTAACCGAGAGTTGTAATTTAAACACTTGCGAGGGGCAGTATATTGATAAAAGATCTTCTAGCACTTTGATTTCAAGTGGTGAGTTGCAGGTGTTTGCCACGAGAACAAAGAGCCCATAAACGGAAATGGGACGGGTCAGAGTTTTAAAGCTATTTCCCATGACTCAAAAGTGTTTGGACGGCAAAAACGCTTGAAGCTTTTGTCTGTGCCGCGCGCGAAACAATGGAAGCTCTTAGACTTGAAGAGCGATTTATAATAAAAATGTCGCGGTTTCAAGTGTTGGAATTCACCGCTTACCAATTTCTTGGAGAGGGGAGATTGTTGTTGAGGACAGATCCCGTTTAATATCCGAGAGAGCTGGGCCTTGATTTTTCCTCGTGCTAGAATTTGCCTGCCGTCCGTCTGCGTGCTCTTACAATTTTGAGCATAAGAAGGGAATCCAGCTGAAAGCATAAGCTGATGAATAAAAAGCACCAGATCTGCCTGGAAACTTTCTGATCCTCGCCGGACTACGATACCTGTCCTAAAGAGCGATTTCAGGTGGAACGCCGACAGAAACAAAATAATTACGGAATATCGCCTCACTCATGCAGATCGGAGAAGAGAAACGCTAACAAAGGGGAACCACGGTGGAGGACCCCCTGCCGAGCCTCTTCGCAAAGAAAGCGGGTAGAGAACTTTTGTGCGTGTGTCTGAGTACGTGCGTTCAGCGACTAGGGATGATGTCGTTTTGGCGTAAGCAACGCGGCGTCATCCAACAAGGAAAAAGAGCTAACCGTAGAGCCTACATATTAGTGAATGTGAGTGAGTGTTTGTGTTGTTTTCTGTGTGTCATACGGTGGATACTCAAGCACCTATGTAAGTACTTTTTACGAACACTTTTATTTGCGGCTCATTGTGATCGAACAGACTTTTCGTTAGGACATATTTTCTGAAACACCGAAGAAGGCCAAAGCTGGCCGGAAATTTTAGCTTTGTAATTAGATGAAGAATCCGGTGTAATTTATGCATGTATCCATTAAATCCCTGTTTTAATTGTTATACTGTGCCTCCATTGGTTTATTGGTGTACTGTGCCGGCTAATTGGCTAACGAGGTATCGCCGGATTCAGTGATTCGAATCTCCGTCCGGAAGTAATTGGGCATATTGACAACTAAGACACAAAGGACGCAACAAAAGTGGTGATCAGCATTGGGATCCGTATTGTATGCCTCAGAAGCACAGTATAACCGGAGCACAGTATTTATGCCAACTTTGTCAACTTGCATAATAAGTTGAGTTTAAACATTCAAAAATGGAAGGGATTTCAAAAATATTAGATGAACTGAAAGATGAACTCAGAAATGGACTGAAAACTGCCAAAGAAAGTTTTGAGCAGCAGCTCAAACAACAACAAGAAAGTTTTGAGCAAAGCTTACAACAGCAGAGAGAAAGTCCTGAGCAGCAGACGGGCAGCATAAATCTGCTGATAGCTAGAATTGGGGTGTATGAGGAAAGATTTGATAAAAAAATTGAAGATACCAACTTGCGTATCGATCAGTTGGAAATTGGGCAGGTAAAGTGCGTAGACCAAATAGAACAATGTGTCCAATATTTAGAGAGCGTTCGTAACTTGTGCGAGACTCAATGTAGAAATGTAAAGGAAAAACGTTCTGGGGAATTTAATGGTACTAAGTTAGAACAAACTAAATTTTATAGGGATATTGAGAAAAGGGTACAACATTGTGAGGCAATAATAAGTTCGTCGGAATTTAAGTCACCGGGAGTGATGAGCGAAACTTTGAGTAGGCAGACCCGAATTAAACCAGGCGCGTTGGACGGAAAGACTAGCTGGTTTGTATACAGGACCCAATTTGAAATGGTTTCGTGTTTGAACGGCTGGAGCGAAAGGGAGAAAGCATGCGCGCTTGCGGCATCATTGAGGGATGCAGCTGCTGATATCCTACAAACTTTGTCGGAAGAGAGCCGTTTAAAATATTCCTGTCTCGTCGCTGCCTTGAAACTCAGATTTGGGGAGGAACATTTAAAGCAACTTCGTGTTCTTCAGTTGAAAAATCGCAGGCAGGAGTTCAACGAGTCACTTCAAGAACTCGCGACCGACATCGATCGGATGACAAGGCTTGCGTATGGGCAATGTACGTCGGATATACCACGATGTCGCAACAACATTTTGTGGAAGCGATTTCTGATTCAGACATTCAGCATTCAGTGCGAATGGCGGATTGTGACTCACTTAAGTCAGCCGTCTTGCATGCAATGAAATTTTACTCTTCGCGCCATTCTAGGAGTTCTAGAAAAACAGTTCGTATGGCGACTGTAGCAGAAAGCCCGATAAATGCATCAGTCGAAACTAAACTCGAAGAGCTTTTGGATCTCCTTCGCAGAGATGTTAAACATCGTACTGTTACGTCTCCTGGCCGGAAAAGAAGTGATACGCCGCCTAGAAAAATGGAGTGTTGTTATTGTAAATTAAGAAGGCATCGCAGTATTGAATGTAGAAAACGGTTAAGAGAGGAAAAATAGTCGAAAGAACATGCTTCGGGAAACCCTCAGAAGTCAGTTTCGAGGGGCGAAACTGACTTCTGAGGGTTTCCCGAAACTGACTTCTGACGGTGGATACTCAAGCACCTATGTAAGTACTTTTTACGAACACTTTTATTTGCGGTTCATTGTTGTAATCGAACAGAATTTTCGTTAGGACATATTTTCTGAAACACCGAAGAGGGCCAAAGCTGGCCGGAAATTATTGTTTTTACTATTAGATGAAGAATCCGGTGTAATTTATGCATGTATCCATTAAATCCCTGTTTTAATTGTTATACTGTCCCCCATTGGTTTATTGGTGTACTGTGTCGGCTAATTGGCTAACAAGGTATTGCCGGATTCAGTGATTCGAATCGCCGTCCGGAAGTAATTGGGCATCCTGACAACTAAGACACAAAGGACGGAACAATATATATGCTGAAATGCTTAACATATATATATGCTCAGTATGTTACACAAGTTTTACCTAACCAGATGTACTCATGAAACTAAATAGGAAAATGATATGTTACATATGAAAGTAACCTTTGGAATGAAGTTATGTAATATCGTTCAACGATATGTAATAGTGAATTTTCTTTCACAATGCTGTTTCAAATGCAACTAAGCAACCAACATCTGATTTCACTATCACCCTACATACAGGCAGATGGGCATTGGTGACCCTTGTCATATAAAGCAATCGGAAGAATAATACATACTTTTGTGTTACCACGCGTAGTGACTGCTTATGAGCTGCACTTTACTATTGAGCTTACGATAAAAAACTTGAAAGCAGCCCGCAATCATGGATAAAAATTTAGCTAGTTCTATTACCCCTGTCATAAATTTAAGTTGAACAGAACACCAATATTTACTATGCAGGTGTTCAGGAATTCGAGCACTTCTCAAAATTCTTGTGATGTGTACTGAATTCAGATTTAATTAGTTGTCACATTGTAGAAAAAGGAAATCAGGAAAATCAAGTTTTCTTACTTTTGAACTTTTCTTCCAGTGGAATACTATTTAAACTGTTTTTTGGCAGCTTTGAAGAAACAGTAATATCATTCCTTTATTGTATTCTATACTAAAAGGGTATCTCATAATCATGGGCTTAAACAAAAAATCGAGGATTTAGTTTGGAAGTTGCTAGGACTAAAAGCACATGAATGAACACGTATTAAACTTACTGCACTTCACTTGAAATATTTGTATCGCAAAATATTAAATACAAACTGAATTTGCTTGTACCACTTTTTTGTAATCCATGTAACACCGCAAAATACCTTGAAAATTCCAAAGCTCTGGAGAGGGAATCGAACCCTGCAACTTCCGTTTACTGGTCGAGTATGCTAACCATTACACAACACAGGACAGTGACATTTCAAGAAACTGAGACATAGGAATCTGAAAGTCTTGAGATTTTTGCTAATCGAAGCATCCCTTGTAGCGCTTTGACCCAATTCCCATCCGGATTGATGCAGGCCAAATTCTTCATAATACATGGGAAGTAAACAGAATATTTAGCATTATCGACCGGTAATCGTGAAACGCGGGGTTCGATTCATGTTCCAGGGCTTCGGAACTTTAAAGTTTTCTGAGAAGTGTTACATGGATAACCAGTAAGAGATCCAAGCAAATTCAGTTTGCTTCGAATATCCTGTTGATTTCCCATGCATTATGAAGAATATTTCTTCCTTCATTGTTTTTTTTTATCTCATGTACATTGTATAAATCGTATTTCTATAAAACATGGTACGATATTTCATGTTGAAGCGCAGCGACATTCTTCCGTCTCCTAACTAATATCTGCCATTTCTGCTTTATCAGCACCTGTTCGATATTCGTTTAAAAGGGGAACACGCCAATTCGTTAACTAATTGGTCTTTGCCACTTCAACGCAGCCCAATCATAAGACGAATTAGAGGGACCTCAGGACTGATTTGAAACTCTACTGCAGTCGGTCTACGGATGGGAAAAAAACCTCGATGTTGGGGAAGCCGATGCATCCAAATAAATATGAAGCTTTCATGACGACCTTTGAAAGTGGCCAAGAATAATTTGTACGAAAAGTAAATGAATTTCTTTGTGTTGCATTCTTATGAAAAGGAAGTAGATATCTTACGATTGGTCGTTCTGGTTGCTAACTCATTGGCGAAAACCAAATTATTTACCTCGATGATACAGGAGCCGATATCTCGAAAACAATATAGATGTTTCCACCGATACATTGCAAAACATTTGAGATTTCTACCGATACATCGAAAAAACATTTAGTGTATTTACAAATATCATGAGTAACTCGAGCTTGAATTGGGGTGCTTTACATTGCACTGACATCTTACGCTTCGATGTGCCCACTCACATCGAAGCGTAAGATTTCAGTGAGCTTCGATGTGCCCGCTGCAGATAAAAAGAGTCAGTTCTTTGGCTTAATAGCTTAAGATCCAGGTTCACACCGATAAATCGCAGATACATCCAAGTTTTAACCGATACATCAAAGAAACATGGAATCTTCCACGGTAGCACCGAAGAAACATCGAGGCTTAACCGATAGGTCGAGTATGTTTAAAAATATTTTGTTAGCGGATGCTGAATTCAGTATCCACTAACAAAATATATTAGTGAAACGTCGAGGTCAATACGGATGCATGATCATTTTAAAAAATCTAAATTATTCGATGCTATTCGTTAGTATCTTTTGTTATGTTATATATATTTATCCCAACTCTTGCTGAAGATTGCAACCTTAAATTATACGGCTTTTTCTTCAAAGATCAAAACACTTCATACGAAAAAGGAAGAAAAATGTAATTAAAATCTATTCCAGTGAGGATCGACGAAGTGCCCGGCTTATCGGCATAATTATCCAGTGTGATACCCATACATCTAAAATTTCCACCGAAACCATTGATGTTTCAAGAATGAGTAACCATCGAACTCCCTTCCCAGTCTAAACTTAAAGAAAAAAGCCTATGCAAAGGCATATTGCATCAATACAATTCATGCAGCTGATGTTAATTTTATTGTAAATTGCTTCTCGTAGCTTTTGTTACAAATACTAAAGTGCAAACTTTTTTTCACTTCTTTAAAATTTGTAATTTGACTGGAGAACATATTACAAAAAATACCTATATGTAGTGATGTATCATCAATATATAGATGGTGAACATTACGTAGAGACATTTATCAATAAATTTAAAATTCGGTGCTGATATTTATTTTAGACGCATTTTCCTGTATCATGATATCTGGAAATTTGACAGCTCCTAAATAGTTTGGGAACTTCATAATGAAAATATTTTAAAACGCCAAAATCCGGGAAATAATTATACAAATCTGCCACGCAGATCCAATAGACGAATAGGTCCATTGCTTTGTAATCAGGAAATATCAAATGACGTTGGCACTTATTTTCAAGTTAAAAGTCTGATGAACACGTTATCTTCAATATCATGTCCAAAGAGGACAATCCACTTATAACTGCAAAAGATTTCTGTTAACAGATAACGAGTAAATTTGAACAAATGGTTGCTTATTGTAATATCTAGTAGGAGTTTTATGTTATGACACCACGTTTTGAATTTAAGATCGTTTCCTTTTTTAGTGATGGACGCGTATAAAATACTAGAGCGTATGAACAACAATTCACGATAAGTTTGGTGCCAATCGCAACAGAAAGGGTGGTTTCAAAGTTTGATGGACAAGATTTGTTACCCTTGAAATAACATGACCGTTCAATGCAGACCAAAAAGTGGCAGATCAGAGAAAATAGACTTTGGCAGCAGTTTACGGGATTCCCTGGGAAATGGTTTCCTTGAGAGTAGTGAAAAATCCATAAGGCATATGCGGAATGTGGTTTTGGAAACCCTAGGACTTATTAGAGCTTGCGAAGATAGGCGGTTCGGCCGTTGGGTGGATCAACAAGCACTATACTGCAGCACAAGTGGTCATGATCTGGAAGCTGGTAGAACAGAGAATTAGTTCTGCAGTTACTGTGAAAATATCCCTCAAAACTATAGGCATACGGTGTAAACCCACACCAAATCACGTGATAGGGGACAACGCCAGGTGTTTTCCAGAAATCTTCGAAAACGGACCATGCAACATCGGTTCAAAGTTATCTTCTCCGACGAATTGTGCTTTACTTCATCCAGTAGAAAGACAATAGCTGACTAGACGAAAACTATCAAAATATGTTTGAAATCGTGTCGTAAATTCACGGGAAAATTTATATAGCGTTATGGGGCATCATCTGAAGCCAAATTGAATTGTGGAACCCTTTATGGATATAACTGCAATTTCTGGAACAGAGATTTATAGGTACCTAATTGCTTTTTCAATCACTGCGGATAAAAGAAAAAAATTCCTCAATACCCATTTCTCATAACAGCGGATAAGAATGAAACACAAATAGGCAATTTAATTATTTATTCCACAATTTCAGGAAAATTATTTCTGTAAATGCAGAAGAAAAACAAATTGCGCACTCTTTTTCGATCACTACTGTAAAATGATAGGCATTTTTAAAACAGATTTGGGTTCGTTATGTCACATGCATATTTTTGCAAATCGCAAAGGAATATTTCTTCGTTGTTTGTTTTTAAAGATGAAAATGGATTGGATATGATGAAAATGAAAGAAATTCGTACTATCCCCCATGTGTTTAAGAATATATGTCTTAATAAAAGCTGATATGAGATACTTTTCTTACTAGAAAATTCAATGTCATATATCCCAATTGTTTTGAGATTAACGCAATCTTTCTTCACAATACATAAATCCTAAAATTCCTGGTTTCTCTTAAACAAACTTTCTAATTAAAATGAAAATGATCTGTTACGAGACCCAAATGTCTTGCTTCTGTAATGTTGTAATTCATTCTATCTGAAGTTGGACAGTGATCACTGGTGATGACGCTGAAACATGCAGAAAGTTAATAAGATTCATAAATTTGAGAAACATTTGTTCCAGGGTATTTTATTTCTTTTCTGCTCCCCAATTTTCGTAGTGTTTAACTAATTCTGACTCTCGCAATTGAAGTTGATGCAGCATTTAGAAATCACAATATCACTTCAAATACCGTATCAGCGTTCAGAAGTTTATCCGAAATTTTTTTTATATATATTGAAATAATTAGACATGTTGAAATATAAGGCTTCTTTTTCTTTTCTCGAAAGGTGCTTGAAGTACCTTGAATTTTTCAAGCTTTTTAACAAACAAAATGCACATGCTTTACATTGGATGCTTCAGGCACGTTTCAAGAAGTTTGATGAAAATTGCCTAACATATAATGGGTATTAATTATCGATTACATTTCTGCTTTTTGACAACTCCGTTCAAATATTTTTTTCAAAACTGTATTTGTATGTCAATACTGCATTCGAAAAGAGCTTACCTAAATTCGGAATACTTACCGTAATGCTATATACTGAAGAAAAATTTCCAAGTAATAAGCAAATGTCAACTTTCGATGACAAAGCATTAACAAAAAAGCAAACCACGTTATGTGAATGTTTGTACGTGGATATTTTCCTTCCGATGTGACATATTTTGATATGGTGCTGCTTAACAAAACATTGTACTGTGCCGAACTATTTAAGTAACGAAATTCTGATAAATAATGGGAGTTGATTGGAACAAATAAGACACACGGAAAATTTGGACACTGTTGATTTACGAAAGATATTTCGAGTTAAGAAAATTGCGGACATTCGTTAGTATGATATACACTGCGGTTGTTGGTAGACCCCTCTATTGACCAAAAAATCGTTTTTCTCTCAAGAAATATGGGATATTCAAAAACATTGATAAAAACGAAAAAATGTTACACCTTTAAAGATTATTTTCAAGAGATGGGATCACATTACGTTTCTCAGAAGAAGTAGTTACTCACGCTCACTCTGTACGCAGAAGAATCTTTATAACGATACTCTGTTTGCTTTTATTACAGAAATTAGGTACGCAAATTTTTATCAAGCACATAGAGGAAGATTAAACCGAGTCTCGCCTGCGGCGAAATATTATGGGTCAGGTCATTCCAATCGGTTGAACCCAGACTACCTTACGTTGTAACAATAATAGTTTCGATCATTCTGGCGTTCCATGAGTGTAGCTTGGTTGAAAATTGAATAACACTTGAACGTTTATGACCGCCTAAACCATCATGGCACCATTTTAATTAGGTCATAGAAACTTCAAGATTTTCAGTTGAACAAATGTAATACTGAAATTGCAATACATCGACATTCATCAAAAATGCCTTCAAGAACTGTGCATGGAACTCTTTACCATGTTCACTTTTGTGGAATCATGCAAATGTATCGTCCATAATCAAGGTGCATGCAACTGGGAAATTAGAAAATATGACCAGAAAGTTTCTGCGTGATACAGGCATTGATGCACCTTGTAACGGGTGAAAACACGGTAAAATGTGTACCCAGATCTCGCAGACATAATAAATATTTTTACATTATCAGTGAAAATTTACTGAACCCCATGGGAAGTCCATTCATATCGGTAAACGGAGAAGTACGAAAATTGTGAAAACAAGAGATTGGCCGATTCGAATATTCGGATGCATATTTCTTACGACATCCGCTCTTACACGGCTGACCACTCAAAATACAACACCAAGAAGGACACAAGAGAGCAAAGTCAGATTTACTGGACACATAACATCAGATACAAAGGTGAAATGATGGAGCTTACAGGAACGTGCGACTTGCGGAACACGCAGACTGGAGTAGTTCGTGTGGCCCCCATGGCTGCCAATAACGGCCGCTACACGCCCGCGGCATCAAACGAAAAAGGCTTTGGATGTGGGCTTGGGGTATGTCGGTCCAGGCTGCTTCTACACGTTGCTACAGTTCATCAGGCGTTGAACAAAACACATGACGGCCGCTACACACCGCTGCATCGAACGAAAAAGGCTTTGGATGTGGGCTTGGGGTATGTCGGTCCAGGCTGCTTCTACACGTTACCATAGTTCATCAGTCGTAGCCGCGGGTGGTGCTTGCCCGGCAAATCGGTTGCCGATCAGCGACCAGACGTGTTCGATGGGTGACATATCGGGAGAACAGGCTGGCCACACCAGCAGTGACACCTGGTGGGCCGTGAAGAACTGTTGCACGATGCGTGCCATGTGCGGGCGCGCATTGTCCTGTTAAAACGTGGCAGCTGGCAGATCCTGCAGGTAAGAGAGGACTACAGGCTCCAAAACGTCGGAGATGTAGCGGTGGCTGTTGAGTGTACCGGCGATGCGTACCTTAGGGGTGCTGGTGTCACATCCAATTGTGCCTTAAACCATAACGCCAGGCGACGGACTGGTATAGCGATGCCTAATGCAGACGTTATACAATCTCTCGCCGCGCCGCCGCCTCACGCCCATCCGACCATCGTGGTGTTGTAGGCAGAAGCGGGATTCGTCAGAAAAGACAATGTCGTGCCATTCCCCAGTCCAGGTGAAGCGTTTAACGGCCCACTGCCGCCACACTCGCCGGTGGTGTAACGTCAATGGTAATCGGAGCAATGGGATCCGTGCGACAAGTCCCCGCTCCTGCAGACGACGTCGAACGGTACGTTTTGACACATGTTGTTGCACAACACACCCTAATTCCTGCGCTAACGTTCGTGATGTGGTGGTGCGAGCTGTCAATGCCCGCCGCACAACATGCTGGTCCTCTCGTTTGGTGGTGTGCCGCGGTTGCGGCAATCGCTCACGTCGGTCCGTCCGCCCCTCCTGCACCCACCGAATCATTACTCGCCTCACTGTGGATGGATGTCGTCCCACACGGGCGCCGATGTCTCGGTACGATAACCCGCTGTCGCGATAAGCCACTATTCTTCCTCTGTCGAACTCCGAACTTTCTGGAATGACTGCCGTATTCTTCGACGAGGCCTTAGGAAGTTTCCCACGCAGAGGTCTGGCAGCAAAAGACACTTCCCCTACTTACACCACGCTTTCTGTGCACCCTTCTTACAGAGCTTCTCGTTGGCGTGCCGCGCGCACATGATTTGCATATGCCCTGCGATGCTAACCGTTTGCATATCCTCTCGCGGGCAACGCATGCTGCGAATTTCAGTCCAATCGGATGCTTCCTTCTTGGTGTTTCATTTTGGGTGGCCAGCAGTGTAAATACAAAGCATCAAGTTTTTTATTTTAATTCTGCTATTTAAATAATTTTTTCATTGGGAATAAGAATCAGTTCTCCAGGCTTTCGAACATCAACCAGATGGCATTTTCAAGGAAGGTAGACAGAAATTGCAATCTGTATAATATTATAGAACGCTTCCAAAATTTGAAGCCGGGAACGTTACTTGACCATAAGTAGATATGACGTAATACTTATATTAAAGACACGTAGGAACACGCTGTTTGTGTACGCGGTATCCTGGTAGGATAAAAAGTTACTTGAAGAACTGGCTCTAAATTCGTGGCAACACTGGAGAGTCGCCATGATTGCAAGCGTAACTGGTGGTAATGATCTCGAACGTTCGTCGAATGCAAGCGTCGCTGATGGTAATGATACCGAAGGTTCCTCGAATGCAAGCGTCACTGGTGGTACTTATCTCGAAGATTCCTCGAATAGCTGTAGATTTATGTGTAGTGTAGACAGCTAATTTTTTTTATATCATCCCATATAGAAGTAGCGGCTTTGAATTTAACTTCTCTAGATAGAGACCTTGTTACTTCACCGCATTCGGTGTTCCTTTTATCCTCGTTGACTCTAAGTCTAAAGGAGCGCTTGGTCGTTCCCATGTAGTATCGCCTGGAGTCCTCCTGATATTGTAGAGGTATCGCATTGACATCTGCCTCGCTGGAAAGAAAGGGTTTGTCAGTATTTTCTTTTAGCATAGTGTAGAGTATGCATAAACATTATTTATAAAGATGAAGGAGACCTTATGCCAACAACTTACTTCATTTTCTTGAGGGCGTTATGGAGTTTATATGACACATTTGGTATGCTGAGAATTGAGCCCAGGTAGCGAAACTGCGTCATAGGAACAGTAGAACCTTTGGCTTTAGTATTTTGGACAAAATTATGCATCTGATTCAATGAGTATTCAGCATCAGTGGCCAATTCGACGACGATTTCAGTTTCGTGTTATCTAGAATGTGATTCAGAGGAGACGGCGAAGGTTCTTCTAATACGACAAATTGTAGAACATCGTCGGTTTAACATTGAGCCATGATGGTGGTACCTAGGGCTACCAAAGTTGTCGGTATCGTACGAACTGGCTCCCCATATAGTCAATCCCGTTGTATTAATCGTGTGCCGTGGTACGCTAAATGAATGACCCGTGAGCTAGCTGACCAGCCCTTCTCCAGATACACAATCCCTTTTCATCTGCGCCAAGTGCAAGCCGTGACTCATCATTGAAGACAACACGACGCCACTGGACATTACACACGTTGTCCAAGCCCGACTCCACTGCAACCGGTGCCTGCGATGCTATCGGCTCAGTTGTCGGCGATGGAGTAGTATCCTCGATTGTATTCCCCGTGCAGCTAGTCGTCTGTCAACAATGATAACAATATTTTAATTACTATGGATTTTCAATTAAAATATGAAGAATGCTTGTTCTTTTACGAATTATGATACACTTTTTTGGATATTATTACGAATCATTGGAATGCTGTTTTAAATTATATCTAAAAAAATATGTACATCAATAAATCATTAGTATTTATCGTTTTGGATAATAGAGTCAAATATCTGAATGCCCTTTCAGTTGTTGTCTCCCAAGACTGATTATTCCCAATCTGTTGAAGTGTCGGACATTATTATATAGAAATAATTATGTAAATATATAGATATACAGTAGCAAACAAAAGTATTTGGCGAAACCCTTTTTTGACCATTAAAATTTTTCTGCTGGACCAAATTGGGTCATTTTGGGATATGATATGTGTTATTCAGTTGTAAACATGACCCATATTCAGATGGATCGGAAACCTTAACACAGATCAGGTACCGAGCTTAATCTCAAAGATCATACAAATTTACCAACAAAGTAGGTGTGTATCACATTCATTTAATGCCACGATAACAGAAAACAAGTACGAGAAAACTACAAAACAAAAACTAATATTTAGTGGGATAACCACGAGACTTAATTACAGCTGCACAACGGCCCGGCATCGAGTCCACTAGCCTCTCGACGGTGACCTGCGTAATTCGCGCCCATTCTGCAGACAGCTGGTCGAACTTCTGGGCCCTATTCCGGCCGGCATTCTTCGCACATCGTCTCTCCAGCTCCTTCCACATGTGCTCGATGGGGTTGAGGTCTTGAGATTGGCTTGGCCAGTCTAGAAGTGTGACCTTTTGCTGCTGAAAGGCTGCCTTCACTACCCTGGAGGTGTGCTTCGGGTCGTTGTCTTGCTGCATGATCCATCCGGGTGGCATGTTCTGGTTTGCCCATGGGAAGACATCGTTAATGAGCATGACCGTGTAGCTCTGGACGGTCATTATTCTTTCAATCTTAATGATGGGGCCCATTGCGAGAGAAGGCGCCGTAAACCATGAGTGATCCTCCTGCGTGATTAACAGTCGGCTGAATGAACTGGGGGTTAAATCACTGGCCACACGGACGTTGTACGTATCATATTCCATCACTTCCGAACAAGTTGAACTTGCTCTCGTCGGTGTAAAGCACCTTACTCCAGTTCGTCGCGGTCCAGTGTCGATGACGGTAGCGAACGCGACTCTGGGTCGTCGATTCTTTACTCCGATGAGTTGTTTCATGGCGGGGCGCCTTCCATTCAATCCACCAGCAATGAAACGACGAGAGATGGTCATTCGGCTGACGTTTAGGTCGTCGCTGTCACGTAATTCGATGGCGATGTCCACAGCAGTCAAGGTGGGATCACCACGAGATCGACGGTGGATGCGTCTATCCTGATGCAACGTAGTGGAACGAGGCCTACCACATCGCGAACTGTTATCGACAGTCCTAGTCTTCTTATAACTTTGCAGGATAGCTGAAATGAACTGGTGTCAGATCTTCAGGGCTCTCGTAATGTCGGTGACGCGCATTCCGGATTTCATCATGTTCACGGCCGCTTGGTGAGCTCCAACAGGGATCTCCGCCTTTTTACCCATTTCTGAAAACTAAAGATTGACTTATTATCAAACTACGCATCACAAAACCCACAAAAATCACAAGGAAAATATTAATACATCAGCAAACAAATGGGTAATAATTGACGACTCTTGAATATGGCCCATTTCAAACAACAAATTCGCTCTGAGCAAAAAATAAACTACGCGGCATTGTAACCCACGAATCAACACATATCATATCCCAAAATGACCCGATTTGCTCCAGCAGAACCAAAATTATGTTCGAAAAGGTGTTTCGCCAAATACATTTGTTCGCTACTGTAGCTCATCGGTGTACACTGATTAGACTAACATGTTTGCAATGTAAAGCTTAACAAATAATTTAATACATTATCGGAAATCTTTTTTATTTGGCTAGTTAACTTTTGCATCGTAAATTTTGAACAGTCTCTTATAAATCTTTTTGCTTATTGAAATTATTTGAAGATAATAATTAACAGAAAAACCATATTGTGCTTCTTTAAAACTTCATCATTTGTACATATTCTGAATATGATATATTGCTAGAAAAAGGACGAAAATTAAACACTTTCTTTTGTTTTCACCATGGTAAAATTCTATTGTTAGTACATTAATTATTATGTACTTAGATGTACTTATTTTAGAGCAGTATCAAAAATAACAATATTGATACTAATATGCACATTTGACATTTACTGACTTCTGTTGATCATCATGGTTATTTAACAATCACTTTTACATGGTATGATCTCCAATGGAAGAATGGATCTTTAATGTTTCGGTGAATTTTTACAAGGGTCCTACTGAAGAGAATTTCCATTTGAACGCTCATCATTCTTTCATATCACTAATATTAATAACTACGGGACGCGCTTACAGACATCCCTCTACCAATAATTATGCACCCCAGTCATCAGGAGATGTGGCAGACGTCGACCAACGGAAGTGCCATGGATGGCCTCTGTCCGGGGACACCACCTTCTTGATTGTGTATGTCCCAGTGCCAGAAAATTAAAAAAAAAAATTACTTTCTTAATAAATTTGTTTTTAGAATATTATACTGAAGTAAACAACATAGTGCTGAATGAAAGTCATATAGTCACTAAATGAGTGCGTCGTATTACTCTTATTCAAATTGCATTAAATTGTATAACTCCATTCAGTTATGTAGCATATTGACGTCACCAGGATCTTTACATTATTTCAGAATTTTAATTGCGAACCAAAGCAAGGAGTTTAAAAAACAGAATGGAGAACAGAATAAGAGTCTGTCGTGTTGTTAATTAGAACAAAGAACCGGGCCGGATCAGGTATGAGTAAAGCGGAAATTGCGTGGGTGAGAGCAGCTGAATACATTAAAATTTATAATGATGCACATTTAGAGGGGTTATTAAAAATTTAGAGGGAGCTTTATTAAAATGTGAATTACGTTGAAAAAAAAAACTACTTGCATTTAATAAAAATGCATTAAGGTACATTTGAAAAAATATTTAAATTTTTTCTACAATTTTTCATTAACTTTAATTTTACCCTGAAATATTTCACAATCTTCCAATTTATGTCGGCATTCTTCCATCACCGAAATTATTCTCATAACGCCCTTGGTGTCGATACGTAACCGGCGAATTATTTATTAATTATTGGACTATTATCTTGGTTGCCGTTGACAGGGCGGACTGGTAAACTTGTTATCAAATCCAATGGAGGTACACCCAGCCATTCTTTTGTGAAGGAGGCCTGCCACAAAACTTAACACCTGTTCCAGAATTCGCTTTTTGTGTGTACTAAGCATTGCGCCCTTGTGCAAGAGATGTAATTTATGTCCTTTATAACACATCCTGGGCTTCATTATGTCAAATACACTGACGGAAAAAAAAACCTCAACACCACGAAAAAATAGTTGTAGAGGAATGAAATGGCGGCAATACATTTGTATAGGTAACATATGTGATCGATTAAGGTTTCAAGATCACAGCTTAATGTAAGCGCGATAAGATCCATTTTAAAAATGAAATGGTGGTACATTAAGAACCGGTGTTACCGCCAGAATGTCGAATGCCGGCATGCAAACGTTCATGCATTGCGTCGTACAGGTGCTGGATCTCAGTTGGTGGGATGGAGTTCCATGCCGGTTGCACTTGGTCGGTCAACACAGAGACGGTTAATGATGGTTGGGAGTGACGCTGGAGTTGTCGTCCAATGATGTCCCATACGTGCTCGATTGGAAAAAGATCTGGTGATCTAGCTTTCCACGGCAACATGTCGACACTCTGTTGAGCATGTTGGGTTACAACAGCGGTCTGCGGGCGAGCGTTATCCTGTTGGAAAACACCCCTGGAATGCTGTTCATGAATGGTAGCACAACAGGTTGAATCACCAGACCGACGTATAACTGTGCCGTCAGGGTGCGTGGGATAACCGCGAGAGTGCACCTACTGTCATAGGAAATTGCTCCCCAGACCATAACTCCAGGTGTAGATCAAGTGTGTCTCCCCCGCAGATAGGTTGGGTGCAGGCGCTCACCTGGCCTCCTTCTAACCAACACACGGCCATAACTGGCACATAGGCAGAACCAGTTTTCATCAGAAAACAAACAGATCTCTACTCCGTCCTCCAATGAGCTCTATCTTGACACCACTGACGTCGCAAGCGGCAGTCGTTTGGAGTAAGTGGAATGCACGCTACAGGGCGTCTGGCTCGCAGCTGTCCTTCAAGTAACCGATTTGTAACAGTTCGTTGTGTCACTTTGGTGGTAACTGCAGCTTGAATTGCTGCCGCAGACCCGGTACGATGAGCCACGGCCATACACCGTACACAGCGGTCTTCCTTCTCAGTAGTGCCACGTGGCCGGCCGGAACCCGTCCTTCTTGAGGCAGTAAATTCCCTTGACCACCGCTGCCAACAATCATGCACAGTGGCTACATTCCTGCCAAGTCGTTCTGCACTATTGCGGAAAGAAGATCCACCTTTTCGTAGCCCTATTACACGACCTCGTTCAAACTCCGTGAGCTGTTGATAATGGCTTCTTCGTCTTCTTAAAGGCACTCTTGACTAACATCAACACACTACGTCGAATCTGAACGATAACTAACACTCACGAACGTTACAGCGCGTATTTACATCAAACCTGCTTTGCATGTATCGAGGGGCGCTACTAGCGCCACACGTACGCGCCGAGTGCGAAATTTTCATAGACGTCATCTTACAGATGTACTCTCACCGCCTACCAACTGTCGTTTATCTAACAAAACCCCTTCTTGGTGTTGGGATTTTTTTCCGTCAGTGTATTACTCTCACCGCCTACCAACTGTCGTTTATCTAACAAAACCCCTTTCTTGGTGTTGGGATTTTTTTTCCGTCAGTGTATTTCTTGACGACATCGATAAGCTTTAGGAGGCAACAGCCCATTTACTTCACTCAGATGATTGCTATGCTTATCTGAAAGCAATTCTTGCAAGTATGAATGATGAATGATATGAATGATCAAGGCATTAGAACGTTTCGAAATATTATGCTCTCTTGTATGAACTAGTGGAAGCTAAATTCCGAAGTTTCTATAATTAGTGCTACAGTTTCACTAAAGCCCCAAAGTTTGTAATGAATTTCGGATTGCCATGTTTCTTCTGTAACCGTTTGAATATGCGTAGTCATATTTTGTGGTACAAGGAACTGACAACGAATTACATTCTCGCTTTGGTCACCTATTTTTCAGCTTATTTCGTTCGGCGGTAATTTATTTATGATATGCCATTGCTGTCCTCCGAAGAAAATAAATCTTTTAAAATGCTAATGCTTAGTTAATAAAACAAAACTGATGATACTTTATGATTTCACGTCATCCAAAATTTTCGTTGTAAAAAATATTTAACACTCGGTCGTCTGATTTTATTTCAGTTGGGTTATTATCTATGCTACATATGTAAAATGATAAAAAAATACTCTCGGGAAAATTAGTTTTTCCGTTTCACGACTATTTTAAGGAAAATGTCATTACTACATTGATTGCATGATATGTCTAATCTTGAATGTTCATGGCGTCTTTGTGGTAACAGGCTATTTTTATCACATTTCAGTTACATTTGTCTACGTAAGTATTGTTTAATCTCGATATGAAAGATCTGATTTAATGACCGCAAAAAATGAAAATTGTAAGTGTATATTAAATTACAATTTCTTATAGAAAGGGTTCCCCGACTTTTTTCCAATTGTCCACTATTTCTTCACTACAGATTCTAAAATGTTTTGAGCCTTACCATCTCCTTTTCAATTGCTCTAAGTGTAAGATTTGGCGTTCTGTTTTTCTATAAAGCTGAAAGGAAAAACAATATTTGAGAGAAATTCTAGTGAAAGAATGATAAGCTATTTTTTCCAATTATCGTTTATTCCTTCACTACACAATTATGTTTTGCATCTCACGAAGTCCTCTTCAATTGCTCTAAGTGCCGGATTTGGACATTCTGTTTATCTATAAAGCTGAACGAAAAAATTATTAAACAGAAA
The DNA here is from genome assembly GCA_039090855.1 of Macrothele yani. NCBI lineage: Eukaryota > Metazoa > Arthropoda > Arachnida > Araneae > Macrothelidae > Macrothele > Macrothele yani. The sequence goes on along the minus strand of CM077033.1, from coordinate 78,754,923 downwards.
TTCTAGTGAACAAATGATAAGCAGATTTCAAAACTAAATCGTGGATTATATTTTGCGCTTTAATACATAATACACTGCTGGACAATTGCTAAGGACGGATCATAAACAGCTATATAGCGCATAAAAACGTAAGTGTGGTTGGATGCTAAGTGAAACAAAATAATGTCAGAATGCCAGGACATTACAAAAAAGACAATTTATTGTGCTCTGAAATCCAGAAGGCTTTGGAACGTGTTCAAGGGACAAACAGGCCATTTTGTGCAGAATACGTAAACGTGAAACAAATGCAATTACCATCCGCAGGCGTTTCGGCGTAAGATGTCAATACGGGATATGGCCACCATGAAGGGCGATGCAAGATTTCACACGTCGTGTCATGCTTTGCACAACATTATCAAGCAGCTGTTGGGGTAATTTATCCCATTCCTCTGTCAGTGCACGGATGAGGGTGTCCTTGTTTATTGGAGGGCATTGGCGACCAGCAAGACTCCTCCCCAAAGCATCCCACACATTTTCAATGGGATTCAGATCTGGAGATAGTGCTGGCCATACGAGGCGTTGAATATCCTCGCTTTCAAAACACTCCATCGACAGAGACTGTTCGATGACATGTTGCGTTGTCGTCCATGAAATGAATCTATCACCAACAGCACCACGGAACATGCGAACATGAGGTAGCAGAACATCATTAATGTATCGTTGGCCAGACATAGCCCCAGTTGGAAGCACATAGAGGGACGTACGACCATTGATCATGATGCCAGCCCATACCATGACACTATATGTCGGATATCGGTCCCTTTCCTGTATGTTTGCTGGGCAATATGCATTACCACTATCACGCCAGATCAGTTGCCGTCGACAATCAGACGATAGACTGTATCTACTCTCTACTGAGAAGAGGACAGCAGAACAGTCGTTATCAGTCCAATTACGATGTTGAAGACACCATTGCAAACGGGCGGTACGGTGACGTCTGGATAATGGGATGCACACAACAGGACGGCAAGCGTATAGTCCTCACTTCATACAAACGTCTGGCGACAGTTTTTCGGGAGATCCGCTCGCCAGTAGCAGCCATAAACTGATTTGCTACCTCACTAGCTGTGCTGCACCGATGTCTTTTTGTTGATAGCACTATGTACCGATCTTATGCAGGTGTCGTACTGCAAACACGACCTCCCCCGTGACGTTTGCTACACTCTCCATTTGTTTGAAATGATTTCCAAAGCCTTGAAACAACACTGTGGCTGACGTCGAACTCCCTGGCAATATCTGTTATTTTTCGCCCTTCTTCAATCTTGCCAATAATACGGCCACGCGTAAAATCATGTAGGTGATGTCGGAAAGACATACTGAAAATTGCAAGTTCGTTTTCCCTTTCAACTTTGCGTTTGAACAACAACGGTCAATACGCGTCAAATCCTTTATATCTCTTATCAGTGCTATGACGTCACGAACAAGTTCGGCAATCCAAAATTTGCATACGCACAACACGTCTTACTGTAACCCGCACTTATGCTAATTTCCACATTTTCCTGCCTTCCATTTTATGCTTGCTATCGTTGCTATTGTCATCCGTCCTTAGCTATTGCCCGGCAGTGTATAACATGATAACATATTTTTAGGAATTGTGACAGTATTTTTTCAAATGCAGGTACTTAGTTACATGAACAAACTTAGAAATTATAAATACAAAACACTGTATATTTATGGTATCGTAACTATAAATAACATGAAGAAGAAGGAGCGAGTACTTATCTTTCATTTTGATCATGAAAATAGCAAAATCGCAGCACTAATTTTCCTTTTCCTTTTTTGGAGGAAAAATATTAAGATAAACATAATAATTAATTGTGCTCAATAGTACCACCGGCATTACAGGTATTACGTATTTTTTTACGAACGGGTGTAGCCCATATTAATGATCAATTTGCAACTCATCCAATCCCAATGATTGAAGATAGCAAATATCACGGTACTAGTTGTTTTTTTTTATTTTTTTATTTTTGAAAGGGGAGAAAATAGTAAATAAATATAGTATTTGTTGTGTACATTAGTACGATAGGAATTACAGGTAATAAATGAAATTTAGTAAAAGGCTTGGCCATCTGTCTGTGCATTACGAACTCCTGCCTTTGTAGTGATTTGCAAAATCAACAATCTAAACTTTTAGAAAACCTTCGTTGCAGAAAAATTGCATTGATTGAAAGAAACACAGGCCACGACTTAACTAAAAGGTAAAGTTTCATAAATAGGTGGCTATCACGCTGTACATCGCATTCGTGTACTGCGAAACCTCACTGAACACAAAATGAAGAAAAATTTCCAGTAAGTATGATTTTCCAGTATGTATGTATAAAAGGAATTTTACGCGGGACTGAAAATCCATGCATTAATGCTATTAATAACTACTGAACTTGGAAAAAGAAGTTCCGACTTTTTGAAGAGACAACTTCTATGTAACATTGGAAAGAAAGTGAGTCAAGCTGACATCATACCTGCGAAGCAATTTTGTATTCGTTACGGAATGCCTTTTAATAACTGAACGGGAAATCAAGGGAATAAAAATTAACCGATACTAATTGCCCCGCTTTGTTTTCCTATCAACAGAGTCATAAATACAAAAACCACTCAAAGCTGTGGAATATGTTACTGAAATTTTCTGATAAGGGCAGGGTGGTTTATTATGGCGCAACATGAGATTACTACAACGAATGATTTAGTCATTGAGCACGACAACAACATGAAATTTGGATCATCCGTGAATGACTCTTTTGGTTGACTGATGAATAAAATTACAAAAAGGAATTTAGATGTTAATAATAATAAAAGCTTCCCAGGGCTTAACAAACGAGATAAGATTTTTGCAAACATATAATGTTGTCCAGTCGCATCTGATTGAGAAGCAACTGTACACCGTGAAGTTAGTTATAGCTATTTTCTTTAACACAATTTATGGGCAATTACGCAACCCACAATGTATGTTATCATATGCGTTGCTGCGTTTTTGGTTACTCGTGTCACTGAAGTTCAAAGAATTATTGCCTGTTTAAAGGCAAGACGCTGATTTCTTTTCTTTTATACCCCACTGACGTTTCTTTCTAGCTTTCAAAATTTTATTATTTTCAACTGTATAAACAAAACACTGAAAATTCAAAACCTTTATATTTCATTAGTTACAAATAGGTGTATGACGACATAGTGAAATACACACATGTCCGAAAATTAAGGATCTTTAGAAAATAGAGTAGCAAAGCGTCTTGTTGGAGCCGACAATATAGTAGTAAGGTTCCGTAGTATTGTCATCAAGATTTCGAAATCTCAAGAATTAAAGATCTGGAAAGGACATATGTTTAACCTAACCATTTCATTAACAGGATAAATCGTCGTTCAACAGAATTACTTGTATCAACCCTAACCCGAGACAGAAACCCTGTTAAGTACATACGGTACGTTCCGGCTGTCTGCGATATTTTCAACAGCATTTGTAAGAGGTATGATTTGAATTTCGGTGCAAAAACCTATAATTTAATATGGCAAATAAGAAACGACAGAAATATAATAAATTTGGAATACCGTAACGGCGTTTATGCCATTCCGCTAAAGGCCATGTATTATAAGAAAGAGACTCTGTATAGGTGATTCGTAACCTAAAATGCCGAATCTATGAACACAATTGGAAAACAAATTCTTCTGCTACGGCATTATGGAGATTATGTTCGAAAGGTAATTCGAGTCACTATGGAACCTTATTACTATATTGTCGGTCCACCACGCTTTGCTACTCCATTTTCTGAATACTTACGGATTTAAAACTATGGACCCAAATGTTGCAATGACGATACACCTGTTCAGAAACCTATTCCTTGGAAATGTTTTCTAAAACCAGAATCATAATTCCAGTTTTCCAGAACTTTAATTGGTTTTCTACTGTTTGTACATTTCATATGGTAGAAAATCAAATAAAGTCCTGTTCTTCTCTGCTTTTGATATGATTTTCATAAATCATTTTTTAACATTAACAGTCGTATTATTTAGCAATTTCGTGCAAACACGGTTTATTATTTTGACAACAATTACAATTTATCATCAAAGGGCTTTTACGAAAATGTTCTGCGATCATATTATTTGTGGAAAGAGCGAAAACTTTTAAGCATGTGTTCTGGAGTATCATAAAAAGTTATGCTTCCAGTAGAGCAGTAAAGAACATTAAAGATGTTGTGAGGTCATGTTAATTCTGGAGAGATTTATACCTTGTTAAAAATATGTACAGCTATGATGCAAGATCTGTTTTCAGTTATGCCGCAAAGGCTGCTACGAAAATGTTTTGAGATCATGATATATGTGGAAATCAAGGGGTATGCTTTTGACATAACAATGATTAAAAGGGAGTTTTTTGAGTCAACAGAGAATAAAAGTGGTAATTGTTAACGTTAAAAGCAAGAGTAATGCAAATGACCCAGAGAGAAGGGTAGTACTATTGTGTTTTATGTAATGAAAAAACAACACTGCTGAACTATCGCGACACACGAAAATGAATTTCCAAGGAATAGATAAAAATATATGTTCTAGGTTTATGTGCAAGATTCACCAACGCAGTTCCGGAAGCATTTTTGATTTATGACATTCAACGGTTTATCATGCTGCAATAATCTGTAATCACACATCTGAATTATTGTGAATTTATAACCTGGCATAATCTCAGTTCAGAAAATATGAATTTATGCTTAAGAGATTTGGAGAGCTTCTACGATTTATCTCTGAATTATTTCATTATTTTCTTTGACTTAAAATAAATATAGAGTAAAATTGTGTAATGATATAATAAAGTTACCTCAGCTTCAAGGTGGTGAAATTTCTTTGCATATTATTCATATCCAAACTTTCCTCAAAACGTGTAGCACTTAACTGATATTCGTTCTCGTTTTCAAGTCCAACTACGCTTTATAAAAATTGCCAAGAAAAAAAGTACCAGTTATGAGTACCCGGAGGCGCCACACTCAGTGCACCAAGTGGTGTAATTTAACATGTCAAGTTTTGTCACCGATCTTGAGCTCAGCAAGCGCAGCAAACAATAAAGCCTTCCCGATCTCCAGATCTGGGACACATTGGTTCCTGGTTATGAGGCAAGTTAAAATACGGCTTACTTAGACCTTATATGCAGCCATTGCCATCGATCAATAATCATCAGCTCCGGTGAACATCTTGCTCAGTTCCGTATCAAGAATAACACATGTACTTCCCTCAACTTTGCAGTGTTGAGGTGGACCCGCAGAACGACAAAAACTGCAAATCGTGCTGAAACAAATTACATTTCCATTACTTAAAGTACAGCTGACTTGATTAATATATATTTGATTGTTTTATCTATGTGTAGCAGCGCATCCTAATGGAGAGATAGCGCACTACTTTTTCCATATCATACAAAATCCTCCCATTTTCAAAATTCATGAATATACCGTACATATCTCAAATCTCTTGGAGCAGTATTTTCTTTTCCAAGTTATTTAAGAAAAAATACAAAATCGAGGTTTAATCATACTAAATTGAGTATATTCAGAAGTGGTAAGAATGAAAAATTGATGATTTATTAAACACAATTCAAATATTCAGCACTGGAGAGATATGTTCTAAGTATAACACACTGATTGATTGTTTCATAGTTGGATAATTTCATAGCATTCCTAGAATTCGCTGAGAACTGTGCTGTGATCTTTGTCAGCAGCTTTCCGTATTTTTACGTGCAATTCAGGGTTTAACTTAGCTTTGGGGGAATGTAAATATATTTTTTATCCGATATTTTATGAATGACTTTCCCAGCAGTCTTGTTTAAAGTGCTTTTCTGTATTTTTTTCTTTTCGGTGTTCAAACTTTTTACTACGGATCTCTCCGTACTTCACCCTTTCCTACTTATTTTTTTGTTTCAATGATAAAAATTAATGGTGTTTTATAAAACAACTTTCACGGAAATAACACAGTTAAAATATTAATAGCAGGGGGTTGCATGCGAAGGGAAAATCTTTATTGCAACTATATTAAAGAATTGAATAGTGCTTTCAGTTTAGTATTCGATAAAATCCTTTTATTAATAAACCATTTAAAATTTAGTTGTCATTTGACGCAGTTTCCTCGAAATGAATTACGCCTTTAGTTAGGCTGTTATTTGGGATAAAATTCAATACAGCTTAGGTGGTAAAAGCTCTTCAATTGCGTACTTCATTTATGATTTCAAAAAAATTCGCTTAGCTGCTATCTCTTCGTCGTTACCATTCTCACACTGAACTGGATGAACAAATTCTAGTAGATGTGTGAGAAATTTACGAAAGTGTAAAACGAGAACTTCCAAGCCCTAGATTTTCTGCTCGAATCTTATTTTATCAATACGATGAAAGATGAACTTATTAGATTCATTTTCGGAGTTTAAAATCTATATCAGTAATGATTTTTTTTTGTTTATTTTGAAGACAACGGTTTGATTTTGTTGTCCACCTCGGATAATCAAAGTACGTTTACAAAGTTTGCAGTTCTACATTGAAAAAATATTCGGCTGAGTTCATCATTAAATATAAGTGCACTTTCCAAAAAACCACGCATACATTTCCAGCAAAGGATGACCTAATAACCCTTCCTTTTTCAGAGGAGTGTGAGTCAATCATTAGCACCTCAAACCTCAGAATGCGACAGACAGTAACAAATCAGACGTAACGTGGCATGCATAAGCTTTGCGTACCCCTTCCCACACACACACAAAAAATACCAAGCACTCCGAGAATGTCGTTCCATCCTAATGAAAATCCGCATGCAAATACTGCAGTGCCGAATATGGAAGTGACAAAAAATAGCGACCAATAACTAAATAGTAGTCCGCCACAGCGCATATGAACAAAAGAAAGCGCTTGTACGCCGGTAAAGTTGTGACAGCAAATTGTGGTTGCAATAACCTCCACGGACGGTGAGGATGCCACGACGTCGGATCCGAGCAAACAACAAGCCCTTTACAGTTTTAGAGAGCACCTGTAATTGCGTTGGGAAGGCCGGTTGGCAAAATTGCCATATCATCAGGTATTTGAGTCGGAGCTGTGTGGCAATCTGACGATATTGGCTCCAATGGAACGAGGAGATCTCATCAAAGAAGCACACCGGCAGTGGATGGCTGAAGGAAATAAATTGAGGCGAGGATTGATCGATTGTGATAGCCGCACGAACAGAACCGAATTCGTCGCTCTCCACCATCCGTGAACATGTTGCGTCGTCTACAGGTACGGAAGTGGACATCGAGACCGTTGCCAGACGACTTTCAGCACGAGAATTGCTTTCGAGAAGGCCTCTCCGCCGCCTAACACGTATCAGCGAGCATTGCTGGCACCAGTTGTAGAGGTATCGGGCCCGATCGACATGGGATGGTATCCAGTTGCGTCGTGTTGTTTTAAGTGATAAATCACGGTTTGCACTTTCACCTTGCGACCAGCCCATAAGTGTCCGGAGATGAGAGGATCAATTGGTTATATTACATAACAAACAAGTAAATTTTTTCATCCTACTTTTTTCAACAAAAGCATTTTTTATCGAAAACATTACGGGACACATAGATTTGCAAACTTTGATTCCACGAGGATATTGGATTCCAAACCTTGATTAAATTAAAGGACAGGAAAAAAATGATATTAAAGAGAAAAATAAAAATGTCACGCATTCGTACATTGCGTTGTGAGGGAAATCTTAATTTCTCAATTTTTTTTGTTCTCTCGAGATGATCATTCGTCGGTGCATCATGATGCAGAAAACAAGTTGAAAAGCTTCCAATAACAAATATTCGTTTCTTGCATAATCGTGTTAAGTGGCGTCGTTAGGATTGCAAAAAAGAAAAAAAAAGAAAAAAGCTTATGAACTCAGTGGAGAAACATATGATAGCACAATACATTTATCCGTTTCACATACAAATTCATCTTGAGTCGATCAGACCTGTTCTAAGAGAGTGAGTCGAAATTTAGCAATATTTTCATAAATGCATGATGTGCTGCGGCGGGTATGTCACGTGTATACCTTACTTTAGATCGCGCACTGCTGTCAGTCGAAAGGGATATAAAGTGGTAGTCGTTGCTGCGAACAGCATTGCATGTCGTTCTTCTGTCTGTGGTTGAAACGTCTAAAAGATGAACAAACACAATCTGCTAATTAAGGAACTTTTGCTTTACGAATTTGAACTCTGCCATAACGCTGATTAAGCAACACGAAACATTTTTCACACGAAAGAGGAAGGTTCCGTGGATCATAGCACCCAACCATGGTTCAAAACATTTTGCCCAGGTGACGGAAACCTCGACGATCAGCCAAGGTCAGGTAGGTCGCGAACCGTGGATCCTGAGGGATGTGTAGAGGCAAATCCGACAACCAGCACTCAGAGATTATCAGACAAGTAGGGCACATCTCAGACTATCGTGGTTTGTCACATTCATGTCCTCGGTAAGGTCTACAGGAGCTGCCGCATTGTACCGCACGAACTGACGCCAACTGAAGCAACCCTCCGAGTGGAAGTGTGCAAAATATCCTAGAAAACCAGTTCGATATAGATCAAATGAAAGTTTACGTGCGGTGAAAAGTGGTCTATTTCCGTAATCGTACCGCACAGTGGTTGAGCCCGGGCCAGCACCCAGCATCTGTTGACAAACGTGGGAGATTCGAGTACAAGATGATGCTCTGCGTCTGGTGGGATTTCAAGAATATATTCCATTATGAATTTTTTCCAGTCTGTCGGATAATCAATGCCAACCTTTACTTTAAGCAGCTGGAGCGGATATATGTCGTCTTATAGGACAAGTGGCAGGTACTGGTGTACAGAAAATTCGCTGTCTTACAGCAGAACAACGCTCGTCCTCTTACCGCGCGAACGGTCCTGGCATTCCACGAACTTTGAACGATGCCACACCCAGCATAAATTATGGACATTATCCGTCGTATATTTACTTGTTTCGGTTAATGGGCCACTTTCCTCGCAAGCGGCATTTTAACAACCAGGAGGAGGTTGCAGCTGGGGTGAAGGAGTTCTTCGCCTCAAAGGACAATGGATGGTACCACCGCGGAATCGAAGAGCTGTCAAACAGATGGCAAAAGACGGTGCAACACCATGGCCTAAACTTTTAATGCTAGTCAGCTTACGTCGTAAAGGTACGTATGAAGACATAAAGTGATCCAAATGTTGCAAAACTTTCGACTCACCCTCTGCATTTATTCCAAATTTTCCATTATGCAAAATTCTTCCGTCAGAATGTGTAGAGTTTTACCACGTATCCATTTTTATTTTAAATTTTACCTGCTCGATTTGAAAATCCTTTCGATTGTAAAACGAAAGGATTTACAATCGAAAGGATTGCTAATTATCGTAACATGCTGTAAAGCAGCTGGTGCAATTAAGTTGTTCTTTCTATTTCTGAATGTCTTATCGATTTAAAAAAAAAATCTACATTTTTTTTGTAACCGGTCCGTTGACTTGAATGACTTTAATAATATTAATTCGCGTTACAAATGATTCAAAAGACGTGCTGATTCACAAAAAAAATTTCGGTGCCACCTTTCTGGTTTGCCCATTGTACAATGCTGAAAATGCAAATTTATGGAACAACATAACTAATGCATTCACTAAAGAAAGTGTTACCAACGGTAGTATTTAATGTGTTTTCTAAGAATTAACTGCATTTAAAGTTGTACCAAAAACATTTCTGCACTGCGTAGGATAGAAATCACCACACTTTGTAGATATGTAAGTAATGAGAGGAAACTTACAACATTTGTACACAAATAGATTTGAAAATATGAGATTTGCTTTATGTGGTATTATAAAGAAGCCACTAGTAAAATTACATTAATAAATGGCTTGCACCAGTTGTGCGTATGCCACCATGGTGAATAACACATTTTCCTACAAAGCGTAGCATCGAATGGAAATTTTCTGCGTGATGTACTGACATATTCGTGAATATGCATTGTTAACCTGAGTGTATAATTCCCCGACAGTGCGAGGGAATAGTGCAGAGATGGTCAAATATCAGGATATAGTTCTTGCAAAGTTCGTTATTAAGAAACATGAGGATTGTCAAAGCTAAGGTAATATCAACACTCATCACATTAATTGTCTGCAGATGAGGTCTCTCTGCAGGCAGGCGTTATCACGTTGAAAATGTGCCTCATGTTCGCTAAACTCAATAAAAAAATGAAAAGAAAAAAAGCAGTAACTATCTAAATCATGTAAAGACGGGTTTAGTTCCGTTTATTCTGCGAAATATCTAATAATTGTCGCCAAGAAACACGGTTATCCCTTTTACTTACGCAAATTCAAGTTATTACTAACTAAATGTACAGTACTCCGATATAGCGTAATTAAAAAAATCTTCCGTTATTCTGATTAACTACAAACTAGTTTCAAAAATTTATCAGAAGTAGTGGTAGAATGGTATCGGATTACTGTAACATCATTTCGTGCTCTTTGAACGTACAAAAACATAGGCCCAAATCATAGCATGATCCAATCCCATGTAAAAATATCCTCAAGTATTGCACTCTATTATATTTATTACATCAGGTTAAAAAGTTATGCACAAAATAAAAAAAATAAATAAACAAAACACAAGATCTTTCGCAGTGCCACCTACTGCATCATCAGGTGACACATAGCATGTGGAACCAGAATTTTTAAATAGCCTTAATATTATGGTAAAGAAACTGCATTGCGCTGCTTGGCGGTACATAAATGACATGCACAACAAAATATATTCGTGACGCCCTGTGTAATAATAAGCACAGAAGTATTAATTATACAGGTAACAATAGTACGGTAACTCTCGTATGCACGATAGTATGTTAACTTTGTAACGATACTATGGTAATATAGTAAAGATAATATGGTAAATATCGTTAACCATATTGTTTCTATAGAAAAGCGATATTCGGGATATTTGTGTTAATGCATCATGCGTGATCACAAAGCGTCTTGCGAGTTGTCCGGGTCCATCTTTGATGTTGTTTTCACCAAGAAAATATGGAATTTGAACCCATCTCTTGATTCAGAAAATATTGGGTTAGTGCGAATGAAATGTTCTACGCGAACGAGCAGTGAAGACATTCCCCCAATACAGTGGCACGGAAACAACCACAGGTGTTGCGGGTATTACGTCACAGAGTAACTATGAAAATCTAGCATGTATGCGAAGAATAAGGTTCAGGTGTGGATTGTTTGGGCATAACGTGACTTGCAAAGGAAACATGGAAATGCCGGATTTGAGAGTCTCCTTACTGTATGAAATTGAACTGGGCCATGCTGCAGGAATTGCAGCTTGAAACGTTAACAAAGCATTTGGAGGGAATACAGCCGACAAAGGAACCATTTGGTGAAGGTTTGTGACGTTCGAAGCGCAGATACGGACCTGTAATCCGAAGCTCGTGGTCACCGCCCTTTTGCTGTTTCTGACAATATTCTGTTACGTGTGGTAGCAGCGGACCTCCGAAAGACGTGTTGTGAGATAGCGGTAGAAGTCGGTGTCCACTACACGACAGTTGTTCGGCATCTAGCTGCGCTGGGTACGTTAAAAGGCTGGACATGTGCCTGCCGCATCAGTTGACAACTGCTAACAAGGCTAGGCGTTTAGAAGTCTGCACGTCGCTGCTTGCCAGGAATAAACAGGAACCTCTAGTGCATCGAATCGTCATCTGCAACGAGAAGTGCGTCCTTTATGATAATAGGAAAAGGTTTGCACAATGGTTAAGCAAGGCAAAGCCTGCTGACCGGCGCCGTAAGTTATCACTTCAAACCAAAAAGATGGTGCTATTTATCTGGTGGTCCACAGGCGAGATAAATCATAGGAGTTGTTTGGCAAGAGGCCAAACACTACTGCCGAAAGTTATTGAGCGAAATTACACCAGATGCACCGGATATTGCTGCAGAAACATCCTGATTTGGTCAGCAGACATTGTGTTCTTCTTCTCCACGGCAACGCTTGCCCTCATGTCGCACAACGAACGATGCTGACACTAAGTGCATTGGGCTATGATCCACTGCCTTACTCTTTCCATTCCCCGGACTTGCCTCCGACAGATTATCATCTGGTTCGTCACCTGAATCTTTTCCTGTCCGGGAAACTGTTCACGACGGACAACGAGGTTCAAATTGCAGTTGATGACTTCTGCGGGTCCCAGCCACAAGTCTTTATTTGTTCCAGATCATATCCTATCCAGACAGATGGCAAATATGTGACGATGCCGAGTGGGATTACTTTGCTTAGGTGAGCTGCCGTACTTTTCTGTTCCCGCTGTCCACGAGTGCTGGTCCTTTTCCGGACATTTCATTCGCACCAACCCAATAATAGCAGTCGTTATGATCAGGTGATGTTTTTCGTACTTCAAATCCGCCATATTTGTCCTGGATCTGGTGAATAGCGAAAGATTAAGGCGGCCAACGTATGGCACAATTAGGTCCTTCTTATGACACTCCTATGTATTTTAAGAGGTTTAATGGGGCCTACGTCCAAAGAAACTGTTGCAAAGTGTTAGATGTGCTATTCACCTAACCAGTTTCGGACTTCATAATGCGAGACCTTAGATACCACGAACTTGTATACCGAAAACAATGGCAACAGGTATTACTTAAATTATGTGAGTATCTTGCTTCATCCCACTAGGGTAAAGAAAAGAAGAAAAGTATCCCGGTCATTCCCTCTGGTATCTGACGAGAACGAAATAAGCCTTCTTGATCACCTAGATTTCTTGCTCCAACAGAAAGTAAAGGAAGTAAGAGAAAAGAAACTTAGTTTAAATAAAAAAATAACTTCACTTTGTTCATTTAACAATTAAGTGGTTAGACAATGTGGCGCGCAATAAGAAATACTTCCGCGCAAACAACTGGAACAGTCCCAATCCCAATCAAGTACGTTCTAATTTTGCACCAAAGTAGCATTGTTTTTGGCGTTTAGTTTTTGATCAACACTATTAATATATATTGCACATATTTCATATATGACTAAACATCCATTGAGGCCAACACGCAAAATTGCCTAAGGGGAGATCACCAGTATTGTCGCACCTGGCGTCAGGGGTACTAATGTTGGCCTGCCGTAAAGCAATCTTTTTCATTTTCTTGCAATGTTTCAGAAGCGATTTCCATCTTTTTATTTCACTTCATAGGATTCCGAATATCATTCGAAATGCTTTATTTAATTCGTTTATTCTTCATTTGGTGCTAGAACTCTTTCGTGTCTCACTAACACTGGAATTTAGACCAAACATAAGCAGCGGAAGATATGCGGTACCATATATATGATAACGACCTGCGGAACAACTCGAGTCTCTTTACTTCCAAAGATATACTCCTCAATTTATTTCACTTAGGTTCCCCTATCTACTGCGAGAGTGATATTTCTGCTTAGAATTGACACGTTCTTTTTAAGCGAACATTGATCAACAAGAATAAACTCAGGGCGAAATCATTAAATTGCACGTTTGCCATACGGAAAAGTTCATTTTTAGGTGTTAACTTATTAGTGCTGACACCACTTCATGAACTGTTGTAGTATGTGTTCAAATGCAATCAAAGAAACATGCTGAGGAAAAGTAATTGTTAATGAATAAGTACCAGTAATCCGAACTAAAAGCACCAGTGCGTTGGAGACTTAACTTAGGCCTCCGATCTATCGCACTGACTTTTACTGGAATACCGTAATTTACCCATTTTCATGAGTGGTTTCAATACCATATATCCACGTGCAGTAAAGAAATGGAAAAATATATATATATATACAGTAAATTAATAAATTTCAAAGATTTCAGATTCGTAATCAATATGTCATCCTTCTATCTGCATTTTTGTTGCAGACAACATATGATATACAGATTTCCTGTTTATCGATTTATTGTGAGGTGATTTAGTGGTAAACTTTGGTATTTCTTGTTGACGATGTTTTAGTGTGATTTAAAATATGATGTTAACGCTCGTCTGATATTGTAAATACCTTCCACATATACGCAGATCAGAGAGTCCGATCGGGCATACTGCTTTTCAAAAGGATCACCTAAAACAGCATAAAACAGACCGCACCTCAGTTCTCTTACTGTAGTAATGTAATGTCTTCAACATTCTGTAAAGTTTTAAAATCAAGAACGTTTAATATGTATATATAATAATTACAAGTAAATAACAAATCTAACATGTCACGGTAAGCAGTTCTGTTTTAAGAGAGTTTTAACAGTTTTTAATTACCAGAAAAACCGCTATTTTTTCAGTATTAAAAAAATTGAATGCTCTTTGAACGTTCTCAACTGTAGTCATATTATGACATGCTCGTGTTTATTACATGTTGAGTGCGTTGATTTGCATTCCCATTCCATACCGATTTCACTTTCTCGTGTGTTGAATGTGGACTTTGGTAGATCTACTAAGAGCTACTCTGTGAATAAATACACTGCCGGAAAGTGAAAAAGAACACCAAGAAGGATATGGCGGACGATCATGAAATTTACATATGTTAATGGGGAGGAGTTTATGTAGCTGTGGTGTGAATTTCGGGACCAACCGGTGAGCCCTTACGCCACAGCACGGCATAATATTAAAATTATCGTCGGTGGTATTTAAGGAGTACGGCGAAGTGAATGTAATCAGTCGAGTGCGTACGGACACGTGCGAAGACCCTGAAGAAGCTGCAATGCCTGGACATGGAAGACGTGTATGATTTTACCAGTTATCGGACCATGAGCGAGGTCGTCGTGTCGGACTCCGAGTGGCCGGGTGGTCGTATCGACGTATTGCGGAGCATATTGGACGGGAAGTATCGGTGGTGGTACGATGGTGGCGTAGATGGTCCGATGAACCTTCCCACACGAGAAGACGTGGAACCGGGAGTCACAGACGGACTGATGAGTGGAACGATCGACTCATAAGAAGAGCGGCGTTGTCAAGCAGAACATCCACTGCGACGCAAATCCGAGCTGCCTTTGCACGGTGACTGTGCGGACATTCCACAACCGTCTACTAGATGCAGGACTGCGTGCGCGTGTGCCTCTGGCATGTGCACCTGTTACTCCAGGTCACCGTCAGGAAAGGCTGCAGTGTGGTCGCCAACGTCTGCATTGGAGAACGCAATGGTGATCTGCCGTGTTTAGCGACGAGAGGAGGTTCTGCTTGGGAGCCTCCGATGGCCGTATGCATGTTCGCAGATGGACAAGGGAGAGTCTCCACCTTTCTTCCATCCGCCAGCGACACACAGGGCCTACACCTGGTCTCCTGGTGTGGGGAGCGATCAGCTATCACTCCCGTACACAACTAGTGTTTGTACCGGGTACGTTAAGCAGCACCTCCTACATCAACAACATCACTAAGCCTGTTGTTGTGACATTTGTAAGGT
Source organism: Macrothele yani (assembly GCA_039090855.1). Taxonomy (NCBI): domain Eukaryota; kingdom Metazoa; phylum Arthropoda; class Arachnida; order Araneae; family Macrothelidae; genus Macrothele; species Macrothele yani. The sequence goes on along the minus strand of CM077033.1, from coordinate 78,739,537 downwards.
CGGTCCATCGTGGTGTTTTCCAGCAAGATAACACACGCCCACACGCGGTACGTGCAACGCAACATGCACTTCAGGGTGTGAGACAACTTCCATGGCCTGCACGTTCACCGGATTTGTCCCCCATTGAGCACGTGTGGGATTTGTGGGACAACGAATTATCCGGTCTCCACGGCCAGCCACGACCATCCAAGGATTTACGCGTCCAGGTTGAGGATGCTTGGAACTCAATACCCCAAACTTACATCCAACATCTGTACGACAGACTCCATGCCAGAATTGCTCAGTGTGATGCAGTTCATGGCGGTTCAACCTCGTACTAACCATGTTACATGGAAATTTTATTTTTCAGTTTGCAGGAAAATACAGCTGTATTTTGCTATAATGTTTTGATCACGTTATCCTTTGTATTCCGTTACTATGCTGTGTAAATTTCGTTGGTATCAGACGTCTCCTTCTTGGTGGTGTTCTTTTTTCACTTTCCGCCAGTGTATGATGTTCTGCCCCAAAGTATTTCAAGCACTTCAGAAGTCCGGCCTGTATCTGTGTCTCCTCATCGTTTGCAGACTCGTTTATTTACGCTGAGATCCTGAATTTTTTTATTTATGCCACTGTTTGGTAATTTCGAGATGGGTTATGTGATCAGCTATACTGCCTTCCGTCTGCCGTCGGTCGACACCGCTAAGGATATAAAAAGGGAGCAGACGATTATGTATAATAACATTACCCTTGCTCAATAACATCATCCTATCTAATCATATAAACTTGCCATTAAACTTCAAACGCCTGTGAATGTTCCTGATTTTGAAGTTCTCCAGCGAAATCAGTAATGTGTATAGCATATCGCATGAATTTAGTTTATGTTACACAGGATATATGTGCTGAACAAATCTTTCTATTAGCCTGTCGACTGTCGGTCAAGCCCTTAAGACTCGAAATGCTAATAAAAATATTTCTCTTATCAATTATAACTTATCAAGAAGAACAATTATATATAGGAAGTTTGAGAAATAATACTACAAAACGAAACATTTATCATTTTATTAATCCGAAATCAATGTTATGAATGATTTAAAAAGATATGAAGTTAAAATTATAGTGTTACTTCGAAAAATCAGAATGAATAAATACTTAATTAGTCCTCCTGCAGAAAAAATGGCATTTTTAAGAAGCTATTAAAAATAATAAGTTCCAGCAGAAAAAAATGACTAATTCACTGGCATTAATGACAAAAAACATTTCGCCTTGGAGCAGTTAGTGTCCTATCTTAAATGTGCATGCCATTCCTGAGTCGTTCTAGCTCAGTGGTTAAGACTCACGGTTTCTTCTGAGGAAACACAAACGACGTCGATTCGAGTCCAACTGGAGATGATTCTTTCGAGAAAGTGCTGAAAAATTTCGCGGCTTTCATTTTCTGAAATTTTTAAATAAATACGGGAAAACCTGAAACTTAATTTTCTTAAACAAAAGGAATTACTAACTGCGGAAGATCAGCGAAAATATGAAATAAAAATATGGCACTTTTCAGACGGGCATGTAACAACAAATTTGCTCCATGTCGTTTTCAGGAAATTCCCATGAATCCACGCCTCTTATTTTCTACAGAGTGTAGAATTTAAAATTTGTGTGTTCCGACTTTTTGGATATACTGAAATATTCAATATGTATTTCTGAAACCACAACATTAAATCAATTGCTCTTAAATTTTGGAATTACAAATAGTGGTGTACAATGTGACATTTCCTACCTCTAAAACAATTCTGAAGTAGTAGTCAAATAATGGACATTAAATTTAGTGCGGGAAGCATGAAATCATGACCCAAAGCAATTACATAAATAAAACGATGTTTTCGAGAACGAAACTAGTATAAGACATTTGACTCAAATTTTCACTTGTGATCAGTCAACATTTTAAGATCTCTCGAACATTGCAACTTTACAACATGAAATTTCACAACTTTACAACTGTCGGAAAGTGACAAAAATTCACCAGAATAAATGCCGGTAGTAACGAAATATTATAATATGTTTATTTTTAAGAACACCAGAAACTCTGATCCAAGTTGGAACGCCATTGCATGAAATAATGACGTAACCGCTACGACAGCATGGAAATATACGCAGCGCTTATTTAAGCAAAAAGGCGTGGATTATGAATTTATTCGTCTGCTGTCGTGTTGTGAGTGCTCGATGAAACTTCCATGCATTAACAACTCAGGCGAGCAACACTTGTTGAATTATAGCAGTGTAGAATGAAGATCATAAATGATCATATGTAGAGAATTTTAGGAAGGGAGCATCTGAACCCAGGTCTTAAACAACCCCTAGAAATAGAAAGCTAGGAGATTTGGGCTTCAGTGCCCGATAGGAAAGACACGGAAGCGAAGTAGAAAGGGAGAGGAAGACAACCTTATTTATTACTGGGGAGCTTCGACCCGGACACTGACGGTTTAACGTGCTCATCCGACTCACACTTAGCGGATCGAGCGTTCTTACCAGCCTGGGATCGAACCTGAGGTCCTTTCCGTGGCAGTCACGAACGTTGCCCACTAGGACACCCGCGATCCACAATATGAAAGTGACACATTTTAAGATATATAATGAATTTTATGAGATATTACTAAAAAGTCATTTAAAGTATCAGGTAACCACAAAAGTATTTGCCGTTATGCGAAACTGAGAAAAAAGGTGACACATACGTAGTAGAAAGATAATTTGTTCAATAAAATATTTACCATTTTAAACCCGCAGGACAATACTTAAATATAACCTGGTGTTCTCGTAAGGATCTTTATGGCTGTCAATAACCCAGAAAAGTCAACGGGTATGTGCGATATAACGACCGCATCATTCCATGTTTGGAATGGGTCATTCCATGTTTGGTGTTTTGTGTACATGTCAAATCTATGTTTGTTGTGTACTTGTTCACAATGTGTTACATTATTAACACTATCTATATCTCTGTAAATTGATAATTTGGCATGCTGACAACCATGTGTGATTTGTTCTTGTTACTGTGAACTTTCTGTCTCTTATTTATATCTGCCTGTTTGTCATGTCTCTGTACCACCAGGTCCAAATATTTTTTTTTATAACTCCAATAAAAAAAATAAAAGAATTACATGATTTTGAGATCAGTTTTAGATGAAAATAAGTTTTACAAATAACCCAGAACTCCGCGCGATGCCGCAATGTGCACTGGCGTGCTCAAACAATTGGTCGAACTGTGAGATGAAAACACCTGAGCTCTATATCGATTTGAAAGACCTTACTAATTTGGCCAGCCCTTAAAAGGGGTTTTTCATGGATGTTAACTGAGTCTCTACTCCGAGACATGTGTTCAGAAGAAAACGTTTTGTGTCGTCATGAACCAGAACTTGCCTAGCTGGCAAAAACAAAAACAACAACAAAAAAAAATGGGTGGCAGGTTTAGAAGTCAATTCACCATCTGCTGTATGACGTAATGGGAAGAGATTGGGAGGAGAGGCTAACAGGGTACATAGACACGAAATAAATTAAAGGGAAAACTGAAGTATTAGATTTGGGGGAGGGTGTTATCAGGAGGAGAGCAAAAGTTTCTATTCCCGTAACTTAGCAGATAGCACCAGTAAATAGGGGGAACACAACAATTTGGACATTTTTGACAACACGTCTGGGGTGGGAAAGCGGGACAGTGGGAGACGCAAGACAGATACAGGAAAAATCCATAGTAATTCCTTGGTAATTCCATGGTGGTAGTTTGGTGATTCCTAGTGACGAAGGTGGTGAACTGCCAACAGAATAAAGTACGGACCGATTTGTCCACATCCAAGCATAGGGATATTGAGAAGAAACCTTAAAAATATAAGGAAAAAGGGTAGATAATAAGTTCGGGTAAGGGGAGAGTGCATTTCGGGATATAATATATCCCCATAATAAAGGGCCAAACTAGGCTGATAAGTACTTCAGGGACGCTAAAGATAGATCCGTGATAATTTAACATAGGTAGAATAGTTTCTAAATAAATTAAGGAATAGCATAAAAATATGCTTTGGCGTAAAAAAGAATAAATTGAGTTTGCAGGTGTGTAGTCAGAGTCATGAAATCCTGAATTATTATTGGCTCATTGGCGTATGGAAGAAAACTGACTCCTGAATGAACACTGATCAACTGTGTTTAGGACGGTATTCAAGCAAACAAAGTGCAAGTAGTAATAGACCGTTCTGTCTAGTTTTCGGGCAGATGGATAATGAGAAAACGGAAACAATTTTAAAAGGGGGGATAGGAGCAATAAGTTCGGATAGGGGAGATTTTAAGAATAGAGTATAATCTACTACAATAAGATATAATAAAATATTACAATTATACCACCATCAATTAAAGGCCAACCGTGGTCATAAGTGCACTTGTTATGCCATGGGTACACCCAAAATAAATAACCGAAGCAAATTAGTTCCTAAAAATCTTAGGAAATAGACGAGAGTTGTGCATTGGCCAAAAAAATTGCGTTTGCGGAGTAGTAGCAGAAGGAGTCCTGCAGAATCGTGAATTATCACTGGCTCGTAGGCGGCTGGCAGAATACAGACTCCGGAATGAACACTGAGCAAACTGAGTTTATAGAGAGTACTCAAACTAAGAAGTGTAAGCAATATAAGTCATATAGTGATATCAAGGAGATTTAAGACAGTGTTTGATAATTTTCTCTTAGAGTTTTAACCAGCCACTTCACGGCCGCCCTAAAAAAAGAAAGAATGAAATAATAAATTACTACTTCCCTGCACACGCCAACCAGTTATCTGATTCGTCCGCACCACTGGAGCGCGGAACAATGAAATAATGAATTAGACGAACCTCATGCCTCTCTGGAAACATTAGTCCGTTGAATTGGGAGAAATGGGCCTTCGATAGTTCTTCTCTTAGATTAGCATGTATCGGAAGTTTATGTGATCTCGATGATTGCACTGCCTGCCAATCTGACCTCATGAGTGCAATTTTCCCGAGCGGTAGGGAGGCACTCTGTTTTCGATGATTTCTGCAACAATCACACTAAGTGCCCTTAAGGAAGGGTCGTACTGACAGTCCCCGCAACCCCCAGTTTTGCGTGGTAACGTGACGGCTAACACGGCTGCTAGCCTCAGCAAATTCATTTTATGAATTTTTTAGCGAGAATTTCACATGAAGATGATTAAGGAAATAACGAGGAATTTTAAAGGCAGCTTTGAATTCAGTATTAAAAAGAGAAGCAATTATATTTCTCCATAAATAAATACAGTACTTAGAAATCTAAATATAAATAGACAAAGTTATCGCTCTTTCAACGTTTGTAGCCGCGGAGGGCCTAGTAGTCAACATTCGTAACTGCCACGGAGAAGACTTTGGTTTCAATACCAGGTAGGTACGAACGCTCGAACCACTAAATTTTCGCCATGCGTCGAATGGACACGTTAAGCCGTCGGGCCCTTGGTAATAAACAAGGCCATCTTTTCCCACATTTTTACCTCGCTTCCGTGTCACTTTCCTATCAGGCACCCTAGCACAAATCTTCTAGCTTCCTATTTCTAAGGGTTGTTTAAAACCTGGAGTCACATACTCCCTTTCTAAAATCCTCTACGTATGATCTGATCTGATTCTCCGTTTTTCTTTAACCAACCCACCGTAGCTGAGACTTTGTTATTCAACACCGCCTGGATCGAATTCCAGATCACTGGGCTAGTTATCGAGTTATGATTTTTCGGCTGCGGTGTGTTGGCTAAAGAAAAACGTGGAGAGAGCGATGACGTTTTCTATTTTCCAAATAAATGAAGACTATTTACATTGTCTTCATTTATTTGGAACTTTTTCACCAGTATTTAGAAATCATTTTCGCAATACTAGTTTGTAGAATCCGGACAACGGCAAAGCAGGTACTCGATATGACTTGAGGCCCCTTTTCACCCTCATAACAATGATGATGACCTATTTGCTCCAGCACCAAGTGAGGAATTCCAGGGATTGGACGACCCAGTGAACTCCCTGGACCTATCATCGAACTCCATCAAGGCGTGAACCAAACACCTTTGCATCCACCCAGCCAAGGTTGGACGTACAACTCAGCGCTGCAAATACGGTGGAACCGCAGCTGGGCATCCTCCTTATTCACCGCATGATGAGTAGAAACATTTTGCAGTAAATGTGCAGCTTATTTGTGTTTTTTTTTTTTTTTTTTGTTTATAGGTTTAACGACAACCGTGAGTAACTCAATGGGCTATAAGTAGTCGCCCGTCCTTAATTTAGGGTCACTGGTTCCAGTGAAGCGAAAGAAGCAGTGCCGTAAGGAAAACAAAAGATCCATGCCTTACGGGATTCGAAGTTGAATCCCTGACGAACGAATGATCAGAAGCCATCGCTTAGACAACCGAGCCACCGGGGCGGCAAATATGTAGTTTCGCGTTCTAAATTATTTCGTCGGAACTGTTGAAGGATTTCAAAAAAGTGGGACGTAGAGATTTTAACGTATCCTGTTTGCTAGCGAATGGTGAAGAAATGTCACCTTTATAACGCAATTTAAAGATTTCTACTGTAATATTTAAATATAAGTACGAAGCTGTGAACAGAAGCTGCGGCAGGCCAAAGACAAACCAGTGGCGACAACGTCCAGCTTCGCTTCGCTGAAACGACCGTCTCGCTCCGGCGGCCATTTTCTTGCGTAAGAGTACAAGAGAAAGAAAGAACGTTCTTGCTAGGAAGCGTTCCAATTTCTAGTTCCACGCTACAGAAGATAGCTGATCACTTCTGATACAATTTTTCACACCACTGTCTGGGAATATCTAGTTTTTTTTCGCGCATAACTCTTTAATGCGCAATGTATGAAGTCACTTCTTGGTCGGCTGTGCTTTTTTTTTTTTGTAATCCGATTTGAAAAACTTGGAATCACGCCGTCAATAGGAGGAGCAAAACGTTAACTTTCCGATTTCAGGTAACTTCCGTCGCAGAGAGAGCGACATGCACTTTATCAGATTTCTAGAAGAAAGAAAGGCGTCAGAAATCAACAAAAGGTAGTTTTTATAAGCAGCCATTAATACCAAGCAATGCTTTACTAGCATCTTACAAGGTGAGACATAGAATCGCAAAATGTAAGAAGCCTCATATCATCGCAGAAGAACCCATTCTACCGGCTACATTAGATATGGTGAACATTATGATCTGTGAGTCTGCTGAGAAGCTGCTTTCAAATATGCCTTTGTCCAATAACATCATCAGTCGGAGAATACAGCTCAAAGCGGAGGACCTCAATGATGAATTAATTGAAAAAATGAAAGGTAAGGGTTTCGGGTTACAGCTGCATAAGGCCACAGATATTAATAATAATGATGCTCACTCGATTTGCTATGTACGGTTTATATATAGTAATAACATTCTTGAAGACCTTCTCTTTTGTAAAAGTATCACTAGTAGTGCTAAGGCTTAAGACTTCTTCGAGATCTTTGATACTTTTATATTTGAAAATACTTTGGAGTGGTCTAAGTGCGTTGGTGTCAGCACTAATGGTGCTCATTCTAAGTCCGGCTGTTATGTAGGATTGCAGGCACTTATTCGATACAAAGCCCCTGATGCCCTGAGGACCCATTGCCTTATTCACAGGGAAGCACTCGCGTCAAAATAACTGTGTCCTACATTGAACCAGGTCATAGAATATGTAGTGAATGTTGTAAGCTTTATGAAAACTCGGCCGTTGAAGGCAGGCTTTTTCGAAAACTTGGGTGAGGATATGGGATGCGAGCACACGTCTTTGTTGTACTACGGTACTTCGCGATGGCTCTCTTGTGGTAATGTTGTGTCTCGTATGTTTGAACTGCAACATGAAATTTATATTTTTTTAAAGAGGAAGACCGTAAGTATACCGAAATTTTTGTGAATAAAATGTTTTTGGTAAAACTAGCATACGTATGTGAAATTTTTGAAAAGATTAATGTTCTGAATCCGTCCTTGCTGGGAAACAACATGCACCTTTCAAAGTCGATTGAGAAAATTTCAGTTTTCATAAAAAAAATAAAACTACGCAAAAGAAAAATGAATGACGACAGAGGCAAAGAATGTTTCCCCTTGTTACAACAGTTTTTGACCTACAACAAACAAAAGCCTTAACTAACCTGATTGGAGTAACAAAACTAACATATCCGATTTCGGAACTGATTATGCCACCGAGAAGGTAACAATCACGTGCTGTGAATAGCTCGGCTGGCAGTTGTTTTCCACAACTGAAGTCAACAGTAATACGCACTCGCAGTCTGCTCCGGCATCAGCCTGTATTTTGGTTTCTGGGCGCTGCATCTTGTTTCCTAGTGGCTGACGGCTGACTGTTTGCCAGAATTGAAGTTAACCGAATTACTCATGCGCAGTCTACTCCGGCATCAGCCTGTATGTTGACTTCTGTGCACTGCATTTTATATCTTAATACTAGGGGGTTAGAGTTACGTCTCTCTTATTCTTAACTGCTTCTAAGTTAAATATTCGTTGGGTACATATACATACTGTATGTACAAATATGTCTTAACAAAGTTCACCCGATTAAAGTCTATTTTGATGGTAGAGACATGTACTTCTCAAATTTAAAATTAATGGTATTTATTTTAAGTATATTATACTGAATGCTATCTGCTTTGCAAAATTCAGTACTTCGTTGAAAAGTTTATAACGAATTTGGCATTAAATATATTAGTAAAAGATACACAGATTAAAACTGCATTTTTATCACAGTACAATATTTGGCCTGAAAACTAAAATATTCATCTTATGAAATATTTACCCGTGAAATACTATTAAAGCATGTTTAAAATGCATTGTTCCGTGGTGTGTGGTATATCAAGTTAAGAAACACATGTATAAGATAATTTCTCATACATGAGAAAATACATAATATCAGGAACGGGATCACAAAAACAGCCTATAGCGGAATAATGAATTTGCTAATAACAATAATTTTGACGTGAGCACCTGGTATGATTTACATGCCTATGACATTGAATGCGTACCTGCTATGTAAATTTAATAAATACCACATACAAAAAATATCCCTAACTGAAAAACCTGAGAAGTAAATTTCTCATGAAAAGGATACTAAATTTACTATATTCTACCTAGTAATGTCTAATTTCATTAAGACATATGCTACATTAATGTGCAAATCAAAGTGTAAATACTAAGATAAATGCACACACCTGAAAAAGACATATAAATCATTATGCATTTCAATAATACCATAGCAACAGTTGTGCTCATAGAACATGAAACCTGTCTTTAAAACACTGAATTTATATAACACCATATATATTCTAATTGAATTGCTCTATACAGAATGGGCTTCACTCCTTGAAATTACTTTTTGAGAAAACTCAGTAAAAAATGTTCAGTGTATTTCGTTAACTCCAAATATCCAAAAAGGTAAAAAAAAAATCTAATATATAAGAAAGTTTTCTGAAATTCTTTTCATTTGAATGTACAGAGTATACAGTAAGTTTATAGAAAATATTTAGTTATATGGACTACAGCCGTTTCTGTGGTGATGTACAAACTACAGGGTGTGATTCAAAATTCAGCTCTTTCATTTTCATTATACTTGAATATTTCTCGGAAAAAATGCGAATACAGTATTTCGAAGACAGATTTTTTTTAAATATTTGTATGATAGTAAAAAACAGAAAACAATATTATGCATAAAAACTTTACTTTTTCAAACATCTTGTGTATCATCAAAATATTCAATACTTCTAGCCCCGTTGGGAACCACAGCGGAGATGATTCTCGGAAACTATTGGCGTGTTGCACCATTGACAGACAAGCCTTTGCACGGTTGTCTTTAAAAGTCACAGGAAAATGTCCGATCGGAATGCCTGACACAAACTATTGCACCACATTAAATGGCGCTCAGATCACTCGTTTTCCCCATTGCGATCCTCAATCCAACGATACTTGGTTGACAAAAACCCAACTTGACGGGTTAATGCTGAGCACAAAACGCCTGATGTCTTGGAATGAATCATTTATGTGACGACAGCTGAAGCATCTAATGAACTTCTTCCTGACTGAATCTGAAAGGCTTGGATTACCATTTTATTCTTCTCTACAGGGTAAACCTCCCAATTCATCAATCTTCCTCACACCTACCGACATATCGCCACTGTATCATAATATGTTGAGAATGGAAAACAACCCATTTTAATGTTTTACATTTAAAATAAAAATGCTGATTTTTGAGTGTCAAATATCACTAGAATTCATGCCTTATATGTCCTTATATGTCCTTTATCATAAATTATCACGCCAATTCGCGAAAATCAATAAAACCGATATATGCCTAATAGGAAAGTAATATTTAACAGTGACTGAAATGATTTTCCTGCAGGTTGCATGAAATTCGGAACACATTGTTTGCAGGAAAAACATGATTTATATGACCGAGACACTAATCACTAAATGTATATTTATGTTCTCAAAATGCACCTGATATAAAAATATGAAACAACACAAAGAAAATCTTTTCTAGCGCCTTATATTTCCACTTGTTATTTGTTTTCGACCCATAGCACTCTGTCTTTTGTTGAATCTCATTTTGAAATTTTTTATGCGAACTTTTACAATACGTAATTGTGATCTAAACTGCTGAACGAAATTGGGGGTGGACTCCAGAGTTCGGCACGAGTCGTCTTATTCGACTAAGGCGCTCCTGGAATTATGGGAAATGAAACTTGTAGCGATAGGTGTCGCTGCCGCTGCTTCTTCGTAATCGGTGTTTGCTCACGCGCTGTCTGCGTGACGTAATCGCTCTTTGCTCTGTGCGTGAGCCGTGAGGCCCCGTCACTTATTGCTGTTCACCGTGTTTTAAGCGATAGGTGGCTTGTTTTTTTTTCCAGCGTGCGTTGTAGCTCTGCTGTTAGTCTCGAAACGTAGAACTGGAGGCGTTTCTTTGTCGAAGTTGGGAAGGATGAAGAAACATGTACTACATGGTGTGAGCAAAAAGGATTGCTTCCAGTCGAACGAAGATGTTCCGAAGGTCATCCAATGAGATTGCGGGTGGATATGTGTCATCGCTTAGGACGATTCCCGTTTTGGAAGAATCACGTTACAGGGAAAAGTAAGCAGTGTTCCCGTTTACTTGGGACGTGGTTTGAAGCTGCTTGTATTCCTCTTGATAAGGAGATGACTCTTCCTGTTTGCTTCGCCCATGGATTGTCCTATGATGTTGCAATTGAGGAATCTAATCAGAGTGGGCTTTCCACATCCGCTGCGATAGTCAGCGACTATTATCAGTCTTGTAGATAATTAGTCGCATAGTTTATAGTAGCCTACGAACAAGACGAAGAACAGCTTGGAGGCCTTGGTGTAATCGTAGAACTGGATGAGGCGAAGGTTGGGAAGCAGAAGTATAATCGTGGTCGTCTCGTTGAGGACACCTGGACCTTTTGCACCTTTGAACGAGATTCAAAATTTTTCTTCTTTTAAAAATAACACACTCCGTGTATTTTCCGTCCTTAAGTTTTGTCCCGCACACACCACGCACCGATTACATAACGCAAGCAGGAAGGAGCAATCAACGCCGACGCAGCTGCAGCGCCACCAATCCTGAAACGTTTATCCAGTGACTCCAGAAGCGCTTTGGTTGAATCCGACGACGAGGGCTGAACTATAAAGTGCATCCCAATGTAGATAACCAATCTAAATAAATAACAAAATTTCTCAAAAATGATGCAGTGTAGGTTCGTTATCCGGTTTCTAAGTATAACTTTGGAAAAGATTGCACCGCCCCGGTGGCGCAGTGGTCTAAGGCGCTGGCCTCTGATCATCAGTCCGTAAGGGGTCCGGGTTCGAATCCCGTTCAGGCATGGATGTTGTGTTTTTCTTACGGCACTGGCTCTTGCCCTTCCCTGGAACCAATGACCCAAAATTAGGGACGGGCGACTGCTTATAGCCCATTTGAGTTGCTCACGGTGGTCGTTAAACCTCCAATCAAAAAAAAAAAAAACAAAAAAAAACAAATAAGATTGCAGCGAATGCGTTTTCCCTCAGCAACCTTGATGTGGCGAAATCATGCTGTATTTGCGTAAACACATTTTTATATTTCCACTGTCTACAAGATTTGAAATTACTCGATAACTAACGAATTCCTTTCAAATTATAAATTACAATTTTCGTTTCTCTAAGCCGAAATGTATCAGTAATTTCTAAGTCAGAGATGGCCTGTATCCCGCGTGTCCGGTTCATTGCTTGTGGTTCGAATGAAGATGAAAAGATAGCTTGCCCTATGGAAGTTTCTTCCTCGAAAATAGAAAACAGACTTGAAACAGAGGACAGACAAAAAGGATTTCGAGGGGTGGACAGGATGGCCAGGAAATAAAAAATGACTACCGTTGGCAACTCACTTGGCTATAAGCAGTTACCTGACTCTAATTTTGCGCCCCTGTATCCAGGGGAGGTAGTGATTCACATGCTAACACAAAAAACACCTGTGTTTGGCTGGGATACCCGACAGCGACCCTTATCTGAAGAAGCCATTCGTCAGAGACCCACGGCGGAGAGCGACCCACCACCGCGATATTAGATGAAAGTTTGCGTATACCTTTAGACATTCGTGTACAACATTAGACATCAAACTGAATAAGATTGAAAAGGAGACTAACAGCAAAACAAGAAATCCAAGGAAAACAATATATCTTCTGCTGAAAACTTTTACATCTAAACGGTTCCATATAAATCATTCGCAATTTTTTTTTGTTATAAAATCAAAGAAATGTAATATTATGAAGTGATCGCAAAGACAGATAAAATTCGACTTTCAACCTGTTTAAACATTTTAAGCGAATGAAACTTCGGGTACTAAACACATAAATTCAATCTAACAGTAATTTCTTCGAAATTTAAATTTTGAATTTTATTGTGTTGTGTACCAATTACTTAAAGAAAAAGCATAATTAGTTGATTTTTCAAATTTTGTCAATTGATATCCTAAACTATATATGTTTTTGAATATTTTAACTGAAAAGCAATTGGAAAATTGTAAGAAGTATGTTTGAGAGAAGCTAATCTCAGTCCCAATTTTAATATGTTCTTCTTTGTAAATTCCCAATAGGTCATTTAACTTTATTTTCATTTTCTTTCATTTGCAGTAAATTTCAGTACTGTGGTGTGAAATCGATGTTCATAACTATAAACATATTTTAAAACAGAGGAATGTTTTTGCTGCATAATTGGGTGTAGTTTATTCACTATGGACTGCACTGCTATTGAATATGTGATAGCAAGAAAAAACGCACTTGAAGTTTTCTGTGCATTGACTCCAGAATTTGCCACATATAGACGACTCAACTAAATTATCTGTTTGGGTGTCCCATTAAATTACCGCAGCAATGAAATATTTTTCCGTATTTAAAATTATACTCATTACGTTTTAAAACGATTACCACATCTAAAAGATTTAAAATTACATTTCGACGTTAATTATTTTTATGTGTCCATTTACTTCTGACCTGGTTCTGGTGTTGCCAGCTCACAAAAAACTCTTAAAAAATTAGATGCAATATTATGTTTAAAGTATATTATTAAGAAATACAGGAAATTCACACATGTAGCGATCAAATTAATGGGTTAATTAGGTTATATATGCAAAAATAATCATCAATCTAGGTGTATTATTGGGGACAACACATAACCATTGATATGTTTTAATGTTTAAACATTCTTAACCATTCATGTGTTTTAATGTTAAAATTATCAATCATTTACAGATTTTAATGTTCAAACATTATAATCATTGATATGTTTTATATGTTTAGACGTTCTTTTGAGTCTCCAAACATTATGAATAATGGTGATCCTTGCTCATCTCCCTCCTCCCCTGAAAGTGATTCTCTGAGAGTTGCCTGGCACTATCCTCCCTACGGCGGAAAGCTCTTAGAGAAAAACAACAGTCTGCTTGATTTGATGTCAATCGTTTTCGCCTTTGTCCAAGCTTTCTTCTTGTTGTACACACATTTGCTGGAATTGTTTCAGAAGATTTGAACCTGCTAGTTAAGACACACTTAGCCATCTTGCTAAATCCGCTTGCATTTTCTCTGCTTCCAATCTACCAATCGTTCTCTACTAAAATGTTCTTCTAAGAGATGGTGCATACCCATTTTTCCACTGCCAGTACAAATGGAGTTGCATTTCCTTCTCCTGACAAGAAGAATACAGAAACATTGTCCTTGCTAGTACAATGTTTATATATGTTTTATACTTGCCAACTCGATGACGTTCGGGTGTTATTTGCATGTTTCCATTCGAGTTGACACAAAGCTGCACGGGCACTTCTACTTATCGAATCCCTTTTGTTTTATAAAGATCTTTACAATCGTTAATTTCGTTTTGCACATATTTTTGTATTGGTATTTGTCACGTCACATTTGGACCGCAGTATATATTTACATTGAGTGCTAGGTAACAATGTCTGTGTTCCGAAGCTCTTAATGGAGCATCCATCAAAGAAATAAAACGCAATGCAGTTATTCTTCACTGTGCCACACCTCATTAACACACTGCAACACACGTTGTTACCTTATTACCTGATAAAGGAAAGATGTATACCATGAACTGGAGTTATCCACATTAAGAAATGGCTGAGTCCGAATCTCTGCATAAACGGGTGTAATAACATAACAGAATAGTGGCTGATTCATCAGAATCAAAGTTTGATATTGTTTGCCTAATTCCTACTTTAATTAGTGTGTTATAAGGTCTACTCCAACTTAACCGTCGGAACAATGCTGTATCTTAAATACTCATGAACGCATATAGCGTATTAAATCCGTTTATTTTTGTGGGGTAGTAAGCCGAAAGATTGTCCAAACTTTTGCATTCCGCTGTGAGGCTTTTTCTAGGCAACGGTAGACATAAAGATGCAGGGAATTTGAGCATGTAAGGGACAAAGATGATTTTTGAAAATAACGTGTGTGACATCACGAGCATATTACATGAAATTTTATCACGGAATTATACAGTGCGCCGCGATGTGTTTCCATCTTTTAATAGCGCATGCCAAACCATTAGTTGTTCACTAAAGACCATATCATTGCATGAAAGTGTGCAAGATAGGAATTCGACTACTTCCCTATTGGCAGTCTCTTTAAAATTCGTGTAAGCGGCAATTCTTCTAATACTGTTCCAAACAGCAGCGTCCGATCAATGCATGACTTCTCTGGCGAGGGCCCTTTTCTTCATGTCTGGTTTCGTACGTGTTCTGTACATCTAGTGTCTAAGGATCGCTTTGTCATTCCGTACATATCCTCTCGGTAGAACACAATTCGTAGGAGAAAACAGTTTTCTACCAATGTTGAATTATCAGCTGCCGATGACTTCTAGCAATTACGAGGCGTTGTCCCCTATGACGTGCTATGGGCATGTATTTACGCCGTATGCTTATACTGTGGAGTCCGATATCTTCTGGCCAGTCCAAGGCGTTGCCCCTATAATTTACTTTGGGCAATGCGTTTACACCACACGCCTATAGTGTGGAGGCCTGTGCCTTCTGGAAACCTGAGACGTTGAAACGTATGATTTGCTATGGGCATACGTTTACTCCGTATACGTAACGTATTGAGGGATATTCTCACTGTAGGTGCATAAATGTTTGTCTGTTCTGCTAGCTTCAAAACCATGGCCCCTTCTGCTGAGGTAAAATGCTTACTTTTGCCCACAACACGGTCGAGCATCTACCTTAGCAAGCTGTAATAAGCTGTGGAGTTCCACAACCACACGCCGGATATGCGTTACGGATTTCTCTACACACAAGCAACACATTTACCAGGGCACCCCGTAAACAACCGGCAAAGTCTGTTTCCGTGACCTGCCATCCTTTGTTCTGCATAAAATAGTTATGTCCATTTAAGTGGAACAAATCTTCTCCATCACTCTTTGAAACCACCGTTTCTGCTGCGATTGATAATGAACTTCTCGCGGATTGTCAAGCACACGCTCTCATCTTACTCACTGGTTCATCAGCAAGAAGGGAATGATCCTAAATTCAAAGACGTGTCTTCATGTCAGAAAACTTCTACTAGGTATTACAATAACCAAGACTTTGTTCAAATTTACTAGTGATCTATTAACAGAATTGTTTTGCAGGTGTGACTGGATTGTACGGTTTTTATATAATATTGACGACAAAATGTTCATCAGACCTTTAGTTCGTAAGCAAGTGTCAACATATTTTTGGTATTTTCTGATTACAAGGTAATGGACCTATTCATCTGCTGTATTAGCGTGGCAGATTTTTGAATTTATTGCCCGTACGTTTTTGTTTTAAATATTTCCACTACAAAGTTCCCCAATGATGTAGGAAAACGGTATAGGGAAACGCTATATGATATAAGATAACGCGATATGACATAGGAAGGAAAACGCAGTTGAAATAAACATGAACATGGAATTCTAAATTAATTTATAAAATTTATCTTCTGCTTTTTATTGCATATACTTATATTGCTGATATATCTTTACGTATAAGAATTTTGTAACATGTTCTTCAATCAAACTCCAGATTCTTAGACAGGAAAAAAAGTTAATATATTAGTACTTTATTATTGTAACAAGGAACTTAAGATATAATTTACAAAGTTGTTTTAGTGAAGAAGTAGTAGACTTTAGAAAGTAATACGCATTTCGTTAGGTGTTTTTCTTGAAGTTAAGTTTGGAGGTGCACATCAGAGGTTATTCATTCCCGAAACATGAAACGTTTTGTGGGAAATTTTCGATGTATCGGAAAAGACCGCGATTTTTCCCTAATAAACCGACGAATTCGTGGATTTCAATATGCAGAAACTGATGGGAAAAACACGTTTAATATAACAGTGATTATTCGCCAATAAGGTCGAGTAAATTATAATATTTGTTAAAATGATCGATGCATCGGTACGTACCGCGATATTTTACTAATAAACTGAAAAATTTGCACTTTTCCGTCTGCCGCAATGAATGAGCAATTGATTTGTAAACACTTGGTTAAATATATCAGCGATACTCACCAATTCAACATCCAATTAAGAAATATGTTTTAGAACGCTCGATTTATCGGTTTAATAAAGGATGTTTCTTCGATATATCAGTTTAAACATGGATGTTTCTTCGATATATCGGTTTAAACATCTATGATTCTTCGACATATATGGGTGAAACCATGGAGGTTTGGGTTGAAACCTCCGTGTTTCCTTGAGGTATTCATTTCAACCAGGATTTTATGATAATAAGACAAATAATGAATGTTTTTCATTTGCAACAGCGAATGGGCACATCTAAGTTCAATATAATAGTGATTGCTGCCTTAATAAGTTCGAGTAACTCGTGATATTTGGGAAAGCACTCGACGTTTTTTTGAGGTATCTTCTCCCGTACCACCGAGGTAAAGACCTCGGTTTTCACCAAAGAATTAGCAAATAAAACGGCCA
Organism: Macrothele yani; assembly: GCA_039090855.1. Classification (NCBI taxonomy): domain Eukaryota; kingdom Metazoa; phylum Arthropoda; class Arachnida; order Araneae; family Macrothelidae; genus Macrothele; species Macrothele yani. The sequence goes on along the minus strand of CM077033.1, from coordinate 78,722,111 downwards.
ATCGAACAATATTTACTTCCTCAAAATAAGAATGCAACACAAAGAAATTAATTTACTTCACTTCAAAATATTTTTTTCAAATTTCAAACATCTGTCATGAATGCTCCATGTTTCTTTATCTTTTTTTCGATGTGTCGGGTACTGCGACATAGAGGTATTTTCCCGATCCCTTGACCGTCTACACTAGCGTTTGAATTAAGTCCTGAATTCCCTCTACCTCCTCATCTCCTTGGGCTGCGTTAAGTGGCGGAGATAAGTTAGATAACGATTAGGGGTATTCCTTTGAAGTGCATGTCGAACGTGTGCTGAAGAAACAGAAATAGTTCTAAGACGTAAGAATATCGCGACAATTCAACGTGTAATTCCGTACCATCTTTTATAGATAGAGGATTTATACAATATACATGTGATACAAACTGTGTAACTGAAGAGCAGTACGTTTAAGACGTGTTCATTCATATGCTTTTAGTCCTAGCAACTTCCAAACTAAAGCCTGGATTTATAGTAGAGTATTTTCGGCTGACAAAAACTATTTTGAAGCGAAAACAGCCTGTTGAGTACATAGAACGAACGTGCACATAGAATTGCTACCACATGTAAAACGGCGCGTGTGCTATCACACGTTTCTGAGTTGTGAACATTCTCTACTGACTGAAGCAAGAATTTTAAATTCAGACAAACTGCCACCCAAGGCGTTTTGGAACAGAAATATGTAATAATCATATACAAAAAATATATTAAAGAAATGAATATATATAATTTTTGGCAAAAAATAAACTGCAAACATTAAATGCGTTTACTTTTTATACACAGCAGAAATCTAATTGCTAAATAGTTTGCAAAAGTACAGAGCAAAAAAAAAAAAAAAAGCAAAAACATTAGGTGTATTGGGGAGCAAAATTGTCTAAATGTTCTATGATCAATTTTCAATATACACACATGTTCAGACTTAAGAGAATTTGCACATTTTGTCGAATTTCTGAAAAACTAATGGACAAATTTTAATGAAATTCGGTATGGATACACAGTTATATAAGAGAAAACATGTTACCATACAACAGTCATTATACGCACTCATGATTGTCAGTAGGGCTCATCAGCGCAAGAATGTATGAAATCCACGTTGCAAGATCGAACAGAAAATTAATTTATATGAGGTATGGTCCCCTCTCACAGTCATACAGCTCCACAGCGCGACGTCATAATGCAAACAAGGCAGTTGATAAGTCTCTGTGGCATTAGGTCCCACTCCTGCGGCATCGCAGTTCTCAGCTCCTGGATGGTTCTCAGATGGGAATGGCGAGCTGCAATTGCCCTCCTAAGAGGGTCCCAGACATTGTTCTATAGATTTTAGGTCTGGCGATATTGCTGGCCAATCCATCCAGTGAATATCCTTACTTTCAGGATAATCGTCGACAAGATGAGCTCCTAAGTGGGCGAGCGTTGTCGACCATTAAAAGGAACCGAGGGCTAACAGCGACTCTGAAAAGTCGAACATAGTGCTGAAAGATCTCATCATTATACCTCTCAGAAGTCAAGGAGCCTCTGTCAAACACATGGAGAGGTGTGCGGCCGTCCAACATGATGCCTGCCCATACCATGACACCTCCGCTGCCATAGTGGTCTTTTTGTCGGATGTTGGAGGAAATATGTAGGGTCCCAAGTTCTCTAAGCCACCCCTGTGGCGCAGTGGTCTAAGCAATGGCCTATGATAATTCGTCCGAAAGGGGTCCGGGTTCGAATCCCGGTCAGGCGTGGATGTTGTGTTTGTTTTACGGCACTGGCTCGCTCCCTTCCCTGGAGCCAGAGACCCTAAATTAGGGACGGGCGACTGCTTATAGCCTATTGAGTTGCTCACGGTGGTCGTTAAACCTCCAATAAAAAAAAAGTTCTTTATAGATGAATGTACGTTGAGAATTAGTGTCCAGGCTGAATCGGGACTCATTTGTGAAGAGAACGTTACAACACTGAAGTCTGGTCCGAGGCTGATGTTGTCTGCACCATGCTAAACGCGCTCTTTTGTGTGCTGAAGTCAGCGGGACGCAAACAGCGGGTCTTCTAGCAAAAGCCTTATCTCAAGAAGCTTTCAGGAAACAGTAACCCTTGAAGTTCGGATTCCATTGGCGGCATGCAGCTCACGAGATAGGTGTGCAGCTGTAGCAGTCCTGTGGCCCCTCGCTGAAAGGGCCAAAAAAAAATCTTCATTGGCCGTCGTGGCACTTGGACGACCTTGCCCAGGCCTTCTTGATATGGATCCGGTGTCCTTAAACTGTTTCAATAAATTGCAGACGACAGTAGGCGTTACATAGAGCTCTGTAGCAACCTGTACTTGAGATTGCCCTGGCGACTGCTTATAGCCCATTGAGTTGCTCACGGTGGTCGTTAAACCTCCAATCAAAAAAAAAAAAAAAAATATTGCCCTGCCTCTAATCTACCGACGATTCTCCACCTCATTTCGTCATCAATACGTTCATGGCAACTCCTTTTACCTGATTGCTTATGAAATTGAACGAACTGCTTCAAGAAAGACAACGAATGTCGCCGAGGAGTACGCGCGAACTGATCGCGGAAAAAGCCATGTGTGCTTTTCAGGCCCTCTGCGGTCACAGCTCCGCCCACAAGCACGTGTACGCTTACGTATTCGACACTGAAAATTTGCATTCTTACTCGGCGGCATAATTTGTACCTTTGGTTCGGTACTTTTTGTGAAAATCGGCAAAATGTACAAATTCTCTTAATTTTGAACACCCGTGTATATTAAAACAAAAGAAGTTTCAGTCATGCGTTGTAGTACATAAGAATTCGTCATATCGATGCGAATTAAAAATTGTTACGAAACTTTTTTTTTCTGCTCCAAATGTCAATATATTAAACTGATTCTAATTATTCTGCCCATTTGTATGGTTCATTGCATGCTAAATTCGCTTTTCTGAATTGGTTACAGACACACTAAAATAAGTATAAGGGTAGCTATTTTTCTGTACGAATCTACAAACATGACTTTCTACGAGCTTCTTATCAACATTTTTCTTTATCTCATTGACAAACAACTAGTCAGAACATAGAAATCATACTGATTTTGAGACGTCCTATGAAAAATACATTTGTGCAGTGCATTGAGTTGTATGAATACCCGTGTTGCTCTTAATATTAGAAAATTATAATTTATCGTCATAAATGTTTTATTGTTTTTTCTGGATACTTGCTCGTCTGAATGTCACAATATTGTGTACAAGAGAAATAGGCTTTCTTGTCCCCATTGAATTGTCCAAGAAGTAGATGCTCTCGCATTCACATATCGTAGACGCGCTCTTATTCCATTATTCCTCAGAGGTCAGGTTTTCTAAAAGAAACACACCTCTGAGTAATAACTGATACGAGAGCATCTATCATATCGACCAATAAAATGTGTGAGGATGCTATAACTGACACTTCGCAAACGATTTTTATAAGCACATGTTATTTGTGCATCTTATATTGCCACAGGTGAAAAACGAAACCGGAAAAGTACTTAAACACTCATCACCTGATATTTTCGCGAAAGGAAAAAAAATATAATCAGAGTTGTTTAGAAATTGCGATAAATCATATTTAAGTCAATTTTACATACATACATACAGTGAGGTGCCAAAGAACTGTGTACGGCGTTGCCATTACGATACTCATGAAGTAAATGGTACCGTCAAGAATCGACGTATCTTAATGACTTACAGATGAAAGGTACAGACCACACTTCTGTGTTCAACTACGAGAGTATGATTTGACTATAAGGTAATTAAAATTCGCATTTCCTTCTGCAACTGATTCCTCTTAATATTTTTGATGATTGTGATAATGATCTTTTATATATGAATCATCTGCATTTTTTGTTTGGTGATTGGACTCAGTTTGAAAATTGGTGCTGTTATACATACTTTTATACATATTATTTTTCATACAGTATTTAAAGAATTACAATTCTTCCACCGGCATGTTATCGTACCACGGTGCTTACTGGTTCCTACACTCCAGATAATTGATGCACACCTACTCAGCCGTCCATATGGTGCATCGGAAAACGAGATTCATCGGGCAAACGACATTCATCCAATCACACAATGTCCAGTTTTGATGCACGCGTTCTCAGTGTAGATGCTTTCGACGGCGAAGAATGTTTAGCATGTGCATTAGGATCGGTCTAAAACATCGTAGCCTCATTTTCAGGGAGTTCTATGTACTACTGTGTTGTAACACAGTACTCACGACATCAGTATTCAAATAACCGGCGAGATGCGCTACAGTATGATTTCTATTGGCTGCAACCGGGCGGAGTAACGTTCGTTGATTTCTAGAATCGATATGACGTGGTGTGCGAACTTATGCCGACGATTCGAAGTTTTTTATACCTCGGAACGCTTTCTTAAAGTCGTAAGCATGGCTGAACATAACCACCCCAAAAGCCTCTTCGTCTGACAAATGCTCCGACCCAGTCGTTTAGACATTATAAATTGTCCCATGTCAAACTCACTTAATTCTTTTAGTTTTTTGCATAGGAATAATAAGATTAACATGACTAAGTATCAGATGTTATTTATGCCGTTACGTGAACTTTACACGCGCCATCGTTTACCTGCAGTTCCTTGGATTGTTTTTAAAAATACGAACGTCATAAAGTTTTGGGTTTCGTTCTATGTATTTAATGAAATATTAATTTTATCCTGACTTCTGAATTGCCTTGCACTGATTCGATTTTTTAAATATAAACATATGTTAAATCTTTTAACTGGCTGAAATAATTTAAATCTGGGTGACGAAAGTGCGCTTAAATTAAGAGGACAGAATTTAATCTAGGTATCTGAGAAATTGAAAGAAAACGGCTGGAAGGAGTGTAAAACACATCAGAAAAGGACGCTTTCTATTTAACTATGTTATTGAAAGTATCATTTTGGGAACGAATAAAACTAACAATGTATGACAAATTACCTGCCAAAAGAACTACACTGGTGTGCAAAAATTAAGGACAAAGAGGGGAAATTAGCATAACAGGGGAACGAGCAGGCAGAACGGACCGAAAGACCACTCAGGAGATAGACTAGGGTTCGGTACGGTAGGGCATGCGCATATATGCAGCATGATTTAGGGGTGGGGGGAGTGTCGGAAAGGTATAAAGTACACAGGAGGTGTACGCTCAGCAATTCGGTGAAAGGGATTGCACGGTGTACATCTGTTTGAACGACGTCGAGTTGCTGCCACCGTGTGATATGGCCAACAGCCTATCCAGTAGACGACATCTGGATAACTTTACCCGAGGTCGCGTCATTGGGAAGTTAGAAGTTCGAAGTGTGACTAGCGTGGCCGAGGAGTTCGGGATCGCTCACAGCATCGTTTCACGAGTTTGGAAAGCATTTTAAACGACAGGAACAGCTATCCGAGATTTTGGCAGCGGTCGTCCACGAGCAACCATGGCGGCGGACGACCGGTATATTGTCATACAGACGAGAAAAGACAGACGGCAGACAGCGCAAGGCACATGCAACAGACAACTGGACGTCCGTTATGGCGTTTTACCGTGGCCAGGAGGCTGCATAAAGGTGGGCTATTTGCACGACGACCAGTCCGGTGTGTGCCATTAACGCCTGCTCATTGGAGCGGGCGGTTTCTGTGATGTCAGGAACACAAGAACTGGACACATCAGCAATGGTGTCGAGTTGTCTTTACGGATGAGAGCCGATGTAGTCTGACGAGCGATTCTGGACGTATACGCATCTGAAGAGAGCAGGGAATTCGCAATCACACCTCCAACATCATCGAAAGGGACCGGTTTGGAGGTGGCGGAGTTCTCGTTTGAGGAGGTATCATGCTTGTAGCCGTACTGACCTCCACATCTTCCAAGGAGGTTCAGTCACTGGTGTCCGTTATTGTACTGAGGTTCTGCTGCCTCAACCCGGTAGCTATGGGAATATTTCTTCTTGGATCCTTTTGGCTTACATATTTCTTCCGCTTTAAATATCAATGTGTTGCACAACAGCTAAAACGATGCTTTTCCGTAATTAGTCTAGTGATACACTTTTGCAGCGGATGATTAATTATGGTTCCGAAAACAAGAAACCTTTTTTTTTTGATTGGAGGTTTAACGACCACCGTGAGCAACTCAAATGGGCTATGAGCAGTCGCCCGTCCCTAATTTAGAGTCACTGGTTCCAGGGTAGGGAGAGAGCCAGTGCCGTAAGACAAACACAACATCCATGCCTGACCGGGATTCGAACCTGGACCCCTTACGGACGAATGATCAGAGGCCAACGCCTTAGACCACTGCGCCACCGGGGCGGCCAAGAAACCTTTGAGAAATGCTGAATTGATGAAAATGAAGGGAAATCTTCACGGTGAATAAACTAGAAAAAATATTGCAGTTTATATTGCATATACTTTTATTAGAAAACTTGCAGAACCAAGGCAACCTCCCGCTACGATCTTTCTCTAGAACACAGTTTACAAAGCAACATTCATACATTCTGTTTAATGACGAGCAAGTTAGTTATACAATAGATTTCTTATGTAAAAGCGTTGCTAAAATTTTATGTAAGGAAAACGCATTTCTTATATAAAATTTTTAACGCGTGCCTTATATAAGATTTGTTACATAAATTTAAAATTTTACATGCTTTTTTTATATAAGAATATTTTACCACATTCCGATACAAACGAGAAAAACGCCGGGATGAAGTTAGTGAATATGAATGTCTGGTCGCCAATGACAGAACAGTGTAAATGGAAATTATGTGTGAAAGTGAAATCACCTGTCAAATATAACAAAATAATTCTTTGAAGAAGTATTCCTTTTTTAAAAAAAATATTTAAAATTGATCTTCTTTTTGTAAGTAACATTCGTGCATGTCCATTGCGCTGAGCATAAACCTACTTATATATCGATCAGCCAAAGCATTAAAATTACCTACATGTTACTGTATGGTATAAGTCCTCCTTTCCCACCAAAAGAGCTCTCACCCAATGAGTCATATATTTAACAACATGTTGGTAAGTGTCTCTTGATACTTGGAACCATCACGGCAACATAAGATCCCACAGTTCCCTTAAATTACGGTTTTTGGGTGAAGCTACTTGTACCAGTTTCACAAATTCAAACCATAAATGCTCCATAGGATACATACCTGGTATTGTCTTGTTTAAAGACGCTATCTGCGCCAGAGAATACTGTCGCTATAAAGGTGTGTACTTAGCCAGGTTCGATGCTCAGGTGCTTGACTGCTGTCAGAGTTCGCTATACACGAATGATGGGCCCAAGTCTTTACCAAGAAAATATGGCACAGAATATCACACTTCCTCCAGTCGCCGGAAACAGTCCAAAATTGCATGCAGTCTAGAGGGATTCCTTGGGTACACGTCGAAAACGAGTTCGTTCGTTGACATGTTAAGTATAACAGAAAATGGGATGCTTCTGATCATGAGATCCAGTCCTAGTAGTCCATAGTCCAATGCCGTTGTTTGCGTGTCCACTGCACGCTTTGAAGACAGTGAATAGCTGTTCGCATAGGCACACGAATGTGTCTGAGGCTGCGGAGATCCATTTCGAAGAGCGTACGATGTGCTCGGACACAATATGCCCTTCACCGCAGCTAAAGGTCTAGATAATGTCAGGCACAGTAGCCCTCATGTTGCTCAGAATAAGACGACATATCCTGCTCTGCGCTCTGGAATAAATGAGACATGGACTGCCCACGAATTCTCTGCTTCCAATCTACCAATCGTTCTCTACTAAAATGTTCTTCTAAGAGATGGTGCATACCCATTTTTCCACTGCCAGTACAAATGGAGTTGCATTTCCTTCTCCTGACAAGAAGAATACAGAAACATTGTCCTTGCTAGTACAATGTTTATATATGTTTTATACTTGCCAACTCGATGACGTTCGGGTGTTATTTGCATGTTTCCATTCGAGTTGACACAAAGCTACACGGGCACTTCTACTTATCGAATCCCTTTTGTTTTATAAAGATCTTTACAATCGTTAATTTCGTTTTGCACATATTTTTGTATTGGTATTTGTCACGTCACATTTGGACCGCAGTATATATTTACATTGAGTGCTAGGTAACAATGTCTCTGTTCCGAAGCTCTTAATGGAGCATCCATCAAAGAAATAAAACGCAATGCAGTTATTCTTCACTGTGCCACACCTCATTAACACACTGCAACACACGTTGTTACCTTATTACCTGATAAAGGAAAGATGTATACCATGAACTGGAGTTATCCACATTAAGAAATGGCTGAGTCCGAATCTCTGCATAAACGGGTGTAATAACATAACAGAATAGTGGCTGATTCATCAGAATCAAAGTTTGATATTGTTTGCCTAATTCCTACTTTAATTAGTGTGTTATAAGGTCTACTCCAACTTAACCGTCGGAACAATGCTGTATCTTAAATACTCATGAACGCATATAGCGTATTAAATCCGTTTATTTTTGTGGGGTAGTAAGCCGAAAGATTGTCCAAACTTTTGCATTCCGCTGTGAGGCTTTTTCTAGGCAACGGTAGACATAAAGATGCAGGGAATTTGAGCATGTAAGGGACAAAGATGATTTTTGAAAATAACGTGTGTGACATCACGAGCATATTACATGAAATTTTATCACGGAATTATACAGTGCGCCGCGATGTGTTTCCATCTTTTAATAGCGCATGCCAAACCATTAGTTGTTCACTAAAGACCATATCATTGCATGAAAGTGTGCAAGATAGGAATTCGACTACTTCCCTATTGGCAGTCTCTTTAAAATTCGTGTAAGCGGCAATTCTTCTAATACTGTTCCAAACAGCAGCGTCCGATCAATGCATGACTTCTCTGGCGAGGGCCCTTTTCTTCATGTCTGGTTTCGTACGTGTTCTGTACATCTAGTGTCTAAGGATCGCTTTGTCATTCCGTACATATCCTCTCGGTAGAACACAATTCGTAGGAGAAAACAGTTTTCTACCAATGTTGAATTATCAGCTGCCGATGACTTCTAGCAATTACGAGGCGTTGTCCCCTATGACGTGCTATGGGCATGTATTTACGCCGTATGCTTATACTGTGGAGTCCGATATCTTCTGGCCAGTCCAAGGCGTTGCCCCTATAATTTACTTTGGGCAATGCGTTTACACCACACGCCTATAGTGTGGAGGCCTGTGCCTTCTGGAAACCTGAGACGTTGAAACGTATGATTTGCTATGGGCATACGTTTACTCCGTATACGTAACGTATTGAGGGATATTCTCACTGTAGGTGCATAAATGTTTGTCTGTTCTGCTAGCTTCAAAACCATGGCCCCTTCTGCTGAGGTAAAATGCTTACTTTTGCCCACAACACGGTCGAGCATCTACCTTAGCAAGCTGTAATAAGCTGTGGAGTTCCACAACCACACGCCGGATATGCGTTACGGATTTCTCTACACACAAGCAACACATTTACCAGGGCACCCCGTAAACAACCGGCAAAGTCTGTTTCCGTGACCTGCCATCCTTTGTTCTGCATAAAATAGTTATGTCCATTTAAGTGGAACAAATCTTCTCCATCACTCTTTGAAACCACCGTTTCTGCTGCGATTGATAATGAACTTCTCGCGGATTGTCAAGCACACGCTCTCATCTTACTCACTGGTTCATCAGCAAGAAGGGAATGATCCTAAATTCAAAGACGTGTCTTCATGTCAGAAAACTTCTACTAGGTATTACAATAACCAAGACTTTGTTCAAATTTACTAGTGATCTATTAACAGAATTGTTTTGCAGGTGTGACTGGATTGTACGGTTTTTATATAATATTGACGACAAAATGTTCATCAGACCTTTAGTTCGTAAGCAAGTGTCAACATATTTTTGGTATTTTCTGATTACAAGGTAATGGACCTATTCATCTGCTGTATTAGCGTGGCAGATTTTTGAATTTATTGCCCGTACGTTTTTGTTTTAAATATTTCCACTACAAAGTTCCCCAATGATGTAGGAAAACGGTATAGGGAAACGCTATATGATATAAGATAACGCGATATGACATAGGAAGGAAAACGCAGTTGAAATAAACATGAACATGGAATTCTAAATTAATTTATAAAATTTATCTTCTGCTTTTTATTGCATATACTTATATTGCTGATATATCTTTACGTATAAGAATTTTGTAACATGTTCTTCAATCAAACTCCAGATTCTTAGACAGGAAAAAAAGTTAATATATTAGTACTTTATTATTGTAACAAGGAACTTAAGATATAATTTACAAAGTTGTTTTAGTGAAGAAGTAGTAGACTTTAGAAAGTAATACGCATTTCGTTAGGTGTTTTTCTTGAAGTTAAGTTTGGAGGTGCACATCAGAGGTTATTCATTCCCGAAACATGAAACGTTTTGTGGGAAATTTTCGATGTATCGGAAAAGACCGCGATTTTTCCCTAATAAACCGACGAATTCGTGGATTTCAATATGCAGAAACTGATGGGAAAAACACGTTTAATATAACAGTGATTATTCGCCAATAAGGTCGAGTAAATTATAATATTTGTTAAAATGATCGATGCATCGGTACGTACCGCGATATTTTACTAATAAACTGAAAAATTTGCACTTTTCCGTCTGCCGCAATGAATGAGCAATTGATTTGTAAACACTTGGTTAAATATATCAGCGATACTCACCAATTCAACATCCAATTAAGAAATATGTTTTAGAACGCTCGATTTATCGGTTTAATAAAGGATGTTTCTTCGATATATCAGTTTAAACATGGATGTTTCTTCGATATATCGGTTTAAACATCTATGATTCTTCGACATATATGGGTGAAACCATGGAGGTTTGGGTTGAAACCTCCGTGTTTCCTTGAGGTATTCATTTCAACCAGGATTTTATGATAATAAGACAAATAATGAATGTTTTTCATTTGCAACAGCGAATGGGCACATCTAAGTTCAATATAATAGTGATTGCTGCCTTAATAAGTTCGAGTAACTCGTGATATTTGGGAAAGCACTCGACGTTTTTTGAGGTATCTTCTCCCGTACCACCGAGGTAAAGACCTCGGTTTTCACCAAAGAATTAGCAAATAAAACGGCCAATCGAACAATATTTACTTCCTCAAAATAAGAATGCAACACAAAGAAATTAATTTACTTCACTTCAAAATATTTTTTTCAAAATTTCAAACATCTGTCATGAATGCTCCATGTTTCTTTATCTTTTTTCGATGTGTCGGGTACTGCGACATAGAGGTATTTTCCCGATCCCTTGACCGTCTACACTAGCGTTTGAATTAAGTCCTGAATTCCTCTACCTCCTCATCTCCTTGGGCTGCGTTAAGTGGCGGAGATAAGTTAGATAACGATTAGGGGTATTCCTTTGAAGTGCATGTCGAACGTGTGCTGAAGAAACAGAAATAGTTCTAAGACGTAAGAATATCGCGACAATTCAACGTGTAATTCCGTACCATCTTTTATAGATAGAGGATTTATACAATATACATGTGATACAAACTGTGTAACTGAAGAGCAGTACGTTTAAGACGTGTTCATTCATATGCTTTTAGTCCTAGCAACTTCCAAACTAAAGCCTGGATTTATAGTAGAGTATTTTCGGCTGACAAAAACTATTTTGAAGCGAAAACAGCCTGTTGAGTACATAGAACGAACGTGCACATAGAATTGCTACCACATGTAAAACGGCGCGTGTGCTATCACACGTTTCTGAGTTGTGAACATTCTCTACTGACTGAAGCAAGAATTTTAAATTCAGACAAACTGCCACCCAAGGCGTTTTGGAACAGAAATATGTAATAATCATATACAAAAAATATATTAAAGAAATGAATATATATAATTTTTGGCAAAAAATAAACTGCAAACATTAAATGCGTTTACTTTTTATACACAGCAGAAATCTAATTGCTAAATAGTTTGCAAAAGTACAGAGCAAAAAAAAAAAAAAGCAAAAACATTAGGTGTATTGGGGAGCAAAATTGTCTAAATGTTCTATGATCAATTTTCAATATACACACATGTTCAGACTTAAGAGAATTTGCACATTTTGTCGAATTTCTGAAAAACTAATGGACAAATTTTAATGAAATTCGGTATGGATACACAGTTATATAAGAGAAAACATGTTACCATACAACAGTCATTATACGCACTCATGATTGTCAGTAGGGCTCATCAGCGCAAGAATGTATGAAATCCACGTTGCAAGATCGAACAGAAAATTAATTTATATGAGGTATGGTCCCCTCTCACAGTCATACAGCTCCACAGCGCGACGTCATAATGCAAACAAGGCAGTTGATAAGTCTCTGTGGCATTAGGTCCCACTCCTGCGGCATCGCAGTTCTCAGCTCCTGGATGGTTCTCAGATGGGAATGGCGAGCTGCAATTGCCCTCCTAAGAGGGTCCCAGACATTGTTCTATAGATTTTAGGTCTGGCGATATTGCTGGCCAATCCATCCAGTGAATATCCTTACTTTCAGGATAATCGTCGACAAGATGAGCCCTAAGTGGGCGAGCGTTGTCGACCATTAAAAGGAACCGAGGGCTAACAGCGACTCTGAAAAGTCGAACATAGTGCTGAAAGATCTCATCATTATACCTCTCAGAAGTCAAGGAGCCTCTGTCAAACACATGGAGAGGTGTGCGGCCGTCCAACATGATGCCTGCCCATACCATGACACCTCCGCTGCCATAGTGGTCTTTTTATCGGATGTTGGAGGAAATATGTAGGGTCCCAAGTTCTCTAAGCCACCCCTGTGGCGCAGTGGTCTAAGCAATGGCCTATGATTATTCGTCCGAAAGGGGTCCGGGTTCGAATCCCGGTCAGGCGTGGATGTTGTGTTTGTTTTACGGCACTGGCTCGCTCCCTTCCCTGGAGCCAGAGACCCTAAATTAGGGACGGGCGACTGCTTATAGCCTATTGAGTTGCTCACGGTGGTCGTTAAACCTCCAATAAAAAAAAAGTTCTTTATAGATGAATGTACGTTGAGAATTAGTGTCCAGGCTGAATCGGGACTCATTTGTGAAGAGAACGTTACAACACTGAAGTCTGGTCCGAGGCTGATGTTGTCTGCACCATGCTAAACGCGCTCTTTTGTGTGCTGAAGTCAGCGGGACGCAAACAGCGGGTCTTCTAGCAAAAAGCCTTATCTCAAGAAGCTTTCAGGAAACAGTAACCCTTGAAGTTCGGATTCCATTGGCGGCATGCAGCTCACGAGATAGGTGTGCAGCTGTAGCAGTCCTGTGGCCCCTCGCTGAAAGGGCCAAAAAAAAATCTTCATTGGCCGTCGTGGCACTTGGACGACCTTGCCCAGGCCTTCTTGATATGGATCCGGTGTCCTTAAACTGTTTCAATAAATTGCAGACGACAGTAGGCGTTACATAGAGCTCTGTAGCAACCTGTACTTGAGATTGCCCTGGCGACTGCTTATAGCCCATTGAGTTGCTCACGGTGGTCGTTAAACCTCCAATCAAAAAAAAAAAAAAAAAAAAAAATATTGCCCTGCCTCTAATCTACCGACGATTCTCCACCTCATTTCGTCATCAATACGTTCATGGCAACTCCTTTTACCTGATTGCTTATGAAATTGAACGAACTGCTTCAAGAAAGACAACGAATGTCGCCGAGGAGTACGCGCGAACTGATCGCGGAAAAAGCCATGTGTGCTTTTCAGGCCCTCTGCGGTCACAGCTCCGCCCACAAGCACGTGTACGCTTACGTATTCGACACTGAAAATTTGCATTCTTACTCGGCGGCATAATTTGTACCTTTGGTTCGGTACTTTTTGTGAAAATCGGCAAAATGTACAAATTCTCTTAATTTTGAACACCCGTGTATATTAAAACAAAAGAAGTTTCAGTCATGCGTTGTAGTACATAAGAATTCGTCATATCGATGCGAATTAAAAATTGTTACGAAACTTTTTTTTTCTGCTCCAAATGTCAATATATTAAACTGATTCTAATTATTCTGCCCATTTGTATGGTTCATTGCATGCTAAATTCGCTTTTCTGAATTGGTTACAGACACACTAAAATAAGTATAAGGGTAGCTATTTTTCTGAACGAATCTACAAACATGACTTTCTACGAGCTTCTTATCAACATTTTTCTTTATCTCATTGACAAACAACTAGTCAGAACATAGAAATCATACTGATTTTGAGACGTCCTATGAAAAATACATTTGTGCAGTGCATTGAGTTGTATGAATACCCGTGTTGCTCTTAATATTAGAAAATTATAATTTATCGTCATAAATGTTTTATTGTTTTTTCTGGATACTTGCTCGTCTGAATGTCACAATATTGTGTACAAGAGAAATAGGCTTTCTTGTCCCCATTGAATTGTCCAAGAAGTAGATGCTCTCGCATTCACATATCGTAGACGCGCTCTTATTCCATTATTCCTCAGAGGTCAGGTTTTCTAAAAGAAACACACCTCTGAGTAATAACTGATACGAGAGCATCTATCATATCGACCAATAAAATGTGTGAGGATGCTATAACTGACACTTCGCAAACGATTTTTATAAGCACATGTTATTTGTGCATCTTATATTGCCACAGGTGAAAAACGAAACCGGAAAAGTACTTAAACACTCATCACCTGATATTTTCGCGAAAGGAAAAAAAATATAATCAGAGTTGTTTAGAAATTGCGATAAATCATATTTAAGTCAATTTTACATACATACATACAGTGAGGTGCCAAAGAACTGTGTACGGCGTTGCCATTACGATACTCATGAAGTAAATGGTACCGTCAAGAATCGACGTATCTTAATGACTTACAGATGAAAGGTACAGACCACACTTCTGTGTTCAACTACGAGAGTATGATTTGACTATAAGGTAATTAAAATTCGCATTTCCTTCTGCAACTGATTCCTCTTAATATTTTTGATGATTGTGATAATGATCTTTTATATATGAATCATCTGCATTTTTTGTTTGGTGATTGGACTCAGTTTGAAAATTGGTGCTGTTATACATACTTTTATACATATTATTTTTCATACAGTATTTAAAGAATTACAATTCTTCCACCGGCATGTTATCGTACCACGGTGCTTACTGGTTCCTACACTCCAGATAATTGATGCACACCTACTCAGCCGTCCATATGGTGCATCGGAAAACGAGATTCATCGGGCAAACGACATTCATCCAATCACACAATGTCCAGTTTTGATGCACGCGTTCTCAGTGTAGATGCTTTCGACGGCGAAGAATGTTTAGCATGTGCATTAGGATCGGTCTAAAACATCGTAGCCTCATTTTCAGGGAGTTCTATGTACTACTGTGTTGTAACACAGTACTCACGACATCAGTATTCAAATAACCGGCGAGATGCGCTACAGTATGATTTCTATTGGCTGCAACCGGGCGGAGTAACGTTCGTTGATTTCTAGAATCGATATGACGTGGTGTGCGAACTTATGCCGACGATTCGAAGTTTTTTATACCTCGGAACGCTTTCTTAAAGTCGTAAGCACGGCTGAACATAACCAATCCAAAAGCCTCTTCGTCTGACAAATGCTCCGACCCAGTCGTTTAGACATTATAAATTGTCCCATGTCAAACTCACTTAATTCTTTTAGTTTTTTGCATAGGAATAATAAGATTAACATGACTAAGTATCAGATGTTATTTATGCCGTTACGTGAACTTTACACGCGCCATCGTTTACCTGCAGTTCCTTGGATTGTTTTTAAAAATACGAACGTCATAAAGTTTTGGGTTTCGTTCTATGTATTTAATGAAATATTAATTTTATCCTGACTTCTGAATTGCCTTGCACTGATTCGATTTTTTAAATATAAACATATGTTAAATCTTTTAACTGGCTGAAATAATTTAAATCTGGGTGACGAAAGTGCGCTTAAATTAAGAGGACAGAATTTAATCTAGGTATCTGAGAAATTGAAAGAAAACGGCTGGAAGGAGTGTAAAACACATCAGAAAAGGACGCTTTCTATTTAACTATGTTATTGAAAGTATCATTTTGGGAACGAATAAAACTAACAATGTATGACAAATTACCTGCCAAAAGAACTACACTGGTGTGCAAAAATTAAGGACAAAGAGGGGAAATTAGCATAACAGGGGAACGAGCAGGCAGAACGGACCGAAAGACCACTCAGGAGATAGACTAGGGTTCGGTACGGTAGGGCATGCGCATATATGCAGCATGATTTAGGGGTGGGGAGTGTCGGAAAGGTATAAAGTACACAGGAGGTGTACGCTCAGCAATTCGGTGAAAGGGATTGCACGGTGTACATCTGTTTGAACGACGTCGAGTTGCTGCCACCGTGTGATATGGCCAACAGCCTATCCAGTAGACGACATCTGGATAACTTTACCCGAGGTCGCGTCATTGGGAAGTTAGAAGTTCGAAGTGTGACTAGCGTGGCCGAGGAGTTCGGGATCGCTCACAGCATCGTTTCACGAGTTTGGAAAGCATTTTAAACGACAGGAACAGCTATCCGAGATTTTGGCAGCGGTCGTCCACGAGCAACCATGGCGGCGGACGACCGGTATATTGTCATACAGACGAGAAAAGACAGACGGCAGACAGCGCAAGGCACATGCAACAGACAACTGGACGTCCGTTATGGCGTTTTACCGTGGCCAGGAGGCTGCATAAAGGTGGGCTATTTGCACGACGACCAGTCCGGTGTGTGCCATTAACGCCTGCTCATTGGAGCGGGCGGTTTCTGTGATGTCAGGAACACAAGAACTGGACACATCAGCAATGTGGTCGAGTTGTCTTTACGGATGAGAGCCGATGTAGTCTGACGAGCGATTCTGGACGTATACGCATCTGAAGAGAGCAGGGAATTCGCAATCACACCTCCAACATCATCGAAAGGGACCGGTTTGGAGGTGGCGGAGTTCTCGTTTGAGGAGGTATCATGCTTGTAGCCGTACTGACCTCCACATCTTCCAAGGAGGTTCAGTCACTGGTGTCCGTTATTGTACTGAGGTTCTGCTGCCTCAACCCGGTAGCTATGGGAATATTTCTTCTTGGATCCTTTTGGCTTACATATTTCTTCCGCTTTAAATATCAATGTGTTGCACAACAGCTAAAACGATGCTTTTCCGTAATTAGTCTAGTGATACACTTTTGCAGCGGATGATTAATTATGGTTCCGAAAACAAGAAACCTTTTTTTTTTTTTTTTTTTGATTGGAGGTTTAACGACCACCGTGAGCAACTCAAATGGGCTATGAGCAGTCGCCCGTCCCTAATTTAGAGTCACTGGTTCCAGGGTAGGGAGAGAGCCAGTGCCGTAAGACAAACACAACATCCATGCCTGACCGGGATTCGAACCTGGACCCCTTACGGACGAATGATCAGAGGCCAACGCCTTAGACCACTGCGCCACCGGGGCGGCCAAGAAACCTTTGAGAAATGCTGAATTGATGAAAATGAAGGGAAATCTTCACGGTGAATAAACTAGAAAAAATATTGCAGTTTATATTGCATATACTTTTATTAGAAAACTTGCAGAACCAAGGCAACCTCCCGCTACGATCTTTCTCTAGAACACAGTTTACAAAGCAACATTCATACATTCTGTTTAATGACGAGCAAGTTAGTTATACAATAGATTTCTTATGTAAAAGCGTTGCTAAAATTTTATGTAAGGAAAACGCATTTCTTATATAAAATTTTTAACGCGTGCCTTATATAAGATTTGTTACATAAATTTAAAATTTTACATGCTTTTTTTATATAAGAATATTTTACCACATTCCGATACAAACGAGAAAAACGCCGGGATGAAGTTAGTGAATATGAATGTCTGGTCGCCAATGACAGAACAGTGTGAATGGAAATTATGTGTGAAAGTGAAATCACCTGTCAAATATAACAAAATAATTCTTTGAAGAAGTATTCCTTTTTAAAAAAAATATTTAAAATTGATCTTCTTTTGTAAGTAACATTCGTGCATGTCCATTGCGCTGAGCATAAACCTACTTATATATCGATCAGCCAAAGCATTAAAATTACCTACATGTTACTGTATGGTATAAGTCCTCCTTTCCCACCAAAAGAGCTCTCACCCAATGAGTCATATATTTAACAACATGTTGGTAAGTGTCTCTTGATACTTGGAACCATCACGGCAACATAAGATCCCACAGTTCCCTTAAATTACGGTTTTTGGGTGAAGCTACTTGTACCAGTTTCACAAATTCAAACCATAAATGCTCCATAGGATACATACCTGGTATTGTCTTGTTTAAAGACGCTATCTGCGCCAGAGAATACTGTCGCTATAAAGGTGTGTACTTAGCCAGGTTCGATGCTCAGGTGCTTGACTGCTGTCAGAGTTCGCTATACACGAATGATGGGACCAAGTCTTTACCAAGAAAATATGGCACAGAATATCACACTTCCTCCAGTCGCCGGAAACAGTCCAAAATTGCATGCAGTCTAGAGGGATTCCTTGGGTACACGTCGAAAACGAGTTCGTTCGTTGACATGTTAAGTATAACAGAAAATGGGATGCTTCTGATCATGAGATCCAGTCCTAGTAGTCCATAGTCCAATGCCGTTGTTTGCGTGTCCACTGCACGCTTTGAAGACAGTGAATAGCTGTTCGCATAGGCACACGAATGTGTCTGAGGCTGCGGAGATCCATTTCGAAGAGCGTACGATGTGCTCGGACACAATATGCCCTTCACCGCAGCTAAAGGTCTAGATAATGTCAGGCACAGTAGCCCTCATGTTGCTCAGAATAAGACGACATATCCTGCTCTGCGCTCTGGAATAAATGAGACATGGACTGCCCACGAATTCTCTGCTTCCAATCTACCAATCGTTCTCTACTAAAATGTTCTTCTAAGAGATGGTGCATACCCATTTTTCCACTGCCAGTACAAATGGAGTTGCATTTCCTTCTCCTGACAAGAAGAATACAGAAACATTGTCCTTGCTAGTACAATGTTTATATATGTTTTATACTTGCCAACTCGATGACGTTCGGGTGTTATTTGCATGTTTCCATTCGAGTTGACACAAAGCTGCACGGGCACTTCTACTTATCGAATCCCTTTTGTTTTATAAAGATCTTTACAATCGTTAATTTCGTTTTGCACATATTTTTGTATTGGTATTTGTCACGTCACATTTGGACCGCAGTATATATTTACATTGAGTGCTAGGTAACAATGTCTCTGTTCCGAAGCTCTTAATGGAGCATCCATCAAAGAAATAAAACGCAATGCAGTTATTCTTCACTGTGCCACACCTCATTAACACACTGCAACACACGTTGTTACCTTATTACCTGATAAAGGAAAGATGTATACCATGAACTGGAGTTATCCACATTAAGAAATGGCTGAGTCCGAATCTCTGCATAAACGGGTGTAATAACATAACAGAATAGTGGCTGATTCATCAGAATCAAAGTTTGATATTGTTTGCCTAATTCCTACTTTAATTAGTGTGTTATAAGGTCTACTCCAACTTAACCGTCGGAACAATGCTGTATCTTAAATACTCATGAACGCATATAGCGTATTAAATCCGTTTATTTTTGTGGTGTAGTAAGCCGAAAGATTGTCCAAACTTTTGCATTCCGCTGTGAGGCTTTTTCTAGGCAACGGTAGACATAAAGATGCAGGGAATTTGAGCATGTAAGGGACAAAGATGATTTTTGAAAATAACGTGTGTGACATCACGAGCATATTACATGAAATTTTATCACGGAATTATACAGTGCGCCGCGATGTGTTTCCATCTTTTAATAGCGCATGCCAAACCATTAGTTGTTCACTAAAGACCATATCATTGCATGAAAGTGTGCAAGATAGGAATTCGACTACTTCCCTATTGGCAGTCTCTTTAAAATTCGTGTAAGCGGCAATTCTTCTAATACTGTTCCAAACAGCAGCGTCCGATCAATGCATGACTTCTCTGGCGAGGGCCCTTTTCTTCATGTCTGGTTTCGTACGTGTTCTGTACATCTAGTGTCTAAGGATCGCTTTGTCATTCCGTACATATCCTCTCGGTAGAACACAATTCGTAGGAGAAAACAGTTTTCTACCAATGTTGAATTATCAGCTGCCGATGACTTCTAGCAATTACGAGGCGTTGTCCCCTATGACGTGCTATGGGCATGTATTTACGCCGTATGCTTATACTGTGGAGTCCGATATCTTCTGGCCAGTCCAAGGCGTTGCCCCTATAATTTACTTTGGGCAATGCGTTTACACCACACGCCTATAGTGTGGAGGCCTGTGCCTTCTGGAAACCTGAGACGTTGAAACGTATGATTTGCTATGGGCATACGTTTACTCCGTATACGTAACGTATTGAGGGATATTCTCACTGTAGGTGCATAAATGTTTGTCTGTTCTGCTAGCTTCAAAACCATGGCCCCTTCTGCTGAGGTAAAATGCTTACTTTTGCCCACAACACGGTCGAGCATCTACCTTAGCAAGCTGTAATAAGCTGTGGAGTTCCACAACCACACGCCGGATATGCGTTACGGATTTCTCTACACACAAGCAACACATTTACCAGGGCACCCCGTAAACAACCGGCAAAGTCTGTTTCCGTGACCTGCCATCCTTTGTTCTGCATAAAATAGTTATGTCCATTTAAGTGGAACAAATCTTCTCCATCACTCTTTGAAACCACCGTTTCTGCTGCGATTGATAATGAACTTCTCGCGGATTGTCAAGCACACGCTCTCATCTTACTCACTGGTTCATCAGCAAGAAGGGAATGATCCTAAATTCAAAGACGTGTCTTCATGTCAGAAAACTTCTACTAGGTATTACAATAACCAAGACTTTGTTCAAATTTACTAGTGATCTATTAACAGAATTGTTTTGCAGGTGTGACTGGATTGTACGGTTTTTATATAATATTGACGACAAAATGTTCATCAGACCTTTAGTTCGTAAGCAAGTGTCAACATATTTTTGGTATTTTCTGATTACAAGGTAATGGACCTATTCATCTGCTGTATTAGCGTGGCAGATTTTTGAATTTATTGCCCGTACGTTTTTGTTTTAAATATTTCCACTACAAAGTTCCCCAATGATGTAGGAAAACGGTATAGGGAAACGCTATATGATATAAGATAACGCGATATGACATAGGAAGGAAAACGCAGTTGAAATAAACATGAACATGGAATTCTAAATTAATTTATAAAATTTATCTTCTGCTTTTTATTGCATATACTTATATTGCTGATATATCTTTACGTATAAGAATTTTGTAACATGTTCTTCAATCAAACTCCAGATTCTTAGACAGGAAAAAAAGTTAATATATTAGTACTTTATTATTGTAACAAGGAACTTAAGATATAATTTACAAAGTTGTTTTAGTGAAGAAGTAGTAGACTTTAGAAAGTAATACGCATTTCGTTAGGTGTTTTTCTTGAAGTTAAGTTTGGAGGTGCACATCAGAGGTTATTCATTCCCGAAACATGAAACGTTTTGTGGGAAATTTTCGATGTATCGGAAAAGACCGCGATTTTTCCCTAATAAACCGACGAATTCGTGGATTTCAATATGCAGAAACTGATGGGAAAAACACGTTTAATATAACAGTGATTATTCGCCAATAAGGTCGAGTAAATTATAATATTTGTTAAAATGATCGATGCATCGGTACGTACCGCGATATTTTACTAATAAACTGAAAAATTTGCACTTTTCCGTCTGCCGCAATGAATGAGCAATTGATTTGTAAACACTTGGTTAAATATATCAGCGATACTCACCAATTCAACATCCAATTAAGAAATATGTTTTAGAACGCTCGATTTATCGGTTTAATAAAGGATGTTTCTTCGATATATCAGTTTAAACATGGATGTTTCTTCGATATATCGGTTTAAACATCTATGATTCTTCGACATATATGGGTGAAACCATGGAGGTTTGGGTTGAAACCTCCGTGTTTCCTTGAGGTATTCATTTCAACCAGGATTTTATGATAATAAGACAAATAATGAATGTTTTTCATTTGCAACAGCGAATGGGCACATCTAAGTTCAATATAATAGTGATTGCTGCCTTAATAAGTTCGAGTAACTCGTGATATTTGGGAAAGCACTCGACGTTTTTTTGAGGTATCTTCTCCCGTACCACCGAGGTAAAGACCTCGGTTTTCACCAAAGAATTAGCAAATAAAACGGCCAATCGAACAATATTTACTTCCTCAAAATAAGAATGCAACACAAAGAAATTAATTTACTTCACTTCAAAATATTTTTTTCAAAATTTCAAACATCTGTCATGAATGCTCCATGTTTCTTTATCTTTTTTTCGATGTGTCGGGTACTGCGACATAGAGGTATTTTCCCGATCCCTTGACCGTCTACACTAGCGTTTGAATTAAGTCCTGAATTCCCTCTACCTCCTCATCTCCTTGGGCTGCGTTAAGTGGCGGAGATAAGTTAGATAACGATTAGGGGTATTCCTTTGAAGTGCATGTCGAACGTGTGCTGAAGAAACAGAAATAGTTCTAAGACGTAAGAATATCGCGACAATTCAACGTGTAATTCCGTACCATCTTTTATAGATAGAGGATTTATACAATATACATGTGATACAAACTGTGTAACTGAAGAGCAGTACGTTTAAGACGTGTTCATTCATATGCTTTTAGTCCTAGCAACTTCCAAACTAAAGCCTGGATTTATAGTAGAGTATTTTCGGCTGACAAAAACTATTTTGAAGCGAAAACAGCCTGTTGAGTACATAGAACGAACGTGCACATAGAATTGCTACCACATGTAAAACGGCGCGTGTGCTATCACACGTTTCTGAGTTGTGAACATTCTCTACTGACTGAAGCAAGAATTTTAAATTCAGACAAACTGCCACCCAAGGCGTTTTGGAACAGAAATATGTAATAATCATATACAAAAAATATATTAAAGAAATGAATATATATAATTTTTGGCAAAAAATAAACTGCAAACATTAAATGCGTTTACTTTTTATACACAGCAGAAATCTAATTGCTAAATAGTTTGCAAAAGTACAGAGCAAAAAAAAAAAAAAGCAAAAACATTAGGTGTATTGGGGAGCAAAATTGTCTAAATGTTCTATGATCAATTTTCAATATACACACATGTTCAGACTTAAGAGAATTTGCACATTTTGTCGAATTTCTGAAAAACTAATGGACAAATTTTAATGAAATTCGGTATGGATACACAGTTATATAAGAGAAAACATGTTACCATACAACAGTCATTATACGCACTCATGATTGTCAGTAGGGCTCATCAGCGCAAGAATGTATGAAATCCACGTTGCAAGATCGAACAGAAAATTAATTTATATGAGGTATGGTCCCCTCTCACAGTCATACAGCTCCACAGCGCGACGTCATAATGCAAACAAGGCAGTTGATAAGTCTCTGTGGCATTAGGTCCCACTCCTGCGGCATCGCAGTTCTCAGCTCCTGGATGGTTCTCAGATGGGAATGGCGAGCTGCAATTGCCCTCCTAAGAGGGTCCCAGACATTGTTCTATAGATTTTAGGTCTGGCGATATTGCTGGCCAATCCATCCAGTGAATATCCTTACTTTCAGGATAATCGTCGACAAGATGAGCCCTAAGTGGGCGAGCGTTGTCGACCATTAAAAGGAACCGAGGGCTAACAGCGACTCTGAAAAGTCGAACATAGTGCTGAAAGATCTCATCATTATACCTCTCAGAAGTCAAGGAGCCTCTGTCAAACACATGGAGAGGTGTGCGGCCGTCCAACATGATGCCTGCCCATACCATGACACCTCCGCTGCCATAGTGGTCTTTTTATCGGATGTTGGAGGAAATATGTAGGGTCCCAAGTTCTCTAAGCCACCCCTGTGGCGCAGTGGTCTAAGCAATGGCCTATGATTATTCGTCCGAAAGGGGTCCGGGTTCGAATCCCGGTCAGGCGTGGATGTTGTGTTTGTTTTACGGCACTGGCTCGCTCCCTTCCCTGGAGCCAGAGACCCTAAATTAGGGACGGGCGACTGCTTATAGCCTATTGAGTTGCTCACGGTGGTCGTTAAACCTCCAATAAAAAAAAAGTTCTTTATAGATGAATGTACGTTGAGAATTAGTGTCCAGGCTGAATCGGGACTCATTTGTGAAGAGAACGTTACAACACTGAAGTCTGGTCCGAGGCTGATGTTGTCTGCACCATGCTAAACGCGCTCTTTTGTGTGCTGAAGTCAGCGGGACGCAAACAGCGGGTCTTCTAGCAAAAAGCCTTATCTCAAGAAGCTTTCAGGAAACAGTAACCCTTGAAGTTCGGATTCCATTGGCGGCATGCAGCTCACGAGATAGGTGTGCAGCTGTAGCAGTCCTGTGGCCCCTCGCTGAAAGGGCCAAAAAAAAAATCTTCATTGGCCGTCGTGGCACTTGGACGACCTTGCCCAGGCCTTCTTGATATGGATCCGGTGTCCTTAAACTGTTTCAATAAATTGCAGACGACAGTAGGCGTTACATAGAGCTCTGTAGCAACCTGTACTTGAGATTGCCCTGGCGACTGCTTATAGCCCATTGAGTTGCTCACGGTGGTCGTTAAACCTCCAATCAAAAAAAAAAAAAAAAATATTGCCCTGCCTCTAATCTACCGACGATTCTCCACCTCATTTCGTCATCAATACGTTCATGGCAACTCCTTTTACCTGATTGCTTATGAAATTGAACGAACTGCTTCAAGAAAGACAACGAATGTCGCCGAGGAGTACGCGCGAACTGATCGCGGAAAAAGCCATGTGTGCTTTTCAGGCCCTCTGCGGTCACAGCTCCGCCCACAAGCACGTGTACGCTTACGTATTCGACACTGAAAATTTGCATTCTTACTCGGCGGCATAATTTGTACCTTTGGTTCGGTACTTTTTGTGAAAATCGGCAAAATGTACAAATTCTCTTAATTTTGAACACCCGTGTATATTAAAACAAAAGAAGTTTCAGTCATGCGTTGTAGTACATAAGAATTCGTCATATCGATGCGAATTAAAAATTGTTACGAAACTTTTTTCTGCTCCAAATGTCAATATATTAAACTGATTCTAATTATTCTGCCCATTTGTATGGTTCATTGCATGCTAAATTCGCTTTTCTGAATTGGTTACAGACACACTAAAATAAGTATAAGGGTAGCTATTTTTCTGTACGAATCTACAAACATGACTTTCTACGAGCTTCTTATCAACATTTTTCTTTATCTCATTGACAAACAACTAGTCAGAACATAGAAATCATACTGATTTTGAGACGTCCTATGAAAAATACATTTGTGCAGTGCATTGAGTTGTATGAATACCCGTGTTGCTCTTAATATTAGAAAATTATAATTTATCGTCATAAATGTTTTATTGTTTTTTCTGGATACTTGCTCGTCTGAATGTCACAATATTGTGTACAAGAGAAATAGGCTTTCTTGTCCCCATTGAATTGTCCAAGAAGTAGATGCTCTCGCATTCACATATCGTAGACGCGCTCTTATTCCATTATTCCTCAGAGGTCAGGTTTTCTAAAAGAAACACACCTCTGAGTAATAACTGATACGAGAGCATCTATCATATCGACCAATAAAATGTGTGAGGATGCTATAACTGACACTTCGCAAACGATTTTTATAAGCACATGTTATTTGTGCATCTTATATTGCCACAGGTGAAAAACGAAACCGGAAAAGTACTTAAACACTCATCACCTGATATTTTCGCGAAAGGAAAAAAATATAATCAGAGTTGTTTAGAAATTGCGATAAATCATATTTAAGTCAATTTTACATACATACATACAGTGAGGTGCCAAAGAACTGTGTACGGCGTTGCCATTACGATACTCATGAAGTAAATGGTACCGTCAAGAATCGACGTATCTTAATGACTTACAGATGAAAGGTACAGACCACACTTCTGTGTTCAACTACGAGAGTATGATTTGACTATAAGGTAATTAAAATTCGCATTTCCTTCTGCAACTGATTCCTCTTAATATTTTTAATGATTGTGATAATGATCTCTTATATTTGAATCATCTGCATTTTTTGTTTGGTGATTGGACTCAGTTTGAAAATTGGTGCTGTTATACATACTTTTATACATATTATTTTTCATACAGTATTTAAAGAATTACAATTCTTCCACCGGCATGTTATCGTACCACAGTGCTTACTGGTTCCTACACTCCAGATAATTGATGCACACCTACTCAGCCGTCCATATGGTGCATCGGAAAACGAGATTCATCGGGCAAACGACATTCATCCAATCACACAATGTCCAGTTTTGATGCACGCGTTCTCAGTGTAGATGCTTTCGACGGCGAAGAATGTTTAGCATGTGCATTAGGATCGGTCTAAAACATCGTAGCCTCATTTTCAGGGGAGTTCTATGTACTACTGTGTTGTAACACAGTACTCACGACATCAGTATTCAAATAACCGGCGAGATGCGCTACAGTATGATTTCTATTGGCTGCAACCGGGCGGAGTAACGTTCGTTGATTTCTAGAATCGATATGACGTGGTGTGCGAACTTATGCCGACGATTCGAAGTTTTTTATACCTCGGAACGCTTTCTTAAAGTCGTAAGCACGGCTGAACATAACCACCCCAAAAGCCTCTTCGTCTGACAAATGCTCCGACCCAGTCGTTTAGACATTATAAATTGTCCCATGTCAAACTCACTTAATTCTTTTAGTTTTTTGCATAGGAATAATAAGATTAACATGACTAAGTATCAGATGTTATTTATGCCGTTACGTGAACTTTACACGCGCCATCGTTTACCTGCAGTTCCTTGGATTGTTTTTAAAAATACGAACGTCATAAAGTTTTGGGTTTCGTTCTATGTATTTAATGAAATATTAATTTTATCCTGACTTCTGAATTGCCTTGCACTGATTCGATTTTTTAAATATAAACATATGTTAAATCTTTTAACTGGCTGAAATAATTTAAATCTGGGTGACGAAAGTGCGCTTAAATTAAGAGGACAGAATTTAATCTAGGTATCTGAGAAATTGAAAGAAAACGGCTGGAAGGAGTGTAAAACACATCAGAAAAGGACGCTTTCTATTTAACTATGTTATTGAAAGTATCATTTTGGGAACGAATAAAACTAACAATGTATGACAAATTACCTGCCAAAAGAACTACACTGGTGTGCAAAAATTAAGGACAAAGAGGGAAATTAGCATAACAGGGGAACGAGCAGGCAGAACGGACCGAAAGACCACTCAGGAGATAGACTAGGGTTCGGTACGGTAGGGCATGCGCATATATGCAGCATGATTTAGGGGTGGGGGGAGTGTCGGAAAGGTATAAAGTACACAGGAGGTGTACGCTCAGCAATTCGGTGAAAGGGATTGCACGGTGTACATCTGTTTGAACGACGTCGAGTTGCTGCCACCGTGTGATATGGCCAACAGCCTATCCAGTAGACGACATCTGGATAACTTTACCCGAGGTCGCGTCATTGGGAAGTTAGAAGTTCGAAGTGTGACTAGCGTGGCCGAGGAGTTCGGGATCGCTCACAGCATCGTTTCACGAGTTTGGAAAGCATTTTAAACGACAGGAACAGCTATCCGAGATTTTGGCAGCGGTCGTCCACGAGCAACCATGGCGGCGGACGACCGGTATATTGTCATACAGACGAGAAAAGACAGACGGCAGACAGCGCAAGGCACATGCAACAGACAACTGGACGTCCGTTATGGCGTTTTACCGTGGCCAGGAGGCTGCATAAAGGTGGGCTATTTGCACGACGACCAGTCCGGTGTGTGCCATTAACGCCTGCTCATTGGAGCGGGCGGTTTCTGTGATGTCAGGAACACAAGAACTGGACACATCAGCAATGGGGTCGAGTTGTCTTTACGGATGAGAGCCGATGTAGTCTGACGAGCGATTCTGGACGTATACGCATCTGAAGAGAGCAGGGAATTCGCAATCACACCTCCAACATCATCGAAAGGGACCGGTTTGGAGGTGGCGGAGTTCTCGTTTGAGGAGGTATCATGCTTGTAGCCGTACTGACCTCCACATCTTCCAAGGAGGTTCAGTCACTGGTGTCCGTTATTGTACTGAGGTTCTGCTGCCTCAACCCGGTAGCTATGGGAATATTTCTTCTTGGATCCTTTTGGCTTACATATTTCTTCCGCTTTAAATATCAATGTGTTGCACAACAGCTAAAACGATGCTTTTCCGTAATTAGTCTAGTGATACACTTTTGCAGCGGATGATTAATTATGGTTCCGAAAACAAGAAACCTTTTTTTTTTTTGATTGGAGGTTTAACGACCACCGTGAGCAACTCAAATGGGCTATGAGCAGTCGCCCGTCCCTAATTTAGAGTCACTGGTTCCAGGGTAGGGAGAGAGCCAGTGCCGTAAGACAAACACAACATCCATGCCTGACCGGGATTCGAACCTGGACCCCTTACGGACGAATGATCAGAGGCCAACGCCTTAGACCACTGCGCCACCGGGGCGGCCAAGAAACCTTTGAGAAATGCTGAATTGATGAAAATGAAGGGAAATCTTCACGGTGAATAAACTAGAAAAAATATTGCAGTTTATATTGCATATACTTTTATTAGAAAACTTGCAGAACCAAGGCAACCTCCCGCTACGATCTTTCTCTAGAACACAGTTTACAAAGCAACATTCATACATTCTGTTTAATGACGAGCAAGTTAGTTATACAATAGATTTCTTATGTAAAAGCGTTGCTAAAATTTTATGTAAGGAAAACGCATTTCTTATATAAAATTTTTAACGCGTGCCTTATATAAGATTTGTTACATAAATTTAAAATTTTACATGCTTTTTTTATATAAGAATATTTTACCACATTCCGATACAAACGAGAAAAACGCCGGGATGAAGTTAGTGAATATGAATGTCTGGTCGCCAATGACAGAACAGTGTGAATGGAAATTATGTGTGAAAGTGAAATCACCTGTCAAATATAACAAAATAATTCTTTGAAGAAGTATTCCTTTTTTAAAAAAAATATTTAAAATTGATCTTCTTTTTGTAAGTAACATTCGTGCATGTCCATTGCGCTGAGCATAAACCTACTTATATATCGATCAGCCAAAGCATTAAAATTACCTACATGTTACTGTATGGTATAAGTCCTCCTTTCCCACCAAAAGAGCTCTCACCCAATGAGTCATATATTTAACAACATGTTGGTAAGTGTCTCTTGATACTTGGAACCATCACGGCAACATAAGATCCCACAGTTCCCTTAAATTACGGTTTTTGGGTGAAGCTACTTGTACCAGTTTCACAAATTCAAACCATAAATGCTCCATAGGATACATACCTGGTATTGTCTTGTTTAAAGACGCTATCTGCGCCAGAGAATATTGTCGCTATAAAGGTGTGTACTTAGCCAGGTTCGATGCTCAGGTGCTTGACTGCTGTCAGAGTTCGCTATACACGAATGATGGGCCCAAGTCTTTACCAAGAAAATATGGCACAGAATATCACACTTCCTCCAGTCGCCGGAAACAGTCCAAAATTGCATGCAGTCTAGAGGGATTCCTTGGGTACACGTCGAAAACGAGTTCGTTCGTTGACATGTTAAGTATAACAGAAAATGGGATGCTTCTGATCATGAGATCCAGTCCTAGTAGTCCATAGTCCAATGCCGTTGTTTGCGTGTCCACTGCACGCTTTGAAGACAGTGAATAGCTGTTCGCATAGGCACACGAATGTGTCTGAGGCTGCGGAGATCCATTTCGAAGAGCGTACGATGTGCTCGGACACAATATGCCCTTCACCGCAGCTAAAGGTCTAGATAATGTCAGGCACAGTAGCCCTCATGTTGCTCAGAATAAGACGACATATCCTGCTCTGCGCTCTGGAATAAATGAGACATGGACTGCCCACGAATTGTCTCCTGCTCTAAGTTGTCACTGTTTCAGAGATGCTTTTGTCAAGTCGTCTAGCCAAAAATATCTGGCATTTGTCGTAATCAGTAAATCGTTTCCTATTCTGATGATGAGACGAAACGAAATACTAACCGAGAAAGCTTCGACCTAGGTGTTATATCTATCAATCCGAACCTTGTTACGTGATACTTATTGTTTACACGAGCGGTTTTCTCCATAACACAGAGGGAGTTTTCATTGGCTGGTCGATGTATATTTTTGTATCATATGCGGTCATCCGCAAATGTATGCTGCTTGATACAGCACAATAATTTCCAGTAATTTGTAAGACAGATGCATATACGTATTTACATAGTGTTTTTTAATGGGTGCAACATCATCTGGATCTACGGGAATAGTGAGTTTTTATTCGTTGTGAAAGGAATACGAGGTACAGCGTATGCGCTAAGTTGCTTCATTTGCAATGAATGCCTCTTACTTTCTAGGCTGAGATGTGGAAAATGTAAATGCATTAAAATACAGGTTCGAAATGAATGATTACATTATTTTCAAACAAAACTCAACGAAGGAGATAAATGTTTTTCATTTTTCACACTTTAATTCCAATTGAAGTAGTTGCAATAAAATCAACTTCAAAACAATTATTTTATAGTATCCGTTCTCTTGTTTGTGTACAAGGAAAATGTATCGTTGACTTTTATTAAGATAATAATGGATTTCAGAATTGTTGTTTTGGCGGTCATATGAGTGTGGAAACGTTAACTTTCCTTATAAATCTGACGTGGAGATGTTTACTCCATCGCAACTTAATAACTGTTTATTTATTCAATTTTTTCTGCAGCACTTCGACAAAAGCAATCGTATATAGGATTTATAAAATCGAAAGCAATGCACTGGCTAATTATAGGTAGGAATAGCTATGCACTTGTCGAGAGTAATAAGGTCTACATATTACTGAAATTGAACAGTACTTACGAAGGTATCTAAATGAATGTTATTACCTTAAGACGAATGAAATAAAGAACGTGAGTCATAGCAGTACATATTTACTAAAATATAGCGGCAGCAGAATTTTGACTGCTTTGTTTTTAAAACATATTCTCATTCTAATTACATAATACAAAGTCGAGTCACATTATTGTGACCACCAGCTAATATTCAGAGTAACCGACGTGTGCAGCGCGGACAGCAGCTAGACGGGCTGGCAGTGACTCAGTGAGGTGCTGGAAGGTGTTCGCAGGTATGTGGAGCCATCTTGATCGCAGTGCATCTGCCAGCTGCTGCAGGGTGCATGGTAGAGAATCAATAGAGCGAACAACACGATCGACGTGGTCCAACAGATGTTCAATTTGGCTTAAGTCTGGGGAATTATCGGGTCAGAGAAGTACTTTGAAGTCTTCTTCGTGTTCTTCCAAGCACTCTTGGACATTTCCGGCTGTGTCACAGGTCGCAATGTCATGCTGGAAGTTCCATCCTCTCCAGGGATGGATGGAATTCCATCCTCTAAAGGGATGGATGGAATTCCATCCTCCCCAGGGCTGTATGGGTGTACGTGGTCTTGAAGGATGGATTCGTAACGAATTCGGTTCATAGTGCCTTCCACAGGTATGAGTGAACCCAGTGAATGCCATGACAACATTGTCCAGACTATAACGCTGCCCCCATCAGCTTCAGCTATTCCAGCAATGGTTGAAGTGTGTTTGCTCTCCGATGCTTCTCGCTTTGTACGCCAACGTCCATCCTTTCGATGAAGCAGAAAACGTGACTCATCGGATAAGGCAATCATTTTCCACTCAGCGTAGGTCAAATTCCAATATTGCCGTGCAAATATAAGCATTTTCTGCCGGTGCACCTTCGTTAGCATAGGTTTACTGAACATCCGTCTGCATCGGAGCCCAGTACGCAGTAGGGTTCGCTGAAATGTTGTTTTAGACACACTTCCGGTAGCCCCTGGTTTATTCGGCCATTGAGCTGCTCCACTGTAGCGTGTCGTTTGACCCTCACGCACCTTCGAGGCCAACGTTCACCCCTCACATCAATGGCACGTGGTGCCCTGAGGTTTCCACATCGCTTACTCGCAATGGTGGCATTTCACCAATAACGATACTCTTTATCCCCAGCAGCACGCGGACAGTTCGCAAACTGCGCTGTTTTATAAATACCGTCACCCTTTTCCCGAGAACAGATAATCATCTGATTTGGCAAATCTGGTAAATCGCTCCTTTTATCCAGGACAGCAATCGATGATATGTTTGCAAAATGCCTACAGCACAACTTACATACCTCAACAGGAGCTTTCTTTCGTTGGCTATGCGCGGTTGACGTCGAAAATAGGAGGTGGTCACTATAATGCGACTCAATTGTGTATTATTCAGATTTAGACAAACCAAAGGAGGACCCTGACAGGAATTTGCTTCTAAATACCTGGACGTTCAATGGAAAGGAGAAAAAATGTCGAGAGGGGCATATTCTCAGAAAATTGTTTAAGTAATGTTTATATCATTTACTACCTCATTTCCTTCGAGAGTAGCGAAAGCGGTTTCTTTTTCATAATAAAATAGCATAAATCTTCGTGTGAACATCTGAAAAATGAGAAGAAAACGGAATTAGGAATAAGATTTTCTTTTGAGTCCGAAAGCAATTATCACTCATGATAGTTCGGTTTTTTAATGTTTGTTGAGACTTAAATTCCCCTTCTAATTTGTAAACCTAACTAGCAAGTGTGATCATGTTTGGAAAGGTCTTACAAACTTGGTAAAAATCAGGCGTTGCATCATAAATGTCAATATTTTTTTCCAGAATCGTCCCATTCAGTCAAAATTAATGCATTGACACAGGAAATACAGCTCACGTGTTTGAATATTTTGAATGACACTGCAATATTTTGTTTTCCTGAAATTACCAAAAGGGAATTTTCAAAAAACAATTACCAATTTTAAATCGAAGTCAGTTGTCTTCAGCTGAAAATTTTACGTTGCTGCTATAAAATTAATATAACACGTGGCATAAATTAATGTAGCAGCGCTTGCTAGAGCGAAAAAAGATTCCATTATTTGATATATACATTTGTAAAATCTTTTGTGTGGGAGGTTTGCGGAATAACTTTAAATTCCAAAGATGTTAAACTAAATTCTTAGGTACTAAACTGCGACTCTCTGTTATTTGCATTATTACTGTTGCCTACTGAAAGACGAACTTGAACAAAATAAGTCTCCTTTTATTAATATTTGGACAAAAACTTCTGTAAAAAGAATATATATATATTTTTAAATATTAAGCTAAGAATTTAAAAATATTTGTTTTTGTTATTAATGTACAACATTTAGTACCGTTTTACCGGCTAAATTTATTTTATATAATACCGTTTTACCTGCTGAATTTTATTTATATATTAATAAAAGAATATATTGCAGTACAATTAACTAAATGAAAACTTGTTATATGTCAGTGATAAATCTAACATTGTTTTAGAAAGTATTATTAAACATTTAAAGGAAATAAACTAAATTTGCCTTGTGAATCAAGTAAGAACAAATCAACGTTTCACAGATAAAGGCCAACATTTTACAGATCATGAAAAGAAATATTCTTTGCCAACTTTGCAGGAGATGTTTTGTATTCTTCCGACACCTTTATATTCATTTTGCAGCTCCGTCGAGTAACTCCTTTTCAGGAAATGGGGAACATGGCTCTTGTAAATATGGAATTTTGAAGCAAATAATGAAGCGACAGAAGTTGCTCACAGTGAATATTTTAGTTAGGGAAATAAAAGCGAAACACACACAACAATCAGTTTCCTTTCTGCACATTTCCGATATTTTCTTTTACGAAAACATCTGCTAACTCTGATATATTTTCTTTTATGCTTACTGTGCGTGCATAAAATAAATTCAATATGTACAGTATGTGCATATACTATATATCCCGCATGATTACAAAACAACTAACCTTATTTTCGGTGTTCTACAAAATAACGAAATGGAGATATCTCGATGAAACTTTGTAGGTGGCTTGCTGAGGGTACGCGGAAACGTCTTAGCTGTACAAAAATGTTATTTAAAAAGTATGCCTCGATACCAAAATGACACAGAATGCTCACGTAAAGAAAAGTCGCGTTTATTATCTATGTGACAACCTACGGTTCTTGAATATCAACAGTGGCCTCCCCGGTGACGCAGTGATGTAGGCGATGGCTTCTGATCATTAGTCCAAAAGGGATCCGTGTTCGAATCCCGGTGAGGCATGGATGTTGTGTTTTTCTTACGTCACTGGCTCTTCCTTCCCTGGAGCCAGTGGCTTTAAATTAGGGACCGGCATTTGCTTATAGCCGTTGAGTTGCTCACGATGGTCGTGAAACTTTCAATCAGAAAAAAAATATATCAACAGCGATAGTTCTGCTGTTAAAGTGTCGAGGGTGTAAGATGATCTCTCCGTAATCCTTTGATTCGACGAAACCTGTATAATGCGCAATTACCATTACTTTGAATTTAATGATAAAATTAGAGCACTCGTTCCTTCTTTGCAAAGCCCATAATGACTACCGGTAGCTTATTGCAGCATACCGTACCAACTTAGTCCAGAGGCAGCATATCAGTTTTGGACGTAAGAATGTGCATGCAAAAACGTCTGAGTAAACGAACAGCAATTCTTGCATTTCAGCAGTGATGCCTCTGTTGCACATCATAGGTGAGATGGTCAGTATACTGAACAGATTTCGTAATGAAACTTTTGCGCTATCAATAACCAGTAAATTCACTCACCTGTTTCTTCTTTCTTGCGTATGCACTTTCCTTGTTCTGCCAGTGGAACAAATTTTAACTAATGATTTTTGTTTAAAATAAATTGCTTTTCACATATCCTTACCAACCTACCTACCAAATAGCGCTTTGTATCTTAGTTTCTCGCTTTTCTGACGTGAAAATGGCAATTCTTTCTTTGTAACACTCGGTTTGTATACAGATCACAAGCACATATGGGAAAAATTGTTTTAGGGTACAAGATGTTTAGACTAGAGGTGCATAGCTATAGATAGTTAAGACTATCGATAGTTTTCGATAGGCAAAAAATAACAATCGAGAGTACTACCGATAGTGTGTTGACAAAGTTTCTCTGTAGAAAAGTTTTTTTCTGGTAAAAAAAGTATTTTCGGACAAGAATTGTTCTTACTTTTTTACATTGTCAGAAAGCTAAGCTTCGATTAGCTTTGAAACTAACATTTGTTTTGGTTTGGGGTTTAACGTCACCGTCAGCAAAACGATGGGCTGTACACAATCTCCTATCCCTGATTTAGGGCCACAGATTTCACGGAAGGGAGAAGCCAGTGCTGTAAGACAAACACAACTACAACATCTACTCCACATGGGATTCGAATCCGGACTGATTTTTGGCGGACGTAGATTCCCCGACCCCGATAGCGCTTGGACCACTGCGCTATTGGGGTCGGGGAATCTGCGTTTTGACGATATCTTCCCGTCGTGAGTGAGCAAATGTCACTATAAAAATGCTTTGCTTGAAGAACGAGCGAATTCGTGGCTCCTTAATTGTCATTTTCTGTTTATTTTGTATGATTTTTTTTTTATGGTTCTGTTCACAAAAGTTAAAGAAATTCTGCAGTTTTGTATGCAAAAATAATTTTTTCTATAATGTGCAGCAAAATCGTGGTAAATATTCATGAGAAAATTAATAGAATTGTTTTAAGTGTGGCTGTCTCTCAAATGTTTTTTCTGGGATCATTTAAAATGACACCAGCTGGATGCAGTCGTTTTACATTATCCGTTAGATTTGACGTATTACCTGACGTTTTGTAGTGTTTTTCGCAAAGGCTATATTCTTCGCAGACCTTATCCTCACCAGAAGAAAAATCATGTTGCACAAAAAATATATTACGTTTACCTATTAATACTTAATTTCAACGAAAAATTGTTTCAGCCCCTGACGTTAAACTTCCTGTACAAACTACAAGAACAACACTTCTTGACTTGGTCTTTATCTGACTGAAACGTACACTTTCGCTTTGAGCTTGGCTTAACTCGGAGAACAACAGAGTGCAAAAACGACATACTCTCACCGTTTATTCTTTTGATTAGAGTTAACTTTAGTTTTGCATTGTCATTGTGTATCAATATGGCTGGGCTCAATGTTTTCGACAGCAGTATAAATGACGTGAAAATGAGCGTTCCAGTCATCAAAGCCATCGCTGGAAGCTGAATATATTACGTCATTGTGATTTGCACGAACAACATTGAAAAACGCAAAATTACCAAAGTACTGATTTGGACAAAATTATTGATAATCACCGATATGCAAACAAATTAATGCTCAGCATTGCCTATCATTTTCAAACAATGTTTCATTTACAGTTTGTGGTTTTGGTTCAAACACTACATTACTTAGGTTTTCTCTGATTAGTAACATTTCCATCCTATATTTTCACATTGCATAGTTAGTTTCTGTCAGTTTTTCAGTGTGAATATATTCTTTCGACATCGCCATTTTGCTGACTGTTTTGCTTTGTACTTAGTACTTGTGCCTTTTCTTTTCACTTATTTCCGAAGCTGCGATATGAAACTAGTCCTCAGTCTCATAATTAAACGTAATGATGGAGTAAGTTAAAAACTAAGAAATGATTTGCAACGGTAACTTTGTTCATAATCGACAGACTCCTAAAATGAAAATTTATCTTATTTATTCTTGACTAAACACACAACTAAAACGCTAATGTAAGTTCACGGATATATAATTAACAAAGAATGAATGAACTATTAATTAATAACGAATTTTGCTTTCTATTTAGTCTGTTTTAAACAGTCTTTCCATAAATTTAATATGCCTTTGGTACTTCACACAAAACAGTTTATTCCGGCGAGACCCCTTTCAGGTCATCATAATACATGTACTCTTTTAGAGCACTTTTTGTAAAAATAACAAAAACAGCGTGTTCACAAGCATCGAAGCGACGTCTCTCCTCTGTCCAGGGTAGTGATCCGATAATTCTCTGCAACGAACCATGGCTGTCTGTTCGGCTTCCACGCAACTGAAACTCACAAACGTAAACTTGCAGCAGGTGTTCGACGAAAAACAAAAGAAACGATAAAGGACGCTAACATCCAACAAATATGTCAATTCTCCGTCGGAGGCTCTTTCTTCTAGCAATATATCCATTCCATTGCAATTTCAGGAATTCTGATCATGTCTTACACTCTTGTCATTTTCCCGATCCACGAGTTCCTATTTGTATCTTTCCTGGTAACATCAAACATGCATCTCTATATGCTACTTTCAGTTGTCTGCTAGTTTCTCATCATCCTGTTTTTGGAAGGTTAATTAAATTTCAAAAAAATTACATAAAAAAATATTAGTAAGAATTATTTGTAAACATTTCTTTAAGAATCAATATTTCGATATTTGTAAACATTTCGATTGAAAACAACTTTCGAGTTTTGTGTAGATTTCTCCAAAATGAACAGCAAATATTTATTACAGATCTAAAACTCCAAAGTTCCATAAAAAGTTGTAAAATTTTACTTTTCCTTCCATCTGGCGTTTTGAAAATATTGCACCAAAACAGCAAGTCGATATGTTGTAATCTGAACAACTTTTAAACACAATAATTTGAGATGAAATAAATCATTGTGTTTGGAAAGAAATTAAATTTGTTTTGTATTGTTTTAGTCTAATGATTCGCATCTACGAAATATATTCGCTGAAACCTTGGAATGAACCACATGGACACTATACCATCGATGTCTGATGAATTAATTATTGTAAACACGTTATTGCTGTTTTCAAGAATTTTCTAATTTTTAATTTCTTTTCCGATTAATAAGAAACATGCAGTTCATTAGCGAGCAAAATCAAAATTCAGCCGTGGACTTTTGTGTCAAGAATGATGCAGTATTTCGGAAGAAATATATTCGCACCATTCTGTTCACTATGAAAAAAAAACATAATGAATCACGTGCATAGGATTGAATTGCCTTTTAAGCTTTTTTTATTACTTGTTCGCCTGGGTACGACATTTGAAAGTACTTCTATTCCGTTTTAATCACGTTCGACTAACTTTAATTCGGATTTACTTCTGTCCTAAAGCCATTTTTAATTGAGAACACAAAGCCCACAAACTGATCATTAACCTTTGCAGAGAAAATGTCGGTTTGGCAGATTGTTTAGTTTTCAGCCAATTTACCACCGCATAAGACGTGACCTGTTGCATCCATATTCTAAACGTCCTGTAAAGCAGCGGTCATTTCGTCAATGACACCAAATTCAAGACTATTATACCACAATTAAGAGGTCGATGGATCACACCTAAATTGGTGTCATGTTACTCTGTGAATTTAAATTGGCCATCCGCAATAGATAAAAATTCATTAAAATAAGGACTTTGAGTTAAGAATTTTAAAAGTGCGAGAACAGGTACACACTACATCACTTAATGAAAGTGTGACTGTCCCTACTGAGACGTAAGGCAATGAAATCTGGGTACGGCATTACATGGACAGGAGGCTTTTGTTCGCTAGTGAAAAGCGTTACTTACAGAAGATTTGTTTCAGTACGCGTTCTTACCACGTGAGGTATGAAAGCGTGTTGCATACCTGTAAGGTGAAACACATTAGTGATAGAATGCTTAGTCACAAATATTCTGAGGTGTTTCGGCATATAGAAGTTGAATGGTGAGAACCTATGAAAGAATGCATTCAGCACAGCTATAAGAGAGAGAGTGTGTATGGGAGTTGGGAGTTATAGCGATCCCAAGGAATACTCGTGAGGACCATATTCAGGAATGATCACTTGAATAAGATTCTGAGTAACAAACATGAAAGATCTTGTGTCAAACGTGTGATAGATGTCAGTGAATCTCGAGCTTTGTGCAAAAATCGCTGTAATTGGATACGTTTCACGTACAAGTGGTTATCAAATAATGAAAGCATCGACTACCTCTGAAGTACACGAAATGTGCCGTATGCAAATTACAATGACCCCGTCACTCGCAATATGATGTACAAAAAATGTGCAGTACGATGCCGCTTATCACCTAACAGTGACACATTCGCAGATGAAAAGCCTGCTTTAGAGTAATTGTGGACAACGTCAGGTCTCAGCAACCTCAATTTGGGTGCGTCGAGCAGGAGCTTCAATAACTGGAATGACAGAAGTAGCAGGTGCCACAAGAATCCCTGTATCGGATATTATGACTACATATAAAAATGTACACGGCGTTGCCAACAAATGTTTAAACTGTCCACGCCATACGAAGAAGTCCGATTGGAATAGGAGAATGTTGGCACGGTTTTGCAAAGGAAAAACAAGAACATGGCACAGCAAACAGCACTACAGTTAAACAGCAGTCGAAATAGTCACGTTTCCGTCATACAAATCTGTCGGCAATTCCATCGTGCCAGTATTTAGTGCCCGGCACAATTCACATAACAATTGGAATCTAAGACTAGTCACATATCATATGGTTTTACGTGACGCGCTAAAACCAAAGTCAGTGGAATAATATAAGTAAGATCTGCAATGAATGTAAATTTCAACATAGGTAAAAATTAAGCATAATTCCAAAAATTTGAAATCTCACCTTTTACCTATTACATGGGATTTACATATGTGCCAGAGACTTTCTTTAATTTGTTCTTTCTGTTCTTTTTTTTATGTGTTCATTTGTCTTGCGATGTGAGAAAGCGAAGCGTAGCGCAGAAAACAAAAACATTACTGAAAAGTCCTACTTAACAAGTCGAAATGCACTTTGAGCGAATTCTGAAAACGATCTGCCTCTGCTATGCTTAATTTACATGTCTCTTCAGACATATCGTTTTATAGATTTATATGTAAAATGAAAGACATTGAGACGAATATCACTCATTTAGTTTTCAAGCGCATTGAGTGAATATTTCGCTTACTAAGGACATTTCTCGAAGAAAATGAGCTACTGAGTAAGTTTGGTTAACGCCATAACAATGAGCTTCCAGCAATCAGACATTTGCTGACAGCATCTGTCTATGCGGCTTAGTTCTTTGAAGAATGATTCACCATCTAAAAAGGAAACCATTTCACGAAATGTTGAAATATTGTATCTCAAAAAATATGACTTTATTCAGAACTTTACAAAGATCGTTGTGTGTTTAAATATGGAAAAGAAACAGCGCCCTATGTGTTATATGCCCCATTTTATGCCAACCCTTTATACGCTCTCAATAAAAAGACGATTTTATACGTTACTACTTTCTGACTTTTTAAACTTACATGTACTTACTTAACAACTGTATTTAATATGTATTTAGCTAGAGCTGTCTGTCGTCTTGTATTCTTCAATTTTTGAAAGGTATTTTAACAAATGAAACTTATGTTGTTCGACAATCATTATATCAAATTAAATACCTTTAAGACCTTCTGGTATGTTAATAATATGAAAAGATTTAAATAATGTAATGAACAGCTTTTGGTTTATGTAGGAAGGCTAATGTTATTCCCTTACGCCTTTTATTAGGTGACATGTTATAAATATTAAGTAGTACCGTTAAAAAGTCGGGATGACACTTCGTCTTGTGTCCATGTCGTTTGTGTTAGATCATAGTGCAATGTGATTGCGCACTAAATGAAATATATCGACGATTGTGCTACACAGGTTTATACCTCCGAATGACTAAATGGAAGCATCCTGACAAATGATATGCATAGGAGCTTCCTGCAGCTTGATCAACGGCATTGCAATACAGAGAAATATTACTTCTCTGTTTGTTTACATCAAATGGTAATGCAAATTTGGTGTATCCTGTTCGATGAAATTTGGCTTATACATCTATTTGACACCATGGATTCCTCCTGATAACTTCCATGAATGGGAGCTTCTTGTATCTCGATAAACGACACTGTGATTCAGAGAAATATTACTTCATTATCTTTTTGCATCGAATGGCAATGCAAATTTGGTACATACTGGCAGACGAAATTTGGCACCAACACCAAAAAAAGACAGGTATATATCGGTTCACCGTTAGCTTTGAAAATATTGCAAAGGTTTTCAAAAAATAAATAAAGATTTAAAAAAAAGCCTGAAATTTTTAAAAATGCTTATCTTTTAGGTCGCACACAGATTACCTAGGAATGATTATAATCAGAAATATGACAATGGTATGTGTGTTTGTGAAAGGGAAATTTGCTTTTGAACAGATCCGCAATTCCATAATAAAGTACTCAGTGATTCACCATATGAAACATGTTGCCAAGCCAATTCCTGTGGTTTTGTTGGCCTGTGGGTTTCGTTCCAAGAATACTTATTTACCAAATGGCTGACAAAATAATTCTTTGAGTTACAAAACATTTGGAATGGGAGTGGGACACGCGTTGAATAGTGCAAACACGCAATACTCAAACACACCGTTCAAGAGTGATGGAGAATTCCAACACGAACCGATCGAAACAAATTGTCGGAAAAGTACTAACACCATACTGTACCTCTCGTGGTAATTAACATTCCACGAAATTTCCCTTTCGTAATTTTTTTTTAACATTAAGTCGACAAATGCATTCGATGTCTCACGTCAAAAGGAAAGAAGGGCATTAATCAGCTTAATTTTGTGAGTAGTCGGCGACTTTATTCCGTTACGATTGCAGCGTGGCAACTAAGCAGTTGTCTTAGAGCTGCTGGTAAGTCTGTAGCCTAATTTTCTGACATTCCTCCCACAGGAAATGCAACGATAAAACAGAACGCATTGACGCCAAAATTTGAAAATTGTAGAAAAAATCCATAAACTCATTTGATCATATAAAACGGCCAATGTGAGAAGTGATATCCATGGTACGAGGAACTAGCAAGACCCATAATCAGAAATCAATGGATTACCGCAATTCTAGAAATCCATTGAATTCTGAACTGAACATAAATGGCGGGGTTTGTTTCAACGGCAAAACACCATGTTAAGAAATGTTCTGCATTCCAACTAAAGCATCTGTTTTTCACCTGGAGATCCTGAAAAAACCCCAGGGGTTCGGCATTATTCTGAACAAATATTTAGAAGTGAAAATTAAAAAATATAAAAAATATCATCTATATTTATATATCATTATTTTATAGATATGAATATATAAAAAAACACAGTTACATGCACTGAAGTGTACTTCATTATTTTTTCTTGCTTTTACTATTTCAGTAATGTAAAGAATTAATTTCAAATAGAGGATAAGCCTGTAGATTATATCCCTGTTTAATGAAACAGGCGGTTTGCGCTTTTAAAAGACGGAGAAGAATGGAAATTGTCAATGCCGCACCGATCATACTATGAAAGTTTCATTTTACCGTTTTTTTTTTTTTTTTTTTTTTTGATTGGAGGTTTAACGACCGCCGTGAGCAACTCAATGGGCTATAAGCAGTCGCCCGTCCCTAATTTAAGGTCACTGGTTCCAGGGAAGGGAGAGAGCCAGGGCCGTAAGACAAACACAACATCCATGCCTCACCGGGATTCGAACCCGGACCCCTTACGGACGAATGATCAGAGGCCAACGCCTTAGACCACTGCGCCACCGGGGCGGCTTACCGTTCCCCATCCTAATATGATCAGAACGTAAAGCAATTTCAAACGTAAAACGCCATATTGGTACGATATGCAGAAGTTGCTCGACAGCGTCCCAAATTTTCTCAATAGGATTATTGTCAGGAGATCTCACAGGCAGCTATGACGAATCAATACTACAATTTTCCAGCTCCTGAAACATGATTTAGGCACGATGACTGGTTGCCATGTCCTCGATGAATCAGATTGCATGTCTAATAGCAGCGTTGAACAAGGTTACAATGGGCACAACGATAGGGTTTCGGTTTAATGAGGCATTCATTTTGCCTTGTCAAACGTACAAGGAATTACGCTCATTGAAACACACTCCTGCCCAGAAAATATCTGACTGCCATTGGTAAGTCTGAACGGACTCTACATAGTGTGCTTAGATTCGCGTAATGGTTGTCCTATAAACGTGCCAACGTCAAGTGTCAGGATAAAGAGTGAAATAGCATTTGTCTATGAAAAGTACATGGTGCCACTCTGTATTCCATGACGTGTACTGTTGAAACCAGATACATCTTTGACGGCGGTCAGCTAATGTCAGTGCTACGCACCTAACCTCATATCAATCTACACATCTCACCTCATGTCAATGCTACGCACCTTACCTTATGTCCAGGCTTCACACCTCAACGAACTCCTAGCTCTGAGTCCGTACTCGTGAAGAAGATTTCGTACCTTTTGCGTTCAGAGTGTAGACAAGAAGCAACTAGGACTGACTACCGGTGTTGAATACTGGTGATATTAGATCTCCGAGCGTTACTTCTCAGGTAGATATCTTGCCTACTGGAATTAATCTCTGGCCAAACTACTCCTGGGGTGATCGGCAACATTTCAGTGCTCTCGAAATCTTGTGTATGGCAAACTTACTACACTTTGGGGAAATCCTAAAGCAGCAACCGCATCGATAACACGCACATTTTTCCGTAGCACATTAACATCGATATTTCGTTATTGCTTCTTAAAGGTCACCTGGACATAATTTCATTTTAACCACACACTGAAAGCGACACGTTCTGCAAAGATCGAGGCAAATTGGAGAGTTTGTGTGTGAAAACAAGTTTTCCATTTCTCGTCTTGTACATTTATCGGAGGTATAAATTGAACATTTATCGGAGCTCATTCATATATGATGTAGACCCTCAAGAAAATAATCGTTCACCAGTAGCGGCTAAATTTTTACATCACCAGGTGTTCCCTTCGAAACCGTAAAAGCCGCACAGGTGGTGCAAAGGTCTAAGCGATGGCCTCTGATCATTCGTCCGAAAGGTTTCCGGGTTCTAATCCCGGTGTGACATGGATATTTGGTTTGTCTTACGGCACTGGCTTTCTCCCTTCCCAGGAACAAGTCACCCTAAATTATTAACGGGTGACTGCTTATATGCCATTGAGTTGCTCACGGTGGTCGTTAAATCTCCAATCAAAAATAACCGTAATATCCCTAATGACTAGTGAGTTTGATCCATAATTCTCCATTTTCGCGAATTTGTACCATTTCCAATTTTTCAATAGCCTAAAACTTTCGAAATCATTACTCATAAAGTTACACTGCTGCACACAAAAAAATGCCACACCATGAAGGAATGCGCGAAAACAGGACCAAACGACACTCATAGATAGCGAAGAAAAAGCTTTATATCCCACATACATATTAAACTCCAGTGGCCGAATATACGGGATGATCAATAAGAAGTGTGGCCCCCCTTTTGGGCAATACAGCTTTGAATCCGAAGTGTCATCGAGGCAATGAGAGTCGAATAGAGTCTGGGGTATCGTGGACCATGTGGTGTTTATCCCAGTCTACAGTTCATCTTCATTTTGTGGGGGTGGGAGAGTGTTCAACCGAAATTTAATCGTGTACCACAGATAACCTGTGGGCGATAGGTCGGGGATCTAGCTTGCGACGGAAACATCAGCACACCGTTTAAAGGATTCAGGGTGATACGAGCAGTAATGCGCCTGGG
This sequence comes from Macrothele yani, assembly GCA_039090855.1. Classification (NCBI taxonomy): domain Eukaryota; kingdom Metazoa; phylum Arthropoda; class Arachnida; order Araneae; family Macrothelidae; genus Macrothele; species Macrothele yani. The sequence goes on along the minus strand of CM077033.1, from coordinate 78,677,686 downwards.
CCTTATCTGTTGTAAAATGGCGTTTGTGATATGCTGAACATACGGTAGTGCCACGGGCCGCAGGACTTTGGTAACATAGCGGCGTGCTATTATGCGTACCAGCGGTGAGCGGCTTTTGGCGCTGATAGCACATCACACCGTGATTCCAATTTGCCAGGCCGTGTGGCGCTCCACAATGGCAGTGGGTTATGCCCGTTGGCCACGTTGACCTCAGACTCTCACACGGTGATAATATGTGGTGAGACAGAAGCGCGATTCGTCGCTGAACCACACACTGCTCCATTTGGCTTCCCATTCAACTCTCCAGGGACACCACGCCAATTCGTCACTGAACAAACACTCTCCAACCAGTGCTGGCAGAAGTTTCAATGTTATTTCAGTGTGAGAAGGCTCATTGAACAAAGGATTTATTTTCCTCGTAAACATGAGTTCCTCAGTGTATACACGTGCATGTACCTATTTTTTGTTTGAATGAAGGGCAGCCGCCCCAAACAGTTCAGGGTAGAGATATTTACTAGCTCCTGCCCAATGGCACGCACACACGAGTCATGACGCAGACGTGATAAGTGCCTGCCCACGGGGGCAGCAGTAAGCTGCGGATGTACGGGCTGATCCTGTCCGGGTGAAGGACTGTAGGATCCTGGCAGGATTACTTGCAAAGCCATCACCTTTAATATCGAAAGAGTTTGTCAAACCCTGTGGGGTCGGCAATTGGACGGTACATGTTAATGACCATCAGCTAGTCCTTACTCACGGTGCACCCATGACACAGTGGCTCGTGAAAATCCCAGTGCCTGCATGACTTCCGAGATGGAGTGACCCAATCGTCGGGCCCCGTTAATTTGCCCATGATCATTGCGCTTAGATACTTCGCCTTTCCGTACTGCGTCCGAATCTTACTGCTACCGTCGCATCACTCCTTATATTGTCGGATCGCTGCATACGTCATGACGTTTCCGTTTACAGTGCCGCCCACAGCGCCACATTTGCATAACGCCAGCTGTCTTTAATTCAATTGCTCTTCAGTGTATATATATATATATATATATTTTATTCACTGTTGTATTTGAGAAAAAATGTTCTTCAATTTTATTGCAGCATTTTATATTTCCTTTTAGGAAGGCTGCAATAAAGCAGTAACCTTTGGACACGATATATAATATTCACTGCTCTCTTCATTTCTAGCAGGAGATTAATGAATACACGCAGAAAATAATTCTAGCATCTAGTATATCCATGGTTCACATATAAAGTGACAATTTTTCTCTTCCTTGAGCTTCAGGAAATTGAAATTCGTTAATAAATTATGGCTCATCTTGTGTATGCTTTTACTGTGGCAAATATACAAACGCACGACTCATACTATGATCGATTCCCGACTATATTTTGAGTATGCTTTTTCAGTTGAATGTTTCTACACCATGCTAAAGGTTACCTGCTTATGGAATTTCCCGAAATTGTTTTTTTTTGCTCAAGTTTACGGAAGCTGCTTTGGTATGATTTCTGCCAGCAGTTCAGAAATAAAGATGTTGAGCCTGATACATGTACTTTTCTCAGAAAAACATATGTTAGGTTTGTCATCTGTATAAGCACTAGGAAGAATTCTACATCAGTCTAGCATCGACATTAGGGGAAATTTATTCACTTTATGTAGAAAAAACGTTTACTCGCTGCCCTCGTTCGCTACACTTGATGCGAATTTAAACAAAAAACTGAATAAATATTGTGAATTCGTTTTCTGAAACAGGACGGTAATGTCCGTTAGAAACTTGTGGTACACGTGATTTGGGAATTGAAATGTTTAACAGTTTTGTTAATAAAAATATTTATACTTATATGTTACTGGAAGCATTCTGTTGAATTCTATTTGTCCTTAAATCATTCAAATTCAAATATTTAACAATTGATTGTAATGTCATCTTTAAAATTGTATTTCACTAGTTTTCTAGGAAACGCAGATGTTTTTATTAATTTCTTCTAGTTTGATGACAAATATCTTTTTTCCCTAATATATACATAATTCCGTATATTCGTGAAATGCTTGCAAATTATTTTGAAGAGCAAATATTGACGCAATATGTTTTTATTTCCCAATTAAATGGAACAATTTTAAATAGTGTGTTCTCCACAAAATGTCTTGTGAAACTTCCCTTGCTTTTCACTAAATCCCTCAGCATTCCATCTATTCAAGATTTTTTAATTTAAAATAGTCGCATGTAAGTTTCATCAGAGTTATAATGCGACCGATATCTAATAAATATTTTTCACTTTGGCTTCTACGTAATGTTGTTCTTCTTAAACTGTATCTCAATTAAACGCTTTTCGAACGGAAGGCAAACTTACGTCTATTTTATTTCACCACATATTATGTGTAAATGGTAAATTACATATGGTTAGATCTGTACATATCATAAAATACGAGACTGTTACTCATATAAAAAACGTAAATTCCGAAAGTTTGGTGGAACCACAATGTTTTGGTTTTCGGACAATTTCTTTGTAAAAGGTTTGAGACCAAAATAAGGAAATATCACGAATTCGGAAAGGTCGTTGCAAATCATATTCCGCGTTGTTGATAAAAAAGTGCACGGGTGATGATGATACACACTTTTGGCCACAAATGATGATAGGCAATTCTGCCAAAAAGACACTAAGAATTATCATCATTCCATATCTTTATTGTTGTATAACTATTGTCCTTGTTGTTTATAGATTTATTTTAGTGCAGCTGTTCCCTTTGAAAATCGGTAGACTCTCTTCGGCACCAGTGAATCCTGGAGAGAATTGCAACTTTGGCAATATCTGACACAATGTTTGTCTAGAAATATTTCTACGCAAAGCAAATTAAAAAGCGTTATCGAACTGGCCACCGAGGCAGGATACCGAACCTCGTTCATAGCTGTATCAGAAAAAGCAAGAAGCAGTCATGCTAATCTTTCAATCCTGCAGCTACGTCAGCTGGGCTCATTTCTTTACATACCAAATATTTCTTATTAACTCAATAAAGCACTCAAAAAATTTGAACTCGGTGTTTGCATGAGATCTTCGACATCTTTATATGTCGTGCTTAAAGGAAACGCTGACAAGCCCTACATTCCAACGAAGCAGGAGTTTATGCCACCCTTCAAAAATTCGGACGGATCCAAGCAATAATAACTTCGAACAACCAAACGTTCGTTTAGAATTAGAGCATCGAGCATAAAAGAAACACAAAGAACAGTAAAGTAACGACGGCCCTATCCTAATAACTCAAGTTCAAGTCCGCTGTTTCTATGTGAGGTGACATAAATAAATTAGCTTCTTACTCCACTCTAAATCCACTGCCATTCCAGAAATTTTGGAGATCATTACCAACAGTAAGTTCTACAAATACAGCGTCTGGCTGGAGTTGCCACAAATTTAAAACTATTTCTTCAAACAGTGAATTCCTTTTGTTTTCCTTCCAGGATTTCGCGTGCTTAACAAACAAAATGCTTCACGTCTTTCAGTGAATAACTGCATTCGAATTTTTTCGTTTATTTTCAAGTCAAATTTTAAAGAAGAAGGACTAAAAAGAAAGATGCACAATACAAATATTAGGAAGAAAGACGTAAAATAGAAATCAAAACTCAGAAACTCTTTTTTTTTGTATTCTACGCCAATAAAGTCAGATTCCTGGTGTAGTTGTACTATTTAATGGGTAGTTATCATTATTAAGAACAATATATTAACTTGAGTGTAGTTCTTAACATTTATTTTCGGAAAGCACTTTTTACGTCCGTAGCATGTTTTAAAGGTAAATGACGAAAACTTAGAAATGCGTATTTTACATTTAAAGTGTATATTTCGTGAATTTTGAAGTTCAAGATGTCTTTCCTAATTTGCCAGTTTAGCGCACATGATCAAGTATCTGGTAAAAAGGTTAACGAAACATATTCAGTTAATATTACAACAAAAACCCATTATTGATTTGAGGTCGAATTTACTATCCAAATACCCTATGCAGTCAAATATACATCCAAAGAGAACGATGTTCCTCAAATCAGTCAATTTACTAAAGAAATATTGTTGTATATTATTCTTTACAAATCAGCACGAATTGGGTCATGTACTTGGAAGATGACCAGGTGACGTTTTAAAAAGGGAGGCCTTTTTTATTAAATAGGACATTTCTTTAAAAGAGGAACACATTTCGAGACAAAGAAGGATAAAAGAAATTTGGACAAAAATATGTATGAATGCACATACTCTATTTAAATTTTACAGTTTGAGAGTTTATTCATGTAAAACTTTGAACAAGAAAGAAAGATTTTAGTTTGCTAAACATCTGTATTTACATTTTTCAGTGGAACAGATCTTCTTCCGTTGATCTGGTTCTTGTAACAAATATTTGTAAAATTTTGAGCATGATATGAATAAGAAACTTGACTTATAAATAGAAACATCTCACAGTTTACACGACTGTACCGTACGGAACAGTCCACATGCGATGAACGTGAGCGGTATGTGACTTCCACTCTTGTCATTTTAAACCATACTGCGGAAAGTAAATCAGCGATAAACAGTTAAATCCAAAAATTTCAAAAAACTGGAAATGTTAATGGTATGTCTTGAAGTGGCCCGCCAAATGTGTTAACGCCGGAAGTGATTAAGGATGTCAAAAAAGTTTGCAACAATCATCTACAAAATCGCTTCACGCTTACCCCAGCAAATGAAACTTTCTTACGACATAGCACCGTAACGACTAAACGATTAAAGATCCATGCATACAAAGTTAGGATTGTCTAAGAACAGAAGGCAACTAAGACGCCTAAGCGACTGCTGTATTGATGTTGGTTTCGCAAATTTACTCGACACAACAATGACTTACGGAGCAATGATTTCTTTATACGTGATGCCAGGTTTATTTCGAAAGATTTGGTTAACTCGTAACACACGAAAAACTAGTCAGCTGAGAATCATTATATCCTACGTCCAGTACCTTTGCATTCCGAAAGTAATGTGTGTGTGGTGTGCCATATCTGGACGCAGAATGGTGCGACGACTGTTTTCTGACAATACTGTAAATGCGGATATTTTCAAAATTAGATTTTCAGTTCGTGTTCATATTACAAGAAAACGAATGTTTCTTAAGGCTTCAAAACGAAAGAGCAACATGTAACACAACAACTTTCTTTGGTGGTTCGCAAATATTATTCGGGCGTAATTTTTGCTAAGTTTCTTTAGCGGTCGCATTATTTCTGAAGAACTTTGTCCTCCACTTTGCCGAATATCTCAGCTCCTAAGTTTTCGTGTGGTAATAACTAAAGAACGGTGTTTAAGAAAATAACCCGCATGATCTACAGCCCTTGGAAACAAATAATATTCAGGATGTAGCGGAAATTACGCCATCTATGTTGCAACGCGTTATAAAAATAATATGATGTCGAGTGGATATTTGCCTTATAAAAGCGCAGGTCATTTCCAATACCTTCTTTATGCCAATATCAGAAGCTCAAAAGTCGGTGGAAGACGTATTACAGTTGTAAGTAAATTTTAGGTATTTGTGTAACGCGAATAAAAAGCGTTCAAATCAGAGTTCGGAGACTTCTCGGTAAACTGTGTTTCAAACCAATAGGCAAAAGATCAATATTTTTGTTAATTCTCCTATTTTTGTTCTATTTACTACATTCACATAAGACAATGTCTGTCACCTCACAATTTCAGATCAGCACAAAAATTCGATCAGATAATTTGCTGCCGTTCGCTGCAATTATTTTTCACTAAGTTATATGCATGGCTGCCAAAATTCAGTATTCGCTTGAAAGTTACACATAGTAAATTGACAAGTCCTTGCTTACTAAATATGTTACCGTTTTAAGCAGGCAGACACAAATATTGAGCTTTGTTTACCAGTGATTTTGAGCGACGGCAAAGTTTATATATTTTATATGTAACTACAGAGCTGAAAAATTCTGGTTCGTTTCCACAATACAGTTTCATAAAAATAGTAAATAAAATAAAACTACATAATTACTCCTAAAACTACAGTTTCAAGTTGGTTTGCCCAAGTTCATCGTAATGAAACAACGAAATTGTTTTTTTTTTTTTGCAATGCAGTACTATCGCATTGTAGTTCTCTTGGTTTGCTATGTAGTAACTTGCTTAAATACTGATGTCATGTTAAAAGTTTATTCAGGGCATCATGAATTTTGTTAGTCTCATTACTATCATACTTCCAGAGAGGTTTTGCATTAACTACGAGTAGGAGTTGCTTCTCCAAAATAATTCCTACGATTCTTCAATAAATTGTTGTGCAACTAAGCTAAAATAAATTAGCTGTCTTCTAAGGACAATCATCAACGACATCAGCAGGAGCCGATTTTTTAAAACACAATTAAGGTAGAAAACCAAAATATATCGACAATAATATTTATAGTTTTATTTTCAGAAATAATACTGCAAGAATTTTTTTCTTATTCTGCATATTTTCTAAAGTAATACACGAATCATTAGCAAAGAAAATAATGAAATAAAATAAATCACGGCATACAATGTACAGGGAAATCAGTGAGACCAAACACGGTACAACATGTAGCATTACATTTTGACATCAAAGAGTTCCACTTTGCGGAATTTCGTGATTGATTTTCCAAACAGAATTTCCAATGAACCAACATGTTTGATTTGAAAGAAAAGGGTTTTGTACTTTATAGACTGTAGAAACCAAAAAAAACTGATTTGTAATTGTATTTCGCTCAATAATAAATTAATGAGAAAGATAAAAGTAAGATGACACCTAATTCTTGGGTACAGTAATATTATTTCATTTCTTACCAACAGAAAACAAAGAAACAAGCTAGGTTTGCAGGGAGGAAGGAACTGAACGAAAAAAGAGCTGAATTACACCCAAACTGTAAAATTCACATAATATTCAAAATGAACTGTATATTTTATTATGAGTAGAAATATCTACAAAAACAGAGTAACGTTTCGCGAAATGTAATATACGCAAGATCATCCACAAATATATATTGCACTGATTCGGCACAAAAACTGCAGACACGCATTTGAGTCCCATTATTGTGACTGCTTCCTACTTTTAAACGTCTACAGCGCGTAGCCCAGGAAAGATGCCACGTGTCGTGAGGTAGCTTGAAGGGTATACAGTGGTGTGTTGTAGGCATTCTGAAAACATTTCACTCGTTGCTCTCATGGATAAAAGGAGCAATTTATAAGATTTGCAAAAGAGGGTGATTTTCGACTTTCGGGCCAAGGGTGGCAGTATATCTGAAACAGCACAGTTTGTGAACTGCTAGCGCATTGCTGTGGTTAAAGTGTAACGTGATTGAAGAAATGGCACCAATGCGAATAAGCGACGTGGAAACTGCCCAGCACCACGTGACAGTGTGTGAGAGGTGAACGTCGGCTGCGATGTTGCAATAGGGCCGATCGACACGCTAGTGTTGCAACTCACTGGTCGTTTGAACCAGGAAGCTACTGGAAGTATGTCCAAAAAGACAGTTCAGCGAATCCTGCTGGGTGTGGGTCTCTTGTATAGACGGATGGTCACTGCACCGATGCTAACAAAGGTGCATCAGCAGAAACGGCTTATATTTGCACGTCAGTATAGGAATTTTGACCTCCGCTGATTGTCAAAGTGTTGCCTTCACTGATGAGTCCCGTTTTCTGCTTCATCGAACGGATGAGCATTGACGTATAAGGCGAGAAACATCGGGGAACAAACACTCTCCAACCAGTGCTGGCAGATTACAATCTGGTGCGGGAAGCGTTATGCTCTGGAAAATGTTTTCGTGGAATTCTTTGTGCCCACTCATACTTGTGGTATGCCCTGTGGACCGAATTCGTAATGATTCCATCCATGCAGACCATGTACACCTATACATGCTGATTCTCTTCCGTGGGGCGGATAGGATTTTCCAGCACGGTAATGCGACGTGTCACACAGCTAGAAATGCCCGCGAGTGGTTGAAAGAGCACGAAGAAAACTTCAAAGTACTTCTCTGGCCCTCCATAATTTCCTAAACTTAAACCCAATTGAGCATTTGTGGGACCACCTCGATCGTGTTGTTCGCCCTATGGATCCTCTACCGTGCACCCTCGAAAGAAGTAAAACTATACCAGCAATACGAACAGTTGGGCGTAAAATAGAAAAATTAGTATCTTAGCTTTCACACATCAACCGTATAACTCTTTCAAGGAAGGTGGACAACAAACTGCAAACTGAATAAGAGAACGCGTCAAGAATTGAGGAGCACAGGAGGAAAAGGTGGTAAATTCCAAAAGCCTAATTTTACAGGAAAAACAGAAAACCGCTTTACGTCGCATGTAACTTAGCACCACCACGAAATCTTCTGCTCTCTGTACTAAATAAACTAATTTGTTTAGGGACTTTCCGCCTGCACCACTTTATTCAGAGTGTCACTTACATCATTTTCTACCCCAAAAACGCATTTCGGAGTTTTTGGAACCTATCCACTTTTTCAAACAGCAAATGAATGTAATTATTCATTTGAAGAAACAAAGCTTGATGTGGCTGCGCACTCGTTACCTTGAAGGAAAGAAAAGGCGTTATTTGCACTCATTTCAAATCCCTGATCCCCCTAGAGAGACACTATATTTGCAATTCTTACTGTTGATAATGATCTTTGCGGTTTTCTAAATAACAGTAGATTAGAGTGAAGTTTGAAGTTAATTTCTTTATATAATTCTACAAAGGAACAATCGAAATGAACTTGACTCCTATGTATAGGGCAGTGGTTAGTTTCTCGTCCTTCGTGTCTCTTTTGTGTTCCTTGATTCTAATTCTAAACTACCGTTTGGTCTTTCCACCAGGTTGATTTTCAAAATCTTTGAAATTTTTATTTATATATTACCCTAATTAATTTGGATAACTGGTATATTTTTTAATATTTTAGGTATAGTTGTTGCACAATTCCTCGTTATTAATACGAATATCATACATTACAAACATCCGATTTGCACAAAAGACTGGGAAAGGATTTCTTTGATTTTAACAGAGTTTTTAAACTTTCGAGGTTACGTCAGCAGCCCATGACATGCTTACAATTATCAAACAGAAGTACACTTTACCACATTACTTGCATTAATTGGGTACTGGAATGCATTAGTTTACTATACTTTTAAAGCATAGTCTCAGGACTTAACTGGTGTCAGTATCGTGCAAAAGCAAGTCATACATTTTTTCGGTTTCACCCCCCACCCCCCACCTTTTCTTTTTTAATTTTTACTAAGATGCCAATAAAATCCGTAATCCTGTAAAGCGAAGGAGTTGTAGTTATTATCAGGTGCATAGCTTTCCCTTCCATTTAAACACTTCCTGAAAAAGGACTGTGTAATTTAAAACAATGTAGATCATTCACACAAAATGATGCCAATTTTCTCTGTTTCCTTAAAGAAACGTGTGAACACGATACTGGAAACATGCTTAACTCAACTAACATAATTATTACACACATTTGGTGTTTTCCGTCCGCAATCTGAATATTTTGCACCTGGAATGAATGCGTTTTTCCGCATTACGAAATGTCCGCATTCCTTGTTTGCATATATTACGAATGATGCTAACAGAGCCAATGAGCTAATTTCAAATGTCTCAACAAAATGTAATCAAAATTTTTTTCTTCAAATCACACTACCGTCAAAATATATTGAAATTCTGATTCAGTTATGTTATTCCTCCATTGTCACAAATACAAAAACACTCTTCAAATGTTCTACTCTCGAAAGATGCTGAATTTATAAATAGGATGACAAGCTAGCAAAACTTTTTTTTAGGAAGCATAATATGCTTTCAAGAAAATTATGGAAAAATCCAAAGACTGCAAGTCTAATATTAAAATGCTTTATTTAAATTCACTATTTAGAATACATTACTGAAACAAAATGCATGAATAGCTTTCTTTTTTAATTAAATACCAATATTTAGCTGTTTTGACCTATGGTTTTTTTTTAATATACCTCTAATATAATGTATAGAAACTTTTAGGAGACTGATAAATACAGCAAAATATTTAGGAAACTTGTTAAAACTATTTAACATATGAGATAGGCTTACGATAACTCTCTCTCTCTCTTGATCTTTCACGTTTGCATTAGTAGAATATACGGATTTTAAATTACGTTTTTATTTCAATTTCAACGAAGAATCAAATAGAGCATTATTTTAATTGAAAATTCTGTCACTAATACATTTTTATTTTAGTCTTTACTTTCGCAGGTTGCTCAGATGTAGGTATAATCGGTTTTTCAAATTCTAATACAATTTCTCCGTGAGTTCAGTTAGAAACGTAAATTCATCGTAAGAATTCCTGCAGCGTCGTAGTTGTGATTTTAGATTTCATCACTCTCTTGGAATTGATAATCCACAACACATGGTTCGCAGGATTGAAATTTAACGTGCCTCAAGTCTTTGATGAATCGAATTTCACTTTTTGTAACTCTCGTTAATTTTATCATGCAAATTCTGACGATACTTCAAGTAGAATATTAAGTTAGTTATTTCGGTAATATTAATTTTACTAAAGGAATTTGGTAACAGAAGGATGTAGAACCTTTAAAGATAAACAAAGGATGTAGAACCTAGCCTAAAGATAAACATTTTTTCTACAAATGCTTTAAGTAGGAAACACAGTATTTACACTTATTAGGTGCGTCATTTTTTATTTTTTTACATTCTTTACTAATCTGTTTCCTTCACACAGACCAAGACAACTTTCCAGAATATTTTCGTATCCGTACTTCATCATCATCATCATTGTCAACCATTATCAATCCACTGCTGGACGAAGGTCTCCCCAAGTTTCCTCCACAACGGTCTGTCTTGTGCCAGTCTCCTCCATGTCAATCCCGCATACTTACGAATTTCATCCACCCATCTCCCATGTGGTCTTTTTCTGGGTCTTTTCCTGTCCCTTGGAATCCAATCTAAAATTTCGGCTGTCCATCTATGGTCTGTCCTTCTGGCAGTATGTCCAGCCCATTGCCATTTCAGAGATTTAACTCTGATCATGATGTCTTCCACTCTCGTCATTTTTCGGATCCACGAGTTCCTCTTCTTATCTCTCCTGGTTATACCAAGCATGCACCTCTCCATGCTTCTATAAGTTGTCTGCAGCCTTTGTATGTCTCTTTTAGTTAAGGTCCGCGTCTCTGCACCATACGTAAGCACTGGAAGGATGCATTGATCAAACACTTTTCTTTTAAGACATAATGGCATATTGCTCTTGAAAATTATGCTGTTTCTTCCAAAAGCTCTCCAGGCAAGTTTTGTACGCCGATTAATTTCTTCGTCAATGTGACCCTCACTTGATATCTGCTGTCCAAGATAAACATACGTATCTGTTATCTCCAGTTTTTCTCCATGAATCAATAAATCTTCATTTCTTGTAAAAGCATTGAACATCACTTTTGTCTTCTGAAAGTTCATTTTTAATCCCACTTCTTTACTCTTGTCAGCAAGTTCCTGGATCATACTCTGCAGCTCTGATGGGGTAGTTGCAAAAATGACTATGTCATCAGCAAAACGAAGGTGGGTTAGATAATCTCCATTAATCTTTATCCCTTTGTTTTCCCAGTTCAGTGATTGAAAGACATTTTCCAATGTGGCATTAAAGAGCTTCGGAGATATGGTGTCACCTTGTCTCACTCCCTTTCCAATTTTTATGTGTGTTGTATTTTCAAACAGCCGAATCTTTGCACTTGCATTTTCATAGATGTTATTAATAATATTAATGTATGCATCTTCAATACCGCAGGATTTCAGAGCCGTGGTAACTGCTGATGGTTTCACCGAATCAATGGCTTTTTCATAATCGATAAAAGCCATGCACAATGGAAGTTCATATTCCCTCGCTCTTTCAATTAGTTCTCTCAGTACGTGGATATGATCTATTGTGCTGTAGCCACTCCTGAATCCAGCTTGTTCTCTCGGTTGAGCCATGTCCAGTGTTACCTTCAAGCGGTGTGAAATAACTTTAGTGAAGATTTTATAAACCACTGATAGGAGGCTGATAGGTCTGTAGTTCCTGAGATCCTCAATGTCACCTTTTTTATGTAGCAGGATCATTGTAGCATTGTTCCAATCCTCAGGAATCTTCCCTTCATTAAGGCATCGAGTGAAAATTTGGGCGAGTACTGTTTCAATTTCTCCACTTGCTTCTTGTATGATGTCTATAGTAATTCCATCTTCTCCTGGAGCTTTCCCCCGCTTCATGTTCTTGATTGCATGAGCAACTTCTGCTGGGAGGACTGGAAGAACTCTGATACCTTTCATGATGTCTGGAGTACATGTATCATCCCTTTCATATAATTTGAAGTAGAAATCTTTCACTCTTGGTCAAATTTTCGCCTCTGTTTCTTGTTATAGAACCATCTTCTTTTCTCAGAGCCATAATCTGTTTTCTTCCCTTACTGAGATGTCACTTTGCTATCTTTAGGCTTTGGTTGTTTTCAATTGCTTTCCTCACTAGCTCACAGTTGAATTTCCTTACGTCTTTAGTGATACTTTTTCGTGCTGTCTTGCATAGCTCTATATATTCCACTTTGGAAGTCACATCTTCTTTAGTTGTCCTCATCTCTCTTCTTTTTTGCATCAACATTTTGGTTTTTCCTGATAATTTGTTCACATGCAACTTGTTCTTAGACATAGCTAATTTTGTTGTTGTTTCCATAAGAGCTTTGGTTACTTTTCTGTTAACTTCCGAAATATCCACTTCTTCCGATGTTAGGCCTTCTAAAGCAGAGAATCTGTTCTTCAGTTCCAACTTGAAAGTATTATGGTGTTTTTTAAGGTTGGTTATGTCAATACATTTTGTTTGTCTTATGAGCTTGCCACTTTCCAGTTTAGTGTTGAGGTGCATATTACATCTCACCAATCTATGGTCACTACCTGTGTTGAACTTGTTCAGCACACTGCAGTCTTCGATGACGAAATTTTTGTTACACATAATAAAATCAATTTCACTTGTCATCCCAATTGGATGTCTCCATGTCCATTTCCTGTGTGGCTTTTTCTTGAAAAAGGAATTCAAGATGAAAAATCCTTCTGCCTCTGCAAACTCAACGAGAGTATTTCCACGCTGGTTTCTGTTGCCGTGACCGAATTTACCTACTGAAGTTTCATTCTGTTGCCAGTGCCCTATTTTTGCATTGAAATCTCCCATAATTATCATCAAGTGCTGCTTACCTTTATTATTTAGATGACGAATTTCCTCATAAAATTCTTCAATTTCTTCTTTAGGATGACTTGTGTTGGGTGCATAAGTTTATATAATCTGAGCCTGGAATCTTCGCGATAGTTGGATAACGAGTCGTGCAGCTCTGTCAGAGGAACTTTCAACTTCTACCACTTTATCCTTCAGTTTCTTGTTTATTATAAATCCAACACCACTAGTTCTGCCAGTATCTGTCCCACGATAATAGAAGAGATGTCCACTTTTCAGTTCAATGAGATCGTCTCCTTTTCTCCTTACCTCACTTAGCCTGACGATGTCCCATTTGATCCTTTGTAGTTCCTCTTCCAATTCATGTAGCCTTGAATCAGAAGATAGGGAGCGTCCGTTGTAGGTAGCCAAGGTCAGCATCAAATGGCAGCCTAGTCCGGTCCTCCGGGGATTCTTAGCACCCTCTGCCTTCACGTCGCACTGGCCGCTGCCTTGGCCAGGTACATTCCAGCTGCCGGAGATTGAGGGCCAAGATTTAAGTTGTAGAGTCATTTTGGAGGTGTTTGGCCATAACTCACCACGCTGGCCAAGCGGGTTGGTGAGTGTGGGATAGCATTTCCTCTGATCCCGATGGTATAGTTATACCGCTATTGGCGGTCGTCAGAGCCCCTTTAGTGGGAACAGGATGCACCACGAGAAGGCGGGGTTGACATTTGTCAAGGAGAGGCTGTGATGTTACGCATCACCTGACCTTACATCCCATCCGTACTTATAAGCTTATATTATTTGGTAGACTTTTGGTTGCTTTTATCAGATAAAAGCACTGACATGCTTTTATCTTTGGATTAGGAACACATAGCTTATAGCGCGTTAAGTCTACCTTTCTCTGCAATAACGGCTTGCAGAAACCTAGTAACAGATTCTGTAAGTCGTCTAACATCCTTCATGCGTAACTTGACCCATTTTCACTGCTGCAGTTCCGTTACTTAACGCTCATTCCTTGGAGAAGCATCAGCAGTTCTTATACACCGTTCTATCATATCCCTTGAACGATAAATTGGGTTACACTCAGAATACTGTGGAGGGCCAGGGCAATGCGGGAAATGCTTTGGTCGTACTCCTTCATCTCCTTAGTAGTTATACGAACGAGATAACACGGTTGGTTGTCCTTTTAGAAGATTGCATTGTGGTCCTGGTAAATCACCTGCAGATATGGAAGGAGATGGACGGCTGAACACATGAAATCTACCGTTCAGTGTTTGTGGGATGATAACCAATGGACCTAGGGGTTGGCAGGCTAAAGCTCCGTAATTCAGAACACAATCTTCTCAGACCTATTGAACCCAATATGTGAAACCACGGTTACAGGAATTCATGCTGTTTACTCCTTATACGAAGCGGCTAGTATCATTTACCGTGGTCCAGCAAGAAACGGGACTTGCTACAACGCTATGCACAGACCTTCTTCCGTCTATCGAGGGTGAACTACCAACGTTCCTTGGCCATATAAGCCGTGGTTTCCGATGATTTGTCGTCACTATGGGTTCCCTCGCTGGTCTTCGGCTGTGGAACTTCAGGCGAAAGAAGATATGGCGCATCGTGCACGTGGAAATAGTTCAAACTACCCCGCTGCTTTATTGTTGGGTGTGCTGTGTGACTGTTTCCCGTTGTCGTTGGAGAGATACCAGTGGTGAAACTGACCACCCGCCACCAGGATCAACCACGTGTAGGTGACCAGTGTGAATCATTCTGTCAATGGCCGCGTAAGGTCATTCCAGACCTGGTGCGCCCATGATACAGTAGAAAGAGAATATTCAGCAACTGAGGCTGTTTCAGAAATATTGGTACCTGCCATACGGACCACAATTCTCAGCCTTCGGTTAAGACCCGCCATTACTCTTAAACGTTTACTGTTTACGAACAGAGAATAAATGTGCACAATTTATACTGGCGGCACAAGATATTCATTTTACGTGGAATTTCTTGGTCGCTGCCAATATGAAAAACGGGGGGGGGGTGTCCTAATGCAAAGCTAGCTTAGAGTATATGCTCTTTTCTTTTTTAAAATTAACAAGACAGAAAAAAGGATTTTTGTAACTTATGGGATTTGGCTTTCTCGTCTGCTACTGTATTTAAAATTCAAATATTGTCAAGCAGACAGTTAACTATTTTCCTTTCGATTTTTAATACGTTATGTAATTTAAGACATTCCACTATGTGGTCATCAAAAAGCATGCTTCTTAAAACACCGTGAACTTTTGATATTTTATAATAAAATTTATTCTAACATAAATTTAAATATCTACTATTATTTCCACAGCAATTGAAATATGACCTTTTAATTGCGCTGGTTAACCATTAATTATTTAATATTGTATCGGAGAACTTAAAAAATACGAAACCCTTGAGCGGGAACTTGAAACGATGTAATTATCAAGTTATCTGATATGAGGTTACATGGTGAATGGTAAACTACAGATATTCTTGATTGCTGTGTGAGTAATGAGAATATATTCCTAATAAATACAAATCTACCGCATGAAGGAATATTTTTCTCACCAACGAATTACAGTTCCATTTCTGTCACTATTGTGCTATTTTAGATAACACTGGAAAAATTTGAACATTTAGACGAGAAATTAAAGACGGAAAATTGTGGGCATCCGTTCAATTAAACAAATCACAGCATTTACTGGAAAAATATTTTTCAGCTACAATGGAGCGGTCCCAACCTGGAGCTGTTTCAGTAAAAACCAGACCTAATCCCAAATTTAGATATAATTGCGTCGAATCAAAAGCTGTGAATGTGAACTAGCTGTACACTATTTGTTATAATAAATGACAGCATTATGAATTGAACAGAATGTTTCGCATCGGAAAGTAAATACTAATGCATCATTGGATAATACATATAAATATATTTTTCAAATTGTACGTATTTCACGCGTCCGTTTTCCAAAGAAAAAAAAAAAAAAAAAAACCTTTTCACCTGCGTTATTTAAACCTTCTCGGTACTGCAGAGCAAAACATATAACGTAAGCGTCTCACACGATGACTATAATTTTAATTGCAAAGTATTATTAATAGAATTCCATTGCAAGCTTTATAGTGTATTCTGGATGAATGTGCTCTAACACCACAAGCGAGTCACGTCCTTGAGGTCATCATCTCTCTATATAGAAAACTATATTGATCATCTCTCTTTATAGAAAACTATATTGATCATCTCTCTATATAGAAAACTATATTGATCATCTCTCCTTATAGAAAACTATATTGATCATCTCTCTGTACAGGAAACTATATTCATCTCACTTATAGAAAACTATATTGAAAATGTAACGGTATGATAAGATTGTCTTGTAAAGAATTTGGAAAATTAAACCTGGGTTTCACATCATATTCTTTCCAAGTCGCTCTTTGTAAAACTTAAGTACGCTCCTATCCGAACACAAGCACCTGCTGTTGACAACCCAAAGTCGAAAATTTCGCAAACCCAAATGACAAACTAAACAGTAACTTCTACGGAATTTAACTCTGCCATGATACTGATATTGGCTGAAGAAAGTAGATAATGATAAATATAATGAATCGCGTCACTACAACCAAAGGTTTAAAATTTTGAAGTACACACTTCAATAAATTTCGAAACTCCTTCTGATTACTGGTTCCCTCAAAAGATCCAGTCTCCAGAATGCTAGCTCAACCGAACCCTGGATGACACGAAAAGGCCTGACGCAGTAGGTCCAGAAGCCTTGAAAGGAGGAAATGAACAGATGTTCAAATACGAAAACATTAAAAATAGCAATATAAAATTAGAGTTAGAGTATATGCATTGCCTTTGGCTAAATGCTAAGCTGGTGAAATGCTACATCCTGCCGACAGGATGTGAATTGGGTCAGGACGGTCGAACCGAGCAACGAAGACAGAGAGCGACCAAGAGAGGGAGGGAGAGAGAGAGAGAGACAGACAGACAGACTGTGTGTGTCCTCGAATTTCCCTGTAAAGCATTCAGTGAAATAGATTTTAGCCGTGTGTTTACGTTGAAAACATAGAAATTCTTTGAGTTAAGTTCACATTGTTCAAAATGGGGAAAAAACGTAAAAACAAATGTCAAGCAGCAAAGTACAAAACATAATAAAACAAGGTCATAAGCCCTATTATCTTAAAAAGGGAATCGCCAACTTATTTAATAGTAAAGAAGTGAACATTTTTGCTGAGAAAACTCCTGCCGGACCAAAACTAGGTACTAACCAGCTCATCTGATTTCATCAAGAAAGCTGCCTCATTAAGAATGCAAAACACTGACATCATGGGAAGTTTTGATGTCATTTTCTTATACCCACTGATTCCCTGGAAGGAGCAATATCCTGCCTTATGGAAGGAAGAAGTTCAAACAAGTTTTTCGAGGTAACGGTTGAGAGCATTAATAGCTTACTAAACCAAGATACATATTAAAATTTCTCCACATTTCTTGGGAAAATTTATAAGCAAATCGTAGCCGCACCGGTCGGTGTTCCACTGTCTGCAGTTCTCGCAGAAGCAGTGCTGCTTCCTCTCGAGAGCAAGTTTTAAAATGCCGCTGGGCCAATAACTTGAGTATCGCACAGAAAATAGGAACTCATTTTCTTCATCTGGCCTCATGGTAGAAATTCATTGGATTCTTTCCTGGGAAAGACTATTAAAATACGTACGTCAATTGACTTCACCATGGAACTCGAAAATGAAAATGTGCAATACTTAGTTTCTTTTGTTGTTACCGTAGCCCATAGATGGCGCAACAGTGCTGCGTCTCTGTTTCTTTCTCTTGCTGTAGGGAGAATCAGTCGTAACGGAGCGAGAGTGAGTTAATGTGTTTCTGTTTTCGTCTGTGTTACGAGTGTGAGTTGTTTACGCCAACTTTTCTTTATGTTTACAGTGTGTCAAATGGTTTATTGATATAATCGTGTGTTATTAAAAGAGTTCAAGAAGAGCATTAAATTCTTACAGTCCTCTAGTAGTGAGTGTGAACATTCTTTAGAAAACAAATCACCATATCTTGATATGCTCCTACACAGCTCAGAAAATTGAAATTTGCCGACTGGAGCATTGTATAAACCTTGGGCCGACCCAAATTTCCTGCGACGGACTCCAATTCTTCTATAGAATATAAAACCAGCGTATTTCTAACCCGTCTAAGGAAGAGCAATCCTCTATTCCTCAGAAAATTAAGACAAAGAAATAGAAATTAGAACCACCTTTAATCAGTCAGCATCCGCGGTATTTAGCATATAACTCATGACCTCGATTCTTGATATAGTCAAGAATCGAATAAATAAAAGTGTATCGACTCTCAAGCGACATTTAGACCTTATCGGGTCACTGTAAAACAACCCAGGCTTCACGTTTTTTTACGTGAACTAGGCTTGGCCATGGGCATCATAACAACTACCTCAATTATGAATGTCCTTTCCCCCATGAGAGAAGTCTGCCTTGACCAGAAAGTTGGGGTGTACTCCATCCCGCTGTAATGTCCTTACGTAACGCAAACGTGCTATATAGAAATGACTAAGAGATCATTTGGCGCCAGAGTGGCTGAGGACAAAAGGAATGTTAGAAATGGGGTCCTCACCCAGCCTTTTCAAGAGACATTTGCCTAAAAGAGGCAACATCACAGTGGACAAGGTACAAACAGTTAGCACACTAGATCTCCCACATTGAGACCGCCTACATAGAGTCAATCGAAATCCTCACGCGATGTCCGCATGAAACGACATTGTTTCCGTTATCTGTACCCCCTGTGGTCAGATTTCTTGAAATGATATAACCTTGTCTCATTATGTTCTGTACTTTGCCTTTCAACATTTATTATCGCGCTTTATTCCATTCGGAAAAATGTGAACACTTTTGACATTTGTTTTCGAGCTTTTCCCATTTTGAACAGACTCAAAGTATATGCGTATGTATCTTTTCAAATGTAAATGCTCACTCTTTATTCTCTCCACATAGGTTAGATTTTCATCAGCCCTGATAAAGCCACACGTTTGTGAGCCCAAGCTCAGCTACTCTAATTTGTTTCCTACTCGCATAAAAGCTACGGATATTGTTCTAAGTTCATCAATTTGGTGTATATTAGTGATCATTGCGAATTGTTTGTCATAGATATTCCTACCTGTTCAGGTGTTCGGTTTTCAAATAACGCGACAGAGGTCTGGTGAATTTGTGAGTGTATTTTACGCGATTAGTAGTAAATAAGAAGAACCGGATGCTAAGACGGCTTCACTATTTTCCCAATCTGGAAAAAGAAACGAAGAGAGTGTTGTCCGAGATGGTCTCTCAATGAAGTTCAGAATTAGAAACAAAGGACATTTGTAAAAAGCAAAGGCCAAGCCTCAGTTAGTCCTCACTGAATAACACCGTCGCTCGCGCATGCGCGGTAATGACTACATCAGAAAGAGCTGGTCTTATTCCTTTCTGATATCTAAGTTATCACAATAATCATAATTTCAAGGCAAATCATTTTTTTAGCATATGATCTGAATAAGATAAAGTTAAAAAAACGATGCATATAAATAGGAAAGTCGAATACGGTCTTGCATAAATTTTTCACAGCTTTTTTATTTGTTTTTATACTGATCTTCGTGCATTGTTCTATGAAATTCAAACATAACACGTTACCATAATTCTTATTTTCACAAGACATTTTTTTCACTAACAATTAAATGAATTATGCAGTATTTTGTTGAAATTTTTTTTAAATAAATTCAACAAAAAGTTAGTTTTCACTTCTGTTGTCAGTGATAAAATTTATTAAAGGATTTGGCAACTTGCCAAAAAACAAAAAAACAAAACAAACAAACAAAAAAAAAAAATCCGGAGGTCCGCATTGATGAATATGTGTTTTTATGAGAAAGTACTGTGTATGTCATAATGGGTTTGAGAATATGACAATACATTTAGTGATTTTCTACTCTATGCTTGGAAGCATCAGATTTCTCCTGTACGAAATACAGTACAATTGAGAGAACTAAGGAATACAGAAAGTCTTAGTATGATGCCTGACGTCAGAGCAATTTGCAACAGGTCCATGTATTTGTTCATGCAGAGGTTAACGCATATGTGATGACATAAACCTTTGTAAATGCGGAAGACGCAGATGAAAATTCATTTCACATGAGACGCGTGAAGTTATCTAGCAGAAGAATTCTGTGTTACCAAATCGTGTCTCTGTAATAAAATTATATAAACTGTTAAGATCCATATTATAAAAATTAACTAGTAAGAACATGAAATATCAAACTGAACGTTCACAGATTATTTTCAGAAACGAAACAAACACATCAGTGGTGTCACCTGATGTTGTCAAAACAATTCTGGATTTTCAGCAACCAAATAGATTTAAGGTATGACAGCAAAAATCTACATTCTCATGAACGTTTAGATCACTGAAAACTGCTGTAGAGGAAACTAATTTTTTTACTTCCTCTAATGCAGTAGATGACATACTTCTAGACTTAAAGTAAACTCAGAGAATTTTTTATAATTGAATAGCGAGTCAGTTTAGAAGGTTGTTTTTCTGCAGGGAGTTTGTTTTCTTTGCTGATGGGCTTTCATTCTTCACTTGAATCCGCATTAATATTTCCAGATCGTTCTGGATGCCCTCTCGAAGACATATTTCAACAATCCAGGAATCGTTAGTCAATTTTGTTTTCAATTGAACTTTCTTTTAATTCTAGGAAAATAATTTGGGGAACACCAAGCTTGTTTGTAACTAAATTTTTAAGACTTCCTGTCTCCGCTAAGAGTTTTTCTTCGAGTTTCGCACCGATCGTTAAATTTTGAGACTTGTTTAAAATAATAATTTTCCGATTTTCTTAAGAACATTGCACATTGGGGTGCAGCGAAATTTGCAAATTCTTTTATACAACCAAACGTTGTGGTTCCACATGCTTATCAAGAGGAAAAAATAAAAAAATATATAATCGTATATCTTCAGCCTGAGCAATCGCCCGAAAGTTTAAAGCTCTGGCAAAATGTTTTTTTTGCTTAAAGTGCTCTAATGATTGGGTACTGATAAAGTTTTAGATTTCGATTAGTAATATACACAGAAAAAAAAATTCGGTTTATTAAATGACATCTGGTGTCTGCGCACATCTCATGACATGATAACAAATTTGCCTAAAGATCAGCCTTTTTTGGCATTTGCTGAAACATAAAATATCAATAAGGATCCAGCCATCTAGGAAGTAGCGTGTCATGTTTAAACACAGTCGGAACCATTTGGAGTAAGGCTTCTTTACCTATTATGTATCGGCAAACAATGGTGGATATGTTGAAGAAAGAAATCGGGATGGTTCAGAAAGTTAAATAACAGTTATTCTAGAGATAAAAATTAGGAAATTTTTCGCCAGAAATTAAGTACTTACAGGCAAAACGCGGACAAATTGTTTCATGTCGCTGCTTGTAAATGTCTAAACAGATCAATTGGCAAATGTTCATTTGATACATATGTTGCTAAGCTAGAATTTGAGTTTCTCGTGGATCAGTGAACCTCAATAAGAATGTTAATCGGTGGTATTGACGTAAAAACGACTTTAAAAAAGCGAAAGAGAATTATCAGAAAAGTCCAAGACGAGCAATGCATTATACAGAGAATAGAAACAGACAAATGAACTAACACACTTGTACAACACCTCACACCTGACTTGCAATTCACCAATGATGATGAAGGTACACATGATTTAGGACACAGCGAAATTGACGATGTTAGTTAAAAGAAATAAAGGCTTTTCATCCTTTTCTAGTACTACAGGTGAAACCAGTGTCAGTCTTCGAAATTATTCTGAAACTTGTGACAGGTACAATATACGGTCACTCGCTTTAGTTACAAATTTTCTTTGTTTGAATAAATTCAGAGCAGCAGAATGATTTTTCTGTAGATAAAAGTTGTAGCCGTTCGAATAGTAATGTGACTGAAATAATCACGAAGGATTTCTTAAAGAAGAACCATTTTCACCATCAGTGTTGATCATCATCATCATCATCATTGTCAACCATTATCAAAAAACTGCTGGACGAAGGTCTCCCCAAGTTTCCTCCACAACGGTCTGTCTTGTGCCAGTCTCCTCCATGTCACTACCGCATACTTTCGAATTTCATCCACCCATCTTCCATGTGGTCTTCTTCTGGGTCTTTTCCTGTCCCTTGGAATCCAATCTAAAATTTCGGCTTTCCATCGATGGTCTGTTCTTCTGGCAGTATGTCCAGCCCATTGCCATTTCAGAGATTTAACTCTGATTATGATGTCTTCCACTCTTGTCATTTTTCGGATCCACGTGTTCCTCTTCTTATCTCTCCTGGTTACACCAAGCAAGCACCTCTCCATGCTTCTTTGAGTTGTTTGTAGCCTTTGTATGTCTCTTTTAGCTAAGGTCCACGTCTCTGCACCATACGTAAGCACTGGAAGGATGCATTGATCAAACACTTTTCTTTTAAGACATAATGGCATATTGCTCTTGAAAATTATGCTGTTTCTTCCAAAAGCTCTCCAGGCAAGTTTTGTACGCCGATTAATTTCTTCACCAATGTGACCCTCACTTGATATCTGCTGTCCAAGATAAACGTACGTGTCTGTAAACTCCAGCTTTTCTCCATCAATCGATAAATCTTCATTTCTTGTAAAAGCATTAAACATCACTTTTGTCTTCTGAAAGTTCATTTTTAATCCCACTTCTTTACCCTTGTCAGCAAGTTCCTGGATCATACTCTGTAGCTCTGATGGGGTAGTTGCAAAAATGACTATGTCATCAGCAAAACGAAGGTGGGTTAGATAATTTCCATTAATCTTTATCCCTTTGTTTTCCCAGTTCAGTGATTGAAAGACATTTTCCAATGTGGCATTAAAGAGCTTCGAAGATATGGTGTCACCTTGTCTCACTCCTCTTCCAATTTTTATGTGTGTTGTATTTTCAAACAGCCGAATCTTTGCATTTGCATTTTCATAGATGTTATTAATAATATTAATGTATGCATCTTCAATACCGCAGGATTTCAGAGCCATTGCAACTGCTGATGGTTTTACCGAATCAAAGGTTTTACATAATCGATAAAAGCCATGCACAAGGGAAGCTCATATTCCCTCGCTCTTTCAATTAGTTCTCTCAGTACGTGGATATGATCTATTGTGCTGTAGCCACTCCTGAATCCAGCTTGTTCTCTCGGTTGAGCCATGTCCAGTGTCACCTTCAAGCGGTGTGAAAGAACTTTAGTGAAGATTTTATAAACCACTGATAGGAGGCTGATAGGTCTGTAGTTCCTGAGATCCTCAATGTCACCTTTTTTATGTAGCAAGATCATTGCAGCGTTGTTCCAATCCTCAGGAATTTTCCCTTCGTTAAGGCATCGAGTGAAATTTGGGCGAGTACTGTTTCGATTTCTCCACTTGCTTCTTGTATGATGTCTACAGTAATTCCATCTTCTCCTGGAGCTTTTGCCCGCTTCATGTTCTTGATTGCATGTGCAACTTCTGCTGGAAGGACTGGAAGAACTCTGGTACTGGTACCTTTCATGATGTCTGGAGTACATGTATCATCCCTTTCATATAATGTGGAGTAGAAATCTTTCACTCTTGTCAAAATTCCGCCTCTATTTCTTGTTACAGAACCATCTTCTTTTCTCAGTGCCATAATCTGTTTTTTCTCCTTACTGAGATGTCACTTTGCTATCTTTAGGCTTTGGTTGTTTTCAATTGCTTTCCTTACTAGTTCACAGTTGAATTTCCTTACGTCTTCAGTGATACTTTTTCGTACTGTCTTGCATAGCTCTATATATTCCACTTTGGAAGTCACATCTTCTTTAGTTGTCCTCATCACTCTTCTTTTTTGCATCAACATTTTGGTTTTTCCTGATAATTTGTTCACATGCAATTTGTTCTTAGACCCAGCTAATTTTGTTGCTGTTTCCATAAGAGCTTTGGTTACTTTTCTGTTAACTTCAGAAATATCCACTTCTTCCGATGTTAGGCCTTCTAAAGCAGAGAATCTGTTCGTCAGTTCCAATTTGAAGGTATTATGGTGTTTTTTAAGGTTGGTTATGTCAATACATTTTGTTTGTCTTATGAGCTTGCTATGTTCGAGTTTAGTGTTGAGGTGCATCTTACATCTCACCAATCTATGGTCACTGCCTGTGTTGAACTTGTTTAGCACACTGCAGTCTTCTATGACGAATTTTTTATTACACATAATAAAATCAATTTCATTTGTCGTTCCATTTGGATGTCTCCATGTCCATTTCCTGTGTGGCTTTTTCTTGAAAAAGGAGTTCAAGATGAAAAACCCTTCTGCCTCTGCAAACTCTACGAGAGTATTTCCACGCTGGTTTCTGTTGCCGTGACCGAATTTACCTACTGAAATTTCATTCTGTTGCCGTTGCCCTATTTTTGCATTGAAATCTCCCATAATTATCTTCAAGTGCTGCTTACCTTTATTATTTAGATCACGAATTTCCTCATAAAATTCTTCAATTTCTTCTTCAGCATGACTTGTGGTGGGTGCATAAGTTTGAATAATCTGAGCCTGGTATCTTCTGGAGAGTTGGATAACGAGTCGTGCAGCTCTGTCAGAGGAACTTTCAACTTCTACAACTTTATCCTTCAGTTTCTTGTTTATTATAAATCCAACACCACTAGTTCTGCCAGTATCTGTCCCACGATAGTAGAAGAGATGTCCTCTTTTCAGTTCAATGAGATCTTCTCCTTTTCTCCTTACCTCACTTAGCCCGACGATGTCCCACTTGATCCTTTGTAGTTCCTCTTCCAATTCAAGAAGCCTTGAATCAGAAGATAGGGAGCGTCCGTTGTACGTAGCCATGGTCAGAATCAGATGGCAGCCTAGTCCGGTCCACCGGGGATTCTTAGCACCTTCTGCCTTCATGTCGCACTGGCCGTTGCCTTGGCCAGGTACATTCCAGCTGCCGGAGACTGAGGGCCCAGATTTAAGTTGCGGAGTCATTTTGGAGGGGTTTGGCTATAACTCACCACGCTGGCCAAGCGGGTTGGTGAGTGTGGGATAACATTTCCTCTAATCCCGATGGTATAGTTATACCGCTATTGGCGGTCGTCAGAGCCCCTTTAGTGGGAACAGGATGTACCACGAGAAGGCGGAGTTGACATTTGTCAAGGAGAGGCTGTGATGTTACGCATCACCTGACCTTACATCCCATATATATATATATATATATATATATATATCTCAGTGTTGATATATATATATATATATATATATATATATATATATATATATATATATATAGGGATGTAAGGTAAGGTGATGCGTAACATCACAGCCTCTCCTTGACAAATGACAACCCCGCCTTCTCGTGGTGCATCCTGTTCCCACTAAAGGGGCTCTGACGACCGCCAATAGCGGTATAACTATACCATCGGGATCAGAGGAAATGCTATCCCACACTCACCAACCCGCTTGGCCAGCGTGGTGAGTTATGGCCAAACACCTCCAAAATGACTCTACAACTTAAATCTTGGCCCTCAGTCTCCGGCAGCTGGAATGTACCTGGCCAAGGCAGCGGCCAGTGCGACATGAAGGCAGAAGGTGCTAAGAATCCCGGAGGACCGGACTAGGCTGCCATTTGATGCTGACCTTGGCTACCTACAACGGACGCTCCCTATCTTCTGATTCAAGGCTTCTTGAATTGGAAGAGGAACTACAAAGGATCAAGTGGGACATCGTCGGGCTAAGTGAGGTAAGAAGAAAGGAGAAGATCTCATTGAACTGAAAAGTGGACATCTCTTCTATTATCGTGGGACAGATACTGGCAGAACTAGCGGTGTTGGATTTATAATAAACAAGAAACTGAAGGATAAAGTGGTAGAAGTTGAAAGTTCCTCTGACAGAGCTGCACGACTCGTTATCCAACTATCGAGAAGATACCAGGCTCAGATTATTCAAACTTATGCACCCACCACAAGTCATCCTGAAGAAGAAATTGAAGAATTTTATGAGGAAATTCGTCATCTAAATAATAAAGGTAAGCAGCACTTGAAGATAATTATGGGAGATTTCAATGCAAAAATAGCACCGGCAACAGAATGAAACTTCAGTAGGTAAATTTGGTCACGGCAACAGAAACCAGCGTGGAAATACTCTCGTTGAGTTTGCAGAGGCAGAAGGATTTTTCATCTTGAATTCTTTTCAAGAAAAAGCCACACAGGAAATGGACATGGAGACATCCAATTGGGACGACAAGTGAAATTGATTTTATTATGTGTAACAAAAATTCGTCATCGAAGACTGCAGTGTGCTGAACAAGTTCAACACAGGTAGTGACCATTGATTGGTGAGATGTAAGATGCACCTCAACACTAAACTGGAACGTGGCAAGCTCATAAGACAAACAGAATGTATTGACATAACCAACCTTAAAAAACACCATAATACTTTCAAGTTGGAACTGAAGAACAGATTCTCTGCTTTAGAAGGCCTAACATCGGAAGAAGTGGATATTTCGGAAGTTAACAGAAAAGTAACCAAAGTTTCTTATGGAAACAGCAACAAAATTAGCTGATCTAAGAACAAGTTGCATGTAAACAAATTATCAGGAAAACCAAAATGTTGATGCAAAGAAGAGAGATGAGGACAACTAAAGAAGATGTGACTTCCAAAGTGGAATATATAGAGCTATGCAAGACAGCACGAAAAAGTATCACTGAAGACATAAGGAGATTCAACTGTGAGCTAGTGAGGAAAGCAATTGAAAACAACCAAAGCCTAAAGATATAAAGGGACATCTCAGTAAGGGAAGAAAACAGATTATGGCTCTGACAAAGAAGATGGTTCTATAACAAGAAATCGAGGCAAATTTTGACAAGAGTGAAAGATTTCTACTCCAAATTATATGAAAGGGATGATACATGTACTCCAGACATCATGAAAGGTACCAGAGTTCTTCCAGTCCTCCCAGCAGAAGTTGCTCATGCAATCAAGAACATGAAGCGGGGAAAGCTCCAGGAGAAGATGGAATTACTATAGACATCATACAAGAAGCAAGTGGAGAAACTGAAACAGTACTCGCCCAAATTTTCATTCGATGCCTTAATGAAGGGAAGATTCCTGAGGATTGGAACAATGCTACAATGATTCTGCTACATAAAAGGTGACATTGAGGATCTCAGGAACTACAGACCTATCAGCCTCCTATCAGTGGTTTATAAAATCTTCTCTAAAGTTATTTCACACCGCTTGAAGGTAACACTGGACATGGCTCAACCGAGAGAACAAGCTGGATTCAGGAGTGGCTACCGCACAATAGATCATATCCATGTACTGAGAGAACTAATTGAAAGAGCGAGGGAATATGAACTTCCATTGTGCATGGCTTTATCGATTATGAAAAAGCCTTTGATTCGGTGAAACCATCAGCAGTTACCACGGCTCTGAAATCCTGCGGTATTGAAGATGCATACATTAATATTATTAATAACATCTATGAAAATGCAAGTGCAAAGATTCGGCTGTTTGAAAATACAACACACATAAAAATTGGAAATGGAGTGAGACAAGGTGACACCATATCTCGAAGCTCTTTAATGCCCATTGGAAAATGTCTTTCAATCACTGAACTGGGAAAACAAAGGGATAAAGATTAATGGAGATTATCTAACCCACCTTCGTTTTGCTGATGACGTAGTCATTTCTGCAACTACCCCATCAGAGCTGCAGAGTATGATCCAGGAACTTGCTGACAAGAGTAAAGAAGTGGGAATAAAAATGAACTTTCAAAGACAAAAGTGATGTTCAATGCTTTTACAAGAAATGAAATTTTTCGATTGATGGAGAACAACTGGAGATAACAGATACGTATGTTTATCTTGGACAGCAGATATCAAGTGAGGGTCACATTGATGAAGAAATTAATCGGCGTACAAAACTTGCCTGGAGAGCTTTTGGAAGAAACAGCATAATTTTCAAGAGCAATATGCCATTATGTCTTAAAAGAAAAGTGTTTGATCAATGCATCCTTCCAGTGCTTACGTATGGTGCAGAGACGTGGACCTTAACTAAAAGAGACATACAAAGGCTGCAGACAACTCAAAGAAGCATGGAGAGGTGCATGCTTGGTATAACCAGGAGAGATAAGAAGAGGAACTCGTGGATCCGAAAAATGACGAGAGTGGAAGACATCATGATCAGAGTTAAATACCTGAAATGGCAATGGGCTGGACATACTGCCAGAAGGACAGACCATAGATGGACAGCCGAAATTTTAGATTGGATTCCAAGGGACAGGAAAGACCCAGAAAAGACCACATGGGAGATGGGTGGATGAAATTCGTAAATATGTGGAGTGACATGGAGGAGACTGGCACAAGACAGACCGCTGTGGAGGAAACTTGGGGAGACCTTCGTCCAGCAGTGGATTGATAATGGTTGACAATGATGATGATTATATATATATATATCATCATCATTGTCAACCATTATCAATCCACTGCTGGACGAAGGTCTCTTCAAGTTTCCTCCACAACGGTCTGTGTTGTGCCAGTCTCCTCCATGTCACCCCTGCATACTTTCGAATTTCATTCACCCATCTCCCATGTGGTCTTCTTCTGGGTCTTTTCCTGTCCCTTGGAATCCAATCTAAAATTTCGGCTGTCCATCGATGATCTGTCCTTCTGGCAGTATGTCCAGTCCATTGCCATTTCAGGGATTTAACTCTGATCATGATGTCTTCCACTTTCGTCATTTTTCGGATCCACGAGTTCCTCTTCTTATCTCTCCTGGTTACACCAAGTATGCACCTCTCCATGCTTCTTTGAGTTGTCTGCAGCCTTTGTATGTCTCCTTTAGTTAAGGTCCACGTCTCTGCACCATACGTAAGCACTGGAAGGATGCATTGATCAAACACTTTTCTTTTAAGACATAATGGCATATTGCTCTTGAAAATTATGCTGTTTCTTCCAAAAGCTCTCCAGGCAAGTTTTGTACGCCGACTAATTTCTTCATCAATGTGACCCTCACTTGATATCTGCTGTCCAAGATAAACGTACGTATCTGTTATCTCCAGCTTTTCGCCATCAATCGATAAATCTTCATTTCTTGTAAAAGCATTGAACATCACTTTTGTCTTCTGAAAGTTCATTTTTAATCCCACTTCTTTAGTCTTGTCAGCAAGTTCCTGGATCATACTCTGCAGCTTTGATGGGCTAGTTGCAAAAATGACTACGTCATCAGCAAAACGAAGGTGGGTTAGATAATCTCCATTAATCTTTATCCCCTTGTTTTCCCAGCTCAGTGACTGAAAAACACCCTCCAATGTGGCATTAAAGAGCTTCGGAGATATGGTGTCACCTTGTCTCACTCCCTTTCCAATTTTTATGTGTGTTGTATTTTCAAACAGCCTAATCTTTGTACTTGCATTTTCATAGATGTTATTAATAATATTAATGTATGCATCTTCAATACCGCAGGTTTTCAGAGCCATTGTAATTGCTGATGGTTTCACCGAATCAAAGGCTTTTTCATAATCGATAAAAGCCATGCACAATGGAAGTTCATATTCCCTCGCTCTTTCAATTAGTTCTCTCAGCACATGGATATGATCTATTGTGCTGTAGCCACTCCTGAATCCAGCTTGTTCTCTCGGTTGAGCCATGTCCAGTGTTACCTTCAAGCGGTGTGAAAGAACTTTAGTGAAGATTTTATAAACTACTGATAGGAGGCTGATAGGTCTGTAGTTTCCGAGATCCTCAATGTCACTTTTCTTATGTAGCAGGATCATTGTAGCGGTGTTCCAATCCTCAGGAATTTTTCCTTCATTAAGGCATCGAGTGAAAATTTGGGCGAGTACTGTTTCGATTTCTCCACTTGCTTCTTGTATGGTGTCTACAGTAATTCCATCTTCTCCTGGAGCTTTTCCCCGCATCATGTTCTTGATTGCATGTGCAACTTCTGCTGGAAGGACTGGAGGAACTCTGGTACTGGTATCTTTCATGATGTCTGGAGTGCATGTATCATCCCTTTCATATAATTTGGAGTAGAAATCTTTCACTCTTGTCAAAATTTCGCCTCTATTTCTTGTTACAGAACCATCTTCTTTTCTCAGTGCCATAATCTGTTTTCTTCCCTTACTGAGATGTCCCTTTGCTATCTTTAGGCTTTGGTTGTTTTCAATTGCTTTCCTCACTAGTTCACAGGTGAATTTTCTTACGTCTTCAGTGATACTTTTTCGTACTGTCTTGCATAGCTCTATATATTCCACTTTGGAAGTCACATCTTCTTTAGTTGTCCTCATCTCTCTTCTTTTTTGCATCAACATTTTGTTTTTTCCTGATAATTTGTTCACATGCAACTTGTTCTTAGATCCAGCTAATTTTGTTGCTGTTTCCATAAGAGCTTTGGTTACGTTTCTGTTAACTTCAGAGATGTCCACTTCTTCCGATGTTAGGCCTTCTAAAGCAGAGAACCTGTTCTTCAGTTCCAACTTGAAGGTATTATGGTGTTTTTTAAGGTTGGTTATGTCAATAGATTTTGTTTGTCTTATGAGCTTGCCACGTTCAAGTTTAGTGTTGGGATGCATCTTACATCTCACCAATCTATGGTCACTACCTGTGTTGAACTTGTTTAGCACACTGCAGTCTTCTATGACGAATTTTTTGTTACACATAATAAAATCAATTTCACTTGTCGTCCCATTTGGATGTCTCCATGTCCATTTCCTGTGTGGCTTTTTCTTGAAGAAGGAGTTCAAGATGAAAAACGCTTCTGCCTCTGCAAACTCAACGAGAGTATTTCCACGCTGGTTTCTGTTGCCATGACCGAATTTATCTACTGAAGTTTCATTCTGTTGCCGTTGCCCTATTTTTGCATTGAAATCTCCCATAATTATTTTCAAGTGCTGCTTACCTTTATTATTTAGATGACAAATTTTCTCATAAAATTCTTCAATTTCTTCTTCAGGATGACTTGTGGAGGGTGCATAAGTTTGAATAATCTGAGCCTGGTATCTTTTCGAGAGTTGGATAACAAGTCGTGCAGCTCTGTTAGAGAAACTTTTAACTTCTACAACTTTATCCTTCAGTTTCTTGTTTATTATAAATCCAACACCACTAGTTCTGCCAGTATCTGTCCCACGATAGTGGAAGAGATGTCCACTTTTCAGTTCGATGAGATCTTCTCCTTTTCTCCTTACCTCACTTAGCCCCACGTTGTCCCACTTGATCCTTTGTAGTTCCTCTTCCAATTCAAGAAGCCTTGAATCAGAAGATAGTGAGCGTCCATTGTATGTAGCCAAGGTAAGCATCAGATGGCAGCCTAGTCCGGTCCTCCGGGGATTCTTAGCACCCTCTGCCTTCATGTCGCACTGGCCGCTGCCTTGGCCAGGTACATTCCAGCTGCCGGAGACTAAGGGCCAAGATTTAAGTTGTGGAATCATTTTGGAGGGGTTTGGCCATAACTCACCACGCTGGCCAAGCGGGTTGGTGAGTGTGGGATAGAATTTCCTCTAATCCCGATGGTATAGTTATACCGCTATTGGCGATCGTCAGAGCCCTTTTAGTGGGAACAGGATGCACCACGAGAAGGCGGGGTTGACATTTGTCAAGGAGAGGCTGTGATGTTACGCATCACTGACCTTACATCCCATATATGGGTATAAATATGTTTTCTGAAATAAGCGAACAACGCCAAGACTTTCAGGACTTTGGTAATATTGTAGAGTTTATTCTTTGTCTTCTAGGAAGTACAGCACCTGTTCATAGAATATTTTCGGTTATGAACAGTATGTGGTCAAAGGAGAAATCTAGGTTAAGTGTTGAGAAAATGAGAGTTATGTTAGTTGTAAGACAAAATTGTTTCATGGAGTGTGAGAATTTTTATGATAAGGTGTTGAAAGACCGAAGTTTGCTGCGTAATATTACTTAATCGGAGAAATATTCATGGCACGATCGTGGTGAAATACAGTACCCTGCTAAGTGTTCCTAATTTTTTGTATGGGTTCTGTCACTGTTAACTGAAGAAAAAGCGCAAGCTCAATATGTTTAAATAATAAATTTTTTTTTATGGTTCTACTTTTTTTGTCCCGTTTTTGTCATCCCAATGTCCCGTTTTTGTTTCAAGGAAATATGGTCACCCTATTCCTAAGCCCACGATTTGACATCAGTTATGCTTCCACGATGAACTTTAATATGGTGGGGCGTTGGCACAGAACGAATCTGTGTTACCATGATAGTCGCTATTCTTACTAAAATAAATATAAACTAAGGTCACTCTATTAGAAAATCTTGATTTAATATCTGTACTAATTTGCCGAACGTTTTCCCGTTCAAAAGATTAGAAAAAAGAACTCAAACGGAAATTCCATTGACAATTCCAATACTTTATTATAAGTGAACTGTTTATACCAGGTTGAGTCTAATGTTGTCATCTTTTGAGCAACATATAATGTTAATCCTTCACTCTGCGCAAAAGGTGCGCAGCGTCGACTTCGTACTGTGAATATGTAGAACATAGCTGGTTGATGAAAATATTTGGTACGAAACACATTGTGATGTCAATTGGGTTGAAGATGAAGGCCGATAAACATGCTGTTGGGTGCACGTACTCTATTAATAAAACAAATGGTTAAACGCGGCAGAAGCAACCAGAAACGTCTGAGCAGTTGAACGCGAGAAGACACTGAAGAGTAGCAACTCACTAAAATATACCCAGCATTTCAATTTTGGGGGACAAAGAATTCGAAAACACGCCAAGCTCTGAAAGTTCAACTACTACAAACACTAACACCCTGATCGTAGCTGCGACAACAAACACCGGTACCACTACAAGATAATTAGCAGCTGTTGTAGGTTTGGTCGAAATCCAACAACGTACGTCATCTCCATCAGCTTAGTCTCTCCTCCAAACGCCATCGAATGATTCCGCAGAAATTGTCAACGCAAGAAAGGCTCAACGTGTTGCTCTCTCAGTTGACATTGCTATGTAATACATCCGACCATTAGGAACCAGTGGCTGAGGAGACGCCAGGAAGCACGCCCAGCGGGGCCAAAATGATAGTTCGAGAGGAATGGCATACTGTGCATTTGTTGCAAAATATAATGGTCTTGTGCTCTCGTGATTAGTGCCAGGATAGTCAGGCTGCTGAAGTTAACCTCTATGCAAATAACTGCAGCGAATCTCTGATGCGTTGCACCACCGCTACTCAGCCCTAATTAATTGCAAACTATCGTTGCTGCAAGTGGATAATGCTTCAAGTCACACTTCCGGACTTGTTTGATGGGAACTCCTGGAATTGGAAGGCGTTGAGGTCCTACTCAATTCTTCACACATCTCAATCCTTGCTACATTTGAATAGGTTTTTGCTCCTTCCTACATTTCCTACGAGGGACTCAGTTGGTGTCATTGATGAATGTGGAATCTGGCAGCAGAGATCTCTGCACAAACCTGACGAATGGTACCACCCTGGTATCGTGGCTATATGGTGGAACGTTTGTGAATACATATAGAAAACAACAGCCTGTAATTTGCAATTTAGTGAAAATAAGAGTGAATAGCAGTCCAACTTTAGGACTGAATATTCAGACACACCATTCCTTTAATGTCCCCTTTACTACACATTTATTGAGAGATCTGCATGTCAAATATTCGATGTGGTATATTTATTTGCTGCTAATGTGAAAACTTTTATGCAATATCATCTATTTTATTGCAATTTTATGC
This sequence comes from Macrothele yani, assembly GCA_039090855.1. Taxonomy (NCBI): domain Eukaryota; kingdom Metazoa; phylum Arthropoda; class Arachnida; order Araneae; family Macrothelidae; genus Macrothele; species Macrothele yani. The sequence goes on along the minus strand of CM077033.1, from coordinate 78,643,815 downwards.
AGTTGCAATTTGAAGAAAAATGAAAGATGGAAGTGCAGCGCAATAAAACATTTGTGCTGTATATAGAAACGCATAATGGTTTTTCTTTATTATCCAGACACAAATCGGAACACAAAACATTATTTAAAAATCACTAATAGAAATATGAATGTAAAAATGTATTGGAGAGGAAACTACTGTAACATTTTGCAGATATCTTTGTTTTTCCATTCATTTGCATGTAAACCTAACATATTTGCGTGCAAAACTAGATGTGTTATTTATATGAGAAATTATTAAATATATCCATAACAGTTTCTACTGATAAAGTGTAAAAAACCCTCCACGGATTTTCTAAATTCTCTCTATCGTACTTTTTCTTAGGATGAAGAGAAGCAAATTCTGGAACTGGATTCTTGGATTGTAATGGTAAGAAATTGTTTTCCTGCTATTTATACATTGAATTGAAGCACAGGTATCACTGTACGTCATTTGATATGTAGTTCATGTTGTAAGGTTCAACCGGAGTAGCACTCCATCGCTTTCAACAGCTTAATAAGAACTTTTATTGTAAACACGTATCTCTCTATCTGTGTATATACTTACACGTAAGATCATAAACATTATGAACACGCAGTCTTTATGTAAATCGAATCAACTTCAGGTAAACGACAACGCGTGTAAATGCAATGAAAAGGTGTCAATAACATTTCATGCTGAGCTCTGTTAATCAGTGGTATACTTGTTCTTGAGATGAGAAGGGCAGCAGACCAGCGAATTTGACAAAGGCAAAATTTTAATAGCAAGACGACTGGGTCGGAGCATTTTAGAGACGGAAAGGCTTATGTGATACTCAGAGTCGACCGTGATTAATACCTTGAAAAAGTGGTACGAGGAGGAAAACACCACGAACCACACGACAAAAATGTGTACCAATAACAGCTCATCTTTGCTACATGTCAGCGAATGCTCTTTTATATGGCGCGATCTAACAGAAGAGACATTGTGACCAACTCACTGGTAATTTGAATACTGGTAGCGCTAGTAATGCATCACAATACACCATACATTAACCATGTTAATAATGAGGTTGGGTAGCCTCAGTACGTTCCGAATGCCCATGCTAACTTCCGTTCACGGTCGAAAACGCCTACAATGGGTACGTGAGCCACAAACCTGGAACTTGAATAATAAGAAAAAGTTCGTCTGGTCTAATGAATTTCGTTTACTACTACACCGTGTGGATGGCCGAGTACGTGTGCGTCATTTACTTGGAAAAATGTTTGATGCACCGTGGGAGAAATAGGAAGCAGGTGAAGGAATTGTAATGCTTTGGGAAATATTTTGATGGAAAACAATGGGTCCAGATATTCATCTCCAGTGAAAACTATGACGTCTGCCACCTACCTGGACATCATTGCAGACCTGGTACATACTTTCATGGCAACGGTAATCCGCTCTAGCAGTAACTCCTTTTCCAAAATAATGTGCCATTCCACACTTCCCGGATTTTTCGAGAAAGATTCACGGAACATGACGAAGACTTCCAGTTATTTCCTTGGCCGCCAAATTCCCCAGACCTCAATCCAATTGATTACCTATCGCTTTTGTTGGAACAGTAAATCCGACCTACGTCGGCTTAACCGTGTAACTTACAAGCGTTAACCCTTTAACCGGCCGGTCTGCGGGAACAAATTGTCGCCAAAATCACCCGAAGCTTGAACGCTTATTGTCTCCAAATTCCCTTCCTCTTTCGAAAAAACTGGTCCCATTTCGGCGGGATTTCAGCTTTTCCAACATAGCGATTGCTGTCCCCCTTCTCACCTCAGCGGGTGGAACGCAACCCTGTGACAGGGATTAACGATGCCATCAAGTGTCCTTTATGCTCCGTTCTATGACCCAAGGCGAGAACAGGAAGGCCAGTCTCCTCCAACACAATTCTTGCTGAGTTGGTCGGAAGAAAAATAATTAAAGGAAAGAATTAACATGTAAAGACAGTGATGCCCACTACATTGAAAAAAAAAGAAAACAGTTTTACATCCGCATACATTGGATTTAACCATAGGGGTTGAATCGTATGTAGACGAGAACACACGTTCCCCTCAACTTCCGTTATCGAGAACACCCCCTGAATTTTTGAATAAAGTTTTTCACATAACATATTACTCTTTCCTAATTTTTTTTAATTTCAAAACTTTGTATGTATAAAATTTCAATATTAATTCAAAATAATTGTGTTCTATATTTTTCTAAAACCAAATATATCGATATGAAGTTACTTTTGTTTTCATACCACTGTGTGTTATCAGTGGCGCATACCCGGGCAAAACCCATAAGGTCCGTCCCCTTTCCCCACCCTTCCGAAAATTCTTGTCCATTGCTCAGATGAAGGAACAAAAATTACCTTATTCCAACGGATCCAGGAAAACTCGTACGCTTTCTCATGCCGCTGAGAAAAGTGCAAACGGCGGAAAACTCGTACACCCTTTCAAGTAAGGGGATATACACAAATTGCGTTTCGGTCCGAGATTTTGACAAAGTGTACGAGTTTTCCTAGCTGAACAAAACGGAATGTACCAGTTTTCCTAGGGATCTCAATGGGTATGTAAGATCAAAATGGCTCAAGGTTTATGTAGAACGTTTCTGACTCCTTTAATCTTGAGTTATGATTTTAATATCTCCCATGTGATAACAAGCAATAAAGGCTAATTAACAGGGTCTCAACGAATCGATATTCAGGTGCTGATCCTTTTAGAAGATTTTAAATTACAACCTTGATATTCCGTATTTCTAAACATTTTTTATAAAACCTAATAAAAGGCATTCAATGGATCACAAGCCACCTAGGCCGCGGGCCCTTTTAGAAGATTTTAAGTTACAACCTAGAAATTTCGTATTTGTAAACATTTTATTGAACCTAATGAAAGACACACAAAGGATTATTTCTCACCTATTTACAAGCCCCCTAGTCCGCGGGCCTTTTGAATAGATTTTAAGTTGCAACCTAGATATTTCGCATTTGTAAATTAAACAGTGACAAACGGTATTGATTTGGACATGTCTGCTGTAGTATAAATTCCACAAGAGCCGTAGCTCTTAGATTATGCAAACGATGTACGTGTAAAAATATCTCATTCCCTTCATCACCTTCCCCTTTAATTTTTTTCTTTAGTGAAGGAATGATGTTATTGTACCTTAATGAAAAAGAAACAGTTCCAACCCTTCTTACGAAACCACAGTATACATTTCAGGGAAACTTTTTTTTCTTTTTTCTTGTAGGGGGGATTAATCTCTAGTGGGACTCCGAAGTGTACGGGGTACCCAGGATTCCCAACCACTCATTACCTATGCTCTTTTTCGGGAAACGATCGCACCATATCATATCGGTAAACGGTAAAAATACCCCCGGGGAAAATAGCCCCCCTGAAAATACCCATGAAAATTTAAAAGCGGTAAAGGCAATGTTCCGGTGAGGCGATTTACCGGCAACCCTGCCACACCTCTTTCAGCAACTTGGAAAATTTCCACAGAAGAAAATTGCCACGTTTTTCATTAAAGGGTCGGGTACAAATTGCTGTTCCTCCGAAGAACACTTTGAATGTGTGACAATTTTTCCAGTGGGGTAGTTTTCTAAATTCCCGAGTTATGTGTGGCAGTTTTCCAAGGTACCTAAAGAGGGGAAGGAACTCTTTTGTTTGTCTGAATTTTTATGCGGGTTCATATGTGTTTAGGGCAATTGGCCACAAGAGTTCAAGGGGGGGCTATAAAGATTGCCGTTTCTGAACCTATATTGAGAACTTAATTGGGAACTCCAAACGAATTTCGAGAAAACGTTCCATGTAAGCCGAGCGAGAATTGTACTTTAATTTGAAGAAATAAATTGCCGAGGATTCGAGGTACACTTGGTTTGGGAGGGGCTCTACCCCCAACTTCCGTAATATTATATTCTTGGCCGCTGGAGTTTGTCAGTGTATCCAGGATGTTCCTCTTGAAGCGTCCGCAAGGTCCGTGGGCTGGGGAGGGGGTTACCACAAAATGTTAGAATGGACGTAGAGCTGTAAACATCAGTACCATGTTTTATATAATGATTCTGTACACGACCACGAATTTTCAGGAGGGTGGGGTGAATTCAGCCCCCCCCCCCCTCATGTGTCTAAGAGCTCTTCATGCATAACATCGAGGATACACTGACCGACTCTAGAGGTCCAGAATATAAAATTACGGAAGTTGGGGGTAGAGCCCTCCAAACCAAGCACCTCGTATCCCTTTTACAGACTTCACCAACTGACCGGGGCAGCGGGGAAAGGCATACATAGTTTGCCACTAAACACAACATGTAGAAATTGCGAGCAAATCCCTTACCTTGAACACCTGTTTGCACTCTAAACGGCCCAGAATATAATATTACGGAAGTTGGGGACCCCCCCCCCCTCCCAAACTAAGTGTACCTCGGATCCTCGGCAATTTATTTCTTCAAATTAAAGTACAATTCTCGCTTGGCTGGCATGGAACGTATTCTCGAAATTCGTTTGGAGTTCCCAATTCAGTTCTCAAAATAGGCCCAGAAACGGCAATCTTTATAGCCCCCCTTGAACTTTTGTAGCCAGTTGCCTTAAACTCGTAAGAACCTGCATGGAAATTCAGACAAATAAAAGAGCTTCTTCCCCTCGTTAGGCACCTTGGAAATCTGCCACATATAATTCGGATTTTGTTTACTGTCACGTATAAATCGGAATATATTTGGAATTTGGAAAACTACCCCATTAGAAAAATTGTCACACATTCAAAGTGCTCTTCGGAGGAACAACTATTTGTGCCCGGCCCCTTAATGAAAAACAGGGCAATTTTCCAAGTTGCTGAAAGATGTGTGGCAGGGTTGCCGGTAAATTGCCACACCGGAACACTGCCACACATCAGTGTTCCTGTGTGGCAGTTTACAGTGAACAGTTTGTTCTGGGGGTATTTCCTTCGGGGTAACCTTTACCACTTTTAAGTTTTGAGGGGTATTTTCCCCGGGAATATTTTTTCCAGGGGGTATTTTTACCCACATCCTATCATATTATATGCAGAGGTTTTTAGGAAAGGAGTGCCTGACCCCAGTTCTTAAACAACCGTTAGAAATAGGAAGCTAGGAGATTTGGGCTAGAGTGCCCGATAGGAAAGTTACACGGAAGCGAGGTAGAAAAGGAGAGGAAGACACCCTTATTTATTACCGGGGGTCCAGTACCCGGAGTCTGATGGCTTTACGTGCACATTGACGCGTCCGTGAAGGGCTCGGGTTTAAATCCCGCCCGGTGAGGCATGAACGTTGCGTTTGTCTTACGGCACTGGGCCACATTCTGATTTCTTATCTATTCAACACTGGCATGAGATCATTCTGATTTCATGCCACTGTTCCCTTCCCTGAAATCAGTGGCCTTAAATTTGGAACGGGAGGCAGCTTGTAGCCCATCGAGTTGCTCACGGTGGTCGTTAAACCTTCAATCAAAGAAAGAAAGAAAAGAAAGATCAGAATTATCGTTCTTTTGTTTTCGTTGTAATTTACACTTTTAGGACAAACGGCATAGTAATAACACAGGAAAAAGAACTGAGGAAGAGTCTCACATCTCTATAATACACTAAATATCTCAATTAAAAGGAACACAAAATTATGAGGGTCGTTATGAGTCACAACTGGGAATGTTTACATGGAGCAGTCAAATGGACGATTATTATACGGTCCCTTTATATATTTGTGTTCAGTTCTCTGGGTGGCCACTTCTCTTGCACCTATATCATCATTGTCGACTGTTATCATCCACTGTTGGAAGAAGGTCTCCCTAACTTTTCTCCATAACGATCTGCCTCGAGCCAGTCTCCTCCATGTCCCTCCCGCATGCTTTCGAATTTCATCTATCCATCTCCCATGCGGTCTCCTTCTGGGTCTTTTCTAGTCCTGTGGAGTCCAGTCTAAAATTTCAGTTCAGCGTCGGTGGTCCGTTCCTCTGCCAATGTATCCAGCCCATTGCCATTTCAGGGATTTTGCACTGATCAAGCTGTCTTCCACTCATGTCATTTTCTTCATTCTCGAGATCCTCTTCTTTTCTTTCCTGGTTATATTAAGCTTCTTTTCAGTTGTTCGTATTTTTTTAAGCCTTTATTCGTTAAGGTTCACGTCTCCACTCCATATGTAAGCACTGGAAGGATGCATTAATTAGGCACTTTTCTTTTAAAACATAATAGCATATTGCTCTTTAAAAATTCACTGTTTCTTCCAAAAGCACGCCGATCAAGTTTTATACGCAGATTAATTTATTCATCAAAGGGACCATCGCTTGATATCTACTATCGAAGGTGAATGTAGGTATCCGTTATCTCCAGCTTCTCCCTATCAATCAGTAATTCTTTATTTCTTGTAAAATCATTGTACATCATGAATAGAATACAGGATTACACCATACAATACAAATCGGGAAAATGTGAATCCGTTTTTTAGTGTAAATATGGCATGGATGATAAGTCAGATAGTATCCGAAAACTTGAAAATGACGTCGTCCTGGAGCGGGAATCAAATCCGCGTCTCCCGGATAGACTAGGGCGCTATTAGGGTGACGCGGGTTCGATTCATCAGGAAACGCGGGTTCGATTCCCGCAGCAGGACGACGAATTTTTAAAGTTTTCGGATATTATCTGACTTACCACATACTTCGTATTTACACCAAAAAAAAAAAAAAAAAAAAAAAGATTCATATCTTCAAAATTTGCTTTGTACATCAGTTTTTTCTTCTGCAAGTTCATTTTTAAATTCCACTTCTTCACTCTTGTCAGCAAGTTATTGGAACATACTCTGCAGTTTTGAAGTGCCAGTTCCAAAAATGACAACGTCTTCAGCAAAACGAAGGTGAATTAAATAATCTCCATTGATCTTTATCTCTTTGTTTTCCCAGTTCAGTGACTGCATGACATTTGCAATGTGGCATTAAAGAGTTTGGGAGATACAAACACCTGATGACTGATATATTGTTTCAAACATCCGATGACTGATATGTTGATATCCATTTACCACTTTTTCTTATTTATTTAAACATATCAAACATTATGATTGCAACAAAAATTCTGCTGAAAAAGCCTAGGGAGCTTTGCACGAGTTTCATGTGTAGCACAATTTTTTTTATTGGTAATTGTCATTCGTATACAAAAATGAAATATCAAGCATTTAACGGAAAACGTCGTAAAAAGAGCTTAGAACTTTTTGTTCATGCAGGCATCTAAGGATTGATGTACTACTTCTCCTATCCCAATTTTAGAATGTATATTTGAATACACCTCACCTTAAAACTTCAATGTAAAAGCTAAATTTTGTTGAAAAGTCCAAGGCATAGGAATTTTGTAAGCGTTTTAGGTTCAGTCCGTTCTTGATTCTTAATAACATTTGACTGCAAGTTCACACTTACGAGATATTAAAATTGCTGAGTTTCTTCGAACAAGACTGTTGTGAAATTTTCAGAACTGTTCAATTTCCTTGTAACGCTAGGTAAAGTTCTGCCGCTCAGCAGAGGAAATGATCCGACTAGTTTTGTCGATTGCTTAGTTAAAATCAAGATATTTCTTAGTGAAATTAAAAATGACCACTTGTTTCTAACAGACGTAAGAAAACAACACACATCTGAGTATTATCTTGTTTTCAAGACGTGGGCATTTTTTTCTTATTTTCGAGGAGTGCGATTTTTTCTGTGAGCAATATTTCTGTGCGCATTCGTTATTCACATCCGATTAAACATAACAGACACGAGATTGTGCATTAGGAGGCGTAGGCTGTTTTTAAAATAAATGCAAGTGTTTACATGACTGTATTTATGAAAAATTAATCCTGTCTGATCTCGGGTACTGAGAACTGGCCACCGGAGAACTGGACACATTGCAATTTCAGTGCCATAATATTGTTCTGCATAAACAAATTTCGTGTGGCTATATTCCCCACTACTTGAGCAACTTCTGTTCATAATTTTTTTTTAATATTTCATTTTCAGTAAGAAATTTAGACATTTCCAAGATTTTCGGAGCTAAGACTAAGCGGAGAACTGACCACCGGAGAACTGACCCCGGAGAAGTGGCCACCGGAGAACTGGCCACAAAATTTTTCCGTTGCCACGTCTCCCCGAGATTGGTTATCTGACACACATAAAATGTCCGTAATTTCGTATTTTCTTATTCACGATATTTTTCTATAAACTACTTCTAAACAAATTCTCTGCGAGTATGAGCAAACCCAGGAAACTTGTCGGGTGGGGGTGGGGGGACTTAAAACCTAAAATATGAAATATGAAGAATTTCTGGTTCGATCGGGAGATTTCCAGCCATTACAAGCTACAAAGTAATCGAATTGTCTGAGGGCATCTGCTGCCTCAGGAAACTAGTGGGGGGGGGTAGCTTGTAAATGCTGAAAATCTTCGGATCACACGATAAATTCCTCATATTTTACAGTTTTTGTATTCCCCCCCCCCCCCGACAGGTTTCCAGAGTGGGCACATACTCTCAGATAAGATAATACGCCGAGTTGTAACGTGTAAATGCTGAAAATCTCCCGATCGGACGAAAAATTCGTCATATCTTACACTTTTGGTATCAATCCCCCCCCCCCCCCCCCCCCCGAAGGGTTTGAAGAGTAGGCACATGTCCTCAGATAATGTGTCGAGTTGTACGTAGCTTGTAAATGCTGAAAATCTCCAGATCGGACGAGAAAGTTTTCATATTTTACAGTTTTGGTATTACCACCCCCCCCCCCCCCCCCACGACAGTATGCTGAGTAGGCACATGCCGTCAGAAAATTTGCCGAGTTGTAGCTTATAAATGCTAAAAATCTTCCGATCGGACGAGAAATTTTTCATATGTTGCACTTTTGGTATTAACCCCCCCCGGACATGTTTCCAGAGTAGGCACATACGCTCAGATAATGTGTCGAGTTGTAGCTTGTGAATGCTGAAAATCTTCGGATGGGTCGAGAAATGCTTTATATTTTACACTTTTGGACCCCCCCCGACAAGTTTCCTGAGTCAGCACATGCGCTCAGATAATTTGCAGACTTGTAGTTTGAAAACCCTGAAATCTTCTGTTGAAATGTAGATCATAAACATTTTTTATAAAAAAATTACATTAATTATCGCAATTAAGAAAAGACGAAATTACGGAAACTTTATATGACTCAGATAACCAACCTCTGGGGGTCGTGGGAATAAAGCGGTCAAAAACGCAATTTTTATACGACCCCTTAAAAATTTTGTTGCCAGTTCTCCGGTGGCCAGTTCTATGGTGGCCACTTCTCCTACACCCGTCTGATCTCGCTCCTCAAAATATGTAGGTTCAAAAAATCCAACTATGGGCAACTCGATATTAAGCTTTCTGATAAGCATAGCTTGTAATATTATTGAATTCTAAATAACATACAATGAATGATAGTCTGACTGGACTTCTGCAAGGATAGCGCGATTTTTTTCTAGCAAACCATTTTCCATCTCTGTGAATCTGAAATCATATGTGTTCAAAAGAATTAGATCAACTGTCTTCGTACAAAACATGCTGATTGACAACCGACCAACTATTTCCTCCTGTTAAATTAATGAAAATCGCTTTTGTGTCTTGTGTGTTTTATGTACTTTTTATTGCTCACACTTATATCTAACTATCTGTTCTCACTAATAGTTCAAATCGTTGCTGTTTTCATTTAAAATAGCAAAGCACTTTTGAAAAATCCTGAAATACAGTAATTTTTGAAATTTAAATTTTGTTTTCATTACCACCTAATCAGAAATTTCACGTAAAAAAAAATCATGTCATATTATTTCAATTATTTTTAGGTTGCTGTTGCAAACCGAAAAATCAGTTTCACAGTGGATTTCCTATTTCTTTAAATAAAATTGCGTTAATTAAGTATTTTAAAATTAAAAGATTGTGTTCCCGAAAGTAAAATTTTTTCTTGCCAAGTTGATTACAGAAAATTACTGAAATACTCTAAAGTTTTCCTTAAGTTTTAATTGTCGCATAACTACAGTTCAAGCTTCGTGAATTTATCTTTCCAAGACAAATGTAGAAACTGCAATGACATCCAAACGTCTCTCCTTTTAGATTCAGTGCCATTGTCTGAACCCTTTTAGCAGGTAATCAATCAGAAAGGATTAGTGTCAACAGTCCCCGTAAACGAGCAGTTTGAATAACAAAGCAAAGGGGGAATGCAATGTTCACTGTTAACCGGAGTTCGAGGTCACTCGGATGAGCTGGGCAGTGGACAGATTGCGTACCCCGAGTTATTTCGTGCCAGCCGCTATGGGCCACTGAAACGTACCCCGAGTTATTTCGTGCCAGCCGTTATGGGCCACAGAAACGTACCCCGAGTTATTTCGTTCGAGCCGCTTAAAGTGTTAAAAGACCTGCTAGTGACGTGTTGATACCAGATATCAGAAGAAACGGACCACTTTGATAATGGTATCATGAATTCCTGTTGTCTTTTCTGAATCATGAATTTCTTTTCTGCTTTTCTTGGATACATCAGAAATGCATATGCACACGTCTTTGAGTTGTAAATAGCCTTTGTATGCCTTTGTCAATTATGGTTTATGTCTGTGATCCATAAGAAAAAACTGATATGATACCCTGATTAAAGATTTAAGACTTATTGGTAAACTGCTCATGAAAACGTTATTGCTTTTTCTAATGCATTCAATCCAAATTGTATACGTCTATTAAATTTCTTTTGTCAACTGTTTTCCAACACCCGGCCTGCGTTAATTTCTACTTAAACACAAGATGGAAAATAGAAGCCGATTCACTCTGAGAATGGATTAAACTTACGCATATCGAGTGTGTATTGCAACGGGGATAATGACCCATCATGAATTTCTCACATAGTTATGCAATGCACGCAGTATTTGTTTCCCGATAAGATAATGGTAAACTACGGAGTGATGGAATATTTTGTTACACCTGTAGAACGAGTAACACAGTTCTGTAAATCTGATCGTAGTAATGCTAAATCTTATACTAAGGGGACTATCAGGATATATTTTTATTAGTTTTAAATACGAGTCTCGCTGTTCTTACACTCACGGGCAATGACATTTGAGAACCTAGGAGAAAACATGCTACAACCGCGAAACTTTGCAAATACCTAGAGTGCGTGCTGGTATGCAAATGATGCACGTTTAGTGCAAGCGCGCATGACCGCACACCCTGTGGTGCCGCTGCAAGAATGAAACAGCAGCTTTATAGACCTGCGTGTCGTCGATGCCACATGAAATCGAAACGCTCCGACCGAAGCAAAGAAGAGTACAGAGTGACAAGAATGCCGGGAAGGTACCACAGACCTCCATTTACCCAACTTACGGACTTTTAGAGAGGACTGATCATTGGGCTGAAAACCGCAGGGTGGTCGGTGCTGTGTATAGGCCGCCAGGTGGATCGTTCTGACCATACCGTCCGACTGTGTTGGCAGCAGTGAAAACGTGACGGCCCTGCTACACGGCTGAGCGGCTCCGGCTGGACCAGGAGGACCACCTTTAGAGATAACTGACAGATCGTGCGCGAGGCATGAACGAATCGCACGGAGACCCAGTCCAATATACAGGTAAATGTAGCTGCTCCTGTGTGCCCACGAACCATTTGCCGACGCCTCGCAGAAGTGAATCTGCTATTCCAGCGCTCCTTACGTGTGCTGCCATTAACACTGGAACATCTGCGGCTCCGCGTGTAGTGGCGCCAGGTCAGAGCGACGTGGAATGCCACAGACTGGGGACGTGTGGTGTTTAGCTATGAGTGTCCGCTTTGTTTTGGGGACAGATGATCATCGTGTCCGGCTGTGGAGGACCCGGGTCAACGGCAAAATCAAAACCTCGTTATCGAGCGCCACACCTCTCCCACTACAGGCATTATGGTTCAGGGAGCCGTTGCCTACGAATTACTATCAACTCTAGTATTGGTACGTGGAACATTGGCGGGCCAGCGGTATACGGATGAGACCATACGGCTCCGCGCGCTTATATTCATCGCCGGTTTTCCAGATGCGCTATACCAGCAGTATACGGCTAGGGTTGCCTAGGACTATGTACGTCATGTCCAGGAATTTTCACGGCAGGCCCGCTTCCCTGGCATGATCCATATCGAGCATGTGTGGGACCAGTTGAAAGGCCAGCTGCAGCCGTGTCGCACTTTTTCGGATTTGGAGCACACCGTTCAACACGTATGCCTGTCTTCCACAGGACAACATCAGCCGTCTGTTCGCCTCCACGACGGACCGTATTGCATTATTTATCGCCGCATGAGGCGGTGTGACGCGCGTTTGAAGATGACCAGGCTGAGTGCCCCAGATTCCTCGGTAATTGTCCTGCAGCTCTGTTTTTGCCATCATGTGTATCATTCACCTGTATCATTACGTCCTTAAAATTTCAGTTCAAGCCGATGCTTCCGTCTTGGTGCGCAAATTTCATTGTCCGAGAGTATACACTGAGTGGCCACTTTATTATGACCACCTGACACTTTTAAGCAAATGAGCTATGGCTGCACGCTGTTGCCGCTAGATGGGGAGGCTAGTATAAAAAGGGAAATCTTAGTACTTGCGACAGTAGTAGAAGTGATTTTTGGGTGACGAGATCAGTAAAAAAGTGATTTGACGGACTTTCAACATGGGATGATTGTATGAGCTCAGAGCCGTGGAGCGAGTATCACTGAAACCGCCGAATTCGTGAAATGTTCCAGAGCAGCTGTTGTTCAAGTGTTTAAAGACTGGACTGTCAGCCAAAAAACTGAGTCTCTACGTGCAACGTGTGGTCGTCATCGACTAGTGACTGCTCGTGCGGAACGGAGAGTAACCAGACTGGTAACAAACAACAGAAGGGCAACAGTGCAGCAAATTACAGACCATCTTAATCAAGGATCCCCTCAAATGATCTCTGCACACACTGTTCGCCGTACACTGCATCGGATGGGATATGGCAGCCGAAGGCCTGTTCGAACACCTCTGCTGTCTGCAGTTAATATGAGAAAACGTCTCCAGTTCGCACAGGAGCACAATGATTGGACAGTCGATAATTGAAAACAAATTATGTGGTCCGATGAATCACATTTTCAGTTGCACCATGCCGATGGCCGAGTGGTAATTTGGCGAAAACAGCACCAACGCATGGACCCCAAATGCATTGCTACAATCCTTCAAGCTGGCGGAGGCAGCGTCATGGTTTGGGGAATGTTTTCCTGACATACTTTGGGTCCTTTATTTCGTGTTGATCAACGTCTGACTGAGACATGATATCTAAACATCGTTGCGGACCAAGTGCATACTATCATGTGGACGGTTTATCCCAATGGCGATGGATACCTTCAACAAGATAATACGTCCTGCAATAGTGCTCGTATTGTACAGGATTGGTTTCAGGAACATGCCGGTGAGTTTACTTTGGTTAGGTGGCCCCCACAATCTCCAGATCTCAACTCCATTAAGAATTTGTGGGATGAAGTTGACCGAGCCATCAGAGAGCTGGATCCACAACCCTGCAATCTCATACTCCTGGAAAGTGCAATTCATCAAGCATGGTCTCAGATTCCACAAACCACCTAACAACATCTCGTGGAGTCCATGCCACGAAGAATCGACGCAGTATTAAAGGAAAAAGGTGACCCAACGAAGTACTGAGGGGGTGGTTATAATAAAGTGGCCACTCACTGTATATGGCACATGTGTCAACAGTAGCCTTCGCACAGGTCGTTTATCTTTACCAGCTGTTTTTTTCTAAAATTTCGAGACAAAGTATACAGTACTTTATTTTTCAAAACATATTGATTAAAGGCAGTAACTGTAAACCCCAACGTATATACGTACATTTCAGTCTTAGTCTGCTTTAAATTTTGCAGATGTAGTTCTGAATCATTTCAGCATGTCATATATTTCTGAAGGTATGAATACCAAGTTAATACTTTGTCACTTTTATTTTGTTCAGATAATCATTTTTGACATCAGAATAAAAACAGCACAAAGAACAATAACCGAGTGTAGGTTTGGAAATCAATTTTCCTGTTTTACCCAATTTTGGTTATAAGGTACTCATGTGTTTCTCATCTTGAAGTTATCCTGCTTTCAATCCTAGGATTAATGCCTATAAATATTGCACTTTGACAAATGTTCAGATTTCGAAAATTTTCTTTGCATTCAATACCCAACAAGTTGAAATTCCTGGAAAATCTCCTAAAAGCGGACGTCCTCTAGAACATTTAAAAGCATTGTGAAGTCGTTTAACTCCATGGTCAACAAAAGCGGTTTTTGAAAGGGGTGCACGAAATCTCAACACTGCTGTCCAGGAAGGGCATTTTTCTCTTTCTTTTAACGGATCTTGCTGCCCAAGGCGGACCACAAGTCAACATGCCTTCTTTCCGATTCGGAGCTGATTCTTAAACGATTTACACTGCACTTGATTTCGTAGAAAGCCATTTTAGGAAGAGCATGAATAAAATAAATTAATTTATCACTAAGCCTTCGGGTGCACTACAATTCATATACACACGTGAAATATAAATTTTACCACTTCAGGTGAAGATCCATCCGTTGCTGTGATGGTCTCGTATCTGGAAAAGAGCTTAACCTTATACATTATGTGGACAAAAGTGATTGGACTTCTCCGTGCAAGCGCAATGGTGTGCTCCCTCAGCAGACACGTGGTCGATAAGGTATAAAAAGGGCAACGAGAGTACGCTCAGATCAATCGCTGGTGAAATGGTTATCAGGAGAGAGCTCTCCGAGTTTGAAAAGGACGTCATAATAGTCTGCTAAATTACAGGTATGAGCATATGAAGGATTGCTGATGTCACACAGGTCACTAAATTGGCTCTGGCATCAACAAATGGAAGAAGACGGGACATTGCAGGAATTCACCACACGTTCGAATACCCACGAATCTGCAACCCAGGGACCGCAGGGTGCTTGTAATTAAAATCCGGAAATCCAGGTCCAGTTTACCGAAAGCCATACGAGATGAGTTCCAGATGGCTACAGATGTTACGGTCTCCACCAAGACACTGAAAACTGGCCCATGCAGCCCGATATCGTGCGGCTAAGATGGTGTCAACAACACAAAAATTGGACACTGGGGCAATGGCGGCAGATGTCATCAAGCGAAGAACTCCGCTTCACATTCCTCCAATCGGATGGACATGTCTTGGGTTTGGCCTATACCTGGAGAACATCTGCTTCCGGAATGTACAGAGCCGATAGTGAAGCAAGGATTCGGTAGAATTATGGTATGAGGCTGCTTCAGCCGGTATTGTGTGTGTCCACTGGTTATTCGTGGCAACGCGAACTATGTGCTGTATAGCAACATCTTGGACAATTCAATGTTTCCAACGTTGTGGTAGATCTACAGACACGACTATTCTTTCTTTCAGGACGACAATGTCACTTGTCATGTTTCCAGTGCTGCAATGGAGTCGTATGAAGAAAACGCAGGTCTCGCGGGTAGACTGGCTTACTCAGAGACTGGACCTCAATCCATTTGACACCTCTGGGATGAACGTGAATGACAGGAGAGTTCTAGACCAACATTACCTTCTTCACTGACAAAATGGAGACTTACTCCCTACTGATTGAAATACAATACTATTTTTTTTATGTAATTACACTGTCCAATTACGTTTGCCTACATAGTGTACAAAACACACCCTTTATATTAACGATGTGTTCCTGAATGCTATCGCTTGTCATAAAAGTGCGTAAATTTATTCCGAGTTTCCTACAGTTCCTGTGATCACAGATGTCATGCTCATTTCATTAACGATCTTTCAAAGCAAAACTGGAATACACTGAATTACGAAGAAGATACAGTACACGGGCTTAACTGATTTCACTTATAATAAATACGGTATAAGGCACCAATTATTCCTGCCCGATATAACTCGAACAATTAATAAAATTTTAATGAATTGTGTAGAGTGGCTGCAGAGGTGGAAATGAAATAGTAGAATGTTATCCTACAGTGTTTCCTTAGTTTTATTGAAGAAATACATAAATCTGCATGCATTTTCGATATGCAAAAGTTATGTTGTTTTTATATGTTTTTTATGTTTATCTAAATTGCCTGCAATTTTGAATTTGGACATTTATTTTAATTATTTTACAATTTTAAAATCGAAAATTAGTCTTTGCATTGATAGTCTTTGGTATTTTTCTTTGTGAAACAGAAATGGAAGGATGAATATTTAGTTTGGGACCCCCAAGAGTTTGACGGCATTACATCTTTTAATATACCAAGTACAGAAGTGTGGCGTCCCGACATAACTGTTTATACTGGGTAAGTAAATCCTGTTTTTTGCTTTTGCCACTCAAGAAGATAACATAAATGTTATATAGGTATAATATTCTTTATATCCAAAATCAATTTGTCATTGCAATTAGTCCCAGCAAAAACAGTCTTACTGGGCCAGCGCTGGGCCATTGCTGGCATCCAGCACTGCAAGCAACGGCCCAGCACTATGTTGCCGCTGCCGAACCGTCAATAAAATGTCCGGGCTGCCAACAGAAGGGCCAGGAGTTCAGGCCAACAGCTGGCACTCCATCAGTTGTCATATGCCACAACAGTGCCATCAGTTGTCCATCACAGGCATTAGCTGCCACAAGTGGCCCTTCAAAGGCACTGCAAGCACGTGCCAGAAATTATGGCTGGCCTAATGTGGTCCGCTAGTGTGCCGTTAGTGGCAGCCGGCAACCACGTGATGTAACTGGTGGCTTGCCGAATCTTGTCCGCCAATTTCCCAGTAGTAGCCATAATAATAATAAAAAAAACCCAAGGATAACCGGTTTCCCAAAGCTACAATTTTCTTTTCTACCCTTACGAAGCTTGTGAATTAATGCACAGCGCTGGGGAAATTTTCGCAACAGACCGTAAAAACGCTCGTTTGCATCGCAGTGGATTTGAACCAGGACCGTTGGCGTAGTAGCTGAGCTTCCTACCGCCCGGACTAATTTGCCAAGCTCGAGAACATGCTTAAAGCTGTCTGTTTGATATGCAATGTGTAATCGAATGCTTCCCTCTTTCATTTTACAATATTGCGAGGTATTTTTCATAAAAGTCAGTTTCATATAATTGATAAATTAATTTTTTCAACGTAACGATTTTTTTACCTTAAGGAAATTTCACTCATTTTCAAGGTATACATACTTAGAGTGGCTTTCCAAAGTTTTGTACTGTCCTTGTCGTCTTGGAAACAGATTGTTGAATAAATATGTATTTACCCGGGTTCATGTCTCATTCTGTTACATTTTTAACGTTGTGACCGTTGTCCGAAGCTACATTTGTTTTAAAGAGTAAAGGTATTTTATTTTACTTCTCGTTATTTTTAGAAGCGAATTCCTCCCAGTCGTGCGTATTCAACCCATGGATGAGTACACCACATAGCGTTGCTTTTTTTTTCTTTCAAATAATTAATAAATTTTGACGCGTATAAATGTTTTTTCTTTTAAATAATTAATAATAATTAATAATAGTCTTGTGTATTCAACCCATGGATGAGTACTCCACATAGCATTGCTTTTTTCTTTCAAATGATTAATAAACTTTGTACTCGTATAATTCTTTTTTTCAACGAACGTGGTTTTAGTTGTTTTCCAGGGTATTTGTTTCAAGCGGTTTCAAATTTTTTCTTGTTATTCATCCACTCCATTCCATGAATTGTTATTCATGGGAATGGAGTGGGAGTATTTCATGGCTGTAATCTAGTATTTCACGGCTTAATCTGATATCTTCGTCGACGTAAAATTTCATTAGGAAATTAATTCGCCTTCCCACATATGGATTTTTTTCTTAACATCCACTAAAATAACACGATGGCTATAGCGTCGTCTTCAACTAACTGATACCATGAGAGACACAGCAAGTGTTGCTTCTGCGCATGTGCAGTCCCGTTGCTTTCCACCTGCTGTTGGGGTTGCATTGTTTGCCAACAACGGGCCATTAGTGGCACTTGCTTGGAAGCCCGCAATTTACGGCGATGCTGCAGGGCCATCAATGGCTCGCCAACTCATGGCGCTGCCACCAATGGACCACTACCGGGCCGTGAGCGGCAGATTTCAGCCAGCAGTGACCTATCACTGCCAGCTGGAGGCCAGCAACAGTTTCCCAGCACTTGTGTTTTTGCTGGGGTGCAATTGTTTTTACTTTTGTACTTTGGTTCATCATAGCGGTTTGTTTGCTTCAGATTTTAAGTTTTTCTTTAAAACGCAAACCTGCGTATCTCACCAAAATCTGCGGGATGTAATCATCGCACACACACAAAGTAGAATTTTAATAATGTCCATATTATGGCGGCAAACACAATAAAGCAAGTAAGTAAGTGTCCAAAACCTTAAAAACTGTTTCATACTTTAACTCTGACATAAATAGCACGTTTATTACTCGTCTTAGCGAGAAAGCTATAAAGTTCGGCGGTTATGAATAACTGTTCCTTCATTTATCATGATCTGTGAGGGCAAAGAAATAAAAAAATTTACTGTACTCATGTGATGGGTTAGTGTGGAAAGAATTCTAAAAAATACTGGCCCATTTTATTCATGATTTGCGTTTGGGAAAACAAGGAAGGAAGGGAAAGGAAACAAAAATTGGCTCAAGACGGTAGCTTAACATAAATGAAAGTAAGAAAATAAGAACCACATCTAAACAAAAGCAAAAAAAAAAAATTGCTCCGAACATGTGTGTTCTTTCCTTCGCAATAGGATTAAAAACCTAGCATTTGAACCAGAAGCACTTATCGCAGAGCACCGGAGCTAATTTTCTAGGGGTTTAAAAATTAATGTTAAACACCGTTATTGCAGGTATGAGGAAATCAGTGTATGATGGCCCTTTTGTCATAAAGGGTCATCATACACTGATTTAGCTTCACGTTAGGAACACCCTACTCCCATTTTACATAATCAGAGAGATAACAGAGTACATTTGATATCAACGCTACGAGCGGCTACTATAAATGTGCATACCTATCCTTGAACAAAATTTGTAAACGTTTGCCAGTAGTGGGGATACGTGGCGACCTAAGCTAATTTGACCGCCGCTGGCTAGATGGTTGAGGTCCGGAGGACAGGTGCCACTTACTCGAAAAAGGTGCACTTGGTCGCTACTCCCATACTACTATGTCAAGGATGTAACAGGACTGGATTAAACATGCACATACACCCAGCAGAAAGGCTCACATAGGCCAGCGACGCGCGGTTCATCCTAAAGGTGAGTGCCGAGTGTCAGGACTGTGTCTCAGGAACTATGATAAACAGTCACATAGCTCAACCACCAATATATTATTGGTGCATTTCGACCTATTTCCACATACAACATGCGCCGTAACATGTTTCGCCCGGGGCTCCACAACCAGAGGCCAGCCAGGGCGTCCACGGTAGGCCCAATGATCTCAAACAACGCTTCGCATGGGATGAGGAACGTCAGCAATGAACGCTCAACAGATCAATGATGGTCGTCTGGAGTGACGAGTTCCGTATCTTGCTGCACCATGTCGATAGCCAGCCAGGTTCGTATATGGCGTTAAAAACATGAAGTCCTATCCACTGCTGGTACTTTTGGGGTTCAACAGGCCGGTTGAGTAGTTCCTGGCAAGCTCCAGATTCGTTGGTTATAATCCCACAAACACTGAATGCTACGGGAAAATATTAGCCTACCATCTCCATTCATTTCTGCAAGAGGTTTACTCGGACAACACTTCTATCTTTCAAAAGGACAATACACAGTGCTGTTGGGCTCGTGTACTTACAGTGGTTGGAGGAACACGACCAAGAATTCTTCACATTGCCTTGGCCCCAAAATTCATCTGACTGTTGCACAACTGAACATTTGTGGGATATGCTGCAAGACGGTGTAAAAAATGCAGATCCTTTTCCACGGAATGAGCCTGAACTAAAGGAGTGGCTTTAGCGGTGCACAGGATCTTCGGAACCTAGTAGAATCTGTTACTAGACGTCTGCGAGCCGCGATTACACAGAAAGATAGCGCAACGCATTATTAGATCGGTGATTCTAATGAAAAGCTAACTTAGTGTATATCACTAATAGCTCCTGGGAAAAGAACCAATTGCTTTAAACCTTATATATATATATAGTTTTCTCCAAAGACAATTGCCGGACTCTATAGGACATAAGTCACCGAACGGTTAAAGTGAAATAACGATACTGATGAAGTGTCGTACGCATTGAACGAACTTGGCCACACCTTCGTAATACTTTACTCGTGTTGTTGATTTGCTGTCATAACCATCAAACAACAATCTGGCAAAGATATTTAACTCCCTTGTGATCTGGGCCTAAGATTGGTCAGCTGCTAATCACTCCATTGCTTGCCACCATACAGCGTCGGATACACTTGTATGAGACACACAGTGAGGAAAGCATTTGCTGCCAGTGAACGGCTTTTCAACAAGCACTTTGAACGAGAAATTATACTGACATTTCCTTTGGCTTATATGTAACTTCAATAACATCTTGTTAGCATTTTGCTCACTGATATGGGAATTTTATTGCGGGCATTGGTTTTTCGAATCCATCTGCCTATATTATGTGAGTATTCATACCTTCAGAAATATATGCCATGCTGAAGGGATTCAGAACTTCATCTGCGTAGATTAACTCATGTCAAATTTAACTCATGTCAAATTTTTCTTATATTACTTACTACAGTTGCATCTTTTTTTTTTAAAGAAAAAATGTTTTATTCCGTTGGTGAGGTGACTGCTTGCTTTCTTCATGGGTTTTTTTTTGCTCTTTCACTAGTTCACAAATGAATTCCCTTAGGTCTTTGGTGATACTTTTCCGTATTGTGATACTTTTTTTGGTGATAGTTTTCCGTATAAGCGAAATGCATTGACATGTCAATGCATTTCGCTTTATCAGCTTGCGACATTCAAGTTTGGAATTAAGGTGCATCTTACATCACACCATCTATGATCACTTCTTGTTTCAAACTTGTTAAGCAAACTGCAGTCATCAATGAAAATTTCGTTATTTCCCAAAATAAAGTAAGTGCCAATTTTTACCTCACTGGTGTGCTTACATGTCCATTTTCTAACCGGGTTTTTCTAGAAACGAAGCTCATTATGAAAACCTTTTTGCCACTGCAAATTATAAAAGAGCTTCCCACACTGGTTTCTGTTGCCATTACAGCATTTACGTACTGAGGATTCATTCTGTTCATGTTGCCCTATTATTTTCATTGAAATCATCCGTAATGATCTTCAAGTGCTGCTACCCTTTTCATCTGAAAACAGAAGTCCCTCATAAAAGGCCTCGTTTTCCATGAAGGCTCGTAAGCTTACATGACCTGAATCTGGTATCGATTTCAGAGCTACAAAATGAGATATGTAGTTCAGTCTGAGGATCGTTTGACATACAGATCATGGCTTTTCTGTTTCTTGCTAATTATAAATTCAGAACTCTTAGTTCTGACAGTATCTATTGCACTGTAATATCAGGGGTATGCAACATTTTCCGCCGTTTTAAGGAGAAAGGACATAGGAAAAACAGGAAACCAGCACACATTTATTCAGCGAAATACTGGAAGTTAGCAGCAGCGACAATTTGCAATTTTTCAGGCAACAAATGAATACCCCTGTGATAGAAGGACTCGGGTTTTGAGCAAAAGAACGCAGTGACGTCATTTTCCAACTCTGGAACTGTGGTGAACTGCTGTTGTGCTAGAGCATGTTGCATAGAGCGAAACAAATGAAAGTCTGAGAGTGTAATGACCGCGAAGTAAGGCGGGTTCGGTAAAACCTCCCAGTGTAACGGTTCAAGGATTGATTTCATGGCGGCACCGACATGTTATCTGGCATTATCGTTTAACAGCATGACTGTGCTGCTTCCTTTACCTGTCCATGGGCGTTTTTGTTCGATTGCGGCGTTCAGTTTTCATCAACTGATCACTATATCGTCGTGCAGTGTTTGATTCGCCCGGTTTCAACAGTTCGAAGTACAGCACTCCATGCATATCCTACCACACACACATCAGCACTTTTCCCCGTGAATATCATGTTTTGCATTGGATGCTGATAGCTGGCCTGGGTCGACCGAGGTTCACTTGCTTACTGGGTTGTCGCAATAGACCCATTTTTCATTCCCGGTGACAACCTTCCACAAGAAATTCTTCCCTTGAAACGTCTTCAGTAACGACATGCAGATACCCAATTGTTGACTAATATTACGCCCCGTTAAATTATGCGGAACACACTCTCCAATCTTCTGGATCTTCCCCAAAGCCTGTAGACGCCGTTCCACCGTCGATTGAGCCACTTTCAAACGTTTCGTCAGTTCCGTGGTCGATTGCGTGGCATGCTCTTGCAACAGCAATTCCAGCTCCTCGTCTGCAGGTTCCTGCGGTGTACGTGCACGTGTCTTGTCTTCCAAACTTTGATTACCTTTCTTAAACCTGGCAAACCATGCTCGACACGTCCGCTCACCCATAACCGTTTCGCCATACGCCTGACATTTTGAACAGTACGCTTCGCTGGCACTTTTCCCTAAATTAAACATGAATAACAAACAGGGCCGCAGATGAACTTTGTCGACCGCATTGCTTGATTTTATGTGCGAACTGGCAATACGGATTGCCCTACAGCGCCCGCTAGCGAAGTCGGCAGAAACGGGGTCGGCACCCGTTTTTCACTTTTAATGGATCCACCACTTTCCTTCTAACTTCATACCACCAGATTACATGCCACTTGCTCCTCGGGAGTTCCACGTGCAATTCGCGAAGCTTTGAATTGGAAGACACAGTTTGTCAATTGTATTTTGTCAGTGTCAACATTCGGTTGCAGACTAGTCCCGTCCGCCGGCGATTCTTAGCACCATCTGCCTTCATGTCACACTTGGCCCTGCCTCAGACACGTTCATCCCAGCCAGGAGAGACTGAGGGCCATTGAGTAAATCATTTAGGAGAATTTAGGATACAATTCACCACTGTGGACAGTTCGCATGCTGTGTGTGAGATAGCATTTCCTCTAGTACCTGTGAAATAGATATATCACTCTTAGTTCAATGCCACTTCATTGGAAACCCATGAACTGCGAGAAAGCGGGATTGAAATTTATCAAGGCGAGGATGGATATAACGTATCACTAGAACTTGCGTTTGGAACATATATATGATTATGCAAATATAAAAATGTCGCACTTAATTCATTAAATATTTAAGCCCAGCTCTTTTAATTAATATAATAACAATTGTAATTTAAAATTTGAAAAACAATGACAAAAACAATCTTCATTTCATGAGATCATTGTGTATGATTAATTCCACTAAAATTTATAACATGTTACCTTCGTAGATTTTCGTTAAATGGTGAAGAATTGTGAAAGGTGAAGAAGGCGGCGCATTTTGCCAAGATATCGCTGGCTTATATGTGTCTCGACTCACATGTTTATATACAGACGGACCGCATATGCACTATGAGCAAGAAGCATATCGATTACAACTTTGAGTGTGATCCTCACAACCTTGAGAACTAATTTCCTCATACCTGCAATAAACGGTGTTTAGCTAGTCTACATCATCCGATCCCACAGCGTTTCTTCCATATGTTGTTAAGCTCTATATTTGAAAACAGGACCATAGCTCTTTTTAACAGTCACATACATGTAGATTTAGTTTCATATATACCCTCATCGTCAAAAAAATAATTTCACCCAGAAGGAAGAAACCGATAGGAAAGAAACTTGGTGAGTAGGTTTGACCTCGTGAGACATGAAAATGATTCAAGTATCGTCCTCGCCGCGCATGTGACGCAAGCAAGCAAGGGTCGAAGCGCTATGGTTGATCGGCTATATAAGGTCGTCCCGTTCCGCGTACTTGCAATTCTCACTCGTGCTGTTGTGTTGGTGGCATCCTTTTCAAGGGAGGTATGCCTCGGAGAAAAGTTTGGAAGCCATTCGAGCATTTGGAAGTTTTCGAGTGAGGCCGCGTCGTCGGGCTCCAGGAAGCGGTATGGACTTATTGCCATATTGCGCTCATACCGGTCGTGCGGGTGACACCATAGCAAGCTGTTTGCAACATTGGATAGAACAGAGCAGGCAGCAGCGACAGGAAGAGTCTGGGAGACCTAGACGAACCACGGACAGAGAGGACCAACGTGTTGTCCGACATGCGCGGTGTGACCTAACAGGCACGATTGCGGATATTTAGCTATCAGTGGTGTCCTCCACGCATCGTCCGATTAGGCCAGCGCCATTGGCAGACGGCTGTATGACGTAGGTCTACACGAACGCAGACCGTTACGACGACTTCCCTTAACAGCACTGCATCGTCGCCAAAGACTGCAATCATCGTTGCCCTAGATTGTAATTACACCGTGCCAGACTGTCGTGGTACTACGCAGAATGTCAACGGGTGATCTTCAGTTACGAGTTCCGCTTTTGTCTTGGAGGAGACGATCAACGAATCCGTGTGTGGAGGCGCCGTGCTCAGTGCCAAGGTGAAAAGTTTGTTGCCGAGTGTCACACATCCAGAAGGCCAGGTGTCATGGTGTGAGATGCAATTGCCTACCATGCCGGACAACCTTTGGTGTTTATTACCGGCACTTTGACAGCCCAACGTTACGTTAATGAGGTCCTGCAAAAAGTGGCCCTACCTTTTCTACACGCTCACTCCGGTGTGATCTTCTAGAACGACAACACTTGTTCGCCTATTGGCCTTGTCTCGAGAGCTTGACTTCAAGGTACTGTCAATCTGTCATGGCCAACCAATCGCCAGACCTATCGCCGACTTAAAATGTGTGGGATATTACTGGACGCGCTATTCGCACTCCACCTCTACCGAACAATCTACAGAAACTGCATGGAAGATTCTAGCTGCATGGGATGGCTTATAGGTGGACACCACTAGGAGCATTTACAACTCCATGCCAATATGTCTGGCATGCTGTGTGAGCAAATATACCGGCCCTACACCTTAGACACTACTTATTGGCATGTAGCTCAGTAAATATTGCCCATATAAGTATCAATGTTTAATGATTTTCTGTTCTTGATAACTTTTACCTTACTCCCGAATAGCATTGCAATCCGACGACAACTTCTAGGTGCAACTATTCTTTTGACGATGAGTTTATTTTGAATTCGTGACACATGTTTAGATTTACGAGCGTCTATTTTTTTATCTTTCCGTGTAAAACATAACTGCTGTCCAAACTAAGGTAAAAGAGAGCGCTATGTATTTACTTGAAAGATATCCTGTAGAGAAATGACTTTTGCAAAAATGATAAGTAGAAACTTCACATGGGCGTTTCGAAGCTACTTAAAATTATGTAAAAATTGAGTATTGTCGTACGATGTGATCTAACATGCCGATTCTTTTGCCTTCCAGATCTCCGGCAAAGAAGATAGTTATCGAAGTCTTCACTAACGTCATTGTCAATTACACCGGCGATGTTCTTTGGGTTCCACCAGTTACTATCCGTAGCCGATGCCCACAAGAAATCTACAGCAACCAGCAGGATTCACAAGTTACCTGTGTCGTTAAACTTGGCTCCTGGACCCATCATGAATACAGAGTCAACCTACAGACCTTATATGACAATGTCAGGATGGAGGAATTCACAAATAACGATCCCAACTGGGAACTTCTGTCTGTCAATACTGAACGATTGTCTAAATACTATTCTTGCTGCAAGGAACCCTATCCATCAACAAGCTATAAATTTACCATGAGGAGAAGATCTACAAGTCGGGGCCACAGAAAATGCAACACGGGATCACATCAGATGATGCGGTCTCATTGTCATATTAACTCGAAATCCTCGTGTGATGCTGGAAATGACGGATGTGCCTGCTAAATGTCTCATGAACGATAATATATCTTAATTTAATTTTCAGTATGTTGGAATATATGTATTCAAGCACAGTGCAGTAATCTTGCAAAAAGCTGCTTCTTTTAGTATTTTCATTTCATGAGTGACTAATAAATCACATATGTCACTTAGAGACACTATTTTCTTTATATTTAAATGCCATTTTGAATATCATCCGTTATTATTACTGAGGATAGAGTTTTGCTGAAAATATCATCTCGGAGGACAACAATACCTCAACATTTTCCGTTACTTTAGCTGTTTTGTATACGTGTGTTAGAGCAGGCGAAAACACGATGAGGCTATTCAGTTTTTATCTATGTCGGCACTTATAAAAACGTTCTAGTAGATATTTTTGCAGTTCCTACCGTATCTCTCAAAATTACTTAACTTGCCATCGTCAGGTCCGGCCTCAGGTTAACAACAGCCGTAGGCAAAAATTAACTTGGGTGAGCTAAGCTTTTTTTTTTTTATTGAAAAACATGAATGGTTATCAATCTCAAAGGCATGAATTTTCTATCAGATTGAAGTATTTTGTTTTTACTTAATGATCTAAAACTCTAAAAAAACAACATTTGGACATTTAAAGAGGAATGGAGCGACAGAGTACATCTACTGAACAACCCGTCCTTGGACTGAGTAACGATGAAGAAAAAGATCGTAGAAAGGTTCCCTGATAAGGAACTATTTTTCGTTCTACACTGCTGTCCATCCAAAATGCAACACCAAGAGGGAAGCATCCGATTGGCCTGAAATTCGCAGCGTGTGTCGCCCGCGAGAGGACATGCAGACGATTAGCATTGCAGGGCATATGCAAAACATATGCGCTCGGCACTCCACCGAGAAGCACTGTAAGAAGGGTGCACAGAAGGCGGTGTGTAAGTAGTGGAAGTGTGTTGCGCTAACGGACATGTGCATGTGAAGCTTCCTGATGCCTCGTCGCAGAATACGGCAGTCATTCCAGCACGTTTCGGAGTTCGGCAGAGAACGAATAGTGGCTTATCGCGACAGTGGTTTATCGTACCACGATCTCGGCGCCCATGTGGGACGACATCCAGCCACAGTGAGGCGAGTATGGATTCGGTGGGTGCAGGAGGGACGGACAGAACGACGTAAGCAATTGCCGCAGCCGCGGCACCACACCGAACGAGAGGACCGGCATGTTGTGCGGCGGACACTGGCGGCTCGCACCACCACATCACGAACGTTAGCGCAGGAAATAGGGTGTGTTGCGCAACAACATGTGTCAGCACGTACCGTTCGACGTCGTCTGCAAGAGCGGAGATTTGTTGCACGGTGCCCATTGCTCCGATTGCCATTGACGTTACTCCACCGGCCAGGTCGGCGACAGTGGGCCGTTAAACGCCGCACCTGGACTAGGGAATGGCAAGACATTGTCTTCTCCAACGAATCCCGTTCTGCCTGCAACACCACGATGGTCGGATCCGCGTGTGTTGACACCGCGGTGAAAGACTGTATGGGGCTTGCATTATGCATCGCCATACCGGTCCGTCGCCTGGCGTTATGCTTTGGGGCGCAATTGGATAAGACACCCGCACCCCTCTGGTACGCATCGCCGGTACACTCAACAGTTACATCTCCGACGTTTTGGAGCCTGTAGTCCTTCCTTACCTGCAGGACCTGCCAGAGGTCACGTTTCAACAGGACAATGTGTGCCCGCAAGTGGCCCGCATCGTGCAACAATTCTTCACGGCCCACCAGGGGTCACTGCTGCCGTGGCCAACCTGTTCTCCAGATATGTCTCCCATAGAGCACGTCTGGTCGCTGATCGGCAACCGAGTGGCCCGGCAAGCACCACCAGCGGCTACGCCAGATGAACTGTGGCAACGTGTGGAAGCAGCCTGGACCGACATACCCCAAGCCCACATCCAAAACCTCTTTCGTTCGATGCCGCGGTGTGTAATGGCCGTTATTGCCAGCCATGGGGTTACACAAACTATTGATGTCTGCGTGTTCCGCTAGTCGCACGGGTCTGTAAGCTCAATCCTTTCATCTTTGTATCTGTTGTTATGTGTCCAGTAGATCTGGCTTTGCTGTCTCGTGCCCTTCTTGGTGTTGCATTTTGGGTAGCCAGCAGTGTATATTAGTCAAGCCTTCTTTTGTAGTCTGTAGACAAAGTTGACGGAGCTATAATCCTAATATATCACAAAATCTGAGATGTTCTGCATTTCAGAAGGCGGAAAACTACACATTTGTTCTTTGTAATTGCCGTATTATTTTTGAAATAGGAAGAAATGGAAACGCTGGTATCATATGGCTTCACTGAAATCCTTCTTAGAAAACAGTAGGAGAAGAAAGAGATAAATGTGAAATTTTACTATTTATTTTTCCATTGATTTCATTTATTTCCTTTTCAAAATCATACAGATAAAAATATTATGACTGAATATAAATATGCAATTAAAATTCGTCGTCCTTAAATGTGGCGTCCGCAAGAAATTGTCTTGATCGCCTATGCCAAAAGCTGACTGTAAGTAACATTCAAAAATTGGACGACGAATGCTTCAACCAATACTTTACGTTAAATTTACTCTAAATTCTCTCAGGGCGAAAAACACTCGTAATCGGCGCATTTGAAAATACCAGTAAGCAATAGGAAATCAGAGGACATCAAAACATAGAAAACTAAGTTCTTTGTAGATTGAAATACTAAATTATAAATTGCAGGATCACTAATATCAGAATGTCTTGAGAAATCTAACACCAAATTCAAATTAGCTGCTCTGGGAAAGCAACAAACCCTCTTGGGAACCCAAAACTTAAACCAATCGCAACAACTGAAGAAGCACCAATAGCAAAGCCTGTTATTATCACAATACCAGATCCAGGGGAACGTAGGAATCACCAAACATTCCAGTCCCTTGTGACGTTGAACATATTGAATCTTTCAGCTTTAAAAACAAAAATCCCGTGTGCCAAGACACTGTTCACCAACATTTGAGTTTCTAGTGAACGGGAATTCCAATTTCAGAATAAAAACTGAGGATGCACCAAAAGACGAAGTCCTTAAATTCAAATGAATGATACATAATAATTTCTCCGAAGATACCAGCCCATTTTAAATTTAAATGTCAAGTTCATATTTGGAAGTCAAGAAACGCCACCAGCAGACAATTCCCTTTTTCATTCAGAAGGAACTGGACTATTAGTATATCACTTTTTAACTACTTCCCTTTTAAACTACTATATAACTATTAGTATATCACTGGAAACCACCAGGAAACTCTATTTTGCAGACTCATAGAAGCGACACTTTCGTTGTTAGAGTCAGATGAGTCCCAAGTAAATTAGATCGTATCGTCTGCTTACTTAACCCTGAAAACTCCATTTTGCAGTTAACACTAGAAAATACATAGTTTGCATTTAAGGCAATATAGTGGGATTACTAGATTTCTGGTTAATGAAAAGGGAATGAAATGTACACCAAACTGATCGCGTTCTGTAGTTCGGCTCAGCTTAGAGGTGCTATGAGGATTAGTTCCAATCAGAAACGTTAGCGCAAGCAAATTTGCGACTGTTAATAAACATCCCTAAAAGTAAGGCTAACTATCTTAAAAGATTGCTGTGTTATTCTCTGTCCAATGGCAGTGATTTCGACGGATCCTTAAAAAGTGGGTAAAACAGAAAGCCGAGTTTCAAGATGTTCCTATATAAGCGAATCAGATACCACTTCCCTTGTGCGTTAAGAAAGTAAATTTTGAGCACTACATTTAGGAAGTTGAAATGTGCAGAATGCAAAACAAAAATTTTGAGAATGACTTTATTACTGGATACACAAAATGTGCCGCGATTCCTGTGAAGGGTATTTTTTTCAGTCAGCCATGTTATATGGTTAGACCTTAGTAGCAACATCAACTTCTCCTTTAATATTTTTTATTTTATGCACCATTCCATTGTTTGCTCTGTCCTAGTACTAGGCTGAAAGTCACGTGATGGTATGATACCCTAATTTTCTGAAGCCCTCATTTAGTACACTGTGGAAAAGACAAAGAACAACTTTTTGAAAAGAAACTCTTTAACAAGACAACGAAAACACTACTTCAATTCTCGCGTTAGAGAGTCGACGTAGTGTTAGATTCTATTACTAATGTCTACTGGCGTGATGGAGTTGGACCCAGAGTGGAATCGGTAGTCTTGCTGCACGGTAACAAGGCAGTAGTTCTAACGTAACTCAGAGGAACTTCCGCTTTCGGTCTGTGGGAGTGCCTGGTTAGTTCGGCTTGGACATATATAAAAACAAGAAAGTTGACACCGAAATTTCGGGTGTAATAAGCACGTCTTTTGAATCCGTTCTGACGCAAATCAAATTTATCAAAGCTATTCAAAGTCAATGGAAACGGTATGGAAAACAATAGATCTGACCAAAGAAAGAAGAATTTCAATCGGGTTTTTAATCCCTCAGATATTGCTGTAAACGGAATCCTGAGCTTACGAACTCTTAGCAACAGAGATATCGACTAAAATAAGATGTGACTTTACGTCCCCTGGTGGGAAAACCATGCATTATTTTAGGAAGAAAGTATTCTCCAAAGGTTTATCCGTATATGCGGTATCGGTCCAAGGCAAAAACAATTAGCTGAGTTTTCAGGAGCCCAGATTTTGCAACAAATACTTCAGAAGCAGAAATTAACACATATGACCCCTGGTGGCTAAACCATTCTTTACCAAACATTAGAAATTATGTGAAAAATATCTTACATCAGGTCTTGTATGCGATACAGGAAGAATGTTTTAAATCAGAGCTTTAGGAGCAAAAATAGCGCAGAAAACGCAATTTACCTTTGTGCCCCCTAGCGGAAAGTGTATGATTTACTCGAAAAATTTGAATTTATAGGAGAAACATTTCGCATCGGAAGCACTATCCAACACAGAAGGAATTTTTAAAATCGTACTCTTAGAAATAGAGATATTGATAAAAATAAGAAATACATCTACGCCCCCTGGCGTAGAAACCATGCACTATTTTAAGAAGAAAATGTTTCTAAAAGGTTTGTCGACATGAGTAGTATTGGTCAACAAAAATTTAGAAGCTCATATTTTGCTGCAAATACAAGAGAAGCGGAAATTAGGATTTACGCTTCTCTTGTATTTGCAGCAAAATATGTTTGTCGACATGAGTAGTATTGGTCAACAAAAATTTAGAAGCTCATATTTTGCTGCAAATACAAGAGAAGCGGAAATTAGGATTTACGCCCCCTGGTGGCCAAACTATTTTTCAAAAATTAGAAATTATGTGCAAACAATTTCATCAGGAGCTGTATCCGATGCAGAAAGAATATTTCAAATCGGAGATTTAGAAGCAGAGATATAGGGGTAAAAACAATTTTCCGCTACGCCCCTAGCGGAAATTCTATAAATTACTTGAATATTTTAAAATTATAGGAAAAACATGTCACACGGAAAACACTATACAACAAAGAAGGAATTTTTCAAATCGGACTCGTAGAAGTAGAGATATTGACAAAAATAAGATGTACATCTACGCCCCCTGGCGTAGAAATTGTGGAATATCTTAAGAAGAAAATATTCCGAAGAGGTTTATCGATGTGAGTGGCATCAGTCCACGAAACAATTTTTTAATCGATATTTTAGAAGCTACGATTTTATGGCAAATACATCAGAAACAAAAATTAACACTTACGCCCCTGGTGGCCAAAGTATTCTTTACCAAAAATTTGAAATTATATGCAAAAGATTATCCATCAGGAGATGTATTCGCTGAATAATTTTTTTTTCAAATCGGAGTTTTAGAAGAAGAGTTATCGTGGGAAAAGTAATTTACTTTTACGCCCCGTAGCGGAAAATCTATGCGTGATTTGAAAAAGTAACTATATCTAAAATGTTCTTCGACATAAATGGAATCGAAAGATATAAATTTTTTTTCAATCGGATGTTTAGAAGCAAATATGTAGAATAAAACGTATTTTTTAATTCGACATCATCTGCATTTACGCCCTCTACCGGCAGAATTGTACATCGTAAAAACAAAAGAAATAAAGGATCATCATTTGCCTATGTCAAGCTTCCCAATGCAAAAAGAATTTTTGAAATCGGACTAATAGTTGCTGAGATATCGTGGGTACAGACGGACGGACGGACAAACCGATAACAGAAGCACGATCTTTTTTTACAAAAGACGTGCTAAAAAACCCGGATTGTGTTAACTCTGTACGGTTTCATAACACGTATTCGTTTGAAGGACAGATGAAGAGCAAACATCACACGTATATGTTTTGGCAATGTTCGCTTAGCGTTCAGATTTGGGAATGGTGTCACACCTGCAATTGCGAATATTTCTTCTCGATGGATCTTTCGAATACTTCTATTGATACGGAGGATGGATTTTGGCTGAGATTGTTTGAATCAGCTTATCAATTGATACAGATTTTTATTTTTATTTTGTAACACATCGTTGAATTCTTGCATGTGGTAGCTCAGTTTCGGATTTGGAAATCCTGATATCCAAATAAACGAAACTATTATGTTACAGTATGCATCAACTTTCAGCTGATAAATGTCATTCTGCTTTCACCATTTATAAGCTTGCATAGTTCTCTTTGATTTACTGAAAAAATGTACAGTAATCGCCTTCATTGTATAATACTTGGCTTCAGTAAATTTACATTAACGGCACTTCAATTTCTTGAAATAATCAGTTCAATACAAGAAGGATATGATGCAGGGAAAATATTTGTCAACAAACGTAAAACAAGTATATTGCAAAAAGGGATTTCTGAACGTACTGCAAAACGTATTTTGCTAATGAAGCACTAATTTCGAAGTTTTTTTTTTCCATAGATGTAAATGTTTGTTAGTGCAAAAGAATACGTTTTTATAACAAAAAATTACAGCAGTCTGACCAATATACCTGGCATGTTTTTTCATGCTGAAAAACAGCGAGGAAAGCAATAGGTTTGAAAATCTGAGAACAAATCACCTGAGCGATTCTAAAACTGCTTATATTTATCGAAAAAGGGGCTTTAAAACAATAAAATGTAAACGATATGAGTAAGAATATTTCAAGGTATAAGCACGTTCTTACATTGCGAATGCAATACTGCAAATCCTCATTAATGGACACTCACGAATACAGGACACCTCCATTCAGCAGACGCTTTTGTAATTATTATTCCGAAAATATATATGCAATTCTGTGTATTTACGTCCAAATAGTGAACCCGTGGAATAACGGGCAGTGATCTTGGTCATAAGTTGTGAACGCACATGAATAAAATTAGCGAATTTTCACAGCAAAGATGTCGCTTAGCTTCTTTGGCCGGAAATATATCGCCATTACAAAAGCTGTGAGTAAAAGCTCCGTCTTTTCAATATGGTAGAACTTTTATTAGCAATGGGCAAAACAGCATTTTCCAGCAGATTCGTGTGTTCGTCGTCAATTAAGAATAGACAAAATTTGACTCCATTTCCGAGCTAATTCCTTGTCTAAATAGTGAAAAGGATATAAAAATATGTCATTGCGGTCCATGAAGATAAGTATATAAATCCAAGAAAAATGATATGTTTATTCACCATGTTCTTATGTTCAACGATGATATGAACGCAAATTGCATTTTCCTAGAAGATAACGCCCGTCAACATTGCACTGCAGTTGTGTATAAAGGACTGACTACCGAGGATAGCCGTTGGTTACCTCCTGAGTGCAAAGCAGTTCTTCTTGCATAAAAAAACAAATGGAATTTCAGGGAAGAACTATTTGCAACATAACCCTTAAAGCAGTGATTTATCTTAATCCGACGCTTACGTCGAAATAAATACTCCAGAACAGGCTATCATGACCATTTGGTCAGATAAGACAAGAAACGCGCAGCCTCAACAGAATGTTTTCTCCGTGAAGAAAATATTTACATATGTCAGATATATTCCGCCATTAACTGTACATGCAAAATGAAATTCAGAAACTCACATTGGGATGGGTAAATTTTGTAAACAACAACTTAAAAAGAGAATGAATTCCTAATTTGTGAATATTAAATCTATAAGTTTAAACACGAATACTAACAGTTTGAAACTAGAAAAATTTGAACACCTGAAAGGCGATTGCCTAAGTCGTCTCTATCACAACAATGAGTACATCGCGCATATACGGAAAAACACCTGATCTCAAGATCATGATTCTCGGTAACGATACATAGCAGATTAAAATCTACTGGCGTCTGCATTTCTCTTCGAGGAAGGCAGAGATTTCTTCCAATGGGAGCAGGCAGATCTCAGCTGATGTCCTAAATGAAACAGCTATCTGAGGCAACGATATCCTTCGGGTCAGCTCAGTGGGAGGACATCTGTTCCTCCCACTGAGCTGACCCGAAGGATATAGACACAACTTTTTCGTCAAGACACAACCATTATAGATACAACTTTTTCGTCAAGTTAGGTAGTGCATTATATATATATATATATATATATATATATATATATCCTCATCGATGTCAACAATTTTAAATCCAATGCTGGATGAAGGTCTCCCCATGTTTCTTTCACAACTGTCTGTCTTGAGCCAATCTCCTCCGTGTTACTCCTGCATACTTTATAATTGTATCCATTCATTTCCCATTTGGTCTCCTACTCGGACATTTTTCTGTCCCTCGGAATCCAGTCTAGAATTTCTGTTGTCCATCCGTAGTCCGTTCTTCTGAATACATGTTCAGCCCATTGCCCTTTCAGGTATTTCACTCTGATAATGATGTCTTAAACTCCTGTTCTTTTCCTTATGCACGAGTTCCTCTTCCTGTCTTTCCTGGTTACTCCAAATATGCACCTCTCTATTCTGCTTTCAGTTATCTGCAGTCTTAATATGTCTTTTCTTGTTAAAGTACATGTCTCTGCTCTGTACGCAAGCACTGGAAGGATGCATAGATTAAACACTTTTCTTTTAAGGCATAATGACATATTGCTCCTGAAATTGTATTGCTTCTTTAAGAAGCAATCCACCAAAATTTTAAACCCCGATTAATTTCCTCAATAATGTGACCGTTGCTTGATATCTGTTGTCCAAGGTAAATGTAGATATCAGTTATCTCCAGCATTTCCGAATCAATTAAAAACATGTCCTTTTTTGTTAAAGCATTGAACAATTCCAAGCTGCATGCAAAACACAGTAGACCCACGAAAGCCAATTACATTTTGATCGAACTTAATCAAAAACGGCCGCCAAAGTCACCCGACTAGGGTGTTATAAAAACGATACACCAAAGACATGAGAGAAATTTTTCAAAAAATCAGTAGTATTAATATTTTATTTTAATAATATGAAACTGAAAATTAACTTTGAATTCTAGTTGTTTGGGGACTTCTAAAATTTTAACTAATTCACTTTCTTCTGTTGTAACTGATGTCATAGAATAAACTTCGTCAGTCTGGAAGTTCTCTAAATCTTAAGATACAACTTATTTTTTCCACTTAAAAAATAATTTTTGATCTGTTATTTCTGCGTTTTGCAATCGTACTGTACACTTTGGTATGTACAAGGGAAGTGGTATCCAACCTGCATTCCCCATAGCTAAAAGATGGTGGAAATAATACTCAATTTCCGAAATTTGTATTGTGCTTTATCGCACAGGAGAAGCTCTTCGATTGCGCCGTGGTGGTCTGATGCAAATACCACAGAAAAGTCATTCTTTCGACCAGATAGTGGCGTACGAGTGCTGGTGAAGAGTACCTGATATCATAGGCCTTCAGCGGTTTTCGTTGGATCGGATTATTAGCATTTCTGCATGGGTGATGTTTCGCTATCTATTGGCATTCTGTGGCATGAAAATAATTCCAGCGGCAGGGTAAAATCCAAAGCTTTGCCCAGATATCTCCATTTGCACTTGTTGATCAATTAGTGATGCTGAAAAAGAAAGAAAAGAAAGAAAAACAGTTTTGCCTGTGTTCCAAAAAGAAACTTCGTTCGGCCCACAAACTCTTTGACATTTTAATGAAAGCAATCAGGAGGTGGAAAATAATTGTCCGACAAAGACTTCGGAAGCAAACCTTGCAAAACATTTTGCAATTATTCTGAAGTGAAATTTGATTTATTACCATATAATTTGGTTTTAAATTGGAGGACGTAAAATCGCGTTAAAAAATAAGATGCATGTTAAAAATTAAATTCTTCAGATATATTTGTGCCGATGGTAGCATGCTCTAATAATATGAAAGCAATAACATGAATTCTCTTACTAATAAAAAAATTATGTCAAAATTCAATGAAGGCCTCTTTGCCAAGAATTGGTGATCATTGTTTTCCCGAGGACTTTATGATTGTTTTAATCAATTTTTTTGTAGGAAAGCTGCTGATACTTACTATGACCAAGGGATGGACATATCCGGAAGAAACGCTGATGGTTACTTATTCCGGACATAACACTGCTTCGATATTTTCGGTGAATACCTACATGTTTTGCTAAGAAAACCAAAGAATCCACATCATCATGTAAAATCGCTGTTCAGTATATCAACGAATAAACGCCAATTCAACAATCAGTGATCAATAATATTTGTTGAAACGCTCGATAACAATTTCAAAGGATTTTAAATGCATTCGTTGCTCTAGCATCCAGGAAAAGAACGGGATTTTCGGTGACGAAACATCGAAACATTTCCGTTTCTTTTCTGTAAGAATGCAACAAAGAGAAACTCCTTTACCTCACACCGAATATATTCTTTCTGAGTTTAAAACATCTGTCATCAAACCTCGATGTTTTGACGACGTATCGGTTCCTGAAACATCGAGAGGAACAACTCCATTTTCGCTGATGATACATCCAAAAATATGCTAATTCGTGACATAGAAAGCTAATATTACCTATATCTTTGTAAGAAGGATACAAAACAAATTCATTTACTTCACGTAGAGAAGTAAATGAATTTGTTTAATCAGGTCAAGTCACAATAGAAACATTGGGTAGTTTGAAGGTGAGATTTGTGATTCTAATAAAAGAAATGTTCTAAGCAAGTACGGGTCTCGTTTTGTTACTTTGGGTCCGTGAAGTGATGCTTCATCGATTTCGAATCATATGAGTTGCTGTTACAGCTTATAGCTGTGTTATTGTGTCTTATAGCATTTACGTGGTGAACAGCATTTTTGATAGCTCCTATTCCGATGATGATGACGATACCGGCTGTACTGACTTAGTGGAATCGTGATCGTTTCATATATCAGTGAAGACTGGTAAGGTACATTTTCTACTACATCGCTTGCTGCCAGGGGTATCTATCACATTTAAGAGCTCATTGATTATTAACTTACATATATGACACAAAAATATTGTTTGATGTGTTCGGCTGTAATCCAAGCTGAAGACGGGGTTCAATGCTACGGCAGATGCGGCGGCAGATATTATTATGCTTGTTATTCAATAACAGAAAATGTTTACCGACGAATGCCAAAAGAGAAAAAAATGAAACAGCATTGTGATAGTTGTCGTTGTGACACATTACATGACCTCGAGGTCCGTTCTGAGGGAGCGGCTTCTACTAAAAAAAACATTTATTCCGAGGTGAAAGAGGGTGCCGTTGGCAATGATCCTCAGTTAGTTCTGATGTCTGCCAACATAAAGCTAGAGGCTATTAACGAATTAAAGATTGAGATACTAGATTTGAAGAGATCAGTTGAGTTTTTTTCACAGAAGAATGATGACATTTTGACTTCTTTAAATAAATCAAGTTCGATGCTTGAGGACTCTCGTAATGAAGTGTTTGCTCTTCAGCAAAAGATTTCGGACCAGGGTAGACCAGCGTATTGAAATTTCCATACTGTCATAGGACTTGAACAACCTCGATCGATATACGAGAAACAGAAACTTGGAAATATATGGCATACCTGAGAGTAATAAAGAGACTAATGCTGATCCCTCGAATATTGCAAAAGGGGGTGCAAAAGGGGTGGATTTTGGAGACCTTTCGTTTGATGACACTGATGTCGTTCATAGAATAAAAAACTAAGGGGCACGGCGTCCCTCGCCAATCATTGTGAAGTTTCAGACCAGAAAGGTAAGAGATATTCTTTTATCAAAGGGTCGGAAGATGTTGAAAATGACTGATATTGGTGCTAATTGTTTGCAGGGAACAAGAATTTATGTTATTGAGAATTTGACTGTGTATAACGGAGAATTATCCTGGAATGCGCTGAGATTTTCCATAGAAAACAATATCAGAGTTTGTTGATATAAAAAGGGGCGTATTTATTATCGAAAGGAGGAGGGTGGAAATGCAATTACCATTAGTAGCAGGAACGACTTGGATCTTCGTCGATTCTGATGGGTTTGTAATGTTCTTGTAACTCTGTTGGTTGTACATAACTAACTTTTATGACCTGTAATCCTAGTGTTTGTTCAGTTGAATTTTTGCGTGATTTGCTTTTTCACAAAATCGCGGTTTGCGATTGTTGCACATTAATGCTCGTAGTTTATTAGTTTAGTTGGCAAATATGAACTGTTATTGAAGTTTTGGGGGTATTTGGATTATTTTGTTGACTTTATTTGTGTTTCAGAGCCTCGGTTTAGTAGTGTAGATCAACTTACTGGTAACGTACCAGGTTTTCGAAGTTGTTCTGCTTGTAGATCAGGGGGTAGGGGTGGGAGGGTTACTAGTTTTGCTAGGCTTTCCTTTCCACTTTCTCAGATTGATAAATATACGGTTATAACTGATAATAATTATCAGTTTATTGCTTTTGAGACTGAAAAAGAACATTATAAGTGCAGCTTATCGCCCTCCGTCTGAGAATCAGTGAGTTTTTCTTGATTTTTTTTCCAGTTATTTGGAAATATCAATCAGAGTGGCAAGGCGTTATTTTTTTTAGGGATTTTAATATTGATATGACATCTATTAATAGCGTCTCATATCCATTCTGTGATAGCATAGGCTCTTCTACATGTATAAGTGCGGTTACAATCCCCATGAGAATTACACCTGTTACCTCTACTATACTTGATCTATGTATTACGAATGATTTTTGTTGCACTATGGGTGTGTTGGCATATAATATAAGTGATCACCTTCCTATTATTTGTTTGTCGGGTAGTGTATCTACCTCGAAATTTGTAGACCGGATTTCGATTCGTATTCGTTCGTTCGATCAGCATAGCTTAAGAACTTTTGGTGAGATACTTGCTGTTACGGATTGGTGTATGGTGCTGAAACATGGTTTTCCCACACATTCATTTGATGTATTTTGGGGATTGTTTTGGAGTTCGTATGAACGTTCATTTCCACTTGGGACCTTTACACATTCATTAAAGTGTAGAAAACCTTGGTTTACTCGTAGCCTTTTAAGATGTCTAAACAAAAATAATAGGCTGTTCAAGTTATTTATACAGTCCAGAAGTGCCTCTGATTATCCCAGTTGGCTTAATACTAAATTAAAAAAAAAAAATTAAATCGTTTTACTGGTACCACAGATGGAAAAAGGTTATGGCAATCGATTGGTGAATAGTTGCATAGAACAAATGATGACGATCCTCCAATAGAACTTGATCATGCTGGAACTCGAGTCACTGATTTGAATCGTGTTTTAGAGATCTTCAATACTTATTTTGTTTCTTTGCCTGTGAAACTACAGAACGATATTCCGCGGGTGTCTGGTTTCTTTGGTGACATTTTGTCCCACTAAACGTTGTGTACGTCTTTTTTTCGACATAGTATCTGCGGATCTGTTGCCCACTATACAGCAGTTGGATACCTCTAAGAGTGCTGTCCCAGATGATATTCATCCAAGGGTGATTAAATCTGTCGCTCAGTTTTTGTTGGTACCATTGAAACATATTTTTAATCCTATTCTAGAAACTGGTTTATTGCCTTTAGTACTTACGGCAGGTAGAGTCACTGTTATACATAAAAAGGGTTTGAAATCTAGTGTAGAAAATTATGGTCTAATTATTAATATTGCAGTGGTTGCTAAACTTTT
Source organism: Macrothele yani (assembly GCA_039090855.1). Classification (NCBI taxonomy): domain Eukaryota; kingdom Metazoa; phylum Arthropoda; class Arachnida; order Araneae; family Macrothelidae; genus Macrothele; species Macrothele yani. The sequence goes on along the minus strand of CM077033.1, from coordinate 78,604,071 downwards.
GGAAAGACTAGTACTAAAGACGTTATCTGGCTACTTGGAGAGGAACAAAATTTTGCACCACGGTCAGCATGGATTCCATGAGGGCTTCTCAACAGAAACGGTTATATTGGATGTTCCTAATTTTTGGCACGCAATATTGACTCAGGAAGAAGTGTCCTGAGTATATTTTGTGACTTACCTCGAGCTTTTGACTGTGTGCATCATGAAATTCTATTGTCAAAGTTAAATCATATAGTTATCCCCGCTTTTGTGTTTTAGGAATTTTTTGTTACAGAGTTTGCAGTATGTTCAGATTTGTGGCATTCGTTCTTTGTTTCGTGGGGTAAGTTGCGGAGTTCCTCATAGATCGGTGCTGGGACAGGTTCTTTTTTTAATATACATTAATAATATTTTTATAGTTATTTCGGGGGCGCACCGTGTGCTGTTTGCTGATGATACCAGTTTATTCTTTTCCGGTAATTCTTTAATGGAATTGGTACTTTTAGTTAATTGCGATCTTCAGGAGTTCCTTCGTTGTTCCAGTTGCAGTTATTTAACTACAAATCAAGATAAGAGTAATGCCGCCCTGTTTTCACGTCGTTCTTATTTTTCGTCTGCGCCAACTGGTATCTTTGTGATCCTAGTTCCCATTACATTTAGGACGACTGTTAAATTTCTGGATGTACTTACTCAGAAGTCTCTACGTTGGGATGATTACATTAATTATTCGGCAAATCCGCTTAGATCACGTAGATAAATGGTTTATAGAATTTCGGTTATGTTGACGATAAGATTAAAACTAATTTTGTATTGCTCGTTCATATATCCACTTCTTTTGTACTGGCTACTGGCCTGGGGTCAGACCACTTTGGGCAATGTCAATAGAATATACATTTTACAAAAGAAATACATTTGCTTATTGGATACCAATAGTGCTATGACTGCTGTTTGCTATTCATATAAATTTATCCCATTTAATAAACTTTATATATTTCGATTATATCTTTTTATGCACAATAGAATGTATGTCAATAAGTTTATGAGTCTTATGGAATTGCACCAATTTTCACATTTTCATGATACCAGGGGCACCAATTTTCGCATTTTCATGATACCAGGGGTATTGCAAACTTCGTTATTCTCAGGACACATCTAAAGCTTTTTATATTACAGTATTATTGTAGCCAGTCCGCGACAATGGAATGAATTACACTTGCACATTAAATCAATAGTTAGGTTCAGGGCATTCAGGAGAGTATTAACTACTGAATTATTGGCTGGCTAATATGATTGGAATTGATGTCTTGATTTCTTTTTTGGGACGTAGTGGCACATTATTTTGTATTGTTGATTTTGGTTGCTTTATTGTTGCATGATTGTTTAATTCATTGATGAAAGAAGAGAGAAAATAATTGTTTCGCTAACTGACTGAATGTTTATATTTCTTGTTGTGCCATTTGCAATAAAAGAAAATATGGTCATAGGAAGTGTAAGTCCTTTACGATAAATATTGCTGTTGATACAATTGATGTACGGGTGCCTTTATTGTAAATGTTGGTGTATCATTGCCAACAACGATCAGTCCAGTGAGAGATGTGTTCTCAAACACCTACAAATCTGTCTTTAGCCAGTCTGTCCATCACCTCGTATGCTTTTGAAATTCAATCACCCGTCTACGACGTGGTCTTCTTCTAAGAATTTTCTGTCAATTAGTATCCATTCTAATATTTCAGTTCTCCATCTCCTGTCCGTTCTTCTTGCAATATATCCAGCCATTGCCAGTTTACGCAATATAATCACTTACTTTAAAGTATTCTAATTAGCTTGAGCTCAAGCAAAAGGTTAACTTTCGATGTACATAGCTTATTTGCTCAAGATTTCTTTTAGTTTTTTTTCAATTTTGCCTATTCAAAGGCTGTAAATAAGTATTTGGACTGCAAACAAAAGGCGTACAAAAATGTTTTATATTTCTCAAATTCTGGATATTATTAGAATAATATACTGAAACAAAATAAATTTCTGGTCAAAATTAATGTTTGCCACCAAAAACCACATTCGTAAGGAATTTATGCCACTGAAAGGAAACGCACGTTCTCTGAATCTGGTAAATAGAAAGCATTGCAAATAACATACGCATAACATTTTACAGTATATTTATCAATACGTACCCGTTGTCTTTTCTGATAGTAAAGGGATTTTGTCCACCATACCGCTGATAACTGGAAGGTTTTTGCTTGTGGCATAATTCGCGCAAACCTTTGCTACGGTTGTCGGTGAAGAGCTCAGTAGAATTGCAGTTGGGATGATACTCCAAACGATGCGCATGCAGGAAATTATCATGCCACATTAAGATCCGCCAAAATAATTTTTGTATAATTGTTTACTTCCATGCGTTGAACAACTCGTGCATAAGAAGATGGTCTGTCTGATATATAACTCATACTACGGTCACTTACTACTGTGGTCGCTTGAGTGAGCAATTTGCACGACGATGCCATGTGTGCATAATTAACCGCCATTTCTGAGTACGTGTCTGAATAACATTCTAAACGGAAACTTTGTTATTCTAGGACGATGCTTATTACCATATAAATATCCCCCGTTTCCACTGATGGTTGATATTATTCACCCTTAAAAAAAACAAAAAATCATCAAATTTAATACACTAAATTCTTAAATAACGCAAAGTGGAATTTTAATTTTAACCACATGTGTCTTTATATGAACCTTTGCATTAAGACATTTAGTATAGCAAGTGCATATCGTACAATTCTTACCAATGCAGAAGACGATGTGGTGCTACAATTGTAATTTTAATTTAACGAATATTTAAAATGCATGTACAGTTTTAAAGACATAGTTGATGATATTAATATTATAATGTTAATTCGAAATACGTCTTTTTGTATAACTTAAGGAACAAATTGATATTCGGAAATGCCTCTAAAACTGTGAGAATGTTTTTTATGAATGTTTAGGAAAACGTAATATTGAGTACGTTCTTTCTGAATATTCGTACAAAATAAGATAAGTTCATATTGATTAACGAGCTAATAGCAAACAATCATACCTGATCACAAGGCGAGCTTAAAACCAGATGGCTACAGTGATTCAATATGGATCGTCGCCACCCCTCAGTGCAATACATGCCTGAAAACTGCGTTTCATCCGCATAAGGAGATTATCATGAACAGTACTTGCAACAAAGACCATTTTTCCATCAAAGAGCTACGACGCTCTGCTGGTTTCGTCGAAGGGAATGATGCTGGTTTCGTCGAAGGCAATGAAGAGCTTCTACTAGTCTTCGGGAAACACGCCATATATTAGTTATAGATTTCAGGTAAAGGAAACGTGTTAGCAGCTTCACTTCATTCAGGGTATTATCCTCAAAATATTTTTGAACAATTCTGTGTCAGTGGAGAACTACATTTTCGTTCTGTAAGATAATGTTGTAGACAGTTGTTTTTGCAAAGAGCTAAAAAATCAGTATATTTTTATAAATAGATCTCTAGGAGGAAATGAGATAATTCTACGATAGAAACATTTAGTCACTAAAAGAGAATACACCAGTTTAGCTCTACTGTGCATTTGATTTCCGTAAATATTCTCCTCTTGATTTGTAATTTCAATTTCGTTATTAAGATTTTCCCAAGTTACATTCTCCACGCCAAAATGATCAAAAGTTATGCCAAGGATTTTTATATGATTTGCTGACCTAATGTTGAAAAAAAAAATTCCAAGCCATTTCTACCACAGATACGTAAATGTTTTATTAAAATCCAGAGGTGAATCAGTGCATTTTTTTGCTGGGAAGTTTAACGACCAGCGTGAGCAACTCAGTGGGCTATAAGTAGTCGTCCGTCCTTAATTTAGGGCCACTGGTTCCAGAGAAGAGATATAGCCAGCGCCGAAAGACAAACGCAACATCCATACCTCTTGGGATTCGATCCCGGACTCATCTCGGAAGAAGTGACTTTTTTACATTTCTGAAATTGTTTTATTGCGTTTTTGATATCATTCTCGTTTTCTATAGATAAAGTATATTATATGCCTAAGCACAGTATTTCACAAACAAAATGTTTCTACCCTGGAGAGAAAAACCTGTAATATTATGGTTATTTTGATCATTTCTTAGGAAAGTCGCGAAGACGAAGACAAAGCGTGATGGAGATAAAGATTACCCTTGTCTTGCAACTCCATTTAGTTCAATGTTTTCAGTAAGAGGTCCTTTCACAAATCAAGAATCAAAGATTCACAAATTTGGGGCACACAATTCAATAATTTTGATAACATCTTCTAATTACTGGTTCCCTCAAAATATTTAGTCGCCAGCATACAAGTTCAACCAAGCCATGGAAGACGGGGAAAGATGTGAGGTCAAAGGTCTAATCATCGTGCAAGGAGGAATGAACAGATGTCCAGGTAGGAATGTTTCCGAGTGAAAGGAATGAAAAATTACTGGTAGTGTATACTTAATGCCTTTGGCTGAATGCTAAATCGATAAAGAGCTGAATTTCATGCTGCGAACGCAATAATCATTTATTTTTAGTTTGGTGTTTTGTATCAGATGATAAGTGATACATGTTTTTTTTTTATATAACTGTCATTATTTTTGGCTTCCGTAACTTACGTTTCTGGAGTTGCCCTTTGCAAAGCAAGTAAATTCTTTAATTTGACTGAAGTGATGTCTTGCAAGTACTCTTTCAAAACAATTTTTTTGTAATAGTTCAGTGATGTAAACAAGGTTTGTTCCAAATTTCTGTTCAAGAAACTCAATTAAAGTATCCATTCCGATTTCATCAAAAGCCTTATATTGTTCTAAAGAAAATAATCCTGTTATTTTTCTCTCATTAATTAATTCCATAATATCCTAGTAATCACCATATTATAGTGAAGATAAATTTTTTTACTGCAGAAATTTCTAAATGATTAATGATCATTTTTAAAACTTTGAACCCTACTGATATATCTATATGAGGAATCTTTTAGTGAGTTGTACAACCTATCAAGAAGAGAATTTATTTTTATAAAAATCTCTTACCAATAATTTACTAATTGCTACTTATCATAGATATAAAACTTTTAGACTTTTGTAAGAGCTGTTAAATGAAAATATTTGGAATTTGAAATAGTCATTTCATAAAAATCTGCTCAAAAATGGTTAGGAAATTTCAAAATGTTGAGAAACAGCAGATAAAACCATTATAGGAGTTCAACAAATTGGACACCACATAATATGTAAGTTCTCAAGATACGGTTCAAATGATGTTCCAAAGAAAAACTTGCAGACTTGTATTATAAGATTTCTGAGGAGCAAAAGATCTGATAATGCGGAGGGCATGAGAAACTCAAGAATGCATACCATTATCCGTCTTCCAATATGTTTTCACGCCTGTTTGGGAGATCTCAATCTCTTGGTACCTCCGTACAACACTGTAGATGTGATGATGTACTGGAGTTGGAACAGACACACATCAGACAATGAAAATTACAAATCTCTGAAAGTGCCATGCTTCCCAACGATGCCTCATCGAGTTTCTTTGTCGTGAAACACGGAGATCCTTGACTGTCGCCCTTTCAGAACACCAGTGAATTTGGACTAAAACCATTTTTAAGATGTCGAACTACTGTATGATATGAGCCGAAAGCGGTTGTACATCGTTATCTGCGAAAAAGAAATTCTAGCGCATCTTACAGTGGTCATGTGTCACAATGCTGCTGATGATATCTTGGTAAATTCCATTTATGATAAGTAATATGATAAATAATATTTCCATGATATGTCCATCCGCGACATCGCAGTGTACATGCACAGGAGCGTCACAGAGCGCACGTGACACGGCCTATCACATGTAGATACAGACAAGGTATGCCAGGACAAATAAGCCACAGTGCGTAACGTGAGCTTAATGGGTAGAGGTAGTGACTTCATAATAGTATATTGAATAATGAAAATGTCAAAATATGGAATTTCGTTCCAAGAATGAACGTAGGCTTTAACAAGTATCCTCCAAGGGAGCTAAAAGTTCTGACGACATTAGTTAATGTGGCTTTAGCATCTTTATAAAGTTTTAGAATGTAAGATGATCTAAATCAGCTGTTACTTGAAACCAAGAAATAAAAATTCTAGTTTGCAGTTTAATACTTTTAAAATAATTATTTATTAAAATGTCAAATTCGAAGTTCACTTTAAAAGAGTGATGGTATTCTTAAGCGAGAAGCCTTTAAAGGGCTTTAACATATCAGCAGTCCTGAATTTTAAAATAGATCTCCAGCAGTACAAGGTTAATGAATTCGTTCTGACAAAAGAGCGTCACAGGAAACCACGAAAATGCACAAGAACATAGATGGTTCTATCAGAATAATATGATCACCTCAGAACCACAGTCTACACGCCCAGGAGCGTTATATAATGCACGTGACAAGATTGACCTAACGGAGATATTTGCGGCCGGCCAGTACAGATGAGGCATAGTGCATTAGGTGAACACAATGTGCAGAGTTATAGATTTGACAGACGTTCGAAATGGAATGATCATCTGCTACCGCTCCAAGTGTAGAAGCATCTCATAAACAGCAAACACCGTGGTCTGTTCGAGAGGTGCTGTAGTAAAAGTGTACCAAGAATGGACTGCTGGCACACCGAATACTTCCCGATATCGTAACTGTAGAACCCGAAATGCCATCGAACGCAGACGATATGGTCATTTCAGTCGACTAGTAAAAAGCGACCGCCACGCAACGGTGCAGCAACTAACCACGCAAATGATTGCTGGCGCACAGAGTTACCTGACCCCGATAACAGTGGAGCGAACCCTGGTGCGCAAGGGCCTCCAGACTCGATGATGATTCAAAGCTCCCATGTTAACCTAAGTCCGTAGATAACGATACGTGCAGTTTGCATAAGACAACCGCCATTAGACAATGGAACAGCGGGAAAAAGTTGCTTCCGCCAACAAATCCAAGTTTCTACTCCACAAATGTTATGAGCGGTGGCCGAGACGGTGTCAGACAGACGAGAACCAACACCAGTACACGCTATTACAGGACGGCGATGACATGATGCCGGCGTTGGCAAGTACATGCAGGCCGCGGCAGTGTGCATGTCCGGTGCATATTTTGCTGGCAGGACCTGGAATCACTGGTACCAATGGATGGGTCCCTGAACCGTAATGGCTACCTGTCCATCCTCTCTGACCACATCCCTCTCTTCATGTTGGACATTTACCGTGGTGGTGGTAGTGTGTACCAACAAGACAATAATCCGTGCTACTTCGCTAAATGGGTGCGAGACAGGTTCCCGGAACACGACAGCGGTGTCCGCGTTCTTACATATCCAGAAAAATCACCCAAACACAATCCCATACAGCACTTATGGGATTGACAAGTTCAACGTGCTAACCCACCACTACGTCATCTCCGGGACCTCCGAGCTCTGTTGGGGTCAGAATGGGTCCGTGTGCCTTTATTCGCAAGAAAGATACCAAAATATGGCTAAACTGATACTTATTTCATAGAAATAAAAGGTCAGTGCAATATTTGATTGGAATGTTCAACGGCGATGAGCAATTCTCTACTCATTCCAACAACTTTCATTTCAGTCAAATCTAAAAAAAAACAAACGGAAGCATTTATATTTTATGTTTCGGCAGTTTATTTGAAAATATATCTTTATGTATATATGATGCTGACTCTTTCAGATTCCTAGTGGCGTATTTTTTGATAGTACTTTAAGGGGTTGAAAAACTCCGTTGTCTTAAGTAAAATATTGTGAGACATGAAACGGAACAATGGCAACAAGAAAGCGATAATTTTTTTGAGTTTCTTCTGGATATTTAGGTATGTGAGACGGTTGTTTTGAAATACGATACCTACACTCCAAACTTTTTTCCTTTTTCTTCTTTGTCGCTTAAATACGTGGAGCAGTATGTAGCACAGAATTTCAAGAAAATTTCCTCTAATGATTTAAACACTAAAATTGTGAGTCGCACTCTTCGGAAAGGAAATAGTGGAGAACACTTCTGCACATTTTCCAGAACGAATGCCGGAAATTTCTCTCACATTTTTGTCATAGACGGAAGAAGGAGTGTAAATCCTATAGTGCTACATTTTTATTTCTTTTCATACCCTTGATCATCTTGTGTACAGCATAGTACAATACGGAGAGATCTTAATGCAGCAGTAAATTAATATATTGATACCTACAAATGGCTATCCTTTCGTCCCACGGTTAAAGCTGCAACGTCAAAAATTACTGAAGAAAGGATTATCTCCATTCTAGACAAATCGATTTTGATCCACTTTTTCTTAAGACGGAGAAAAATGAGGTCTGCAATTACTGGGTGCTATCTATTTCTCAGTTCTACATCCCTTAGAATAGCGTAACAACTAGTGCGCTGCGCTTTGTACCCTTTCTTCTAATGGAGAAGTTAGGTATACAATTTTCATTGTGTTAGAGATACATTTCTTTTCTCATCTCGTAGTTCAAATACAATTATTTCCTTTCATTTTCCATTTACAAGTGCTATAAAGTTCAATTTTATATGGAAAATGAAATTTTATATCCTATGTACACTGCTGGCCACCCAAAATGCAAACCAAGAAGGAAGCATCCGGTTGGCCTGAAATTCGCAGCATGCGTCGCCCGCGAGAGGACATGCAAACGATTAGCATTGCAGGGTATATGCAAATGATGTGCGCCCGGCACGCCACCGAGAAGCACTATAAGAAGGGTGCACAGAATGCTGGGTATAAGTAGTGGAAGTCTGTAGTGCTGCCGGACCTGTGCGTGGTAGGCTTCCTCATGCCTCGTCGCAGAATACGGCAGTCATTCCAGCACGTTTTGGAGTTCGACAGAGGACGAATAGTGGCTTATCGCGACAGCGGTTTATCGTACCGAGACATCGGCGTCCGTGTGGGACGACTTCTAGCCACAGTGAGGCGTCTATGCACTCGGTTAGTGCAGGAGGGACGGACTGACCGACGTGAGCGATTGTCGCAGCCGCGGCACACCACCGTGCGAGAGGACCGGCATGTTGTGCGGTGGGCATTGACGGCTCGCACCGCCACATCACGAACGTTAGCGCAGGCATTAGGGTATGTTGCGCAACAACCTGTGCCCGAACGTACCGTTCGATGTCGTCTGCAGGAGCGGGGACTTATCACACGGCGCCCATTTCTCCGATTACCATTGACATTACACCACGAGCGAGTGCGACGGCAATGGGCCGTTAAACGCCGCACCTGGACAACGGAGTGGCACGACATTGTCTTCTCCGACTAATTCCGCTTCTTCCTGCAACACCACGATGGTCGGATCCGTGTGTAGCGGCACCACGTCGAGAGACAGTATGACGGCTGCATTGTGCATCGCCATACCGGTCCGTCGCCTGGCGCTATGGTTTCGGGCGCAATTGGATATGACACCCGCACCCCTCTGGTACGCATCGCCATTACACTCAACAGCCACCGCTACATCGCCAACGTTTTGAAGCCTGTAGTCCTCCATTACATGCAGGACCTGCCAATGGCCACGTTTCAACAGGAAAATGCGCGCCCGCATGAGGCACGCATCGTGCAACCTTTCTTCACACCCCATCAGGTGTCACTGCTGCCGTGGTCCGCCTGTTTTCCCGATATGTCGCCCATCGAACACGTCTGGTTGTTGATCGGCAACCGAGTGGCCCAGCAAGAACCACCCGCGGCTACGCCTGATGAACTGTGGCAACGTGTGGAAGCAGCCTGGACGAACGTACCCCAAGCCCACATCCAAAGCCTCTATCGTTCGATGCCGCGGCTTGTAGCCGCCGTTATTGCCAGCAATATGGGACACACGAACTATTGATGTCTGCGTGTTCCGCAAGTCGCACGGGCCTGTAAGCTCAATCGTTTCTTCTTTGTATCTGTTGTTATGTGTCCAGTAAATCTGGCTTTCCTATCTCGTGTCCTTCTTGGTGTTTCATTTTGGGTGGCCAGCAGTGTACAATTGAAAATTATAGCCCATATATACAAGAACAACATTATTATTTTTATTATTACTATTTTTATTATTATAGACCATATATACAAGAACAGCATTATTATTATTATTATTATTATTATTATTATTATTATTATTGTTATAGACCATATATACAAGAACGTGCATTTTGTTACTAAGAAACCGTGGTTATTCAATTAAATATTAAAGCGTATTTTGCTTGTTGGTAAGTTATTTCAAGTGTCCTGCAAGTTTCAATAATGTACTGTACAGTAATTTAACGTTAAATACATTTTTTAATAACTTCTCAAATTCCTGTATTTTTTGCTTTTTATGACTGGACGCTGTACTTTTGTTTGTAGCATAACTTCTGTTACTGGTAATAAGATTCTGTAAAATTATTTGAATTCAGCATAAGCTTTCCTTTAAAATAGTGTATAATATGTATCAATGACTTTAACGTTACGCTGTATAAATTTACTTCAAACATCAAAAATTGACTTTCGGTTGACTTGTGCAGGTCATTTGGTCACGACTGTAGCTCTTGAAATAAAAGTTACATGAAATGGTAGTTTATATAACTGTTTATTACAGTATGGTGGGTTAGTCACAGATAGGAGCGGTGAACGATGGAACTTTATTATTTTTATTACGGGAGATGTCAACATGGGAGTGGATGCACAAATGGCTGGGTGATTGAAGGGGATAACAACAACGAAACGATGCTTAAGTGCTGCCCCTAGTGGTGAACGATGCAACTGCATACATTTTTATTCCGACCGATGGAAACATACTTTAATTCCGAGCGAAGGCAACATCTGAGTGGATGATTGGGAAGGGGGATGCGGTGTTGGATATGTCGATGCCTATGTGCTGGCCCTAGCGGTGAACGATGGAAATTTATTATTTTTATTCCGAGAGATGGCCACATCGGTGTGGATGCACAAATACGTGAGTTATAGAAGGGGATGACAACAACCAAACAAGGCTTGTGTTCTGCCCCTTGAGGTGAACGACGGAACTTTATAAATTGTTATTCCGAGTGATGGCAACATCAGAGTGCATGGGTAGGAAGGGGATGCATCGGTGTTGGACATGTCGATTCTTATGTGCTGCCCCTAGAGGTGAACGATGTAACTTTATTATTTTTATTCCGAGAATGGCAACATCGGTGTGGATGCACAAATGTGTGGGTGATAGAAGGGGATGACAACAACCAGACGGTGCTTATGTGGTGTCTCTAGTAGTGGTGAACGACGGATTTTATGGTTTTATTCCAAGCGAAGGCAACATATTTTTATTCCGAGCGATGGCAACATCGGAGTGGATGAGTGGGAAGTGCGATGCATAGATGTTGGACATGACGGTACTTATGTGCTGCCTCTAGCGGTGACGATGTAACTGCATTAATGTTTGTTCCGACCGATGGCAAGATCTGAGTGGATGTGTGGGAAAGGGGTTGCATAGGTTTTGGATATGTCGATGCTTATGTGCTATCCTAGTATTGAACAATGGAACTTTATTATTTTTATTCCGAGAGATGGCAACATTGGAGTGGATGCACAAATGCGAGGGTGATAGAAGGGACTGATAACAACCAAACGATGCTTATGGAAGAAACTGTACAATTTTCAAGGGCATTGTGTCTCAAATACTTCAATATCTTAGGAACCAGCTATTTCTTTTTATGTGACAAAAATCGTGTTTCCATGGCAAGTACCATTATCCATATATTGATAAAAAAAGCCAGTTTATTGTCCTTTAATTTGTGGAAGTAATAGTTATAATTTGTAGTATAAATTTAGTGTTTGCTGTCACCTTCCAGGAAACAATCTAGTATTCCGTCCCAAAGTACAGGATCAGCCATAGTTATGTTTGCATGTAGTCTAGGCATTTGCCCCTGATTACCTCCAGTTCATCTACATACACTGAGTCATCTACATACACTTCTAGAACTCCGATTTGAAAAATTATTCCTGTATCCCATACAACACCGGATGGAAACAATTTTTCATATAATTTCTGATGTTTGGTAAAGAATGTTTTGGCCACCAGGGGGCATAAGCGTTCATTTCTGCTTCTGATGTATTTGCATCAAAACCTGGGCTCCTGAAAACTCCACTAATTTTTTTTTTTTTTCTTTGACCGATATCGATCATATCGAAACACCTTTTTAGAATACTTTCTATCTAAAATAATGAATGGTTTTACCACCAGAGGGCGTAAAGTCAGATCTTATTTTTTTCGATATCTCTGTTTCTAAGAGTCCGATTTGAAAAATTATTTCTGTGTTGGATAGCGCTACCGGTGCAAAATGTTTCTCTTATAAATTCATATTTTTCTTAACGCATAAGTCTGCGAACAGAGGGTGTAAGCTCACGATTTCGTTTACAGCAATATCTGAGGGATTAAAAACCCGATTGAAAAACTTCTTTATTCTGTCAGATACTATTGTTTTCCATACCGGTTCCATTGACTTTGAATAGTTTTGATAAATTTAATTTGCATCAGAACGGATTGAAAAGACGTGCTTATTACACCCGAAAATTCGGTGTCATCTTTCTTGTTTTTTTTTAATTGGAGGTTTAACGACCACCGTGAGCAACTCAATGGGCTATAAGCAGTCGCCCGTCCCTAATTTAGGGTCCCTGGTTCCAGATAAGAGAGAGAGCCAGTGCCGTAAGACAAACACAACATCCATGCCTCACCGGGATTCGAACCCGGACCCCTTTCGGACGGACGATCAGAGATCATCGCTTAGACCGCTGTGAAATCACTCACTTTTGCCACCTCATTTCCTTCCAATGAAACGTGATGTTCGGTTAGATTTTCCTGAGATATACCATGAGAAGTGGATGCAGCTAAATTGGTAGCAAAAGAAGCAGCGTTGTTGTTCACTTCAGAAGCACTTCCTTCCTTTTCGAAAATCGTAAAAAGACAACGGCTACAATAAAATCAACAGAGGGCAATGTGAATCAGAAATTCGGCGATAGAAAATATCCGACTTGGAAGGAACGGCGCAGCGAAGAAGTTGCCTCTTCAAATGATCGAGTTCAACGCAAGGGTGCAACACATAAACCTCGTTTCGTTGTTGTCATACCCTTCTATCACCGACCCATTTGTGCATCCATTCTGATGTTGCCATCTCTCGGAATAAAAATAATAAAGTACTATCGTTCACCTCTAGCGGGAGCACATAAGCATCAACATATCCAACACTTATGCACCCCTTTCCCACCCATCCACTCAGATGTTGCTATTGCTCGGAATAAAAATATGTTGCCGTCGGTCGGAATAGAAATCAATGAAGTTCCTTCGTTCACCGCTAGGGGACATAAACATCCACATACCCAACACCTATGCATCCCCCTTCCCACCCACCCGTTCAGATTGCTCGGAATTAAAATATGTTGCCAGAGGTCGGAATAAAAATTTATGCAGTTCTATTGTTCAACGCTAGGGACAGCACATAAGCATCCACAAATACAACACCTGTACAATATCTTTCCCACCCATCCACTCAGATGTTGTCATCGCTCCGATTAAAAATATGTTGCCGCCCTCGGAATAAAAATTTATGCAGTTCTGTTGTTCACCGCTAGGGGCTGCACATAATCATCGACATATCCAACACGTATGCATTCCCCTTCGAATCCTTCTCAGATATTGCAATTGCTCGGAATAAAAATATGTTGCCATCGGTTGGAATAAAAATGTATGCAGTACCATCGTTGACCGCTAAGGGAAGCACATATAAGCATCGACACATCCAACACCTATACATCCCCCATCCTACCCATCTACGACGATGTTGCCATCGCTCGGAATTAAAATATGTTGCCATCTGACCGAATAAAAAATTATGAAGTTCTATTGTTCACCGCTAGGGCTGCACATAGTCTTCGACATATCCAACACATATGTATTCCCCTTCCCACCATTGCTCGGAATAAAAGTATGTTGCCATTGGTCGGAATAGACTTCAAAAAAGTTCCATCGTCCACCGCTTGGGGCAGCACATAAGCATCCACATATCCAACACCTTTGCATGCCCTGGCCCACCCACCCACTCAGATGTTGCCATCGCTCGGAATAAAAACATGTTGCCGTCGGTCGGAATAAAAATCAATAAAGTTCTATCGTTCACCGCTAGGGCACATGAACATTACATATCCAACGCCTATGCATCCGCTTCCCACCCATCCAGTCAGATGTTGATATTGCTCGGAATTAAAATATGTTGCCAGATGTCGGAATAAAAATGTGTGCAGTTCTATTGTTCACCGCTAGGGGCAGCACATAGACATCGACATATCCAACTACTATGCATTCCAATTCCCACCCATCCACTCAGATGTTGCGATATCTCAGAATAAAAATATGTTGCCGTCCGTCGGTATAGAAATGAATAAAGTTGCATCGTTCACCGCCAGAGGGAAGCACATCTATTCGTTGGGTGTTGTCATCCGCCATACCACCCACTGTGATTTTGCAATCGCTCGGAATAAAGTTCCTCTACTCGCATGCTTAGAGTCCATATAATTGTCGGTGTTTTGAAATGTCGGTGTTATGATTGTCGGTGTTATGATTGTCGGTGTTATGATTGTCGGTGTTTTGAAGTGTCGGTGTTATGATTGTCGGTGTTATGATTGTCGGTGTTATGATTGTCGGTGTTTTGAACTGTCGGTGTTATGATTGTCGGTGTTATGATTTGTAGGTGTCTTGATTTTCGGTGTTTCGACATGTCGGCGTTTTGAACTATCGGTGTTTCGACATGTCGGTGTTTTGATCTGTTGGTGTTTTGGTTGTCGGCGTTTTGACTGGCATCAGTGCTGAAAAACCCTTCTGCCTCTGAAAATTCTAAGATACTGTTTCCACACTGGTTTCTCTTACCGTGGCCGAATTTACCTACTAAATTTGCATTCTGTTGCCGTTACCCTATTTTGCCATTGAAAACTCCCATAATGATCTTTAAGTGCTGCTTACCTTTATTATTTAGATGACGAATTTCCTCATAAAATTCTTCAATCTCTTCTTCAGGATGACTTGGAGTGGGTGCATAAACTTGAATAATCTGAGCCTGATATCTTCTCGAGAGTTGGATAACCAGTCGTGCAGCTTTGTCAGAGGAACTTTCAACTTATACAACTTTATCATTCAGTTTCTTGTTTATTATAAGTCCAACACAACTTGTTCTGCCAGTATCTGTCCCACGATAATAGAAGTAATGTCCACTTTTCAGTTCAATGATATCTTCTCCTTTTCTTTTTTTACCCCGACGATGTCCCTCTCTATCCTTTGTAGTTCTTCCAATTCAAGGAGCCTTGAATCGGACGATAGGGAGCGTTCGTTATACGTAGCCGAGGTCAGCATCAGATGGCAGCCTAGTCCGCTCGTCCGGTGATTCTTAGCACCCTCTGCCTACATATCGCACTGGCCGCTGCCTTGGCTAGGTACATTACAGCTGCCGAAGACTGAAGGCCAAGATTTAAGCTGTGGAGTCATTTTGGAGGGGTTTGGCCATAGCTCATCACGCTGGTCAAGCGGGTTGGTGAGTGTGGTAGAGCATATCCTTTAATCCCGATGGTATAGTTATACCGCTATTTGGCGGTCGTCAGAGCCCCTTTAGTGGGAACAGGATGCACCACGATGCCTCCATGTCCATTTCCTTTGCAAATTTTTCCATTACAAATTTTTGGAAGCCTAGTCCGGTCCGCCGGTGATTCTTAGCACCCTCTGCCTTCATATCGCACTGGCCGCCATTTGTGAGGGGTTGACATTTGTCAAGGAAAGGCTGTAGTATATTGCGCATCACCTGACTTTACATAATTTCTATCTCTCTCTCTCTACATATATATATATATATATATATATATATATATTCAGAGAGAGACAGATAGAGAGAGATCCTTTCACGTTCGTCGAAATTTTCAGCGACGGAAAAAAACGTATCATCATGCATTTTATGAACCTATCCGTAGGTATCTCTGTTAAATTATAACTATTTAGATAAATAATGATATTTACCAATTCTACATGTATCAGATATCACATCTAAGAAACGCACACAAATGATTATAACATATATTTTCGTATTTCTGTTTTTCCCGTGACATGCACCTGCAATTACTTCAATCATCATTTTCGCATATACCAGCTCGAAAACATTCAATATTTATACATTACATAGTTATAAAATTTCATAACCGGAAGAGTGACCAAGTAAGTATTAAGATCAGAGTAACATACATTTTTTGGGAATATAAATATGTTATGTTTGTAAACAAAAGATATAACTCGTCATACAGATTTCAAATAACATGTAAATTCCGTTTATTTCTTAATTTTCTCTGTTAGTTACAGGCCATTTTTATAAATGTTTCTTGAAATCGTTGAGAAGGAGCTGCTGTGTCACTACAATCGTTCCCGTAGACAAAAGTCGTGTAATCTCTCTAAATCTGTCAGTTAATTTCAAAAACTATTTTCTCTTCTCAGTGTATTTCGGCGTTCCTGTATGATCAGTTTCAAACAATGCCTGATACTAAATATTATTGCGAGTCGCATTTTTCCATGGAAAGTATTCGGAAAGGTCTCGGAACTAATATTTCAGCTGTACTAACCTTTTTTCCATAGTATCAATACCTTCGAAATTTAAATGTGCTAATGCGGAAGTTTACTTCACAAATAGCTGGATGAAAAATAGGAATGTGGGCACTTTTTTATCCTTTGTACTGCATATAAACTTATGGAATGGAAGTAACCACATTTGGCGTATAACCACTTTTTGAGGCATTCGTGTAGGGTGTTGAGCTGTTTGTGTTGTTATAGGGAAGTAGAATGGCATACGTTTGTTCATAACTTAAACCACTGACATTTCTTGTGAAAAGAACTTAAAGTGTTTTGGTAACGATGAACGAACGATCCTTTTTTCAGGTCAATGCCTTTGATTTAAAAATTCTAGGTTAAGTTTCAAAAAGAGAGCTTTTAGGTAAGAGCAAACGTAGGCAAAATTTCAGATCATTCGTGAAAAACCCGGTTGAATAATCGCAGTACACGCATGTCGTTTTGCCGTGATTTTTGCACGACTCGTTACAGAAGCGCAATATGACGACAAGCTTCGAACATATACCTACACAAAGGCAAACGGTTGCATTAGTGTTTTATGATTTTCCAACAAAATAACTTAGCAATTTTATATAATAATTTATTTTTGTAATAATTTACTGCAGCACTACCCTAACCCTAAAATAATATTGAAGACGCGTAACGAAACAAAATTGTGAGGTATCACCAAAGCCAAAACAGAATTCTGAAACACCACATACTTGTATCATTACCACATACTTTGTATGTGGTATCAAGTACCACATACTTTGTATCATTTCCGACACCTTACAAATATTTTGAGAAGATTTTCTGAAAAAGAAGATACACAGTCATAAAAGATTACACTTACGGCACTTGTGGGAAGAAATCGCATTATTAAAGAAATTGTTGCTTTGTTGAGTGGTAAGGTGCGTCGAATAAATATAGCGACAGTCGGCTTTGCCTCGTGAACGAAATGCGAATATAGGTAGAAAGCTGAAGTGGCAACTACTTGGACATGCCCTACAACAAAAGTTTTGATACGTTGAGATGACCGGATTGTGTGAAAAGAAGGCCAAAAAGCAAATAGTGTAATTTTAGGTGTATCATAAATATAAAGACTACTATTTAAACTAGCCACATGCAAATGAGATGTACAAATTAGCATGTTGTACGCACGCGGATGGGCCGTAATTTGGTGCGGCCTACAAAAGACAGGGGACCTGCCTCAGCATGTAATTCACCAAGGAAATAATTTCCGTCCCCCTTCTCCTCTCCGTGGGACCCTGGGCACACAATATGGCCGACCTGAAGTCCTTTATCTTCCTACAAGGATAAAATGGCGTACCACCTACCATTTTGGATTTTTCTTCGTCGTCGTATGCAGGAGCGGGGACTTGTCGCACGGCGGCCATTGCTCCGATTACCATTGACGTTACACCACCCGCGAGTGCGGCGGCAGTGGGCCGTTGAACGCCGCGCCTAGACTACGGAATGGCACTATATTGTCTCCTTCGACGAATCCTTCTTCTACCTGGACACCACGATGGTCAAATCCGCGTGTGGCGGCACCGTGGCGATAGACTGTATGATGCCTTCATTATGCATCGCCACACCGGTCCGTCGCCTGGCGTTATGGTTTGAGGTGCAATTGGATAAGACACCCGCACCCATCTGGTACGCATAGTCGGTGCTCTCAACAGCCACTGCACCACTCCGACGTTTTGGAGCCTGTAGTCCTCCCTTACTTGCAGGACCTGCCAGCGGCCACGTTTCAACAGAACAATGCGCGCCTCCACGTGGCACGGATCGTGCAACAATTCTTCACGGCCCACCCGGTGTCACTGCTGCCATGGCCCGCCTGTTCTCCTGTAATGTCACCCATCGAACATGTCTGGTCGCTGATCGGAAAACGAGTAGCCCGGCAAGCACCTCCCGCCGCTACGCCTGATGAACTGAGGCAACGCGTGGAAGCAGCCTGGACTTATATACCCCAAGCCGACATCCAAAGCCACTTTCGTTCAATGTCGCGGTTTGTAGCGGCCGTTATTGCCAACCGTGGGGGCCACGCAAACTATTGATGTCTGCGTGTACCGCAAGTCGCACGAGCCTGTAAGCTCAATCGTTTCATCTTTGTATATGTTGTTATGTGTCCAGTAAATCTGGCTTTGCTATCTCGTGTCCTTCTTGGTGTTGCATTTTGGGTGGCCAGCAGTATAGATTATAAAGTGTGAAAACTTTCAAAAAGTTTATCATTCTATGACAAATTAATTTAATTGGCTTCATGGTAAAAAAGCTTTTAGATAAATCATATAAAACAATGATGTGTACATTCTGTGACAAAGTTCCAAAATTATCAATAATGTGTGTGGAAAGGCGGTAATGATGCTTAGATTGAGGTATGTGAAGGTCCTTTAAAATTGGTTGTATTTGAAGTCTTGGCATTCCTTAATCGTGGAGAACATTGTCGTCTCCTACGCTAATTATCTACGCTATCGAGCTTTTCTCTCACAAAAACTGTATTGAGGAAGGCAGATTTTGTCATCAAAACTATGAAAACCAGATCCGTCTCTCTCTTTTCCAGGAAGGCCACTCCTGCTTCGAAATGTTCATTTGTTGAAATTCTCGTCTTTTCCGTGGAAGAAAAAAATACTATTTTCAATTCCATGCTGATCCGTATATCAGATTTACGAAATAGAATTTCAGCTTCTAACGGCCAACCAAAGGAATTCTTAAACGTGATGGATACCGAAGACATGTATTTTTATTGTCACTGACGGCGGTTATGAAGTACGTTAGAGCAGCCCAAAGTAAAAAAAAAGAAATGCCGATTTGTTAAAATTATATCTCTTAGCATCAGGAGAAACAAAACGAGCTTAAGAATTCCGAAATCACTCTATCCATCTATCAGGTCATAAGTTTCTCTGTCATCCCGTTGCAAAAATATATTCATTTTTGGATATCAGAATATAAAAAATTTACCTGTGCGTGATACAGAAGGCACGCAAGGATTCCTAAGGCTTAATTTTTCCTGCGATAATTTGTCTGTCTTGATGTAGAAATGAGGCATCTGTTTTTTAAAGCTGATATATAACTTTTGTGAACAGACAGACGACATCGTGATTAGGTGGACCGATGACCGGTGATAGCTCAGCGAATCAGAGGCCTGGAACCACGTGCGTGCTCTCTGATTCGCCCAAGCGTTTCTGTGGCTTAATCAGTTACATGTCATGGGCTTTTTCTGATTGTTAATAGTAAATTTCCTTTAGAAAAGTATGTGTTCTTGTTCTTGTATTACACTTTGACATTGGCTAAATCTGAAATCTTCCTGCAAAAAGAAACACTGTATTTAACCCTGTACCTATATTAAAAAAATACATTCGGTATGTTATTCCTGCAATTATGTTCATATTTCATAAGAAGTGTTAAGAACTTTATCACAATATTATTTCCTATACCTGTGCTCGACTCTTAATAATCAGTAACCCACCAAAGTACAAAAAATTACAAAACCAACTAGCTACCCAATATAAAACCAACTGTCCACCTAATTTTCCGCAAGCCCAGGTAGGCTAGAGGAAAATTGAGCAAAATTGAGTTTTACGTAGGTGTGATGTTAATTTCGAGACCAACCGGTGAGCGTTTACGCCACAGCACGGCATGATATGCAAATTATCGTCAGTGGTACTTAAGGAGAACGGCGAAGTGCATGTAATCAGCCGTCGGCATACGGACACGTGCAAAGACCCTGAAGAAGCTGCAATGCCTGGACATGGAAAACGTGTACGATTTCAGCAGTTATCGGACTTTGAGCGAGGTGGTCTAGACGGCCTCCGTGAGGCCGGGTCGTCGTATCGTCGTAATGCGAAGCGAATTAGGCCCGTAGTATCGGTGGTGGTACGATGGTGGCGTAGATTGTCCGAGGAACATTCCCACACGAGAAGACGTGAATCCGGGAGTCACAGACGGACTGATGAGCGGACCGATCGACGCGTAAGAAGAGCAGCGGTGTCAAGCACAACATCCACTGCGACGCAAATCTGAGCTGCCGTTGCACCTCAGGTGACTGTGCGAACAATCCTCAACCGTTTACTGGATACAGGATTACGTGCACGTGTGCCTCTGACTCCAGCCCACCGTCAAGAACGTCTGCAGTGATGTCGCCAACGTCTGCACTGGAGAACGCAATGTCGATCTGTCGTGTTCAGCCATGAAAGAAGATTCTGCTTGGGAGCCTCCGATGGCCGTATGCCTGTTCGCAGATGCATAGGGGAGCGTCTCAACCCTTATTGCATCCACCAGTGACACTCAGGGCCTACACCTGATCTCCTGGTGTTGGGAGAGATTAGCTATCACTCCCGTACACAACTAGTGTTTGTACCGGGTACGTTAAGCAGCACATCCTACATCAACAACATTATTCAGCTCGTTGTTGTGCCAATTGTAAGGTCGGTCTATCGTGGTGTTTTCCAGCAAGATAACGCACGCCCATACAAGGCACGTGCAACGCAACATGCACTACAGGGTGTGAGGCAACTTCCACGGCCTGCACGTTCACCGGATTTGTTCCCATTAAGCACGTGTGGGATTTTATGGGACAACGACTTATCCGGTCTCCACGGCCAGCCACGACCATCCCCGATTTACGCGTCCAGGTTGAGGATGCTTGGAACTCAATACCCCAAACTTACATCCAACATCTGTACGACAGACTCCATGCCAGAATTGCACAGTGTGACGCAGTTCATGGCGGTTCAACCTCGTACTAACTATGTTACATGGAAATGTTATATTTTAGTTTACCAGCAAATACAGCTGTATTTTGCCATAATGTTTTGATCACGTTATCCCCTGTATTCCGTTATTTTGCTGTATAAATTTCGTTGGTATCAGACGTCTCCTCCTTGGTGTTATTTTTTCACTTTTCGCCATTGTATTTAATCCCTTTGAAGAAAAATCCTTTCTATGGCATCTGCTTGTCTACATGTGTATTGTGATTTCCGTCTGATTTCATGCATTCCCTTTAGGAAGTTACATTTTCTGTGTCAAGCAGTGTGCATTAATTTCTTCATATAATTTCTGCAAATGAAGAATTATTTTTTGGAAGCATTGTCTTTAAAGGCTTCCTGAATTATACATAGGTATAGTACACGAATCAATGCTTGGAAACAGGTGTTTATACAAATCTTTCAGTAATTTTTCTAGTAATTTCAGTAATTTACTGGATAAATAAATAATATATAGAATTTTACAATTCTTTAATTTGCTTCAGGGGAGCAAATCATCGTTAAAATAGCTTAGAGCGAATGATTGTTCGCCGGTTTAAGCCAAAACGGTGATGTGGAATTGTTGCGGTACGAATCTAGTGTTGTGTAGTTTTGTTTAATTTAGTAATATGCGCAGGTTTTATAAGCATTTTGCGTTACCACACTTTTGAAATGTACTAGTATTTGACATTTTATTACTATATTTTGACATTTTTCTAATTTACCAATAAGTTGTGGCACTTCTTTAAAGTTTCCTTTTCGGTAATAGAAGTAATTTTGAAAGTAGTGAAAATCCGTATATTATAAAAAAGATCTAAGGTAAACTTTTCTTAGTAAAAATTGTACTGTATATTACTGAGGCTTTGTTGCGCGTTATCTTAAATGAAATTAAAGTAATGCGGAATATCTGCATGTCCTCAGCAACTTGTAAGGACATTCCAGCACGAATATAGTTCATTCACAGTCCAGTCTTTGCATTATGAGTATGCACATAGCATCAGGAAATTTTTTCTACGTAATTATATGCTCTTCACAGGTGGCTAGATTTCTCACTCAGGTGGAGTAGTTCCCTGGCAGACCGCAGTCTGGCATCTAGTAGTATTACACAGTTATAATCAATTACCCACAGGAAATGCAACGTATATGCTCTAGTGGCCTTAACCCGCAGGTAGGCACCTAATTAACTCTCTAGTCAGCCGCAGCCGACTAGCGTACGTACATCTCGAGCGACGACAACAAAACGAACGTCCTCTTCCTCTTCGAGCAAAAAGAGAAAGGGGCTCTAAAAGTTCGTTACAACGTTTTCCCGCTTACACTTGCTGAAGCCCGGATAGCGCACAGCCAATCCCGAACGAGCAATCGTGGGAGCAAGAGGCCATGCGATAAATCTCTCTTCCCTCCTCAGCTGCCTCTCGCTTCTTCAAACTTTCTGCGCCAGTAAGACATCCCAATGTTCTGTAAACTCCTGCCTCAGCATGGAATTCACCAATTTGCAACCCCTTCTCCTCTCCGTGGGACCCTGGGCACACAATATGGCCGACCTGAAGTCCTTTATCTTCCTACAAGGATAAAATGGTGTTCCACCTCCCATTTGGGATTTTTCCCATTTTCCCTGTCTTCAATATTTTTTTACATCATCACACCGAGAAACTAGCGATTGTAAGAGCCGCAAGAACAAAAACCAAATTCGCCACTCTCCACCACATCTGCCTATGTTACGTTATGTATAGGTATGAAAGGGGCCATGCAAACTGTTGCCAGATGACTTACGGCATGAGGAGTGTATTGGTGGAGGTCACTCCGCCGCCTACCACAGAGCAGACACCATCACCGTTACCGATTACAGTGGTATCATGCCAGATCAGAGGAGCACAGTGTCCAGTGGCGTCGTGTTGTCTTGAGTGATTAGTCGCGGTTTGCATTTGCGCCAGTACACAGCACATACATGAATAGAGACGATCCGGTAAGCGCACGGATCCTGATTTTACCGTAGAACGGAACCCGTTTGCTAACCAGGGGTTACTGTGTCGGGAAGCATTCCTTACAACAGCCGGACAACCCTGTAGTCCTCGGTATGGCAATAGGAGCAAAACAATACGTCGACGACATATCACTTGTCCCAAAATGGGTAAAGTTAATCCCTAGAATCTTAAACTCTTTCACGCTGGGAATTATTCCTTGGTATGTCCATTTTTCCCAAAGGAGGGCTTTGGATTTTGAGACATTAAGGCTGGCATCTGTGATTGCACCGTATTCTCCAAAATACCGGAGAGCTTCGATTATAGACTGTTAATCTTTTAGGTAGAGCAGAACATCTTCTGCATATGCTGAAAATTTAATTTCTTCATCGTTCTTAGCCGGGATTGGGAATCCATGGATTCTGGTGTTTGACAAAATGTTCCTTAAATATTCCTCAGCACAAACAAAGTTGGAGACAGGGGCGAACCCTGCTTGATACCTCTTTCGATTTTAATTTGCTTTGTCTTTTTCCCACTTATCAAGACTTGAGCATATGACTCTCTATGTAAATCTTCAATGATTTTCACCATGTATTCAGGAAACCCGTACTTTACCAAAATACTTAAAAGCTCCTGTTGATCTACGGAATCAAATGCTTTAGCTTGGTCTAACCAAAAAATTCCAAACTTTATTTTTCTTTCATTTATTAAGTAGATGATATCTCTTGTGAGAAATAGGCTCTGGGAGATATTTCTTCCAGTAATAGCACAATTCTGTTAAAAATTAATCACTTTCTTAATGACACTTCGAACTCTGGAATTAATGATTGTTGCAAAATTTTGTAATCTACATTAAGTAATGTAATTGGTCTTATTTTCTGAAAATTAATTTCTTCCGAAAATTCTTTTTTAATCAATTTCAAATACTCCTTCTTTAAATTCCTTCGGAATTCCCTGCAGGATCATCTCATTAAACCACTGGACCAAGAACATTGCTATTTATTTTTCAAACATTTTATAATATTCTGCCATTATACCATCCGGTCCTGGTGACCTCTGATTCTTTTGCT
Organism: Macrothele yani; assembly: GCA_039090855.1. NCBI lineage: Eukaryota > Metazoa > Arthropoda > Arachnida > Araneae > Macrothelidae > Macrothele > Macrothele yani. The sequence goes on along the minus strand of CM077033.1, from coordinate 78,579,734 downwards.
TTTGAATAGCTTTTTTATTTCAGTTAACGTTACTTCGTTTTCCAGCATCTCTTTCTCAATTCCTTCTAGTTTGGGAACTTCTCCGTATCCGGAGATATTTGTTGAAAGTGTCACCTGTTTTCTATAGAGATTTTGAAAGAAAACCTGTGCTTCTGTGATTGTGTTATGTTTATCAATATACGACTAGGAGAGACCCATTGCCCGATATTTTCTTTTGTTCTTCTGTTATACATTACCCATATTTTCTTCAGTTTCCAAGTCAGTTACGGCAATCCCTTCTCGAATGCCAGTGCCTACTTTTGTTGTAATTTCCATTAATTCAGTTTTAATGTTAATTATCTCTTCTTGGTTACAACCCTGGTTGTTACCTTTAATCAGTACCCTCAGTACGCTATTTAGCCATCTAAAATTGATTCTTTTTTCCTCTGCAAATTCTCTACCTTTTCCCTGACGGAACCTACTCAATTTTCCTTTGAATTCCAACCATAGTTGGGATAGGATTTCAGAACTCTCCAGTAGATCATTGGTATATCTCACTATTTCTTGCTTTATGTATTGGTTTTCTTACTTTGTAATTGAACTTCCGCTGTAATATCTTCTGTTTTGTAATTGAACACAGTGTTTATGACAAGTAATTAAGCAATTTTTTTCTAGAAAATACCTAGTGCATTTCGAAAATAACATTGCGCCACAACCGTGTTATTAAAAAGTTTTCTTATGTACTTAGTACTCCGGTGTCTTTGTAATGAAGTACCCAAGAACATCACTTTTCTTCTAGAAAATAGGTGAACATAAAAAAACCAGTCTTACAGAAAGTGTTTGGCCTCATCTTCGATGTTTACATCGTACAATTAAAAACAGTTTTAATACTGAGATACTCGCACCAGTTCTGTATGAGAAAGAAAGCAGATGAATATACTGTAAATACGAAAATTGTATCCTTGTGTTTTGGTGAGTTGAAAAGTGAAATAGGTGCGGACTGGATAGTACTTAAGTAACATAAATCTGATGGTGCAAATGATATCAAAGAGGATGGCACAAGAGGATAATATAGCCACTTGATTAACTATTTGTGGTTTTTCTCCATAAATATTCAACTACTGTAAGTGGAATGGAAAATAAATATCTTGGACGCATCGTCAAACCTTTCAATCATGTTTTTTTTTCAAACATCCAAATTATTTTTAGACGATAAAAAAGCCAACGTTTAACCACAATTCATTTATTCACTTGGTTACCGTAGTTACGCTGTATTTTGTCCCAGGTTCATCAGGATCCATGGCACCTAAATTTCAAATCCCTGTGACACGATTAACGGTGTTGACGGTGATGGATTATTGTAAGTTGCTTCTATATTGCAGAAAGCCAACGTTTAAGCACAATTATTTTTTTTTCGCTTGCCTACCTAGTTGCTTTGTCTTTTGTCCCAATTTCATCAGGATGAATGGCACCTAAATATTCAGTACCATGTAATATGATTAATGGCGGTGACGGTCATGGATTATTGTAAGTTGCCTCTATGCTCTAAATAATTATGAAATGTATGTCAAGCTTTACAATATTCAGCTTTACGGCTGAGTATTGTTCGTCGAGAAAGAAAGAAATAATCGTTATCTAAACGCAAAAAATAATCCCAAAGACCTACCAACATTTTACATACGAAATACCCGAATTCACAATAAAACATTGTGCATATAAAAATGAAAATTCGTAAATAAAAGTTGTTTTACTTTTTTTAAAATGCATTCAAAATGGTGTTAAGTTCCTGCACTCCAGCTGTGGTCAATCATTTTTATTTTGACGGACATTTCGCTAACAGCGAAACTTCAGTAAATGGACACCTCTGGACAAGGCTAGCCTCCAAGCAACAGCAAGTTTCCTTTATTATAGAAACATTGCGGTAGGAAAAACATTATTTGCAACCTTCAAATAACAGAATCAGCTGGTAGCGGTTAACGGACAACTTAGTCAGTATGGAAAGTGTACAAATGGATATATTGTTCGTTAGGATTTTGTTGAGCTTTTTATGTACCTCGACAAGTGAATGAAACCTTGGAAAAAGTTGCTACTAAAGGAGGTGTGTCTGACAGGACGGTTTCAGAGTGATGAACACATTGGAGTGCTTAAATGGATAAAAAAAGAGGCGGGGGGTAGATATTTAATTCGTCTAGAAGAAGGTAATTACCTGAGTTGAACAACAGCTCCAATATATGTTTCTGTCCCATACAGATGCCGGCGGGAGGAGGTTCTGGTGCTGAGAATATTTTCTTGGGGTATCCCTTCTTAGCAAAAACAGTCTTGCTGGCTCAGCACTATGTTGCCGCTTCCGAACCGTCAATAAAATGTCCGGGCGCCCAACAGAAGGGCCAGCAGTTCAGGCCAACAGCTGGCCAACATTTGGCACCCCATCCGTTGTCATATACCACAACAGGGCCATCAGTGGTCCATCACAGGCAGTAGCTGCCACAAGTGGCCCTTCAGTGGCCCTGCAAGCACGTGCCAGAAATGATGGCTAGCCTAATGTGGTCCGCTAGTGTGCCGTTAGTAGCAGCCAGCAACCACATGACGTAACTGGTGGCTTGCAGAATGTTGTTCGCCAATTTCCCAGTAGTAGCCATAATAATAATAATAAAAAAAAACAGGATAACAGCAGTTTCCCAAAGCTACAATTTTTTTTTTCTACCCTTATGAAGCTTGTGAATTAACGCACTGCGCTGGGAGAATTTTTTCAACAAACCGGAAAAACGCCCGTTTGCATCTGAACCTAGGCCGTTTACGTGGGAGCCGCGCTCGCTACCGACCGGACTAACTTAGCACGTTCGGGCATGTGCTGAAGCTATCTGTTTGGTATGCAATTTGTAATCGAATGCTTTCCTCTTTCATTTTACAATATTGCAAGGCATTTTTCATAAAAGTTAGTTTCATGTAATTGATAAATTAATTTTTTCAACGTAACGATAGTTTTTTCTTTTTTACCTTAAGGGAACTTCACTCATTTTCAAGGCGTGTACATACTTAGAGTCGCTTTCCAAAGTTTTGTACTGTCCTTGCCGTCTTGCAGAGAGATTGTTGAATAAATATATATTTACCCGGGTTCATGTCACATTCTGTTACATTTTTAACGTTGTGTTTTTCCTTTCCGTTGTCCGAAGCTACATTTGTTTTAAAGAGTAAAATTTATTTTATTTTACTTCTCGTTATTTTTAGAAGCGAATTCCTCCCAGTCTTGTGTATTCATTCAACCCATGGATGAGTACACCACATAGCATTGCTTTTTTTTTCTTTCAAATAATTAATAAATTTTGTACGCGTATAATTCTTTTCTTTTTTTCAACAAACGTTGCTTTATTGGTTTTCCAGGATTTGTGTTTCAAGCGGTTTCAAATTTTTTCTTGTTACTCATCCACTCCATTCCATTAACTGTTATTCATGGGAATGGAGTGGGTGTATTTCATGGCTGTAATCTAGTATTTCACGGCTTAATCTATATCTTCGTCGACGTAAAATTGTATTAGGAAATTAATTCGCCTCTCTACATATGGAATTTTCCCTTAACATCCACTAAAATAACACGATGGCGATAGCGTCATCTTCAACTAACTGGTACCATGAGAGACACAGCAAGTGTGGCTTCTGCGCATGCGCAGTCCCGTTGCTTCCACCTGCTGTTGGGGGGTTTCATTGGTTGCCAGCAACGGGCCACTAGTGGCACTTGCCTGGAGGCCCACAATTCACGGCGATACTGCTGGGCCATCAATGGCTCAATAAATGATAGCGCTGCCACCAACGGACTACTACCGGGCCGTGATTTCAGCCAGCAGTGACCCATCCTCCCAGCTGGTGGCCAGCAGTTTCCCAGCACCTGTGTTTTTGCTCGGTTGCTTTGGTTCCCATGCTGTTTGTTATTGCCTTCCCGCTCACAGACGGAGAACTGCCCAGTTACACCACATGTGATTCCTTTTTTTCTATGCTTTTAATCTCCCTTTAGTTCCAGATTATTTTCAATGATTTGGCAGCCCAAACAAGAATAATAAATAATATAATTTTACGTCTAACCTCCGAACAACAACAACTACTTTCAATCAATACTCGCCTTCTTATTAGTCGGGCAAGGCCCACATTCAGAGATTACACTGTAATATACAATACTAAATACATGAGAATGAACCATGAAGATTCAGTGCATTTTCACCCAATGAATGAACGCGGTTTAAAGCAACGAAATTGTAAGATAATTGATACGGATAAATTCGTACTGAAACGTGTACTATGTCTTACACTGATTCCTCAGTTGGACTCTGTATGCTGTCAGAGGAAAATTCTGGGAGTTTTATTTCAGTTTATAGCACATTAATTTTTGGCCTTAAGAATCGCACGGCGGAGGTCAGATTTGAACACTTTGTCTAACGGGATTTTTTTTTTTTTGATTGGAGGTTTAACGACCACAGTGAGCAACTCCATGGACTATAAGCAGTCGCCCGTCCCTAATTTAGGGTCACTGGTTCCAGGGAAGGGAGAGAGCCAGTGCCGTAAGTCAAACACAACATCCATGCCTTACCGGGATGATTCGAACACGGACCCCGTTCGGACGAACGATCAGAGGCCATCGCTTAGACCACTGCGCCATCGGGGCGGCCTAACGGGATTTTGTACGTAGCAGGTCAGTGTTATGGTTGCTAATTTCAGAACACATCGAAAGACTTAAAAGTAATATATTTCAAAAGAAACGTTTTCGGTGACTGGGGGGCCTACCGAAACTGCATGATAGAATATAATATAAAAATTCTGAAGACAATAGAGATTGATTTAATACTGGATATTCTAATGAAATGTGAAACTACTCTATTTAATTGGAAATATCAGTTTAAATTTATTTTTCTTGCGCTTTTACGACCACATTCATAAACCATATAGAACAAATTGAAATAATGATAATCCGCGAACAGTCAGAACTACTAGATAACGCATTTCACACTTATGACATACGGTACTGTAACCTGAATTCGCTCGGAAAATGGTCAAATGGTAAGTTAGCAATATCAATCAACACGCATTATATAAGTGGATAAATGGATGAAATGCAGCGAGATCTCAGTATACGCGAAAGTTTCGTTCCGCGAAATCGCCGTGTATACCGAATTCGCGTACAAACGGTGGCATTTCATACGAACTATATAGGGTTAGGTTCTCATTCACGAATTGTTGCAGATCCGTCACACACAACCGTCAGACAATTCAAATTTAATTGAAGTACGTATTATTTTGAAACTGAAAAGCTCACCTCAGAGCGAACAGCAATAACAGCCAGCTAAAAGAGTAGAAATTTTAATTCGATTCTAATTATAAATCACTAATTTTCAGTATAATAAAGTGAAAGTTATATGTTTATATTTTAAGAAAAAATGTATCATTGCATTACAAAAAACTTAAAGTTTGTATTTTATTCCTGGTAGTTTGTCAACCACATGTAGATAATAATTTAACTTCAAAATTTTAGAGTTAAAAAATTGCGTGCATAAGTCAGTAAAGTTATTTGAAATATTATAATATAAACCGTAGAAGTTGGAGTCCTTTCAGTCCATAGCTAACACAAATTTTTCTAAATGTGAAGCTTTAGAGTACTAAAAAGTTTTAAAATTTTAAATTTCTAACCAAACATATTGGTTTATTTACACAAAATTATTACAATTTTGAAGAAGCGCCAACTGTAAATACACGATTCTACAGTCTAAGGGTGGTGTTATTAAACAGCTAATGTTAATATACAAAGTATTATTCTTGTGATTTGTGCGAATTTGAAATTGTAAGGATGATCATTATCTAAAAATTTCGACCCAAAAAATGTTTTCTGTTTATTTTGAAGAAGTCTAAATCGTATTTGAAATAAAGTTTCGGAGCGCTTAACACGAATCAGTAGTTTTAAATCAGAAATCAGAAAGCAGGATTATCAAATATTTTTGAAAAAATTGTTTCTATACTCTAAGAAAATCTACGTTTCTCAGAGGGTGAGATAAATATTCCCCATTAAAGTCATTTATCATCACCTATCTCCAGAGGCATTGAATGGATCACTTTTCATTAGCGCGCTAATAAGACGTTAGCTAGAATTATGTTTTGAGTCAACTTAAGAGCTGACAGCTATAGAAAGAAGGGTCGCCTGATTACAACGTCTCCGAGAATCTTAAGCAGATCAGTAGCTATAAGGGGGTCAGGGTGGGCATCGCTCACCCTTAGTCGGCAGTTTGTCCACACTCGCATTTTCGGCGTTTTCCTCAAGATCAGATCAGATGATATGTAGAGGATTTTAAGAAGGGAGTGTCAGACCTCAGGTCTTAAATAATCCTTTGAAATAGTAAGCTATGAGATTTAGGCTAGAGTGCCCGATAGGAATTTGACACGGAAGAGAGTTAGAAAGACGGAGGAAAACGCCAATATTTATTCCCGGGGAGGTCAGTAGCCGGTGCCCAACGGCTTAACATACCTATCGGACGCACGGCGGATATTTAATGGTTCGAGCGTTCGTACCTGCTTGGGATCGAACCCCAGGTCTTCTCCGTGGCAGTTACGAATGTTGACCACTACACCGCCCGCGGCCCACTTTTCCTTTAATTTGGCACTCCAGTATATATACCCCACATAATTGCCCACCCTGGAAATCCAGTAGCCCACCGATTACTCCGATTGTAAATCAGTCAATATCTAACAAATTTTGGGAGCTTTTTTACGTTTCCACACAGTCAGTTGTAGACAAGTGAAGTCCATTGTTCAGCTGGGACAGTCAGCAGCTGAAACGGTAAGTTGCTGATGATGGATTCACTTTTAATTTCAAATCTGAAACATTCTCTGAAATTTAAAAGAAATGTTTGAAGTATGCGTCTAGTGGTTTTACTTCATATACTTTCAATGAAAAAATATTGCCCCCGTTTCCTCTGCAAGAAAGGTCTGCACTACTTCAAAATTTCTCAATGAGAAGAAACATTCTAACTTAAATTGCGCAATTGGTATATTTTGTGAAAAACTCTTTCAAAATATATTGAAATTCAAATACTGTACTTTGATGTAGTTGTAAGGTAGAGTAGCGCCACCTGTAAGCGAGTACCATACCTACATCGAAGTAAAGCTATTGATTTTTAATATAGTGTCGGAAAAGTTTTTGTAAAAAATACCATTGCACCATCTAAATTAGGATGTGTTTTTTTTTAACACAGGACAAATTATGATGTGTGGGAATTTTTTTTTCTCTCAGGAAATAGGGTCCAAATGTTTTTCATAGGAATTATGGAATAAAACGACCTGATGTCCACCTTAAATGCAAATTATGCCTGAAAAACTGCTGAGCGAACGAAAACGCACTCTGAGCAATAAATCTGTTGCTTTTGGCTCTGATCGGCGAGAAATAAATTTTTAGTAGCGAAGGTAGCTCTTCTCTACCTTTCAGAATGGTTTATTCTTCCGTTGACTCGGAGCACACAAGCAGTAAAATTACTAGTAACATTAGATATGGATACACAAAATACTACGAGCAGTATTACCTAATTCAGCAACGTTACAAAATATTGCAACCCGCAGTATTCACTTTCTTGCTAGCAAAGGGCGAAATAAAACTTGATTTCAGCAGTGAATTTTTTTTTTTTCATTTAAGCATTAAAGAAAAGATAAAGTGAAAATTTCAGAATGTTAAAAAAATTACATGCGTAGCTAGAAAATATCCATTAATTAATTAAAATTTTTAGCATATCTAGGGCATACAAGAGAAAGTTTCATTCCTTTCAATGTTTTTATTAGTATGATTTGCAGGTTATTTTCTTTGTATGCAAAATATTAATATTAGCATATTACTCTCAAGTAACCCCTATGAAACATTGTGGCTTCTATCAGACATCTGTGAGTAATCTCACTTTCCGAAAAAATGACGTCCGCGCTTCTTCTCAAATATCATAGTTTAATTCACAATTAAAATCTTTTAATCAAGAATGACCACACAAGAGTTTGCCGTGCAACTGAAAATCTTTTCTGCACAGCGTTCTTCTGCTAACCAGGTTGAACGAAAAATATCTTATCATTTTAAAAAACATAATATGTGCCTAATATAACTCATGAAATATCATAAAAATTGATATACTAAAACACAAATGACTTAAACTAATTTAATGAGCAATTGTAGAGCGACACATTCCGACAGAGACCACTGGTTGCAGGAAATCATTAACGTAACGTTGGGCTTTCAAAGTTCCTGTAATGAGCACCAAAGGGGATCTGGCATCGTAGGCTATTGCACCCCACACTATGACACCGACCAGTCCTTCTGGACGTATGACGCTGGACAACAAACCGTTCATCTTGGCGCTGAACACGGTGCCTACACACACGGTTTGGTTATTCGTCTCTTCCAAGACAAAAGCGAGACTCATAACTGAAATCACGCGCGTGCGTCCATTCTGAGTGGCTCCGTAACAGTCTGGTAAGCACCATTGCAGACTTTGGCGACGATGAAATGGTTTTAAGGGCAATCGTCATAAAGTTCTGCGGCTATGTAGCCCTAGTTCGTGCAGCCGTTTGCCAATGGTGCTGTTACTAAATAAACGGATAATGCATGGCGAGCACCACGGCTTGCTGAATATCCTCAAACGTGGCTGCTGGGTCACTCCACCGATGTTGACAACCCGTCTGTCCTCTATCTGTTTGGTTCGTCTAGGACTCACAGAGCCTTCCTTCCTCTGCTACGTGCCTTGTTTTTATCGACTGCGGCCATTAGCGTGTTATGGTGCTATCCTCACGACCGGTATGGAGCGTAGTACGGCAGTAAGATCATCCCGCTTCCTGTAGCCTAAAGATGCAGACTTCCCAAACCCCTCTAACTGCTAAAATTGCTTCCGAACTTTACTGAGAGGCATGATTTCCTTGCAAAGGATGCAACCAACATAACTGCACGTGTCAAAATGGCAAGCACGCGCAACGGGACGACATTATACAGCCTGCCAGTCACAGCGCTGCGAACATTCCTTGTTTGCGTCGCATACGCGTCCGAGCGTGATACATTAAAAGGTTGCGTGTTTCACTATGCCAAACCTTCGCACCAAGTTTCATTCCTGTCGGTTGCATCCTTTTGGGTGCAATTACTTTTTTTGGTAATGAATGTATTTAAAAATAAGCAGCAATTAACGAAGAACTAAGGACAATGTAATACTGTAAATATCTCATGGGCTGTGCCCAAGCTCCTAGGCCACTCCCACTGACTGCGCCACTGTAAGATTGACGCCTTTTTTTGCTAGTATTGCGATGGCTGCCGTAGGAAGCCACAGATTTGGAGACGGCTGTTAACTGGGCTGAACACAATGACCTTCCTCCGAAATATAAATTATGTTCACAAGGGTATGAGATGCAGCTATATGGTACGTCGTGCAGAGCAAAAATGCGGGCATAGATTCAACTAAGATTCTTTATGTTAGACACGTTAATTTCTTGATATTTCTGCACTGAAAAATGCGTTGCATTATGATTATTCAGGGAAATATGATGGATAAATATGTGATATGAAATAAATGTGTAATTATTTTCCATAATAAAATACCTGTCCATAATTAATTCTATTACCATAAGAGTTATTTCCAGGAAAATAGTTATAAAACTTTCGCATCATATCGGGAACTACTTTCTTGGGTGTGATCAAATTTTATTTAAACAAAGCGGAAAGATACACACAAAATCTGGAAATTTTTGAAAACTTTCTCAATCGGAAGTCCAGCCAAACAGACTAAGATACGAGTGTAAAAAATAAGCTAAGGTATAAATTATAAATAAACTGTTTGAAAAATTTAAAAACATAATTTTGATAACCTAACGCTTATTACTTTCCGAATGATCTCGTATATTGTGAAAAAAAATTACATTGTTTTGCATTTTTATTGGAACAATTTTCGTTGGATATTGGCTGAAGAAAATCCACGATTCAGTCGAAACCAACAATGATCGTAACTTCAGCTTAAGAAAACATGTGATATGTAGGAAGTATTTACTCGCTTTGTATTGCTTTAGAATTGCTGTAATCCATCAGCTTCTATAAAGCACGAAATGCCTTTATACACCGAAGAGCAATTGAATTAGAGATACCTGTCTAGTAACGTGTAGCACCACCTTTCCCTCTGATGCCGTCGGCGATTCGTCTCGGCTTGGACTCGACAAGACACCGGAAGTATTGGGAAGCCATACGGATACACGATCCCTGAACATGCTCCCATAGTTCACGAAGATTCCATGGAGAGGGTCACAGCCTCGAACATCTTTCTCGATGGCCTCTCAGATGTGCTCGATGGGATTGAGATCAGGTGACCTAGCTGGCCAAGGAAGCGAGGTCACATCGGTGAAGTGTTCATCCAACCATTCGGATACAATTCGGGGGCGATGGCACGGTACATTGTCTTGTTGCAGGATGAGGTCCCCAGTGGGATGTTGATGACATACAAATGGGAGCAAATGGTCGTCCAGTATATCCCAATAATGTTGACCTGTGAGGGACGATGCCACACGTACCAGAGGTCCCATTTCAGTCCACGTAAACAGTCCTCAGACGAGAATGCTACACCCACCAGCTTGAAGGGTACCCTGCTGGCAAGAAGGATCCATCGCTTCATGTGGTTTGAGCCGTACTCGTATCCTACCATCCACTTGTACCAACGTTAATCTCGACTCATCAGTCCAGTCAACATTTTCCTACATGTCTAGGGTCCAGTGGCGATGTTTCCGCGCCCATGCTAATCTTTGCACCCTCTGATGTGCGGTCAGCAGCGGTACCCTCGTGGGACGATGGCTTCTGTACCCCATAGCGAGGAGATGGTTCTGGATGGTGTAGCTGCTTACACGTTTTTGTGCACCAGCGTTAAATTGCCGAGTGATTTCTTGCACTGTGGCCCGTCTATCCGCTGTTACAATGCGAGCTAGCCGACGATGACCCCCTCATCCACACGCTGTTGTCCACGGCAGTTGGCCTTGCAGAAATGGTTTTACCAGATTCGGTGTACTCACGGTTCACCCATGACACAGTGGCTCGTGAAAATCCCAGTGCCTGCATGACTTCCCCGATGGAGTGACCCATTCGTCTGGCCCCGACAATTTGCCCGCGATCAAATGCGCTTAGATCCTTCGTCTTACCCATACTGCACCCGACTCGTACTGATTCCCGTCGCATCACTCCTAATATTGTCGGATCGCTGCATACGTTATGCATTTCCGTTCATAGGGCCGCTCACAGCGCCACATTTGCATATTGCCAGCTGTCTCTAATTCAACTGCTCTGCAGTGTATACAAACTACCGCGACCAACCGAAAAATTACGTCTTGAGTGAGTAGGATTTCCTGACTTGTGCTTTGAATTTACAAGACCTCTACGAAATTTGCAGAAGTCTTCCACAGCCAGTATTGTTGTTAGTGAAAAAAAGATAATTCAGGCGTCGGTAACTTCTGTGGCGATAATGTGTTCCCTGGTGACACCGCATATATTCTTAGTCGGAGAATGCAGTGATCTCCGCACGAAAACAGTCAGTTCACATCAGTACTAGTGATCGGAAGTTTCGTTTGGTGACGCTTCTGTTAGCTTGTAAACAGGCGGGCAGAAATTCTGTGAAGAGTAACAGGCAGTTTCGGGAGTTGTAGTTTTCTGTGCGGCACAAGTTTTCTGTGCGGCACAAGTTTTCTGTGCCCATATCGTTAAAAAATTAATACCAGGGCACTTTCTATTCTTAAGTTTCATTCCCGTTTCTAGGTATTCAGAATTATATTTTGTTTGTATAATAATTGGTGTTGAGTCAACAGCGAGTCGTGCAATGATAGCGTCTCAATTGAGGTTCCGCGATTTTGGCACCAATTCTTCAAATAGTGACTGCCTCTTGGTTTTCCTTCCATGATTCCGCGTGCCAGAAACGATCATAACGCCTCGTGTCTTTGAATACCTGATCATGTTTGCATCTATTCGTTATTGGTTTGTCACCTTGTTCAAATTGTTGAAACGTTCTATTATCCAGTTTGTAGTTAGCTGTCTACCATCCTTGAGAAAGCCATCTGGTTGATGTGCAAAGTTTGGAAACTTTTATTTTTATTCAACGCCAAGAAATTTTAAATCGCTAGTATATTTATAATATTTAAGAACAATTGGTGTATTGTTCGTTGTTATTAAATAGTTATTAATTAAAGATTCTTAAGCTCCTTGGGAGAAAAAGAGGAAAGCAGCACGAATCTTACACTGGTGTGCAAAAATTAAGGATGAAGAGGAGAAGTAGGCCTAATAGCGGAACGAGAAGGCTTAACGGACCGAAAAACCACTCAAGAGATAGATTAGGGTCCGGCACAGTAGGGCATGCGCATATATGCAGCATGAAGGGGTTGGGGAGTGTCACAGGTATATAAAGCACACGGGCGGTGTACGCGCAGCAATTCGGTGAAAGCTATTGCACAGTGTACATCGGTTTGAACGACTTCGAGTTGCTGCCACCGTGTCATATGGCCAACAGGCAATCCAGTAGAAGACATCTGGATGATTTAACCCGAGGTCGCGTCATTGGGAAGTTGGAAGAAAGTCGAAGTGTGACTAGTGTGGCGGAGGATTTCGGGATCGCTCACAGCATCGTTTCACGAGCTTGGAGAGCATTTCAAATGACAGGAACAGCTGTCCGAGAGTTTAGCAGGGGTCGTCCACAAGCAATCACGACGGCGAACGACAGGTATATTGTCCTACAGGCGAGAAGAGACAGACGGCAGACAAAGGGAGAAATCGCAAGGCACATGCAACAGATAACTGGACGTCCGTTATCGCGTTTTACCGTGGCTAGGTGGCTGCACAAAGGTGGTCTATTTGTACGACGACCAGTACGGTGTGTGACATCAACATCTGCTCATCGGAGACAACGGTATCTGTGGTGCCAGTAACACAAGAACTGGACACATCAGCAATGGGGTCGAGTTCTCTTGGCGGATGAGAGCCAATTTAGTCTGACGAGCGATTCTGGACGTATACACATCTTGAGAGAGCAGGAAACACGCAATCACACCTCCAACATCATCGAAAAGGACTGGTTTGGAGGTAGCGGAGTTCTTGTTTGGCGCGATATCATGCTTGGTAGCCGGACTGAATTCCACATCTTCCAAGGAGGTTCAGTCACTGGTGTCCGCTATTGTACCGAGGTTCTCCGGCCTCACGTGCGTCTGTTTAGAGGTGCTGTGGGTCCTGAGTTCCTCTTCATGGACGACAAAGCTACGCCTCGTCGTACAGCGGCTGTCGCAGAGCTTTTGGAGAGTGAAGATATTGAACGCATGGATTGCCCCCAAGGTCTCCGGACCTAAATCCAATCGAACACATGTGGGACCTTCTCGGGAGACGCTTGACAGCACGTCACCAGCCGCCAGGAACGATTACACAGCTGCGATTGGCGCTACAAAAGGAATGGGCAGCGATGCCTCAACAGCTCCTTAACAACCTCGTCCTCAGCATGGACAGACGTTGTAAATCCTGCAACGTAGTCAGGGGTGAACATATCCTCTACTAAAGACTTTATTTTTCTTGGCAGACGCCTGCCAGATGGACGTTTCTGTCTTCTGTTCTGTTGAGCTCGAAGCTACCTTTTCATTATAGTGCCTTTGTATCCTTTGGATTCCTTGTTTGGACGGTTTTGCCTACTTGGCCCATAGTCTAACATCTTGGGGATCTAATGGTATGATTTGAGTCCATGTGGAGCACTTCTGCACGACGTTACATTCGAAAAACCGTCTCGCCCTTAAATTTTGCACGCCAATGTATATTTAATATTCACGAAAACTGTTCTTGCTTGACAAAAAATACACTATAATGCATGGTAACTTCCCACGTGTCTCAATTTGGAGCATTCTTAACTCCTGTACAGTTGAAGTTATCTAAATCTGGGCAAAGCTCTTACGTAAGAATTTTCGATTCCTCTTGAAAGTGCACTTTGGATCCCATTACTATTTATCCCTTTAACATTGTTGCAACAGAAAAAGTTAGACAATGAAATCCTTGAAATACTTCTCTCGTATTTAAGAAAACTATACGTATGTGCAAGAAATGGGGATTCACTATGTAAATGATTGAAGCGTTTGATCATGATCATAATCATATGTAGAGCATTTTAGGAAGAGAGTGTCTGACCCCAGGTCTTAAACAACTCTTAGAAATAGGAAACTAGGAGATTTGGGCTAGAGCGCCCGATAGGAATGTGACACGGAAGCGAAGCAGAAAGGGGGAGGAATACGCTCTTATTTATTACCGGGGGGCAGTACCCGGGATCCGACGGCTTAATGTGCCCATCCGACGCACGGCGGATATTTAGTGGATCGAGCGTTCGTACCTGCCTGGAATAGAACCTGAGGCACTTTCCGTTGCAGTTACGAACGTTGCCCACTATCCCACCGGCGGCCTTGAAGCGTTTGACTGAAGACAGCGTTTTAATAAATATGCTAGCAGATCTTCAAGTTGTAAATAAATTGCCCTTTGACGATGCGCTAAGATTTTATGTTCAACTCTGTTAGACTTTCTTGTCAGAGAATATTGTAACCACTGTATATTCTTTAAAATCCTGGCAACGAGAAATATTCTTCGACAGAATTTTTTAATCATATCGTTAATGAAATCTTACGTTTGCACTTTTTAGTGAAATCCGTCGTTCCTCTGTACACCATATTGTTTGGAATCAGCAAACATTGTGTAGAACTGAATGTGTAATCCAGATGCAATACAATAATGTAGCACTGATGATTTCTGTCCAATATTCTTATCAAGTTTGAATATTGACAATTAAAGTTCTCAATGCCAGATACTGCAGACCTCGGAATGTTTCACTAGTGTTAAAACGAAATGCAACATTTCGAATTATTGTGGGGAATCGAACAAAAATGTTTGAGAGAAGGCAGATTTCTCAAAAAAAGGGGAATATATATTTTTTGTGAGGACTACAGACTGGTTGACCATTTGTAAAGCAAATTAGTTTAAAAGTGGGTACCCGTTCTTCATTAGGAAAGCAAGAGTAAATATATTCAATGACACATTTGATGATAGCCGCTGCTATGTTACACAAAATTAGATTTTTTAAGACTATGCAAACCTTTCGCCGTCCCCTCTAGCTGGTGCTGCAGGGACTTAATCGGCCGGTGACCTGTGCTGTCAGTTCGTACATGAAGCCAAGCATGGAAGTCGATAAAGTTCATTTTCGGCACTGTTTGTAATTCATGATTAATTTAGCGAAAAGTGCGAGTGAAGCATACGGTTCAACATGTAATTCGTATGGCGGAACGGTTATGGGTGAGCGGACGTATCGAAAATGGTTTGCCAGGTTTAAGAAAGGTGATATAAGCTTGGAAGACAAGCCACATGCAAGAAGAACGCAGGAACTCGCAGATGAGAAGCTGAAATCGCTGTTGCAAGAGGATGCCACCCAATCTACCACGCAACTGGCGAAACGATTGAAAGTGGCTCAGTCGACGTTTTTACGGTGCCTACATCCCTTGGAGAAGATACGAAAGATTGGCAAGTGGTTTCTGCATACTTTAACGAAGCGTAAAATTGATCAACGATTGGGCATCTTCATGTCGTTGGTGAAGAGGTTTCAAGGGAAGAATTTCTTGAAGTAGGTTGTCACCGAGGATGAGAAATTGATTGATTGCGACAACACCGTACGCAAGCGATCCTGGGTCGACCCAGGTCAGCCATCAACATCCAGTAAAAAACAGGATATCCACGGGAAAAAGATGCTGATGTGTGTATGCTAGGATATGCAAGAAGTGTTGTACTTCGAACTGTTGAAACCGGGAGAAATAATCACTGCACAACGATATAGCAAAATGTTGATGAACCTTAGCGCCGCAATCCAGCAGAAACGCCCATGGACAGGTAAAGGTCGTAGCCCTGTCATTTTGTTACACGATAATGCCAGACTACATGACGGTGCTACCACGAAATCAGCATTTGTACAGTTACACTGTAAGGTATTACTGCACCCGGCTTAATCCCCGGACATTGCATCCTTAGACTTTCATCTGATTCGCTTTATAAAACATGCCTGAGCCCAACAGCTGTTCATTACAGCTGTAGAGGGGAAAATGTCGTCACTGCGTTCTTCAGCTCAAAACCCAAGCCCTTTCACAGGGACATTTATTTGTTGCCTGAAAAATGTCAAAGCGTCATTGATGCTAACTGAAAATATTTATTTCAATAAATGTGTACTTGTTTGCTGATTGTTCCTGTTCTCTTTCTACTTCATATGGCGGAACCTTTTGCATAACCCTAATACTGTATAACCACAACTCTGCTACTCGTCACGTGTGGGAGTTTTCCTGAAAGTAAGGTTCTTTCCTGCGCGATATGAAAAGAAAGGTTCTCTTTTAATTTTCCAATATTACGATTTGTTTTTCGTACATGTTTGTTTTATATATATTTTTTCAACGTAACGATTTTTTTATTTACATTGAGGTAACTTCACTCCTTTTCAACGAGTGTACCAACTTAAAACGTTTTTCAAAGACTTGTCTTGTCGTTGCGGTCTCGAAAGGCGATTTTTCAATTAATATATTTACGTGCTCTTGATACATTCTCTTATATTTTGAACAATATATCCTTTTTTTCAGTAGTCCAAAGCTACATTTGTGTTAAATAGGAAAGCTATTTTCTTTTATTTCTTAGTTATTGAGGGCCATATTCATACCCATGCGGCGAGGTCACCAACAGCTTCCAGCAGATGGAGCTGCCACCAAAGGTTCTCCAGGGTGTCGTAAATGGCAAATTTTAGCCTGAAGCGACTCATTACTGCTAGCATACACTTAGCACTACAAGGAAAGCTGTGTTAGTTGGAGTAGTAATCCCACCATGACTGCCATTTTATTTTATCCAAAAAGGATCGAGAAAAATTGCTTCAGATGTTCTGCTGTTCATACCCAGGTTGATCACATGCCAACACTGCTGTCTGGCTTCGGTTGAGTGCAAATAGCAAAACAAGGTCAAGCCATTGAAGGAGATTTATGAGCAGTCTAACAAAGTGAACGAAACACTTTTTGTTATAGAATCATTTCTTCGGCAGCGGAAACAGCACAAGTACTACGGCGAATGTTTATTGAATTATAAAGATCAAGAGTTCCAATCACCATAAATCTGATAATGAATCATTACTAACTGAAAATGATAATGAATCATTACAACTGAAGAAGAAACGAAGTAACACGAAAATAATTTCAAAAAGATATGGTGGCATTTCCTTGTTTTATTCGCTACCACGGTAGGCTTTCCTCTTTAACCTGATTAATTTGTACCACGAAATCTAGTGAAATCTAATATCGCACGTACGAATGCGCTGCTGGATTCAAAGTACAGTTAGAGTGGGCTAAACACTTGTTGATACGAAGCCATTTACTTCTCTTTTATGGCAAGAAAGCAACTAATGTTTGGTGGAAATTTTGTAAAATCTCCCTCCCTTTTTCACACACACAATCCCATGAAGGACCTGTCTGATTATAGCAATGTCGGGCCCTTCAACACACAGACACACAAAGACAAGGAAATTCTATTATACCTACAAGTTTGAACGTCTTGTACGTTTTTCAGGCACTCTTGCGGAAGCTTAAAAATTTAGGGGTAACGTGATGCTTGTGTCGGACTTTTTATAAGTTTAACAGCGGGACGCTCTCAAAGTTGCAGTTACGTGTATTTAGTGTTCGTTCTTTTAGAGACGAATCAGCAATCCACTAGGTTTTTCCAACATATACACTATCTCATTGTTCTTTAGTGGCCAATATTACTGTATAAGATAGAGTGTTATGTTTTCTGAAATAATTTAATGTTTAAAAGGTTTGTATCCTGTTATTTCTACAATTTTAGTCTGCATAAAAATAAACACATGCACTTTATATAGCATACAGTGTAGTATGACAAAAACCGATTATATATAATTTTGATCAGTTACATTGTCATTTTTTATTTAAAAAACATTTGTTTGCAGCATGTAGCTTTCGACTCGGGGCAAAAATGGAAATTTGTCAAACTAAGTGCTACCTATTTCGAAAACACCGTTTTTACAGACTGATCAAAATATCACAAAACGCATATCAACATACACTGTTTGAACCGATTTGGGGAAAACGTGATGAGTTGCCGTTCAAAACATGATTAGAAGTAAACCGTAGGATAAAATACAAAAAGTGGGGAACTAATGAAATAAACAAATCGAGTTTCTCCTGTAGGATATGTGTTACGAGTAACTTCTAGCACGTCAACTTAGTTGCGTGTCATGTATTAAGCAAACTCCTGTACGAACGTCTGTTTCAGCACTTGATATTTCGTTGGAGTTATGTGACAAGATGCATTTTGTGTTCCTATAAATTCCCAAACATACTTTTCAGGGTTACGATCAGACTCGTGCAAACCTAACAATTCAATACTATCCTCAACCATGCTGAAGATAACTACCTGGCCTCATAAGGCAGAAAAATGTCATCAATTAAGATGTCTGAAAGTCCGTTTGCAACTTCATAAGACATAACATCTGGCCCCACTGCATTTCTTCGATATCGTATTGCTTTTCTAAGTTCATACTTAATGGTATAGAGATGTGTAATCCCACAGATAGTGATGTTTCTCGAAAAGCATTGCAGAAATGCCGCTAATGGGAATAGGAGAATATGCTGTGTTTCTCGTTCTCCTGAAACGGGAACGCGTCGAATTTATCAGACTCCACGCCAAAGAGCAAATCGTCACTTAAACAAACTGACAGCAACAATTACGTCTGCAGGTGGAATGTTCGTCACACCATTTCGTAAGTTCTGTGAATTGACAAGTTATTACAGGGTTACGCGACATCAGTACATGGTGAATATGTTAGGAACCATTGCATAATTTTGCTTATTGCGCGAATTTAAATACCCATGTTAATCACGAAACGGTGACATCCTGCTGACCAGTAGGAAAGCGCCGCAACTGTATCCACAGTCATTCATGTAGGATTTATTTTCGTCTGTGTGGTCCACAAAGGAAGCATTTCAGTCGAGTTCTTGAAACGAAGGTATGCTAGGTGGAACTTTGAGTATCACGATTGGAACGCTGTTATGCACAGAGAAGACACACTGTAATACGGGAAGAGAGAAGTGCGTGGGTTTGGAGAAAATATACGTCCATATTTCTAATAGGGAAACAGTACTACCTGTTCGTCCGACTAACCTACCATTCGCCGCAATCTCTGTATTTTGTAGTTCAACACATCTAACCTAAATACGGTTGATACTTAAGATCTTCCCTTTGGCAGGTAACCGTGCTAACTACTAGGCCAACAGCGGTTTGTGTATTGAGTGCATGCATACGCCAGAGTCGGTGGCTTTACAAAATGTCAGAACGTTCATTATAGTTATAAATTTTAAATTTTAAATAAATTAAATTAAAAAATAAATATATTTGTGCAATATTTAAACAAAAATAGGGATCCATTCTTGGCTGTTTCCATGGTTACCGTTATAAACGCAATTTGCAGACGGGTCCCGTAGTGCTTCAAGTTTCAGACAATATTCAACAAAGTTAACTGCCGTGTCTGACCGTGATTTTCGCCAGGATCCTTTGTTGCAAGTTCCGGTAGATTTGAAAATTGTCTGTATAAGAACATTCCCAACTCGAAGAACTCTTTGAACACACTCAGGATGGATTGTATTTTCAGATCATTTGTTGACTCTACGCACTGAATCATTTCAGTAAAGGCAACATTTGAATTCATCAGACCATACGACAGCTTTCCACTGATCAATACTCCACCTCTTGTGAGCTTTTGCCAAAAATAATGAGCTTTTTTATGAACTGAATTTATCACTGTACTCAGCCTCGCAACACTACTCCTACCATAAGCAATGTTCGCTAAGATGTATCAGTACCAAGTCCATTCCCAATGGATGAATGCCTGCCGTGTTTGAAACATAATTGGTTGTGCAGGCGTGAAAGTTTGGACCGGCCTCGACTTGTCAAAATTGTGCTTCGGACACTGATTTCGTTTTATTTTCAGTCGAGTTTGACTTACAGCGGATTTTATTAACACGCAGAACTGTTCTTTGCTGGCACCTATAAATTAATAAACATCCTTGACACTGTGTCCTTTACCGACCAAAGGCCATGACATCCTTTTTGGGTTCCACACACGCGTACTGCTGTCTTTCCCCATTTATTTTAATATTTCATATTTTCAGATTGAAAGTTTGCCTGTAGGAAGAAGTAACACGAATTTTATTGTTATACAACCCAGAAATGTTTAAATAAAATTCTAAATATAACCTTTGAAAAAAATCATGTTACGTGATTAAATACAATGCTGCAACTGCTTAATCTGTCGTCCGGTGTGGTTATTAAAAAGGTAAGCGCACTAAATTACTGAAAACGTTATTTATAAATGCATAAAATTGTCAGTTGCACATCACTTTGTTTGGAACTTCTGATCAATAGTCAAAAAGCGAGCTAATTAGCTCCGAAATTTTTAATAATAACCAGTAAACATCTGTAGTTTTCTTCATGTTAGTAAACTTTATTACGTCGGCTAGTAGCTCATTTTCCAAGTGCTTGTTAGATATCGCCCATTTAATGAAAATAACTACCCTGCAATATGTGGAGAATCTACGGACCGAGCGGAATTGTTTCCAAAGTTCAATATGAAGATAGGAACAACTTGGGTAGTTTAATTGTTACGAAGCACATATAATGCCTGTAGGACAGTGTTACGCGAAATCCTTCTCACGCTCCATCAACACACAAACTTGGTCATCAGAGCACATCAGGTGCGATTCATGACCTTAAATAAACGCATTAAAGGCTTAATGAAATATTTACAAGATCCACTTAATACCACATTTTTTCTTTTCACTAATACAACTTTACTAAATAAAGACAGATTTTACCGCAAAGCTTATGTCAAATTGTAGTTTTAATCAGAAAATCAAATGTATGGAGTGTCAAGTTAAAATACAGAAATTAGGTGTTTAAACTTGGAATATTATTATTGATCTATAAAAAACGTTAAATTAGGGCCAAATTTTCCATTTGATCATTTTTCTTCTTGCATTTTTCAAATAATATAAAACGTAAAGTAAAGGGAAAGATAAAGTGCAGTTTTAGTGTCCCAATCGTTCCATGCATGTCAAAAAAGAAAAAAATACAAAAGACAAATAAGTTTCTACATTAATGAGGTGAAGTTATAATCACTGTCATTAGGACTACCAAATTCAAAAGATCGGATTATATTTTTGAAGGTATCTTTCGAGCTCAACAAATATCTGCACGTGTTGCAGAAGTTTTAAAACGATATATACGAAAACATATTTAATTTTGTAAAAATGATAGGCTTTTACCTCAGGAAAAAAATGCCTTTACCATTAAATAGCTATAAATTTCATTAACATCTGATTTCTTTACCTAAATGTTTTCTCTGCGGTTCTAAATTCTTTTTTGTGGGTATTGAAAATTTTCATCTTTAATAAATGTTGTACACACTTAGGTAGGCAGATTTTATTACTCATTCACTAAACATATTCGTAGAAAACAACAAATGGAAGTGTTGTTCAAAAAGCTGTAAATTTGCAGTATCCGATGTTAAGGTAAATATACTTTTTCAAGAACAACTGACAAGATTTCACTACACATTTCGGCTGAAATGTCGTGCGAAGAAAGAAAATGCCTTACTCGGAAACATTATGTTACACTAAAGTCACACTGTTAGCAAAAATGACTTAAAACGCTTAAGACAATATCAATAATTTGAGGCAGTTATTAACCATATTTCGATTTATTGTTCACACGGTGAACTAAATATTTATGATGTAGATGTTTCATTAATTAATTCCGAAGTGGTTTTGATGTAAATCGAATAGAATTACCTTCCTACTTTAATATAGAATTATTTTTTCTAAAGATTTCAAACAAAGTAGGAATAAGAAAAAGAGGTAATTTTAATGCACGGTTGTGGTGTTACTATTTATCTTCTCTTGGGATATTTACGCGAATGTTCACGATAAACTGCTTAAAAATGGACGGTGTTACCTCTACTAGGACTATATCTAGGTTCTTTATGCAAGACCTTCGAGATTCCTCGAAAAAGTTTTTGAATTTCTCCTTTCCTGGAATGTTGAGATTTTAGGTTGAAAGAAGAAAATGCATTGGATTTAAATTGACACTTGTTTTTAGGAAATGATATATCAAGTGAAAGTATGTGAACAAAAGTGACTGGACACTGTAAGTACATAGAAAAATAGTATTGATTTACATCAGTAGCGTGTTAGCTCTCCATTTCCAGAAATTACAGCAGCCACCTCTCAATGTAATCTATACTATTCCATGAAGTACGGAGTGGGAATGATCCTTTATTCCATCTTGAGTACATCGGCCAACACTGTCAGTGCGGAAGGTTATGTTGGACCAGATCTCACCCGTCGGTCAATATCATCCCAGGGGTGCTCAATGGGATTGAGATCCGGTCTCCAAGCAGGCGAGTTCATGCACGAGATCTGTTTTCTTTCATACCAGTCCATTTTAACCCTGGAAACATGACAAGCGGCATTGTCGTCCTGGAAGAAATCATCGTCGTGTCCGCAAGAAGGTCACAACGTTGGGAGGATGGGGTTATCCAGAATATCTCTACACAGTCAGAATTCAATTTGCCATAAATAACAATTAGTATACTCATTCATTACCAGCTGAAACAGCTTCACACCATAACACCATAGGCTCTGTGCATCACAGTCGGCATTGTGTAGTCCAGTAGCAGATGTTCTCCGGGTAACCGCCAAGCCTAGATACGTCCGTCCGATCAGAGTAATATGAAGCGGGATTCGTCGCTAGATGACATCTGCTGCCATTCCTCAATGTCCGATTTTCGTTCTGTCGACAGCATCGCAGCGGCGCAGTTTTATTTGTCTTTGTAATGACAAGTATATGTGCGGCTACTCAGCCTTTTTACCCAAGTGCATGGACCTCTTTCCGAAGTGTCTTTGTCAAGACCATTACATCTGGGGCGATCTCGAACTTATGTGCTATGGCGTACATTGGAATAGACTCCCGCACCATATGAATTTAATCACAGTTTGATTGACGGCGTAGAATATGGGAATATTCCCCTCGGTAGTTCAGCATTATTTCGGTAAGACTGCTCAAACAAACAACGTTGTTTTATAACCGTATAAATAGTAAAGGAAAACGGTTTTCCGAAGCAAAAGCAAATTTCCGTAAAAGGAGGAACCCTTTAACAATTTTGTACTTCTCGCAGCCTTATTAGAATTTAAAATGATTCACTATAAACATTATTGAAAATGCTCTGTTTCACTTACACTACGTGTAACATGTTTACTAAAATTGTTGGGTATTGTTTTCTAGACTGACGCGCTCCGTTATTTGTAAAGCGATGCCAAATCAAAACTGAGAACCACATTTAAACCTAAAAGCAACATTTTAAAAATTCAAACTGGACACAATTTCTATACAGCTCTATCATTTACCAACAGAAAATAAATAATCCATCTTAAATTGTTCTAAATTAATGTTTTCAGTAAATTATTAAAAAATAAATTATTTATTCCATCCTTCCTTAAACGTTAAGTGTAATATATGATTTAAATTGCAATTGGAAGACTCCTTCAACAGTTGTTTTGCTGGAGGACATTTCAACGTATAAATAAAATATCGAGTTCTAGTGCAGCATGGAATTAGGTAACATGCGATATTCGAACAAATAAATTGTTCCTTTAGCAGTTAGCAGTACAGTGTTGTCTTGGTTAAAGCATTGGCCGAGTATTCTGATTAATGTAAATTCATACTGAAAGCAAGTACGTTTTTTTTTCGAAAGAGTCGTTACATCGGTTACAGGTAGCTATATGGGCACGGTTCAGGACCCGCATGTGAGAAGGTTCTTGTGCTGGTCGTAAAGGCTGATCTCTCTCTCATCCTAGAACGAATGGACCTTAATTAGGGACGCGCGACAGCTTATGGTACTGAAGTGTTTGACATAGTTGGTATTAAACACCCAAAGAAATACATTTCCTACGTCTTATTTACGTACGTATTTCGAATCCGTTCTGACGCAAATTAAATTTATCAAAGCTATTCGACATCAATGGATCCGGTTAGGAAAACAATGAAATTATTTCTACAACCGATGAAACATTACAGAAATGCAAAGGCCGTTCGATAAAAAAAGGAGAGTAATTGTTTTTTTAGTGGACAACAGTGCGAAAGGGAAAAATGACCATGCAGACGACTTACTGAATTAACAAAGTATTTATAGCACAAATTATTATCTGTGCCTGACGATTCTGGTTTTGTTATAGCGCAGTTGTTTAGGGTTCGTCTTTATTTTGCCATACAGCTATGGAGGTCATAGATTCAGAGTTAAGAAATCAAATGCGTTGTGCGATAAAATTTTACTATCGTTTTGGTAAAACGGCTTCAGAAACAGTTGATTTAATGAAAGAAGCTTAAAAGAATAAATATTTTGGGTGAGTCAATAATTTTTAGATGGAACCATGATGTTAGAAAAGTGCGTTTATCTGCAGAACTCGCCCCTATGCATGGTTGACCTGAAAGTGTTGATACGGCGGGTATTGTTTACACTGTCTCGGCAATCCTGCAATAAGATCGACGAATGACGCGTGAAAACATAGCGACGTCAACTAATGTTTCAAAAACGTTGGCATTCCGTATTCCACGCAAAAAATCACTGCTGCATCGTAGGTTTTCCGGATGGGTTCCTCATCATCAGTCGAGAGAAAAATTGTTAGCCGGAGATCAGTTGTGTCATGAATGGAAACAAATGATTGCAAAGGATCCGAACTTTCTAAACACAGGAATAACTGCCGATTAAACATGAGTCCACAATTCCGACCCACTCACGCAGCGCACGGTTAGTGTTTGGAAACAAACGCCAAACCAAATCAACTGAGAGGGTGTTGATCATTTTCTTTCATTATAAATGTGAAGGCTAGCAGCATTCCATTCTTCACAATTTGTGTGAATGCTGAGCATTACATTTCAGTCTTCAAGAGTCTGCGACGACACACATCTATTAAGCGGCCGGAAGTGATGGGCAAATGGGCCCTAATGCATGATAACGACCGACCGTATGTGGATGCTTGGTTTAACAGTTTTTTACGAAATGTCCTATTGAAATCAGGTCACAGCCTGCCTACAATCCTGACCTCGCCACTTGCTATATCTGGTTGTTTCCATCAAAAAAGAAAACGTTTCTTGGCACAATATTTAACACACATGCTGATGTTATTCAAACTGTAGAGGGTTCGCTAAAGCAGTTCCCACAAAATGCCCTCTCCAAATGCTTCCGAAAGGGGACTGAACGATTAGACCTTTTCATATCATTCCAGGGAAGATACTTTAAGAGAGAATACCATATATTTTGCTGTACCTATATTTTTCATTTTCTGTGATTTTGCTCTAAGCTTTTGTGGAAGGGCCTTTGTAAATGTGAAGAAACGAAAAATAAATTAAACATCAAACCCTTAAACGACAACAACATAGCTGCGGAATGTCAAGTTAACCGCTGTCTCCGTCACAGATCCAGTGTTAAATGTCAGCCTCCAAATTTACTAGCTCGGTGTACTTTTTCGGCATTTTCATTTCCTAGAGTAGTTGGTGTTAATATGTTTGGTCACTCCTTTATGAGTTTCAATCCATTGTAAAATAAATGTCATTTTGACATATTTTTAAATAATGTTTTAGGAATACATCACATAACATGCCCCTCGCCGCCCCGGTGGCGCAGTGGTCTAAGCGGTGGCCTCTCATCATTCGTCCGGAAGGGGTCCGGGTTCGAATCTCGGCGAGGCATGGATGTAGTGTTTGTCTTACGGTACTGGCTCTTTCCCTTCCCTGGAACCAGTGACCCTAAATTAGGGACGGGCGACTTCTTATACCCCATTGAGTTACTCACGGTGGTCTTTAAACCTCCAATCAAAAAAAAATTAAAAAAAAGACATCACTTTCAATTTCTTTCGCTTGGTTTTTCTTATGAGACGATTTATAATGAAAAAGTTATTTTGACGTATGGAATTTGAAAATTCAATTTAAACTTACAAAAGCATTTTACATTTTCCCTACCATTCTAATTCCACTTGCTTTGCATGACCACTTTCCCTGTTGATCACTTGTTTATTTCATTTTTCAAGACAGCTAGAGATACGGTGTCACGTCTTTCCCGTCTGACCGATCTGCAGACATCGATATTTCAGGCAACTAAATCTTGTTAGGGCCAATAAATCGGAAATCCTCTTTGAACTATTGTAGCTTGGACTCAAAGTTTGAACTTTCTGTTCTTGTGAATTTGTTATTCATACCCTACCTGTTTCATTTAATTTCGTCTTTAATTTCACAGGAGTTAGGTCATCCTCGAGAAAACAGCGTTAGCCAACTAGCCAAAACAATGAAACATATGGCAGTGAAAACAACATAAATCACAACAGCAAACGTCGATATATTTAAAACTAACATTCGTAACTAAATGACGAAAAATATGAT
This sequence comes from Macrothele yani, assembly GCA_039090855.1. Taxonomy (NCBI): domain Eukaryota; kingdom Metazoa; phylum Arthropoda; class Arachnida; order Araneae; family Macrothelidae; genus Macrothele; species Macrothele yani. The sequence continues at coordinate 78,553,207 of CM077033.1, read as the reverse complement.
ATTGTCAATAGTGTTAAGGCACCTGGCATGACATACAGTCAGCGACTTCACTTATTATAATTGGACTTAACGATTTGCAGGAACAGTACTTTGAACTAAAAAGATACAACCTAGGAAAATCAAAATGTTTATTTCTTTTTTCAGAAAGGTATATACCCAAATTTTGAAGATGACAATCCGATTTTGGAGTAAATGTGACAAGGATGGTAAGTCAGATAAAATCCGAAAACTTGAAAATTTTCATCGTCCTGGAGCGGGACTCGAACCCGCGTCTACCAGAAAACGCCCGGGTATGCTAACCACTAAATGTGACAAGGATGGTATCTGACTTACCATCCTTATCACATTTACGCCAAAAATCGGATTGTCATCTTCAAAATTTGTATTATATGGCGTAATCCCGTATTTCTTTCATGATGTATCTGCTTCTCCGGGCAAACACGGGATAAGATTCTTAACCTCCTGATTCGCTAAACATGAATGCCGGTTGCTTCGACTAACGAATCCTGTGATGGTTGTATTCAAATTGATCGGAAACTTGAAACTTGGGCGTTCTGGGTGGTGTAGTGCTTAGCATACCCGGGCGTTTTCTGGGAGACGCGGGTTCGAGTCCCGCTCCAGGACGATGAAAATTTTCAAGTTTTCGGATTTTATCTGACTTACCATCCTTGTCACATTTACGCCAAAAATCGGATTGTCATCTTCAAAATTTGTATTATATGGCGTAATCCCGTATTTCTTTCATGAGGTATATACCCTTTTTCCTGTGTCACAAACGTTTCATAATTTTACAGTTTCCTACTAAGGAATTTAGGTATACCTCAAATCCAGTTTCCACAATATTACGCTGAAGTAATGCACAGTTTTAGAACTCATCCGGTTGGTATGAAGCATAAACAAAAACACAGCTGGAAATAAAAAACGCGTACAAGTGCCATACGTCGGCTTAGAACTCAATCAGACTAATAAATACGGTACATAAACAATCTGCAGGTTCCAAATTTGAAAGTAAAAATCTGCTGGGGGTGAAGAGCAGAAAGTGGAAAACAGAAATAAAATGCTATGAAAAATTAGTCATTTGAACAGATAAGTACCTACCCGTGAACGTAGCTGTTGATGGTGACAAGTTTTGTCACTTCGTAATAATTGAGATTAAAAAGAAAAAAACTGTAAAATTCTACTGCAACCGTAATGCAGTTATAGCGCAGTGAGGTAGTAATAATTAATTGAGTTAATCTTGTTGTGTAATCAGCATTAAACGCAGCGTGGCTGCAAAAGTCGAGGAAATACATAAATTTGGCAATTGCAAGTCAAAGAAATGTCTTTCTTTTCAAAACAATCTACAGAAATTTGGCAATAAATTTGGCAATTGCAAGTCAAAGAAATGTCTTCTTTTCAAAACATTGACAGTCAAAGAAATGTCTTCTTTTCAAAACAATCTACACTTTCGTAAAGGTTTTGTTAGACAACAGAGAAAACTGATACATTCCCGTTGCCTTTTCTAATATTTTATACAAGTTAAGAAATTGTTAATCTTAAGTTATATTCTTATATTTGTTGAGTGCTCATTGCTGTTTAAAAAAATATTTTCATTGAAAGATCAAAACGAACATATCAGATTAAAGTGTAAGTGTTCGTCTTACCGAAATGTCCCCAGCTGGGTTTTCGGTTTGAATGTAACTGTATGCCTGCTGTTATTTAAGTGCTTAGCAATCTGTTTACCCTACGTGTTCGAACTTTTTACATTGTTGCAAACAACATAAACTGCAAATATTTTTTTAAGTTTGCAAAGCAAATTTGGAATTCCTGACACGCAGGAAGAAAGAAACATTAAAAATTTGTTGATTACATAAGTCATAAATATTTGAATTAATTCTCTTGCCGAGAAGCATAGGACCTATTAAATGGAACACACTAAAATCAAAGCTTTAATGACACTGTTACTTAAACAGACCAGAATCACACAACAAACTTCCTCAAGAGGGGCTCTATGGGTCACAACATTTCGTCTGCTCGAAAGATAAATATTTGTATTCTTCTTATTCTTATAAAATTGGCTTCACACTCAGCGTTGGTTGTGCCTCTATAGGTAAACCTAAGCGTGATACCTCACAGGTTAAAAACCTTATAAATACACTGGCGGAAAGTGAAAAAAAAACACCAAGAAGGAGACGACTGATACCAACGAAATTTGTACAGCATAATAACGAAATACAGAGGATAGCGTGATCAAAACATTATGGCAAAATACAGCTGTATTTGCTGGTAAACTGAAAAATAACATTTCCATGTAACATGGTTAGTACGAGGTTGAACCGCCATGAACTGCGTCACGCTGTGCAATACTGCCATGGCGTCTGTCGTACAGATGTTGGAGGTAAGTTTAGGGTATTGAGTTCCAAGCATCCTCAACCTAGACGCGAAAATCCGAGATGGTGGTGGCTGGCCGTGGAGACAGGATAAGTCGTTGTCCCATAAAATCCCACACGTGCTCAATGGGGGACAAATCCGTTGAACGTGCAAGCCATGGAGGTTGTCTCACACCTTGAAGTGCATGTTGCGTTACACGTGCCGTGTGTGGGCGTGCGTTATCTTGCTGGAAAACACCACGATGCACCGACCTTACAAATGGCACAACAACCGGCTGAATGATGTTGTTGATGTAGGAGGTGCTGTTTAACGTACCCGGTACAAACACTGGTTGTGTGCGGGAGTGATATCTGATCGCTCCTCACACCAAGAGACCAGGTGTAGGCATTGTGTGTCGCTGGCGGATGAAAGAAGGGTGGAGACGCTCTCCTGTGCGTCTGCGAACACGCATACGGACATCGGTGACTCCCAAGCAGAATCTGCTTTCATCGCTGAACACGACAGTTCGCCATTGCGTTCTCCAGTGCAGACGTTGGCAAAACCACTGCAGCCGTCAGGACGGTGGGCTGGAGTCAGAGGTACACCTGCCAGTGTGTTCTGCTTGACAACGGCGTTCTGCATATACGTCGATCGGTTTGCTCATCAGTCCGTCTGTGACTCCAGGTTCCACGTCTTCTCGTCTGGGAATGGTCCTCGGACCATCTACGCCACCATCGTACCACCACCGATACTACCCGTCCAATTCCCTCCGCCATACGACGATACGACCACCGGGACTCGTGGAGTCCGACTAGACGACCTCGCTCAGAGTCCGATAACTGCTGAAATCGTAAACGTCTCCCATGTCCAGGCATTGCAGCTTCTTCAGGGTCTTCGCACGTGTCCGTACGCCGTCGACTGATTACATTCACTTCGCCGTACTCCTTAAATACCACCGACGATAATTTGCATATTATGCCGTGCTGTGGCGTAAGCGCTCACCGGTTGGTCCCGAAATTAACATCACACCTACGCAAACCGACCCAATTAACATATGTAAATTTCATGATCGGTCGCCATTTCCTTCTTGGTGTTCTTTTTTCACTTTCTGGAAGTGTAATATGTTTTCTAAACCTCAACAGGTGAAACAAAGCTGCGAATACAGTATTTTCAACTGATGTACCTCTATGCAGTGGGATTGAAATCAATAACGCTAAGCATAATAAATGCCGGTGATTGAAATCAATGATTTTTTGCAGAATAAATTCCGGAACAAAGTAGTATTGCTGAAAGTACTTCTATACTAAAACCTAAAGAAATACTACGTGCTGCGCAGTACCGAAACTTAATCCACTGCCTAGACATACATTGCAAAAAAAGAATACGCTGCCATAAAGGTACAAGGAAGTGCCCTGCGAAAAAAGGGTATCCAATGTATTTATTCCAAAAAATGTGGATATTCGACATTTTCGATTAAACTGAGATACAGCGTTTCCTTTTTTCCAATTATTCTATATCGTAGCAAATTTTTTTCATTTTCGGCGATTTCGTTTAATTATCATTATAATCCGGTTTTTCCAAATATTGGTTCCAGTGACATTGTTTACAGATAATTCTGTTTTTTATCCCCACTGTAATGATTTCATTGGATGTTTGAGAAAAACAGTGACACTTAATAGTTTTGTAAAATTATTGGAAAAAAATAATATATTTGACAAATTTAATTTGTACTAGTTATTCATAAGCAGTTTCATAAACGTAGTACTTCGCTTTTCACTAGGCACGGAACCGGGGTACAGATAATACATTGTATATGAATAAGAGTAACATAACTGCAACAGCTCTGCCAGGTGATTATTTTTTGATCCAACAGCTGCAGTTTGGAAAGCAGATTTACCATGACATCGGACCGAAGCATGAGATCGCCACCGCCATAAGTCTCTCGTTAGGTGGCCTGCTGTCATCACATACAGTTCTACACTTCCTTCAGGTGAATCGCCGATCGAAATTCAATGACATACTGAAAGAGCTTTTATCCGTGAACATTCACTTAACTAACACTGTTAATAAGAGATGTATGCTACAAATGACAGGCTGTACGTTGCGCCCTAGAAATTGTTAGACGGTGAAGAGTGTTGCAGGCATAGAGGCTTCCTGATTTACGACGTTGTTACAAAGTTTGACGCGAAATTCGATCACCTGTGATGCATAAAGGCGATTATTCTTCATTTTCATACTTCTCCTGTACAATAACTTTAGTACAATATGAATACTCCCTCATACATTTAAATAGTCTCCATTTAATTTGTGGAACCAATTTAATGTTTTAAAGTAAAAGGACGGTAGAAAAAGTTTTATATTATTAATTCAGAGGAAACTGCCAATAAGAGCATGCTCCAAAAAGAAGAAAGGAACACTTTCACATCCCTGTCTTTTCTCCTAAAAGCTGTTATAAACAGCATCATATCAATGCCTTTGTGATCAGTATGTATGATGTAATTTGCTTTGTCTGAAAGTCTGAACGTTTGTCGCACTTTGAAGGCGCAGTGGAAAGACTCAGCAGCATAGCTTCAAGTTAGAACCTAATATTTGTGATGTTAATCTTAGCTTTTCGTGTTTTTGTGCATTGAGTGGAAACTGCTTTCCGGATCAAATTGTGAGACGTCATCACTTTTGCAACAACTGTGAACTAAATTTCTATGACGACATTCTTAGTTATAGTGTATTTTTTGAGCTGTTCAGTGAATAACAACTGCTTCCCAGTTACAATTTTGTGACGTCATCTTCATAGCCTCAACTGAGAAAGAAATATTTGCGAACGTGCTGCTGAGCTGTTCGTCTGTTCGGGCAGGTGTTGCATGAAAGGAAACTGCCAAATATGTCAGCGTGTGATGTAACAACCGTATGACGTGGTACTTTTTTTATTTCTCTAACGTTCACGAAATATGCTTTCAGATTTAAACACGCAAACAAAAATAATATCTGGTTTTGAAAAAAAAAATACTCGCATGTCTTATTTTTCCACGTCATTATTGAAGGGCTTCACCTAGTGTATTTTATAATGTCTTGAAGTGTCCTTGTTATTTGACACATATATAGATGTGAATATACCTGAAAGTAATTCTCGATAAATTTAACAAGACAACCCCGACCGACTTTTGTATCCGGTGGGCATTTATTTTGCATTAAACTCCGATAGATATCATAACTTTGCTCAATATTTAATTATTGTTTATTGATTGCTGTTAAGAAGGCTCTTTATTTATTTGGGGATGACTTTTAACAACACCGTTCCTATATTATTTTTTTATATACGGGCAAGACTGTTTTCAAGCGGAAAAGTCACGCTTTCTGCAAGATGGAATGTAGCTTGTTTAACAGAAAGTAAATTCATTGTGCGACGGACTAGAACGACGGACTAAACTCATTGTGCGAAACAGCCTTCTAAGAAAACACAATATTTCTGAATGAATATAGATGTTCCACAATGTTTGCTTTAGACACTTCCAGAGAGTGGACAACGAATAGAACCAGAACATTTATTTCAATTTGATTTTATCACATTTATTATTATTTAAGTTAAAGTGTGTTAAGTGTTAGGAAAATTTCCTTTGGTTATTTCTTTTATACATTGTTATATTGTTTTCGTAAGTAGTATCCATTGTAATCTAGTTATTCGCACTCCGTACTGATTAAATGAAATGCATGTTATAATAAATAAAACTTTTTTGGGGAGCACAAATTTTAATAACAGTTTTTAAGCATACTACGGTTACCTGCGCAGCGTTTGCTAAATTTCTGTTATCTTAAACTAAAGTATATTTCCCAGCGTGCAGAAACCCGCTATTCTTGAAACTGTGCATCTGTGAATGAGAGGATTAAAGAAAAAGTTTTATAATTATAATTTGCCTTGTGCATAAATTCCTGACGGTATACATTGATTTTGATACTTTAAGATTTCACTACACTCCATAGGAGAAAGAAATGCTCAGTTTTCAGTAAATTCATGCTTATTGAAGATCCTTGCTAGAAAAAACATGACTTACAATTTCATCTAGAATGAGATCAATTGAAATAATGTTCAAGAGAAATTACGTCCGCAATTAATAATGTGTGTAAAATTTAATCAAATATTTCCCTCTGGTACTGCGATTCTATTTATACTGTTATTTCGTGGTTCCGCATGTAAATGCAAGTAAAATTTAAATTGGCAATGGTGCGTACATAACCAAATATCTGTCAACTGTACTTCTGTTGCTTGACTTACAGATATCAAACTCATCTCAATATTTGACACAGGTGATATCCAGGGATTTTAGCCAGTCCTTCACGTGACTCGTCCATTCTATTATGCTGCACAATTTAATGCAACTCATTCGGAGCAATTAATTTTTAGGTGAAGAAGATATGAATAACTTTGCGTTGCCGTTCGAGAAGGAGAGGACTTTTCTACAACATTTCTGCTTCGAATATCAATGGAAACAACTTCATGTATCCTACACGTTGTGGGGGAGAGAAAAGGCTTTGTTGTAATTTAGATAGTAACCGACAATATTAAAAATACACTGCTGGCCACCCAAAATGAACCACCAAGAAGGAAGCATCCGATAGGCCTGAAATTCGCAGTATGCGTCACTCGCGAGAGGACATGCAAACGATTAGCATTGCAGAGCATATGCAAATCATGTGCGCCCGGCACGCCACTGAGAAGCACTGTATGAAGGGTGCACAGAAGGCGGGGTATAAGTAGTGGAAGTGTGTTGTGCTGCCGGACTTGTGAGTGGGAAGTTTCCTGATGATTCGTCGCAGAATACGGTAGTCATTCCAGCACGTTTCGGAGTTCGACAGAGGACGAATAGTAGCTTATCGCGACAGCGGTTTATCATACCGAGACTTCGGTGCCCGTGTGGGACGACATCCAACCACAGTGAGGCGAATATGGATTCGGTGGGTGCAGGAGGTACGAACGGACCGACGGAACTATTTCCGCAGCCGAGGCATACCACCGAACGAGAGGACCGGCATGTTTTGCGGCGGAAATTGACAGCAATCACCGCCACATCACGAACGCTAGCGCAGGAACTAGAGTGTGTTGCGCAACAACCTCTCTCAGCACGTACCGTTTGACGTCGTCTGGAGGAACGGGTACTTGTCGCACGGAGCCTACTGCTCCGATTACCATTGACGTTACACCACCGGTGACTGCAGCGGCAGTGGACCATTGAACGCCGCACCTAGACTACGGAATGGCACGACATTGTTTTCTCCGACAAATCACGCTTCTGTCGGCAAGACCACGATGGTCGGGTCCGCGTGTGTCGGCACCGCGGCGAGAGATTGTATGACGCCTGCATTATGCATCGACATACCGGTTCGTCGCCTGGCATTATGGTTTGGGGCGCAAATGGATATGAAACCCGCAACCCTCTGGTACGCATCGCCGGTACACTCAACAGCCACCGCTACATATCCGACGTTTTGGAGCCTATAGTCCTCCCTTATATGCAGGACCTGCTAGAGGCCACGTTTCAACAGGACAATGCGGGTCCGCACGTGGCATGCATCGTACAACAATTTTTCACGGCCCACCAGGTGTCACCGCTGCCGTGGCCCGTTTGTTCTCCCGATATGTCGCCCATCGAACACGTATGGTCGCTGATTGGCAACCAAGTGGCCCGGCAAGCACCACCCGCGGCTACGCCTGACGAACTGTGGCAACGTGTGGAAGCAGCCTGGACCGACATACCCCAAGCTCACATCCAAAGCCATTTTCGTTCGATGCCGCGGCGTGTAGCGGCTGTTACTGCCAGCCATGGAGGCCACACGAACTATTGATGTCTGCGTGTTCCCCCAGTCGCACGGGCCTGTAAGCTCAATCGTTTCATCTTTGTATCTGTTATTATGTGTCCAGTAAATCTGGTATTGTTATCTCGTGTCCTTCTTGGTGTTGCATTTTCTGTGGCCAGCAGTGCATATAAATATTGGAATCTTTCCTCGGCGACGATTTATAGTAATTATCATCCGTTCTGTTCTGATATGGGAAGCATCTGTGAAACCTTCGGAGCTAATGCATTTTCATTCATCTATACAGTTCTTCATCGCAGTGTTTAATAATGGAAAGAGTCAGCTGAAAACCTTTCATGAAATTTTGAAAGTGTTATTTGTGAATTAATGACATGGATTCAAAATTCAAAAATTAACGCACATTGTGCATTTTAAATATTCTAATAGCAGATATTTACATGGATTACATTATTTAAACATGTTTCTAAGAATTATTTTATACGTTGAGAAGCTTTCACAATCCAAGTCCTAAATTCATTTTTTCCGAAACCTATAGAATGTTTCCCACACGAGATAAATCTGTTTAGATCTGATAGGTGATGCAAAGCTTCAGTGAATATAATTTATCTTTAAAGTTGACCACAACCAAAGAAGTATTCCTTCGAAAAGTCATGTGATAACGAGACATTTCTTTTTACGGAAGATATAGATCTTCTGTGATCGTAGCTATTGCGCATAATATAAGGTGCTACGTGACATGACTTAAATGATGTAATGCTGACGGGGTCACGAGACTTAAATAGGCAGGGAAACATGTATAAGTTTGCCTGTGTAGTTCACATGGGAGTGCCTCTGCGGAAAAGGACGACATGGGTTTGAATCTTCGCACCCGGAAACCGTTTTATGTTAAATTGACGCCAGAACAAAATTAAATCTCTCGGCCAGCCGTTAAGTTTTAAAATGTGCGTGAGACGTTTTCCACATACCTCACATCAATGAAATTATTTTTCCTACTATGAGATGGTCATTCAAGCATGGTGTTCGGCTGACACGAAACCTGAAATTTCGTATCCTTGCTTTTCTCAGGTAGAACGGGATGATAAAATGTTCCATACGACATGACGTAGTTGACGTTCTACGGAGGTCACCTATTGGTAAAACTGACATTAAAGCAGAAATAAGCCAGCCAGTGTCGTTCTTTTGGAAGAACAGCCTTTCCTGAACAGGATGATGGGGCTTCGAATTCCGCCATCCCCAAATGTTTATATGCTTTCACACAAATTGGCTTCCAATGTGGTGACACTACTCTGTTTATAGGCATTTCTATTTTTAGCGTATCAGATGACTGGGCACCATACTTCTGCTTTGCTTATTGTTGTCGGTCCGGAAGTGATAATTTGTTTTCTCATTCCATATTTTTTCGATTTGAACATCTGTTACCTTTTCAAAGCATTTGCTTGTAGAAGGGACGATTTTCCATGCGCATTAGAAGAATTACAGTGTGTACAAAATTTGGAAGACAGCTTTTCAGTTGAAAGTCGGGAAGCCCAGCGTCTTCATCTTTTCTGCAGTTCGGAAAAATTTTAATACCTCATGTACGACAATTTCAGATGATATAATTGTTTCTAATCCCCTGCCGTGTGATTGAATTCATATCACTTTTATTAATCAACCACACCGTTATTAGATTCACTTAAAAGAAAGGAAACAACCACAGATGAAATATTTACACCATTTATGGAAAGCACTTCTCCCTTGATGATCACTTTTCTATGGCAGATATAGAGCTGTTTGGTGTGAAAAAATTCCTCATTTTTCGCTCCAAAATTTCCCGCAAAATTATCTGGTTGGAACATGGTGATCATATTTGAAGCAGTCACACATTCGCCTGCGCTGTCATTTGGATGAGCCATATTGAATGGCTACTCCCTCTTTCTCCAGGTGCACGGAAACTGTTTTAGCTTCTCTTATAGTTACAACTTTTTGTTTCGCTCATTATTTTATCTTTTTATTTCTCTTATAATAGTTTTCACATCTTTAATGACATCTTTTTGTTTCTTCTTTCAGCTAGGTATTTCCCTTTGAAATATTGGCTTTAGTGCTGTAAATGATTTGCTGCTGACGAAAAGAAATCGACTGGATATCACTAAACGAGGAGACTTGAGATTGAAGCTGACTAAATTGGTGCCTAATATAAAATGTCTCTGTGGCAGGCATGCAGCACAAGGATCTCACTAACTTTGGTCTACTTATCTTGAGGTGAGCTCAAATTGTATATTTAATTAAAATGATCAAAGTATTACAGAAAAAGCTTTCATTAAAATTATTTTCTATTTATGCCTTTTAGTTTTCTATTATAAATTTTGAAACTTTATTTGCTGTTTTTTCATATCACTTCACATTTTTTTAATTGTTTAGTTATTTCTTCATCAGTATTTCAACTGCAATTTCGTTTTTTTATTTTTATCTTTCACGAATGCCATGTTCTTTGGAAGCTTGTTAATGGCCTATCAGACCATTAACAAGCTTCCAAAGAACACGTGGATAGGAGTTTTTTTTTTGAATAATAAAAATTATATCCCACAGAATTATAAATATATGTCATTATACGTGGAGGGTAGGAGTTACATATAATTCTTTTTTGAATAATAAGCCTTATTTGTAACTCCTGTCCTTCACATGAATAGGAGTTCATTTTTTGAATAATAAGAATTATATGTCACAGGAGGGGGCATCATGATTTTTGAGGTTGCTTACTTGGGGCATGACCAAAAAAAGGTTGGGAACCACTGATTTAGATGACTCATTCGGCCACCAAAAATTTAAACTAAGACTTCTTTCCTAACACCATACTTGAGAACTATTTTTCTTAATGCAACTGTTAAGAAGCTTGTAGGAACTTGGGTATCAAAAAACTGATTGATTAAAGCCTTAACATGTTTTTCAAATTCTGAATTTAATCTACAAAATTCTACCAAGCATTAAGACTTGTGAAATAAACACATTTTCAATTACATTACAGGAAATATTTCTCCACTAGATACCATTCTTGATAATCTTAAAGTTAAAGTGGTTTCTCTTATCATTAAGGCTAATAACAGGGTTTCCTGAATTCAAATTAATACTTAAATCTAAAAAATTTAGAACCTGGTTACATGCATTGGTTTTATTTAGTTTAAAGCATCCAGGATAAATAGCAGAAAAATCCTTTTCGAGGCTTCCTAAATGATTTAAGGAAAATATGTCATCAATGTACCAGTAATAATGTAAGTATATGTTGTATACACTTTGCAGTGGAACAGTTGCAGTTTTTGGTTAATTCTAAACTGTACCATAATGGAGTATGTTTTGGTTTTTTTACGCAATGTCCAAAACATAAAAGAGAGTGGAGGAAAATAGGACGAAGCACGCAAAAAGAATCATCCAATCGCGGTAATCATTGGTAAATGCAATGTAAATGTATAGAAAATGAGATGATTGTCTTTATGTAGTCGTTAAGCCATTTATTTCCAATAAAACTGTTGCATGAGTGGATCGGATCAGAACGTTGCACCGCCACGTCTAGCTCGGGTACAAGAGCTTACCGGGAGTGGAATAGACGCATTCACTTAACGGATACTGTCTTGAGGTATAGCGTAGCGGATAGTGTTCAAAGTTCTCTACAGTTTGTTGACAATCTAGGATGGGCGTAGGTGGCATCATGTTCCAAAGATTTGCGATAGGTGAGAGGTTAGGTAATGAGGATGGCAATGGAAGTACGGAGGCAGGCATGAGAAAGCAGTGCTGTGTGTGTTAGGGCATTATCCTTTTGAAAATGTGCTCTATGATGCTGCGACAAGAATGGCCACCCAACTGGCCGTATAATGTCACCGACGTGCCGTTAAGCCCTAGGGGATTTACGGAAGACTACCAAGGATGTCCGGCAATCGTAGGAAGTGGCTCCCCAGACAATTACTCCAGGTGTTCGAGTCGTACGGCGTTCCACGTTTAGGGCAGGATCCGTGCGCTGGCCAGCTTCTCAAGGCACGTGCGCTCTGGTCATCGGCGCCAACAACAAACCGTGACACGTTACTGAAGTCAATACTGCTTCAGTGGACACTAATATACTTTGATCTGGCTTGACATCACTGCAAGAAGTGCCGGTGGTGCTCGGTGCTTAGTACTAGGTGGTAGAGTGCCCTCCTCGAATATAGTTCCCTTTCTCTCAAGTCTTCTAGCAACTGTTCGAATGGCCCCTTCCGTACCTGTAGACGTACCATAATCGCTAAATATTTTCTTTTCATTTTTCCAAACGTTTCGTTTATGAGCTCCTGCAATTAGTGGGGCTGCATACCCGGAACGCTAACTTCAGTGACATTCTTAACAGGACAACGCTCGTTCTCATACTGCTGCTGTCCCGAGAGCTTGCCTTCAAGGGACTAAACACTCTGCCATAGTCAGACGCATCGTCAGACCTATCGGTAACTTACAATATGTGGGATGCTATTGGAAGCACTATCCACACTCCACCACTATCGCACAATCTGGAGGAACTGCGTGAGAAGATTGAAGCTGCACGAGATGGCGTATCGCAAGACACCGTTAGAAACCTGTGCAAATCCATGCCGAGATGTCTCACATGCTCTGGGAGTCAACATGGTGCCCGACGCCATAGTGAGAGACACTACTTATTGGAGTGTAGCTCAATAAATATTGCCCATATCAGTTCCAAAGTTTAATAATTTATTGATGCTGGTAATCGTAACCATCCTCCCAAATAGCATTGCAATCCACCACATCCTTTTGGGTGCGATTATTTTTTTGACGATGTGTGTATCTGCAGGCGGAGTGAAAGAAAATGATCTCCAAGCAAAATTTAAAAAAAATATAATGAGCAAAACGTTTCTGAAAGTTAAATAATTAATGGTATCAGTTTTCACGCTTTATGTTAATATAGCGAGGACGACGTCGAAAACCTCAAAAGGTTTAGAGCCTTTCTAGCTGCAACTCTCTACGTCTCTCGGAAAGCATAAAAATATATAAATATAGAGATGGGAACCGGTTGTCCTGATATGGCAGAAATTGAAAAGAATGAAAGAGAAAAAGTGCCGGACAAAGTATGGGATCAATAAAAATTTCCACTATAAGATTTCCTGTTCAGGTGAATAAGTTTTAAGCTACCTAACATACCTAATTTCTCGTAACGGACTAACATTCTCGTAGAGTACACTACTGGCGGATGGCCAGGTTGTAAGAGGTTTTGTTTTTATCAACAGCAATGGCAAGAAGAGTTCTACAATCTTTTATTTAAGACGCGTGTAAAACAGAAATTGTCTGAAGAAATTGTACTGTTCTGTAATGTAACACTGTTCAATAATTATTATATATATATATAATCTTTGAAGTAAATATCTAAATACCACAACGCAAAACCAAAATGCTCTTGAAAATGATAGCTTTGAAATTCTCCCTGTAATTTGTTGTGTTATTATATGTTGCATATTGGTCGTTTATCACGATACAATTCATTCGAAAAATACTGAAAGCAACAATTAAAATGACACTAATTTTTTTCGTGAAAATAAATGAATGATTTTTTTCAGTAAAGATAACAATAATGATGGCCCCATCTCGAAAAGCCAAATTGAAGTTCTTCCAGTCCTCACAGCAGAAGTTGCACATGCAATCAAGAACATAAGGCGGGAGAAAGCTCTAAGAGAGGATGGAATTACTGTAGACAGCATACAAGAAGCAAGTGGAGATATTGAAACAGTACTCGCCCAAGTTTTCACCAAATGTCTTAATGAAGGGAAGATTCCCGAGGATTGGAACAATGCTACAATGATCCTGCTACATATAGGAGGGGACATTGAGGATCTCAGGAACTACAAACCTATCAGCCTCCTATCAGAGGTTTATAAATTCTTCACTAAAGTTCTTTCACATCGATTGAATGTAACACTAGACAGGGCTCAACCGAGAGAACAAGCCGGATTCAGGAGTTACTACAGCACTATAGATCCTATCCACGTACTGAGGGAAGTAATTGAAGGAGCGAGGGAATATGAACTTCCATTGGGCATGGCTTTTATCGATTACGAAAGGGCCTTTGATTCAGCGAAACCATCAGCAGTTACAATGGCTTTGAAATCCTTCGGTATTGAAGATGACTACATTAATATTATTAATAACGTCTATGAAAATGCAAGGGCAAAGATTCGGCTGTTTGAGAATACAGCGCACATAAAAGTTGGAAAGGGAGTGAGACAAGGTGATACCATATCTCCCAAGCTCTTTAATGACATATTGGAAAATGTCTTTCAATCACTGAACGGGAAAAACAATGGGATAAAGATTAATGGAGATTATCTAACTCACCATCGTTTTGATGACGACGTTGTCATTTTGCAGCTACCCCATCAAAGCTGCAGACTATGATCCAGGAACTTGCTGACAAGAGTACAGAAGGGGATTAAAAATGAACTTTTAGAAGACAAAAAAGATGTGCAATGCTTTTACAAGAAATGAAGATTTATCGATTGATAGAGAAAAGCTGGAAATAACAAATGCGTAAGTTTATCTTAGACAGCAGGTATTAAGTGAGGGTCACATTGATAAAGAAATTAATCGGCGTATAAAACTTGCCTGGAGAGCTTTTGGAAGAAACAGCATAATTTTCAAGAGCAATATGCCATTATGTCTTAAAAGAAAAGTGTTTGATCAATGCATCCTTCCATTGCTTAGGTATGGTGCAGAGACGTGGACCTTAACTTAAAGAGACATACAAAGGCTGCAGACAACTCAAAGAGGCATGGAGAGGTGCATGCTTGGTGCAACCAGGAGAGATAAGAAGAGGAACTCGTGGATCCGAAAAATGACGAGAGTGGAAGACATCATGATCAGAGTTAAATCCCTGAAATGGCAATGGGCTGGACATACTGCCAGAACAGACCATCGATGGATAGTCGAAATTTTAGATTGGATTCCAAGGGACAGGAAAAGACCCAGAAGACTACATGGGAGATGGGTGGATGAAATTCGAAAGTACGCGAGAGTAACATGGTCCAGGAGGCTGGCACAAGACAGATCGTTGTGGAAGACGCTTGGAGAGACCTTCGTCCAGCAGTGGATAGATAATGGTTGACAATGATGATGATGATGATATTCTTGTACTTGGGCCTAGATGATTTCAGAGACGTCCATAAGCAATTTTAGGGTGAAAAATAGTGGGTTGTACTCACACACGGATTATGATTTAAGGATATTTTTATACTTTATTTTTCTTCTTCTCGAAGAGGTAACAGTTTTTTTCTGTTGCACGCGATTTGCATTTATTTGACCACTTCATTCGATTGCGAGATAAATCATGAGTGGGAGTTACCATTTACCAGCAGAGAAAGTGTTTGCCATTTATAATTTAAAAAATGCTTCATGAACATAATTTCCTTCCTTAAGTGCGTGGGATACAGAGTCTGATCAGCTGAGGTTTTTACAAAAATCCGATATCCAAAAATCTTTGGTAGCAGTACTTTGAGTCGAGTGTTGACATGACTTAACGAATAGAAAACTGCATTGTCTAACTTATAAAATATATGAATTACCACTAAATGTAAGTAATCCTGAAGACAGAAGATCAGATTACGATGCTCAGACACTTCCCAAATAAAAGAGGTTGTAAATGATACGCTCAAAATCTAAACAGGGATATTGAAATAGTAGGGCAGAGTGCATACTTTGCTGAACAAGAAGTTATATCGTTTCACTATATCATAGGGTTGCTACTACCCGAAAACCTCTTTCTGATAAAGTAGGCAACATTGGAAGAGAATTTAACAAAGAAAGCATCTGGACAAGGGAATCCTCAGTCTTCTTGCGTCCAGTATTATTTCCCTTAAAATAGTTTAATGTTCCTTTTTCTTCGCATAGTTTTATAACTGCTTTTCGCTGGTATTAACGGCAAACATGTGTACATATCCTGCCTAAACCCGTCATAAAGTTTTCGGCAAGAAATGTAAATAAACAGAGCTACACAGCTTTCATCAAAAAGAAAGTATCAGAGATGGAAGGTAAATTTAATAAACATTGCACATTAAAGAAAGACCTCAGAATGTTTAGTTACACACACAAAAATGAATCAAATTCCTGAACCCGAAGATTTCTGGTAAATCAGATTTATCAGTTAGAATTTTTAGACTTACAAAGATTTTTCGGGATTCATTTTACTAAGAGAACTTTTGCAGCTGCTGGTTTTAGGAACGAGCTCTAACTAGCAAATGAAAGAAATTCCCACAAGCAAAAAAACACACAGAATCAAAATAGATTACCTTTTATATGCTGCTTTTTAAAAAATTGACCGAATGCTATATTTTTAGTCATACAATATTTTGGAAAACGTACACAGTTTGAATATCTTTCTTTGAAAGCAACTTTCTTTAAATGAATATTTATATTTCGTGACATCATGAATCTTTGTCACTTTTCTAATATCACGCGCATCCTTAATACTGCAACAAAATATTATTATATGTATTAACATCTTTCAAAAAATTCGAATCCCAAGAATATTGGCGGAATATAAAGTTATACAAGTGTCTGTCAACGTTTGTCATGTATGATTGCAAAGGTAATTCCTACTTGCTGAAGCTCGTGAAGTATGAAAAAGAACAGTTATATCAAAGAACCATTTACTTTTTCGAACTGATTCTCGTAAAATACTACATTTATTAATATTGTCTAATTTTTTTTTGATCAGGCAAACAATATTTCAGAATTTTAATGATAGGACGAGCAAACAGTCTCCATATCTAAATAATTTAACTTACCTTTATTTGATGTCTTCTAGTGTACATGTATGTGTTGACCAAACACGCCCTGTCGTAGCATCAGAATAATGCGAGAGTGTAACACATTTTAAATGACAGTGATCCGAATAGGAATTTCAACAGGCAAAATACCTGATAATTGGATTCAACTCTTATTATATCTCTGGAAGTGAACATGGAATCAGCGTAATATTAAAGAAAATAAAAAAAACAACGTTCTTAGAGATTCCTTATACAAAGTGAGTGGCTGTATTATACGTAGAAAAACATGTTACAGCAAAGAACATCTCTCATCTGATGAAAACAAAAACAGAAAAAACACGAAGCTCAAATTATTATTCAGTTCGCGGCACGAAATTCAGCTTTTCACTGAGTTAGCATTCAGCCAAAGACAATGCATATACTTTAATTTCTAATTGCTGTAAGTTCAGAACTTCCCTATACGAACACCTGTTGAAATCTCTCCTTTCATGGCGTCTGGACCTATGACGTCACGCCTCTTCCCGTCATCAAAGTCTCAGATGAGCTTTCATGCTGGCGAATAATCTTTTGAGGGACAAGGTAACACGAAGGAGTTTTCAAAATTATTTAAGTGTGCTTCATAATTTTGAACCTTCAGTGCTGCCACTTCTGTTCGTATGAAAATCAAAGAAACGCGAATGCATTTGGAACGTGAAAAACTCCCTCTTTATACTATGCAAACAAGAAAGCGTGACTAACGGTTGCCATTTCCGAGAAATGGTTTAAAGAGCTGGACCAAAATATCTCTAAAAAGGAATGGATAACATTCTTGGTACTGGATAATTGTACAGCTAATGTTCGGTTGCATGGTCTTCAATTAGCCCGTGTCAAGCCATCATCCATAGCAACAAGCCTGCGGACTGAATACCAGAAGCTGACTGACGCAGGGGACTGTTGTCTGGTCATCCTTGGAGAGTTTTCGAGTTTGCTCGAAGATTACGGACAAATATTTAAATTGTGTTTGTGATACACAAAGAACTACACAAACATAATTATTTGTACATTGGAAGCGTTTCTGAATATTTCTTGAAAATCAAATTTCAGGGAATGTATGCCAATAAGTACTCGTATTTTTCCAGATTAAAGGAAATGTTTATATTCTGGATCCAGATAGTTTTGTTTAATGCTACTAATATACTTGATACAGAAGTTTTAAACTTTGCAAAGTAACTTTTTTGAATCGTGGTCTGGAAGACAAAAATTATAAAATTTATATTTGCTTACAAAGTTGTCCAAACACGTTACTAGATGGTACTAAAATTAGGAAAACTTGTTACGTCATTAAAATGTCGTTTTGTAGATTTAATAATGTAATTGTTGAGAAATTTTCTTAAAATCATAATTTATTTGATACAATCAGTGGATCAGCACCAATTCACTGTATGCATTTTTAAAAAGTGTTTTATTGAGCCCTTGGAAGAAAAATTAAAAACACACGAAAAAATAAAGTTTTCTATTTGACCTTTTTTATTATACTTTATGTGCAATTCATGTTCACTAATGTGCAATGCTAGTTACTGTCTGAAATGAAAAAAACATTTTCACTAAATAATAATTTCATTACTCAATATTTCCTAGTCGTTAGCTCGCAATGAATGGAAAATCTGCTTCCTTAAGTTCGTTAGTTGACATCTTTTGAAACGAAGGCGGAAACTTCGTAATGGGCTCTAAAACTAATCTTTCAAGTACAACAATGATTTGTTCACAAGTACAAAAATAATTTGTTCACAAGTACAAGAATGATTCGGAGAACTATGACGACACTATAATTTCAAGTGAAACTATTTTTTTCTTTTTTTGATTGGAGGTTTAACGACCACCGTGAGCAACTCAATGGGTCAATGGGCTATAAGCAGTCGCCCGTCCCTAATTTAGGGTCACTGGTTCCAGGGAAGGGAGAGAGCCAGTGCCGTAAGACAAACACAACATCCATGCCTCACCGGGATTTGAACCCGGACCCCTTCCGACGAATGATCAGAGGCCAACGCCTTAGACCACTGCGCCACAGGGGTGGCCAAGTGAAACTATCACGATAGTTTATACTTTCGATTAAAGGAATGGTTTATCACTTCCAGTGAAATGACAGCGATGCTTTCATTAAGTTGACGAATCTGTCTTGCTTAAAATGTTACGTCGAAATTATTGCTACGCTGGATTTTACACTGTAATTTAATTTTCTTCTGTATTTTAAAAGATCAAAAAACAAACGAGTAAAATCTGCACATTTAAAAAAACTAACAAGGAAGTCCTTATTCAAAAGCAATGAAACTCTAAACGAGTGATTCGTTTAGCTGGTGTACGTAATGAAAATAGACGCGTTCACTTAACTCATCGCCATTCCGCTCACAGTATCTCCCTCTCTACGACTACGGACTACTCAAGTGCGGTCACAAACCAGTGAAAGGCTTGTAAGTTATGAGGAGGAACTTGTCGAACTCATTCCACTGAATGTTTCTTCTGTTTTACAGCCAATGGTACATGGCAATACCAAGCGTTTTAAAACAAAATATCGTCGAATGCTTTCAAAACGGGTTATACTTAACTTCGAACTTTAAAAGAGCTACGAAATTAAATTTTTCGGCACGGTGTCAGTTCGTGCGTGAATGAGGACTTCCAGGCAACGACTGCGAACTGTTTCCTTTATATACTGGTGTGCACATATTAAGGACGAAGAGGAGAAATTAACAAAACAGCGGAAGGAGCAGGCAGAACGGGCCGAAAGACCACACAAGAGATAGACTAGAGTCCGGTACGGTAGGGCATGTGCATATATGCAGCATGACGTAGGGAAGAGGGCGTCGGAAGGGTATAAAGCACATGGGCGGTGTACGCTCAGCAATTCGGTGAAAGTTATTGCACGGTGTACATCGGTTTGAACGACGTCGAGTTGCTGCCAGCGTGTGATATGTCCAACAGGCAATTCAGTAGACGACATCTGGATGACTTTACTAGAAGTCTCGTAATTGGGAAGTTGGAAGAAAGTCGAAGTGTGACTAGCGTGGCCGAAGAATTCGGGATCGCTCACAGCATCGTTTCACGAGCTTGGTGAGCTTTTCAAACGACAGGAACAGCTGCCCGAGAGTATAGCAGTGGTCGTCCACGAGCAACCACGGTGGCGGACGCCCGGAACATTGTCCTACAGATGAGAAGAGACAGACTCCAGGCAGCGGGAGAAATCGCAAGGCACATGCAACCGGCAACTGGATGTCCGTTATCGCGCTTTTCCGTGGCTAGAAGGCTGCACATAGATGGTGTATTTGCACGGAGACCAATACAATGTGTGTCATTAACGCCTGCTCATTGAAAATGGCGGTTTCGGTGGTGCCAGGAACACAAAAACTTAACACATCAGCAATGGGGTCAAGTTCTCTTTATGGATGAGAGCCGATTTAGTCTGACGAGCGATTCTGGACGTATACACATATGGAGAGAGCAGGGAACACGCAATCACACCTCCAACATCATCGAAAGGGACCGGTTTGGAGGTGGCAAAGTTCTTGTTTGGGGCGGTATCAGGTTTGATAGTCGCACTGACCTCCACATCTTCCAAGGAGGTTCAGTCACTGGTGTCAGCTATTGTACCGAGGTTCTGCGCCCTCACGTGCGACTTTTTAAAGGTGTTGTGGGTCCTGAGTTCCTCTTCATGGACGACAACGCTACACTTCATCGTACAGTGGTAGTCGCAGAGCTGTTGGGGAGTGAAGATATTCAAAGCATGGATCGGCCCGCAAAATACCCGGATCTAAATCCAATCGAACACGCGTGGGACCTTCCCGGGAGACGCTTGGCAGCACGTCACCAGCCGCCAGCAACGATTCCGCAGCTGCGATTGGCGCTAAAAGACGAAGAGGCCGCGATGCCTCAACAGCTCTTTGACAACCTCGTCCTCAGCATAGACAGACGTTGTTCGTCCTGCAACATAGTCAGGGGCGATCATATCCCCAACTAAAGACAGAATTTTTTACAGCAGCCTGTCACATGGACGTTTCTGTCTGCTGTCTACTGTGCTTGAAGCTACCTTTTCAATAAAGTGCCTTTGTATCCTTTGTATTGTTTGTTTAGACGGTTTTGCTCACTTGTCCCATATTGTTACATCTTGGGGATCTTATGATATGATTTGGGTTGAAGTGGAACACTTTTGCACGAGATTACATTCGAAAAACCGTCTCGTCCTTAATTTTTGCCCGCCAGTGTATACGGTTCATTAAGATGAAACGGTTGCAGAGGAAAACCTCACGTTTTCGTCTGCAGGCATTCCAGTGGTGGTGAAGCCTTGCTACAGGAAGTTTGTAGCAGCAAACCACACGTGTCTGAAAATGTGAAATTTGAGAATTTTTTCGGTGTAGATAAACACATCACATGCGGAAGGAATATCTCAGGACCAGGTAAATAATTAAATTTTCATGCCGAATACAGACCTTTGCGATGACATGGGAGAATGCGAGGCAATCCCTAGACCTATGCTTATAGAAGCCTCTGAATGGCTGTCAGGTATGAGTGGTTTTTTTTCTTTCATTAATCTAACTTTAACAATGATATACTTGTTAGCATTGACTCCATTGGAGAATGTTTACCAACGTGTTGTTCTAAAGCAAACCAATATTAAAAAGGTTTTTTTTAATTTAAGCAATGAAGACCAATATAGATTGCATTTATCGATATTCCTAATTTTATTTCATTTTCAGTACATGTTCGTTAAAACGAGGGTCAACTGTATTAAAAGAAAAATAAGTTTAAAAAATGCAAATGTTTACATCATTTTGTCAGCAAAGTTATTTATATATAGATATGTAAAATTGAACTTTGTTAATGGTAAATGTGCATTTCACAGCTTTTCGGAATTGGTGTTATACACCCTACTAAATAAAGTATGTGATTTATTCATTCCAATATACAGGGAGAGCTGCTAAATAAAGTCGATTTAGTGAAGAAAATAAGGCACCTTTCTCTTTCGTTTCACTCTCTGTACAAGATGCAGGTAACGTTGACATGAAGATTTTAAACTTTGTGAGCAGCAATGCTTCCCGCAAATTTTTTACACTTGAAGTAGATATACAATAATGTTAGTTTTTCAATATTATGGTCAAGGAATAATTTGTAAATATAACAGTAAATTGTCTTGGATGGTGTGGAAAAAATTAACTAATTCCTCGTTTCTTCTTTTCCGTTTTTTCTTTACTCTAAGAAAACGAGCCTTATTCTGCCCTCTAAGCTTAATCGTTTCTCCTTCTCATATTCTTTTGTTTGTTTTTTATTTTCCATGTTGCCAATTTTAGCGGGGTTGTTACGAGACTTTTCTTTTAGTAGGGGTTTAACGACCTTCTGGAGGAACTCAGTCATTGGACACTTATTTAGGGTCACTGACGGCAGGGAAGTGAGAGAGCCAGTGCCGTAAGAAAAACAAAACATCCATGCGTCACCGGTATTTAAACCCTGACCCATCTAGGGACTAATTTTCATAAGCCAGCACTTAGATAACTGCATC
Source organism: Macrothele yani (assembly GCA_039090855.1). NCBI lineage: Eukaryota > Metazoa > Arthropoda > Arachnida > Araneae > Macrothelidae > Macrothele > Macrothele yani. The sequence goes on along the minus strand of CM077033.1, from coordinate 78,530,767 downwards.
ATCAAGGTGGGGTCGATGCTTTAAATCTAAAAGAAAAAATACAGACTCAGTTGATGGGGTCCACTTGGCTGGACTCTCGTCATGAAATATTAACAGACTTTTCGATTTTGTTATTAGCTGTTATTTTAAAACACATTCTCATGTCTTTAGATATATATTTTAGGCAAGAAATATATGTTAAGAATTTTAAATAATGGCCAAATTAAACGGAATCTACTGTATTCCGATGTCATGTTGTTAGCGGCCATACTTCTGCTGCTGAAGTAACAGATAATCTGTTATGTTGTAATTTTGATTTTTGTAGACTTTTGTTTTTCCTCCTGAAAGCGAGAGGCTTTTTTTGTAAAAATACAGTGCCACAGATAACAAAAAAAAAGGAAAGCACATGTTAATGGAAGAAAACTTGGAACTGTATTTGAATACTGAGAAGTTTTAGATCAATCTAAATGTCCCATTTTTTAACAGATATTTTATAAGAAAAATTAAGTTAAATACAACTATGGTTATTATTTTTTAAACTTACTTGGCGTCGAGGATGCTTCGATTAAGAAGGAGGCTCCTTCAGGTGACAGACTTTGATTGCCCTTCGAGGGGTTGAAACCCGCCACGTTCGCAAAAAGTGGAATGTTGGGGCGTTTAATTTTTGGTCGTCGGGTTGGCAATAACGTCAACCCTAACAATTGAAATTGCAGGAATGGCCATAAATTTAGCTTGGATCTGCAGATTTATTTACAGGATTAAGGGAAAGTTTGAATAATGAAGTACAGGTTAAGTCACTTCCAGGAAGAGTAGCTTATAGAACATGAAGCACAACTAAATTAATCATCTAACATTTATCTTTCCAATCTGCGCAATCTCTTTGCTTTTAACAGAAAGCCACTAAACAGCGACACATCAGTCATGCGGGGATTAAGGTATCAGCGAAGGACTAAGACCATTGGCTAATGGAATGAGTGGCTTTTTTCTACATCTTGGGGAGGCAACAATGTTACGCCCGAAGCGCTTCGCCTTAGCGATATCGCCAATCGCTAATTCCTTAAAATTACGAAAATTTTTCCCGGGAGAACTTCCAAGGTGCCTTGTTTACCTCAGAAGTTCCTCTGGGTTTACCGACGCGTTTGTGTAGGTATAATATTCGACTGTTGCGATTTAAAATACGGATTGTTAATTTTGAGATGAATTATATCCTCAGTTGTGTTGCACTGTGTCGTCAAATACATATTGCAAATAAAAGGAACTTTTTCAATGTAATTATCCAGCAGGTAAACTAGTGAGTACCTAAATGAGAAACCAAAGAGTCAGTGTATGCAAATGAGGTAATACCAAGCGATATATTCTGAACTAACGGACATTCAGAAATGTAATACCACTTGTTTCAAAGCTTAGAAGTGCTATCTGGAGTACATTGTAAAAATGGACCCTCGGCCAAAATCAAAAAAATATTAAACGTTATTACTCTGATAGCTTTTAAAACTGTGAGACAGCTAGTGAAACTAAAGCTACTGTTGAAATTAAACTTTTGTTACAGTAATATCAAGAGCGGAAGCTCAGAACACGTAGCATACAGACAAGAACTAGATCAAGTATCAGAAACCGTTTTAGTAACCTGCATAATATCCATTTTTCAGAATTCATAAATAAATGGATGTATGCACCGTTGGCTTACAAACGCAATTTGTAGTTTGGCCCCATAGGAGTCCTTCACTCCCCGCTCGACAAAGAACGGAGCTGCCGGATTCACTAGCTATCTAAACAGCACGTCTTTGCCTCAACGACAGTTTGGATTCAAAAGTATGTGTATTAGCACATTACAAAATAAAGAAGTATGAATAAAAAAATTACACTGTATTAAAAGAGATGCCTACTGCGGAATTCCAAAACTGGATCCCAGATGTGCAGCTCTAGTTCCAAAGAGTAAATTACCTCGTGAAATTGATGGTACTGATTAGATGGTCTACTACTTGGATATATCCAATACTTTGGAGCAGTATTTGTATGGAAATATTTTCAAAAAAGACTGTTTTTATTTGAAAAATAAGAAATAGAAAGCGCAAATTAGTTCTTTAAAAAGAGAGAATGTGTTAAAATGAGACCACTAACTCCTTCACAAGACGGATTCCGGACAAGTTACAACATTTCACTTTCTCTTGTAAATACATCTTAAAAACTGCAGGATGATCAGCAAATTTCTTACCGACAAACTTGTTAAGTGGAATAAAAATGTGAACAAAATATCATGTTGGTGTTATTCAATTTTAAACTAATCACAGAGTTTTGTTAATAATAAGGGAACTGGTTGTTCCGCCCTAAAACGGAGCTTCAAGACTCAATGTAATACAGAATATTCGCCTCAGGATATTTTAATTTATTAAACAACATTTGTGATTTCACCTGTAAGATAGCTACATATTGTTATCCATGAGGTAAACGTTCTTTTATCTCTAAGGGAGATTTATCACTTGAAGCATTTTTTTATCAAAGGAAGCATTTATCACTGCATATTTTCCTAAAAAACGTCTATTTTGACAAATTGTGTATGTTACATCCACGTGAATATTAACAATGTTTCCTATTATTTTACTCACAGAAACAATTCTTATAACATCCAATACGAAATTCGAGATTTTTTTGGTTAAGTAGTTTTCAGATAATAGATAGTAGTGGTAGCCTGTTGTACTGGTTGTTACCGCGTAAGGACTCTTTTTAAAAATAACGTCACAACAAGTAATACCCCCTACTGTCACACTGTGCCCCACCTGGTTCAAAATATTTCAGTCAGTGTGCTGTATTTCTCTTATAGCTATCGTCGATTCTCACACCACAAAGTAACGCCATTTCCTCTGAGGACGTCAAGTAAAACACAAAACCACATTTTTTTTTTTGTAAAACAAAAAATCTCGAATACTAAACCAAAAAATCTCTCTTAAGAACAATTCCTAGCGAGAAAAATAATTATTTTGAAGAACAAAGATACGCCTGGCAGTTAAAATAGCATTTATGCTTTCAGCACAGTTATTTCGACTTAAAACACCAACAAGCTATCTACCGCTTTGTAATCACAAAGTTGCCTAAAAATTGGGATATTTATTTTTATTTTCCAAACACAACTTCACGTCACTTCCATTTCCGATTCTCACTCACAAAACAGTTCAATACTTATAAAGAGTTACCAAGCAAAACAAAGATATAAGGTTTCAAAATGATAAGAGAAAAAATGATGAATGATAATTCATCTTCTTCCTAACAGGGTAGGTCAGGTTGTCGGATGGTGAGTGATTTTTCACACAAGCTGTAGCTCATGCAACATGGCAACAGAGGCAAATCCAAGCAATGTGAGTAGGTGTGTGAGGGGGGGGGGAGGGGTTGCAACGCAGTATAAGAAACTCGGGTGGCTCCGAAAGCGAGGCTGAGAAGATGTTTTAGTTTTGGTTTGGGTGTCCAAAGTCCATGTCCGCTTCTCTTCTTCACTGGGCATGCCAGCCACGAGGCACGGCATTGCATTACATAACTGGCGCCGGAAATTGGGTCTTCGGCTCCGGGTAAACCTGTGCTTGTGCTGTGAAAATAAATGTAATTACAGAACAGAACATAAGCATAATATGTAATACAAAACAAATAAGCATTTCTTCGACATATTTTTTACGGAAAGTGGCTGTAAGGGTCGCCCGCAATCAAACTGTCAATTATGCTTTTATTTTATTTTAATGTTGTGTTGTACACCAGCAGACAGACGCTTCATTCCCCCATTTTGTTGTTTCAACTAAGATCTGACAGTCATCACCACGTGGTATCATTTTAATTCTATGTGAGGACTAAAGGAGTGGTGCATGAACGCCTGGGGCTCCTGACCTTGAAGAATCGACTGCTCGAGTGCTTCTGTTAAACAAGTTGTCATACCGCTTTTGTATACCTTCAAGGTTGTAATCGCCTGCGGGTATCCGATGACATTCCTGAGCTCAGGTGTTTCACGTTCTGACCGGGGTAACGAGTTTTTCTTGCGCATGCGTTATAAAGAACGGAGAGGGCCAAGAGATTTAAAGTGAAACAGTTGAGCTTCGGTCGTCAAGGAGAGAGGGTCCTAGTTTGGACACTGGTTTGACTGAAGGGCTGCGGGTATCGCAGAAGTACAACCTGGTGAACGGAAGGAGGATTCCTTCGTCAACCTGGTATCGCGGAAATAATTGTGAAATAGTAACACGTGGTCAGCACGTGGACTCTGAGCGGGTAGCCATCGGAAACTCGTGAAGCAAATGTATCGGGATAATAAAATCTCGCTCTTTTTTGTTTCCGTGTATTGCACTGAGTTTTGTCGAGGTAATTATTCTTCTACACAAGGACGCCTTGATAGCCAGATCGTATAGTAAAGGCGAGGCGGTAGCTCGCCATACGGCGGGAAACAAAAGGTATTATCTAAGAATTGATATGTCTGGCCCTACAGTGGCTTTCCTCTGTTTTCTTCACTTGAAAGAGCAGTTTGCATTTTTTAACCCTTCCCTCCGTTTTGACAGCTTTATGAGTTATTTGCTGCGCTTATATTATATAAGTGATTTGCTGCGTTTATAAGTACATAATTTGTTGTTTTATATGTGTGCGCTTACAAGTAATTGCTTTGAATGAACAATTAGAACGCACATTGAAGATTTAATTGATTTCTAATTCCGATAAATGCAAATCATCGGAAGGAGCAAGCGTTTTTTCTTTTTTGGTGTAAACTTCCACAATAAATGGAATATGGTTTCAAAGGGGAGATACAGGTTGCCAAAATCGTAGATGAAAAGACACCCGCAAAATGAGTAAATAAAAATAGCACAAGGCGGGAGAGAAAAGGAATTGCAAGAAACATGAAATATGATCACGAGAAAGGACAGCAGAGACTTCAAAAACAATATGACCTAAATTTATTAACAACTTGACTATACGGGACACATGCAGTGCAAGACCGTCATAGCCCGCGTAGAAAATTGTAGATAATAAAATATTATTGTTTAGTGTATCAAATACTTTATAAGGTCCAAAAAGATAGGTAATGTAATGAATGTTTTTCGAACGTTTATGTATTATTTGTAGAATGAGTAATACGGCTAATTCAGTAGATTTACTTAGTTTAAAACCAAATTGATTTTGAGTAATAATTTCATATTTTTTTAATGTGTAACCGTTCTGTTGTTAAGTAGTTTTTCCAAAATTTTATTGAATATGGAGAGGTTCGCAATGGGTCGATAATAATTGTTAATATCAATTTTTGATCCTGATTTATATTTAGGTGCTACTTTGGTAATTTTCAAATCAACAGGAAAAATTCCTGTTTGAAACACTTAATTAAAAATTGCAAGTAGAGGATCAACAGTGATCTCATCCACATGTTCAATTTCCATAGGGTGAATATCATCTGGTCCTGGACCAGAACTGTATTTGGTTTGATGTAGTTCTTTTAATAATTGCTCACAGGTAATGCTTGATAAATAAAAAGTATTTGCGTAGTACGATTGTTCGAGATTATTTGTAAAATCTTTAACAACAGTATTTAGATTTTGCTTGGCAGTTATTGGAATTGTGACTAAATGGTTAAGTAGTAATGTCACTATTTTTTCGCCATTAATTTTAATATTGTTTGAATCTGTTAGGCACTCTACTGAGATATTATTAAGTTTCTTCTCAAGTAAAAGGTTGAGGTGTTTCCAAGTGAGATTTGAAGAGTTTTGAGAAAAACTATTTGCATAATATTTGCGCTTAGCTATCGTGATTTCAGAATTTAAATTATTTCTGCATATTTTGAAGTTAGTAAAATCAGATTGTTCCCTCGTTTTTTAAGAATTTTGAATAGAGTCAGTTTTTTTATTGATATTATTTATTAAGGTGTGTTATCCAGGGCTTTCGAAAATTTTAAATCATTTATTGTTATTCGTAATTATAACAAGTGTGTTGACATAAATTTCTTTGAAAATTTTATAAAATGCTTTGTACGCTGTAGTAGGTGAGTCATTACTTTCAGTATCATCGCAGTTAATGTCATCAAGTTTAAGTTTAGTTTATAATGAGTCTGACTTCCTTGCATTTATTAATCGTATTTTATAACAATCATGTGTTCTAATACATTAAGGGGAAGAATTGTGCATGAAAAAAATTGGCAGATTATCACTAATATGATGTTCAAGGATGCCAGTTACAGTGGGATCTACCTGTATATTAGTAACGCACAGGTCAATTGTAGTTTGAGTTGTGGGCGTTTTTCTTGGTGGGGATAGTACTGTATTTATGAAACCAGACGAATTGAATGTAAGAGTAAATTTAAGAGCGATATGGCTATCCCGGGATATATCAATATTTAAATCTCCCGAAAGAGCATTTTTTATTTATTAGATTAGAATATTCCAAGAGTTAATTCAGAGAAATTTGGAATTCACCAAAATTAGAACTAGGAGGTCGATACCAAACTGAAAGTATATAGTGACTATTTTGTATAGTTAACATCTCCACATAATGAATTAATAAAAATAAATTCAGGGACAACAGAACAGTATTGATGTTGATTATGAACAAAGATTGTAACCCCTCCCCCTCTTGAAGAGTCCCTGTTGTAAAAAATTGTAATTGTTCAATTGAAGTGAGTATTCACCTGGGAGGAACCAGGTTTCAGTAATACAAATAATATTTATGTCTGAGGTAATTAATTGTAATAACGATTCCTACAGTGTTATCTTATTAGTTAAAGTACAGGCATTTGCACGAATAAGTTTAAATGTTGGGGTTGAGTTATATGTTAAAGTATGGTTTAGGCTGTCGAGAGTGAAATAATCATCTGTCATTAATGTGGATATAACTTTCATCCATATTCTAGTTCAAATTCCCCCTCTAGAGCCCCCTTGTTCCCTGAACCCTCATTTCCATTCCCTCGTCTGCAAGCCTGTTATTCCAAGTCAAGGCCGTATTGAACTAAATCATTCACAGTATAAATTCTTTTTTCAGTTCATCTTCAGTTGCCTTTACATACAAACCACCATTCCAGATCCTAGCATATTTAAGTCTACCTTGATGAACAAGAGTTCTTTCTTGCCAGTAGTGACGTCTGTAACAAGGATTTAAATTTTCCTTTAAAAAGATTCTGGTAGCTGGTAGACTAGGACCTAAATCTGAAATCCACAAGTTTCTGACTGACCTGGACCTGAACTAAACAATAACAATAGAATCCTGTGTTTTGTCATATTTTGATGAGAATGGGTGTGTTATGTCAATATCATATTGTTGATGAACTTCTATTTGAAGATCATTTACCAAAATGTCTATATGAGAAATCAGGTTTGAGTCACTGCAATATCTGTGAGATCAAGTCCATGGATTTCGATATTTCAATTTCGATGATACTGATTAAGCTCATTTAATTCAGCTCTCAGTGAATTAACCTTTCGTTTGGTAACTTGATTAGTTCTGGTAACAATTTCTAGATTTTTTTGTATGTCACTATTAGATTGTTCCAGTAAGTTACATTTAGAATTAAGACCATCATATCTCTCCCTTAATAAATCAACAGTGCATTTTATGTCTCTAAATTCGGTCTTCCTTTCATGAACAGTGTCTAGTTTTGAATTAAATTCTGTAAGGCCAACTTCACAAAATTTTCAAAATCAATTCCCTCACCAGAAGGAGTGGATCCTGTTTTTTGTTTAATAGCACTTCCAGTACTTTCATTCCTCCTTTCCGTCATAGTGCAAGGTAACTATTATAACAAAAATATACGTATTTTTTCTTCCTTTTGAAAATAAAATCTTTACCTCACAAAATACACCTGTGGAAGGCCAAACGACGAGTAAGAACTGTCAATGATTTTCTGTGCTTTACATGTCTCTCAGTCACTCACCCTAGGCTGTTTAATCTCATAGTTTAAGTTGCACATATCAAAAAACAATATGAATGTTGAGGAATCAGTTAATAGTACAATTGTAACAATCTTTTGCGCAGCGAAAGAATTAGATCACGGATGGCAGCACAAAACTAGTTCCGAAAGGTGATGTTAAAGAACAATATTAGACAAGAATAAAATTAAGCTGTTCAAAAATAAAATCTGTAGAGAACAAACTTCCTCAGGAATTGTTCTGATTACAAGCATTCAAAAGGTACTCACATTCTGGAATACATACCTTTTCCAATGTTGTTGACAGATACAATTACATAAGTTCTCGACGAGGGCACAGGACATTCAAGGTCCCAGAATAATGACAAAAGCAGATTTGTTTTTCAATTTCTGATTTAGAGCAATTCGCTTGAACAAATAAACAATAGAACCCCGACATTCAAAGCTTTAGCGCATGAATTGTCCTTTTCGCTATATCCCACAACTACACCAATAACCTTTACAAAACTCGACAGAAATGTAAGCATTGTTTGATTTGAAGTTTAATTACATTAAAAGAAACAAGTGTAATTCAACCACAATTAGCGATTAAAATGTCGTATAAACATACTAAACAGATGAATTATTATACATATATGTAAATACGAAATTAATGGTTTCAAGCGCATTTCGTGAAATAAACTGCATTAGGAAGTGGAAAATCTATAACGAAGTAAATTTCTCCGTCATTTTTGGTCTACGCCGGGATTCGAACCCGAGGCCGCTTATTCCGGAACAAGTCGCTCTACCAACTGAGCTACGCAGACATGTATTCTGATTCCTATCTGCCTTTATGTCATGTGCGTCCTGCTGGCAGGTACGTCACATCTCCTTGTACGTTACATCATCTCCCCTTATTTTTCTTTTTTCGAAGTGCTGCTCATATTTTTCCTATCTCGCGGTGTGGAAATAACATCACACCAATGCGAGATTTTGAACGGTCGGGTCATCCGGATAGTTTGGGCGCCATTATAACGAAGTGAATTTCTCCGTCATTTTTATCCGCGCCAGGATTCGAACCCGGGTCCACTCATTCCGGAATAAGTTGCTCTACCAGTTGAGCTACGCGGACATTTATTCTAATTGCTATCTGCCTTTATGTCGTGTGCGTCCTTCTGGCAGGTACGTCACATCTCCTGGTACGTTACATCATCTCCCCCTTATTTTTCTTTTTCTGTCGAAGTGCTGCTCATATTTTTCCTATCTCGCGGTGTGGAAATAACATCACACCAATGCGAGATTTTGAACGGTCGGGTCGTTCGGGTGCCATTATAACGAAGTAAATTTCTCCGTCATTTTTGGTCTACGCCGGGATTCGAACCCGGATCCCCTCATTCCGGAATAAGTCACTCTACCAGTTGAGCTACGCAGACATGTATTCTGATTCCTATCTGCCTTTATGTCATGTGCGTCCTGCTGGCAGGTACGTCACATCTCCTTGTACGTTACATCATCTCCCCCATATTTTTCTTTTTCGAAGTGCTGCTCATATTTTTCCTATCTCGCGGTGTGGAAATAACATCACACCAATGCGAGATTTTGAACGGTCGGGTCATCCGGATAGTTTGGGCGCCATTATAACGAAGTGAATTTCTCCGTCATTTTTATCCGCGCCAGGATTCGAACCCGGGTCCACTCATTCCGGAATAAGTTGCTCTACCAGTTGAGCTACGCGGACATTTATTCTAATTGCTATCTGCCTTTATGTCGTGTGCGTCCTTCTGGCAGGTACGTCACATCGCCTGGTACGTTACAAATCGTGTAGACAAGATAATGCATTCAGTTTTTTATGTAATGATTTGCCACTTTAACAAGTGTAGAGACTTTCCAGATATGGTGCAAAAATTTGTGCCACGCAAATTAAAAAAAAATCTATTGTTTGGGAATGAAAATATAAGTTGAAACATCGCATTGTTTCTATCCTGTGAACTGATGAGTGATATCGCACATATTTCTTCAATAACGAAGCTATAGGGTATGGCTTATTTGACACAATTTGCCACATCAACTATCCATTCAACAGAGAAGAGCCACGTATCATTCGTATGTACGTCTATCCTTAACGTGATCGTTTTGAAATTTCAGACCTCACTAAAGGCGAAAACTCCAAGCTATTCAAAAAGGATAGTTAAAAACTAGCAGAATTCCAGCTATAAGTAAATTCATTTATTGATAAAAAACTGAAAGCGAAAATTCGAATAATTTCTTTTAAAAAAACTTTGCTACGCATTGTACGAGTACATATAAGTGGACAAACTGTAATTACTAAATACACTGACGGAAAAAAATCCCAACACCAAGAAGGGGTTGTGTTAGATAAACGATAGTTAGTAGGCGGTGAGAATACATCTTTAAGATGACGTCTATGAAATTTCGCGCTCGGCGCATACGTGTGGCGCTAGTAGCGCCCCTCGGAACATTCAAAGCAGGTTTGCTGTAAATACGCGCTGTAACGTTCGTGAGCGTTACGTATCGTTGAGATTCGACGTAGGGTGTTGATGTTAGTCAAGAATGCCTTTAAGAAGACGAAGAAGCCATTATCAACAGCTCACGGAGTTTGAACGAGGTCGTGTAATAGGGCTACGAGAAGGTGGATTTTCTTTCCGCAATATTGCAAAACGACTTGGCAGGAATGTAGCTACTGTGCATGATTGTTGACAGCGGTGATCAAGGGAAGGTACTGCCTCAAGAAGATCGTGTTCCGGCCTGCCACATGGCACTGCTGAGAGGGAAGACAGCCGTGAACGGCGTATGGCCGTGGCGCATTGTACTGCGTCGGCGGCAGCAATTCGAGCTGCAGTTGCCACCACAGTGATACAACGAACTGTTAAATATCGGTTACTTGAAGGACAGTTCCGAGCCAGACGCCCTGTAGCGTGCATACCACTTACTCCAAACCAATGCCGTTTGCGACGTCAGTGGTGTTGAGCTAGAGCTCATTAAAGGACGGAGTGGAGATCTGTTGTGTTTTTTGATGAAAACCGTTTCAGCCTGGGTTCCAGTGATGGCCGTGTGTTGGTTAGAAGGAGGCCAAGTGAGCGCCAGCAACCAACCTGTTTTTTTTTTTTTTTTAATTGAGGTTTAACGACCACCGTGAGCAACTCAATGGGCTATAAGCAGTCGCCCGTCCCTAATTTAGGGTCACTGGTTCCAGGGAAGGGAGAGAGCCAGTGCCGTAAGACAAATACAACATCCATGCCTGACCGGGATTCGAACCCGGACCCCTTACGGACGAATGATCAGAGGCCAACGACTTAGACCACTGCGCCACCGGGGCGGCACCAACCAACCTGTCTGCGGCCGAGACACACTGGACCTACACCTGGAGTTATGGTCTGGGGAGCAATTTCCTATGACAGCAGAAGCACTCTCGTGGTTATCCCACGCACCCTGACGGCACAGTTGTACGTCGGTCTGGTGATTCAACGTGTTGTGCTGCCATTCCTGAACAGCATTGCAGGGGAATTTTTACAACAGGATAACGCTCGCCCGCATACTGTTGCTGTAATCCAACATGCTCTACAGAGTGTTGACATGCCGCCGTGGCCTGCTAGACCACCAGATCTTTCTCCAATCCAGCACTATTTGGGACATCATTGGACGACAACTCCAGCGTTACCCCCAACCAGCATTACCCGTCCCTGTATTGACCAAGCAAGGGCAACAGGCATGGAACTCCATCCCACAAACTGACATCCAGCACCTGTACGACACAATGCATGAACGTTTGCGTGCTTGCATTCAACATTATGGCGGTTACACCGGTTGTTAATGTACCAGCATTTCACATTTAAAATGGCTCTTCTCGCGCTAACATTATGCTGTGATCTTCAAACCTTAATCGGTTGATTATGTTACCTATGCAAATGTATTGCCGCCATTTCATTCCTCTACAACTATTTTTTCGTGGTGTGGGGATTTTTTTTCCATCAGTGTATATATAACCAAGGAAAATCATGTTATAAAATTTATAGTAAATGAGGGACAACAATTATTATTATGTTTTAACATGTGAATAGTTTATTACTTAAAGATTGTAACTATCGTTCTTTTGACAGCAAATTACACTCGAAATTAAGTTATTCTCAGCACGAAGACATTTATCTCTTATGTGTGACAGCTGCAACTATCCTGAAAAATGGTATCTAATGTTTACCATTTATTTTGTAATTGGACTACTTTAACGAAATCAGTGTCTACCTTCCTTAAATTCCAACAAAAGCTACTACCTAAGGGTGCCCACCTGGAATTCTTGCTAAATTGCCGGGACTTAAGAATCACCTTTCGTCACTTATCACTGCAAAGACATTTTGAATCGCCGAACTTACGTAGCGTATGGTCACCTGTCTCACTACTTGCACCCTTATGCACTGGATCGACTATTTATCGTTCGGGTTGCCTCTTTGGACAATGAACTACGAAATGTCAGTCAGAAGCACACTCATAAACTGTGTATACTCATGGCAAAAATATATGATGGTAATGCCTATCAACAAGAGCAGACCCTTACTGTGAATTTACCTGTTCAGCCATTTTTCCTGAACTTAAGCAATTTTCAACTTAATCAAACTCAAATCCAAGCCTTGGAACGTTGATACAAATGTAATTACCCATCAAGTCGTTCTAACATGTTTTAAACTGTTACTGAGACTGAGAACATTATTCGAAACCTCCCAGAAGACGATGAAGAAATAGCCCGTCATAAAGTGGCTACTGCCAATAAAAGGATACACACCAAACAGCTCTTACCTACAAACTCTGCTTACCATGACAAAAGCCTACAACTCCAAGCAATCCGTAATAACCCAGATCTTACGATAACCTCTGCTGATAAGGCTAAAGAGATCGTAATAATAAATTATTCGGATTACGTTGAAAAAATGTTATATCAGGTTTCGACTATCCCACATACTATTGTTAATTCTGACGCCACCCCGGCAACCAATAGGGCACTTGGAAAATTGAAAAAGAATGACTTCTTGCCTTCTTCCACTTCTACTAATATGACACCTCCAAATGGGGCAAGTGTTTCTGCTCTATTCGGTAAAGTGAAAATCCACAAACAAAATTACCCACTTCGCCCTTTGGTGTCTGGTCAATCGAACCCAACACGGCCCTTAGAAAAGCCTTTATCATTGTTGTTGGCGCCACGTAACTCAAACTCTGAATTTTCTATCCTAAATTCACTTGAAGCAGTTCGAAGCTAAAGTACTTTGGACAACCTACAGTGCCCACGATCGTTGCACCTCTCGACGTTACCTCCCTTTACCCTAGCGTGCCAGTGAAAGAAGCACATAACCTGATTCACCACCTACTGATCACACAGGGTCACCTATCTCAGGTTGAGGTACAGAGCGCTCTAGATGCCTTGGTGCTAGTTGCTAAACGTCCTTTCTTTCGTTTTGAAGACACTATATATAGACAACACGGTGGCACAGCTATGGTATCTCCAATATCTGCTTTGATGGCTGAAATTGGGGTATCGTTCACTTGACCGAAAGGTCACTTGACCGAAAATCACTTCGCCGAAAATCACTTGATCGAAAGGTACATTTCACCGAAGGGTCACTTGACCGAAAAGTTCATTTCACCGAAAGATCACTTCACCTAAAAGTTCATTTCATCGAAAGGACACTTGATCGAAAAGTTCATTTCACCGAAAGATTACTTTACCTAAAAGTTCATTATATCGAAAGATCATTTCACCGAATGGTCAGTTTATCGAAAACTTAGAATTTTGTTGTTATAGATCTGTTGGAGTATGGTGCTGGTTTTTAAAAAACTGGTCACCTAAACATTATTGGATTGTATAAAAAATACACTTTTAATTTCTTTTAAACACCTCCCCATAAGTAGGTTTTTCGAAATATAACATTAATTATAAGTCATAGATAGACCTGTGCCTTTTTGCCAAATTTTAATCATCCGACCTCATATTCATGAAGTTTACATAACAACTCAAGTTAATGACTTGTTATGTAAACACACTTATTCAGACAAAAAAAAATCAGTTTTAGGGCCCTTGGCCTCGGTTTAGGCCTTTTTAGAACATTTTAATCGTGCGTGCTCATATTCATAAGGTTTACGTAAAACGTCCAGCTAATAATGTTGCACATTTATTCAGGCAAAAAAGAATCAATTTTTGGGCCCTAGGCCTCGGCTTAGGCCTTTTTAGAAAATATTAACCGTGCGTGCTCATGTTTATAAGGTTTACATAAAAACTAAAGTTAATGATGTTGTACTCTTATTCAGGCCAAAAGAATAAGTCTTAAAGCCCTTGGCCTCGTTTTAGGCCTTTTTAGAAAATTTTAATCCTGCGTGCTCATATTTATAAGGTTTACATAAAATGTCAAGTTAATAATGTCGCACATTTATTGAGGCAAAAAAGAATCAATATTAGCGCCATAGGCCTCGCTTAGGCCTTTTTAGCAAATTTTAATCGTGCTTGCTCATGTTCATAAGCTTTACATAAATAGTAAAGTTAATAATGTTACACATGTTTTCAGGCAAAGAAGAATCAATTTTAGAGCCCTAGGTCTCAGCTTAGGCCTTTTTAGAAAATTTTAATTGTGCTTGCTCATGTTCATAAGCTTTACATAAATAGTAAAGTTAATAATGTTACACAATTTTTCAGGCAAAAAAGAATGAATTTTAGGGCCCTAGGTCTCAGCTTAGGCCTTTTTAGAACATTTTAATTGTGCTTGCTCATGTTCATGAGCTTTACATAAAAAGTCAAGTTAATAATGTTGCAATTTTTTTCAGGCAAAAATAATCAATTTTAAGGTCCTAGGCCTCAGCTTAGGCCTTTTTAGAAAATAATAACGGTACGTGCTCATGTTCATAGGTTAACCTAAAAACTCAAGTTAATGATGTTGCACACTTTTCAGGCTAAAAGAATCAAGTTTAGGGCTCTAGGCCTCGGCTTAGGCCTTTTAGCAGATTTTAATCGTGCGTGCTCATATTCATAAGGTTTACATAACAACTCAAGTTAATGATGTTGTACACTTATTCAGGCCAAAAGAATCAGTCTTAAAGCCCTAGGTCTCGGCTTAGGCCTTTTTAGAAAATTGTAATCGTGCGTGCTCATATTTATAAGGTTTACATAAAATGTCAAGTTAATAATGTCGCCCATTTATTCAGGCAAAAAAGAATCAATATTAGGGCCGTAGGCCTCGCTTAGGCCTTTTTAGCAAATTTTAATCGTGCTTGCTCATGTTCATAAGCTTTACATAAAAAGTAAAGTTAATAATGTTACACATTTTTCTGGCAAAAATAATTAATTTTAGGGCCCTAGACCTCGGCTTAGGCCTTTATCGCAAATTTTAATCGTGCGTGCTCATATTCATAAGGTTTACGTAAAAAGTCAAGTTAATAATGTTGCACATGTATTCAGGCAAAAAAGAATCAATTTTAGGGTCCAAGGTCAGCTTAGGCCTTTTTAGAACATTTTAATCGAGCGTGCTCATATTCATAAGGTTTACATAAAATGTCAAGTTAATAATGTTGCACATTTATTCAGGCAAAAAAGAATCAATTTTATTGCCCTTAGGCCTTTTTTTTTTTTTTAGCTTAGGCGTTTTTAGAAAATTCTAATCTTGCTGGTTTATAAGTTTACATAAAATGTCAAGTTAATAAGTTAATAATGTTGCACATTTACTCAGGCAAAAAAGAATAAATTTTATTGCCCTTAGGCCTTTTTTTTTTTTTTTTAGCTTAGGCGTTTTTAGAAAATTCTAATCTTGCTTGTTCATAAGTTTACATAAAAATGTCAAGTTAAAAAAATCAAGAGGGGGGGGGTTAAAGATTGCCGTTTCTGGGCATATATTGAGAACTGAATTGGGAACTCCAAACGCATTTCGCGAAAACGGTCCATGTAAGCCAAGCGAGGCGAGAATTGCACTTTAATTTGAAGAAAAAAATTGCCGAGGATCCGAGGTACACCTAGTTTTGGGAGGGTGTACCCCCAACTTCCGTAATATTATGTTCGGGGCCGCTGGAGTCTGTCAGTGTATCCAGGATGTTCCCCTTGAAGCGTCCGCGAGGTCCGTCATCTTGGGGGGGTTGGCTTTCCCCCAAAATGTTAAAATGGACGTAGAGCTGTAAACATTAGACCCATGCTTTATATAATGATTCTGTACACGACCACGAATTTTCAGGAATGTGGAGTGAAACTGAACCCCCCCCCGTTTCCAAGAGCTCTTCAGGGGTAACATCGAGGATACACTGATGACCGACTCCAGAGGTCCAGAATATAAAATTACGGAAGTTGGGGGTAGAGCCCTCAAAACCAAGCACCTCGTATCCCTTTTACAGACTTCACCAAATTTCTGGGGGAGGGGGAAGGGCATACATAGTTTGGCACTAAACACAACATGAAGCATAGAAATTGCGAGCAAATCCCTTACCTTGAACACCTGTCTGCGCTCTTAGAAACTTGGGGGAGGGTGAATTCGTCCCACCCTCCGGAAAATTCGTGATCGTGTACAGAATCATTATATAAAGCAAGGTTCTAATGTTTACAGCTCTACGTCCATTTTAACATTTTGGGGGAAAGCCCCCTCCCAAAGCTCACGGACTTCGCAGACACTTCAAGGGGAACATCCTGGATACACTGACAGACTCCAGCGGCACAGAATATAATACTACGGAAGTTCGGGGTACAGTTCCCTCAAACCAAGTGTACCTCGGATCATCGGCAATTAATTTCTTCAAATTAAAGCACAATTCTCGCTTGGCTTACATGGAACGTTTTCGCGAAATTCGTTTAGAGTTCCTAAAAAGGCCTAAGCCGAGGCTTAGGGCCCTAAAATTGAATCTTTGTTTGTCTCAATAAATGTGCAACATTATTAACTTGACGTTTTGCGTAAACCTTATAAATATGAGCACGCACGATTAAAATTTGCTAAAAAGGCCTATGCGGAGGCCTAGGGCCCTAAAATTTATTCTTTTTGCCTGAATAAATGTGCGACATTATTAAGTTGACATTTTATGTAAACCTTATAAATATGAGCAAGCAGGATTAAAATTTTCTAAAAAGGCCTAAGCCGAGGCCTAGGGCTTTAAAGACTGATTCTTTTGGCCTGAATAAGTGTACAACATCATTAACTTGAGTTGTTATGTAAACGTTATGAACATGAGCACGCACGGTTAAAATTTGCTAAAAAGGCCTAAGCGAGGCCTACGGCCCTAATATTGATTCTTTTTTGCCTGAATAAATGTGCAACATTATTAACTTGACTTTTTGCGTAAACCTTATAAATATGAGCACGCACGATTAAAATTTGCTAAAAAGGCCTAAGCGGAGGCCTAGGGCCCTAAAATTGATTCTTTTTGCCTGAAAAAAATGTGTAACATCATTAACTTGATTTTTTATATAAACCTTATGAACATGAGCACGCACGGTTAAAATTTGCTAAAAAGGCCTAAGCGAGGCATACGTCTTTTTGCCTGAAAAAATGTGTAACATCATTAACTTGATTTTTTATGTAAACCTTATGAACATGAGCACGCACTGTTAAAATTTGCTAAAAAGGCCTAAGCGAGGGCCTACGGCACTAATATTGATTATTTTTGCCTGAATAAATGTGCGACATTATTAACTTGACATTTTATGTAAACCTTATAAATATGAGCATGCAGGATTAAAATTTTCTAAAAGGGCCTAAGCCGAGGCCGTGGGCTTTATGACTGATTCTTTTGGCCTAAATAAGTGTACAACATCATTAACTTGAGTTGTTATGTAAACCTTATGAACATGAGCACGCACGGTTAAAATTTGCTAAAAAGGCCTAAGCGAGGCCTACGGCCCTAATATTGATTCTTTTTTGCCTGAATAAATGTGCAACGTTATTAACTTGACTTTTCATGTAAACTATTTATGAACATGAGCACTGAACATGATTTTTATGAAAAACGTATGAACATGATAAAACTTGCTAAAAAGGCCTAGGCCGAGGCATAGGGACTTAAAGTTAATTATTTTTGCCTTAAAACTAAATCTTTGCGTTCTCTGTGACACGGAGAAATCAAAAGTGCAATTTCAGTATGATCCCCTAACGTTTCGGTGGTCTGTCTGTCAAACTTGCACCATGCTTCAACAGATCCTGTAATGAAATCTAGCGTTTTCGATAAACTGACCCTTCGGTGAAATGACCTTTCGATGAAATGAACTTTTAGGTAAAGAGACCTTTCGGTGAAATGAACTTTTCGATCAAGTGACCCTTCGGTGAAATGTACCTTTCGATCAAGTGACCCTTCGGTGAAATGAACGCTTCGATCAAGGGATCTTTCGGTGAAACAATTTTTTCGGTGAAGTGATTTTCGGTCAAGTGACCCTTCGGTGAAGTAAACGTCGGGCAAATGAACCAGATCCCTGAAATTGTTATGCAATCAATAGAAAATAATGTCTTAACCAATTGTACGCACGCCCGATTACTTTATATGAGGTATATCGACGCTATATTAGTACCTTGGCCGCATTCCCTTGACGATCTTGGAGAATTCAGATTACGTTTGACTTCGTATACCCCACCATACAATTTACCATCGAATTGGAGAATGAAGGATTTTTCCCCTACCTTGATTTGAGCATCAGACGGAACATGATCACCACATCAATTCAGTTTTTTCGTGTATCGTAAGCCAACCAGCTCTACTGTGATAATCCCATATAACTCGTATCATCCACACAAATATCAAGCTGCGACTTTTAGATTTCTTATAAGCCAAATATTTTCACACACGTCGAATTCCAAATTGCGGAGAACCAAACTAAACAAAATAATGCAAATCGCGAACGAGAATGGGTACAATAGGAACTTTGTGAATGCGCTGATTGCTCAATACAAGAAAAAGGCCTGGGCAATCTTAACCAGCAATCATAAGATTATTAAGTACGTCGGTACTATTAAATACCAGCCGCAAATCTCGCACATTTTGCACAACATTTGCAAGAAACACGGCATTTCATTTGGCGAGTCCTCCAATAATCTTTTCCAGCTGAAGCGCAGAGATCGGGACGTTAAGCCTCAGAATCTGAGCTGAGAGTTCAACGATAGCTGGTATATAGGCTCGACCCTTCGGAGCCTAGGTATTCGTACAGGCGAACACCGATATTCAACCAGAACAGGTGCCTCTAACACTGCTTTGGCTCACACAGTCCTGGAAGGAACCCACACCCCCTCATGGAATGATGTATATATTCTTCTACGCACCAAAGAAAAAATCTACATTGTTTGCGGAAGCATTATTCATCCATCACTATCGTGGACGGTGCTGTAACGATGACATTCCCAATACTTTGCCATATGTATGCAAACAACTGTTTAATATAGTTTATATTAAAGAAAAAATTCAAGATTTAAAACCCCCATTACACAATCAGTTAACTTAATCTAATACCACCTTTCAAAGACGGAACTACGTAGCATCGGAAGTTAGATAAGAGGGACCAATCGTCATCAACTAATGAACATCATTGTACATCATGACGTCAAGACACTGACACTTTATAACTTCGCACTAAGTATGTTCAAATGCATTCTTCACCTGATGATGCAAGGGTTACCCTTGTAAAAGATCTGGTATTTGTATTTCTTAACTTGTAACTTATTTATTCATTAAAGATTTTAACTATCGTGCTTCAGACAGCAAATTACACTCGACCTTTAGTCATTCTCAGCACGAAGACATTTATCTATTAATTGGTATAACGTCTGATGTTTGGTATCCCAAATTATATGCTATTACGTGTGTTGATAAAGACTCGTAAGGAAAAATCAACAGATAAGAAAATATTTTTTTTTTGATTGGAGGTTTAACGATCACCGTGAGCAACTCAATGGGCTATAAGCAGTCGCCCGTTCCTAATTTAGGGTCCCTAGTTCCAGGGAAGGGAGAGAGCCCGTACCGTAAGACAAACACAACATCCATGCCTCACCGGGATTCGAACCCGGACCCCGTTCAGACGAATGATCAGAGGCCATCGCTTAGACCACTGCGCCACCGGGGCGGCTAAGAAAATATTTGCGCTGCAATATTAAGCAGTAGCAGCAGTACAATATCGCCTATTAATCACGTATCACATACTGATGACTAACGCAAAGTGAGGTGCTGCCTTTTATTATAGGAGCGCAATGCGAATGAACGAATCTTTACTTTTGTAGATATACAGTTAAACATCATATACGCCTCGTAACTAAGTTCTATATTGTTTGTTCAAAATACCACTCGAAAGAAGACTTGAATATTGAGCCGAAATTTATGGGGTACATTACTTATGACACAATATGTAAAAGATCGGAAGTAGAGCCTTATCAGAGATGTTAAACACACGAAAGTCAATTCTTTGTGCACCAACAAGATGCAGCGATAACATCTCGTACTCGTGTGGCATCGATTGGAAACCGGTTCTGCACTCACAAAGTTATTCGGTGCTGACGAGATTCGTACCCAAAGTCCAACTAAGATTATTGGCGGCAGAACTAGATGGGCCACGCATGCAGCGGCCGCATACCACACTTTTTTCAATGGAAGAATAATCAAGCGAACACGCGATCCCAGGATAATCAAACACATGTCAGGCACACAAGAGCTGTAAGACATTGCGCGGCACATATAGTCGGGCAATTATTATTTACACCGTTTATTGAATACCGTGAATACTGTGACCTGGTACACAGGAAAAATTAAATTTGATGATCTGTCTGGTATGCAGATTAGCGGAAATGCAGCTAAAAAGTACACAGTTACAGAACATTGTGCTGTCTTTTGAACGGCTTGGAGACAAACAACTTCCGATTTTTGCTCGTCTACTCAAACCCTGTTTCTCCGGTAATATGGGACAGAGGTCAAAGCACTGACTTCCTACATTCGGTCCGACATGTGTCCTGAATCGGCTTACGGTGAGGCATGTATGCTGTATTTGTCTTACGGCTGTGGCTTCTGCCTTCCCTGGAGGCTGTAACATTAAAGCAGGGACTGTAGACTGTCATCAAGGTTAACATGGTGGACAATAAACCTGCATACGATATCACCTGTAGAAGAGTTAGCTGGAAATGTTATCATTACCATAAATAACACGCATGAACACTGATATTAAGTTTCGTATGTAATTAGCATGAATTTAAAAATATAATGCTGGATAACGCAAATAACTCGTTCTCCAGTTGAAAATCAACAGTTAGCGAGAAAAATGACTCAGTACTGAAAATGAAAAAAAAATGTTTTCCGCTTCAGTAATATTTATTAAATTAGAAACATTTTCAATAATATTTTATACCTAACTTAATTTAAACGATTAACCATTGTATAATAACCAAACTCAGTTTTCTTCCTTTAGAGTACTTGATGCTAGAGTAAGTGATGCAAATCGACGCATGTCAAATTTAACATCTTGTTGTAATGAAATTTATCGTGTGCGCTTTCGAGGTAGGGATGACGAAGTAATTACGATTCCACAGCACAGAGAATCTATACTCCATGACAACAGAAATGTTACCACCATTATTAGAAATTGACTGCTGGATGAAGTTTCCTTCAAAACGCTGCCTATACGGTGTCTTAAGTTTTTCTTTTACAAATCGTTCTAATTTGCTTTTGAAATTTATCCTACCATTCCTGATGTGGTCTCCTCCTGGGTCTTTTCTCTTCCTTAAAATGGACAGGCCCAGGGAGAGACGTTTTTCAGCTTTTTGAATTATTTATTTGCCACCTCTTTCAAAGCTTGAGAGTCTGAAATGAAATTTTAAGGTCATGGAATAATGGCGTTTGTCTTCCTTTCATAATAACAGAAAGTATTTCCTTTTAACGTAATCATGCTTTCCTTTGTCATGGAATCATGGTGTTTGTCTAACTTTATTGGTAATCGAAAAACTTTCCTATTTTAGCCTTACTTTTCGAGTCCTTCAATAGCAAAGCCTCTGTCAGACATTTTATTTAAGACTGATATATCTAATTCAAAAGTGAGAATCCTAAAAAGTCTGACATATATATTTCATTATATGAAGATTTGTTAATGCTGAATGCGGACGTCCTCAAAGTTTTCGATAATGGTTTACCCGATCCTTTATCGTCTATATCTACAATATAACTTGATTCCAAAACTTAAGAATTTGGACAAAGTCTCTCCTATCTGTTATTTCTCCTTCACAGCGAATTTCGAAAATTAAATACAAAGCATACGACGTGTGTACATAACAATATATACAAACGAATAATGGTACATTTTTTGGAATAGGAACATGGAGCAATTTAAATGGATTTGCATTGTTCCATATATTTTGTGAAATCTATTTAGAATGAAACAAATCAAAACTTTGGAAAACATAGTCGTTCATTTCTGAATAATACCTCAAAAGAAGTATGTAATAGAATCCCTTACCAACAGTATTTGGAGGAAGCGTTACAGATTCGAGATAGTAATTAACAAGTTTGAGCGACGGAATAACTTCAGATGCGATTGAAAGCAGCAGTGAGGTCTTAGAAGTTGCGGTAATGCGACTGGAAAAACTGAAATTCGCGTCCTGGATTAGGGCCGCTCATAACCAGTGGTACTGCGGAATACGGCGATGTAATCCAGGCTTCATTCACTTTATATTTTGTATTCTCAAAAGAATTGTGCCGTCTTCGGCCGTCTGGTAATGTGACACCATAGTGGAAAATACTCGTTACCAAACTGAAGAAACACATCGTCCTGGTTGACCTCACCTAAATCGTCTGGTAACAGAGTCAAAATATTAGTCTAGACAAACACAATAGATTGCCGTTCACGCGAGCGAAGTATGCACTAACGTACTCAACACTGGGCGCTCTTTTGACCAAATGTGGTCCTTGCGCCATAAAACTCTATCAATCAACCGACTAATCAGCACTGCAACCACCAGATGCCATAGCCGATGCCATGAAGGATCCGTTACTTCATGTTGCTGCTACCAAAGACCCATTAAACCATTGGCTAAATAGAATATATATCCTTATGTTGTGGATGAGATCAGCTCACTTTTCTACAAACATCCAGCGTCCAAACAATATCTGGTTGACACCTGGTGAATCGTTTGCGTCGGTTGGTATTTTTCGTCGAAAGTTGTCATGTAGGGTGCCTACTCTTGTTACCCATAGATGCGAACCAGCACGCCAAGCACATTTGCGCCAGATGCTGTTTCTGGTTGATTATAATTGTGTTTGGCTGTTAACAGATAATCAGTGCTCAAACAAATGCCACGTACAAAGCGTCTGAAACATCGTTCATCTCTGGAATTCACTTTTCTCCGAATTTTACAGCTGTGTCATTGGTTCGTTATCTTGTCACTTTGGCTTAAATGGGTTTTAGTTAAAGCCGATAGACATGTTTTTGATAGAGTTTATTGGTTTCATATTTAATTGAATTAAAAAAAATACGTACAACGATATTTGAATATATTGTTCGATTTGTGCATGGTATCGTATCGAGATCCACTCTCAGAAATGTTTTACAAACTATTCAAAACCGATAATTTTATTTCTCGAATAGCATGATGTCAAGAAGTCATTCAAATAAATCATCCCACCTACAAATTCATATAGTGCGAATGATCCATTTCGCGTATTAATTATACAAATAAAGAAATTAAAAAAGTTGTTTTATAAGAGAACATCTTTTCATTTTTATTACTCTAATATCACAAAAGAGTAATTAACTTCGATATATATAAAGAACATATCGCAGTGATTTAAACTAAAATACAAAAATATATTTTCGTGTGAACGGATTAACATTTTCGACAGAGCCGCGAAGGTTGTAGAATGAAGGCAAGCCAAATTGGAGAAAATCAAAACAAGAGGCAAGAGCAATAGATGAGGAATGTTCAAAGCCCAAACATACAGCAGCCTAACGAACTAAAGAGTATCGAGAGCTCCTGAAAGCATCCGCCGCCAAACAAAAATCCAACACACCCATCGAACCCGTACCCGACCCATCTCGTGCTCGCTTGTTTCAGCTCTTCGATTTGCAAGTCGTAGTCCTAAGTTCCAAACTGACGGCTCAATGAGAACTCAGCCTACCTGCTTTATTTTTCTTATCCCGTTTAGAGTACATTTTATTTCCCCATATATCGTGAAATTTCTTTTACCTGTGCTAAATTATTTCTTAATTTCAGAGAAACAGACGGGTCAAAAGATGCACTTTAAAATTTTATAGATATTTTAACGGGTTAAATATTCATAAGGACAATATTTTGGGTGTGAGATCAAAATTATGCTGTGATAAAAACATATGTTTCACCTGTGTTTCTTTCATTAATACGTTTAAACGCCAAATTTTATATAATGATAGAAAAACAAAGTATTTAATTTGGATTTTGCGCGCAGTTTACATTATTGTATTTAAAAAATTAATATTATTAACTTTAAATTTCATCATTCAAAAACATGGTATTGAGCCGGGGGGCGCCATTTCAATGTGCAGTTGCAGTCTCCGTTTTCTCAAATTTGCGCATGACGTGACACTGGGAGCAGACGCCGCACAGAATCTTTGGCTTGGGAATGCAAACTCAAACTCGTTCACGTTCTTAGACAAAACCAAGGTTATTAGATGAAAAAGCATTTGACTATGGTGAATAGAACTGTGTGGATGTTTTGCAATTACTGTGTCTTCCTAATTTGTAAACATACTTTATAATTACTAAGTAATATTGGCGGGTTTAAACTCGTTCACGTGCTTAGAAAAGCATTTCGCTTCGTTCAATACGCCTGTTTGATATTTTGCAATTCATTACTTTTCGTCATAATTGGTAAATATACTTCATAACTAGCTGTTTCTCAACATCAGTTATGCATATTATTGTCTTATATCAGTGTAGCACAATATGCCTGGACATGGGTTGAGTCTTTCTACTGCATAATGTTTACGCTACAGTAGGAAGACTCAAGGTTCGGATATTATTTAGCATTCTTTTCCTGCAAGTCCTGATTTGGAAATACTCTGGGTACTGAAATGCAAACAAAAGGGAAATTTTAAAGTTAAAAATCTAAGAATTTGCTCGAAATATTTTACTGTTGATAGTTATGTTCGTAATTTAAAATCAGAATTACTTGGATAACCTGGCAGAAAGAAATTGTAAGCAGTGCTGTACCTATATAGTCAATCTTTCAGGTCAAATTGGCCATAAACATATTACAACTGCTAATCCTCATTAATCATCATTCACTATTCCTACCGTTCTGAATGTTAGTCCTGCAGCAAATAGATTACATGGACGTGAAGTAAAAAAACGAGCTTTGGAAACCTTTCACAATGTGTCTGCAAAGAAAAAAATGATAAATCTGTGTCAACTGATATTACGTCATCATCTTCAGCTGATTTTAAACTTCTGATGACGAAGATAAGGTCAATGGAAATAAGAAATAAAAGATTAAGTGTTGAGTGCCCCAAATTAAGAGTGCAAAATAAGTGCCTTAATAACAAACTTACATCTACTCAAAGTGATTTGCGTGAATGTCTGAATAACTCAGCTTCACAAGTGGCAGCTGACGTGAGTAAAGTCTTACGTAAAATCAGTGGCGCCCGTATCAGTACTTTTAGGGGGCGGGGAATAAGAAAAATCCGTATCTGCTTCAAGGCTGTCAAACATTTTAGTAAATGTACAAAATACTAAAATACAGCAAAAATAATTGATGCAATCAATCATTAATATCTTATTATTTTAAAAAATGCTTTAAAAAGACCCCCCCTTAATGGGCGCTCTGCGTAAAATATTTACAGAAAACCAGATTCGTTGTTTCCTATGACAAAAAAGATGTGCACGCGGTAAAGGACGAAATATGTAAAGCAATTACATTGCGGGTCGTATTTGTTAAATCCTACAACTTCTTCCTCTGTATTAAATTTGAGATACTAAATCTAAGTTAAACAATTGAGTTCAAAATTATGTTAAGTATTTTGTGTGCTGTCAGTAACTTCATGTCAACTTACCTTAAGGCGAGCTAGCCTAGGTTGGGAGGAAGGTTTAAGCAGGGATGGACCGTGACACACTATGATAAGTCTTATTTTTGTTTTCATTTAAATTCTGCCTGCAATTGCAATAGTATTTTATAATTTTTGATACACTTTTGGGCTTTAGTGCTACCTATTAAAATAAATTGAATAACTAAGATTTCGTGCGAATATTTGTTTGTATTTGAAAGCTACTAATTGGAATTCTGTAAACAACAATAAGATTTATTTTGCAAAAATGAAATGCTGAATGATGAATAACATATTTACTTCATGTTTGTTTAGCCCGTAAACGGGACTACTTGACACGCTGAGAATCGAAATGCTAGACTTTAAATAGTTTGGATTTTGAAGAATTTATTTTTGCACTGACAATAACTTTTTGTAAATATAACTTGCTGGGAACTACGGAACTAAACAGTTCAGCAATATGTTTGTTTACAGCAATGCCAGCATATTTCCTTATGAAAAAGCTGTTAATTTATTTTGTTTTCAAAATTTATTAATTCATCGAAGAGGAAATAACAGATAACTGATCAATATGTTAATATTTGAAGCTTAAAATTACTGTTATTTGAAAACACTTTTCACCGCGTTTGTTTCCATTTCTTGCTAACCTGTAAGCCGTAGCAGACAGCGGCGATAGCTCTCCCCTCTGGCTCCTTTGCTCGCAGTGCGAAGTCATTTCGCCAGCCAATAGCAGTTCGTATCCGAAGTGGCTCAACCTAAGAGATATCTAATAACCTTGGTATTGAGATTCCACCAATAGAGAAACCTTTAAGTAGGGGCAAACTGTTAAGACGGACTTAAGTAAATATTTCCAAAGAGACATCGTGATTTCCTGGAAATAGGTGTTCGTCCGAATGTTAAATTGTGTACTTCCCTACATTTCTTTTTTCTAGGCAATAGTGATATCGCACGTCGAAGACATTGCACACGCATATAAAATGGAGTAATAACCTTCAATAGGGCAGTTTGTAACATCACTTATAATTTCAGATTTGGCTTAATGGCATGAAAGTGCTAAGCACTAATATCTCACTGCAAATGAAGTAAGTTCCTAAAATATTCAAAATGTCTAAAACTGATGTATTCCCGTGTTCACATATTAGACAACGATAATTTTCATTACCCGTTCAAACGTTAAGCAGAACACTAAGTCTAAGTACCTTTCACGTATTCAATGCAGCAAGATGTATGTAAACACGTTAAATTGTAAGTAAAACTGTTAAATTTTCATAAAAGATGTACAGTAGCGAACAAAAGTCTTTGGCAAAACACTATTTCGGCCGTAATGTTTTATCTGCTGGACCGAATCGGGTCATTTTGAGATATGATATGTGTTGATCCGTGGGTTACAATGCGGCGTGGTTTGTATTTGGCTCAGAGCGAATTTGTCGTTCGAAATCGGCCATATTCAAAGTCGCCAATTATTACCCATTTGTTTGCTGCATGTATTAATGTCTTTCTTATTATTTTTGTATGTTTTGTGATGTGTAGTGTGATAATAAGTCAATCATAGGTTTTCAAAAATGGGTAAAAAGGCGGAGATCTCTGTTGGAGCTCGCCAGGCGGCTGTGAACATGATGGAATCTGGAATGCACGTCACCGACATTGCGAGTGCCCTGAAGATCCGAAACCAATCCATTTCAGCTATCCTGCAACGTTATAAGAAGACTGGGACCGACGAGAACAGTCCGCGATGTGGTAGGCCTCATTCTACTACGTGTCAGGATAGACGCATCCTCCGTCGATCTCGTGCTGATATGACCTTGACTGCTGTGGATCTCGCCACCGAATTTCCGCGACAGCGACGACCTGAACATCAACGGAATGACCATCTCCCGTCGTCTCATTGCTGGTGGATTGAATGGAAGACCGCCAAGAAACAACTTATTGGAGTCACGAATCGGCGAGTTAGAGTCGCGTTCATGCGCCGTCATCGACACTGGACCACGGCGGAGTGCAGTAAGATGCTTTTCGCCAAAAAGAGCAGGTTCTGCTGGTTCGGAAGTGATGGCATCCGATTCGTACGACGTCCGTGTGGCCAGAGATTCAATCTCCAGTTCATTCAGCCGACTGTCAAGCACGGAGGACGATCGCTCATGGTTTACGGCGCCATATCTCGCAATGGAATGGACCCCATCATCAAGATTGAGGGAATAATGACCGGCCAGAGCTACACAAACATGCTCATGCCGCCCCGGTGGCGCAGTGGTCTAAGCGATGGCCTCTGATCATTCGTCCGAACGGGGTCCGGGTTCGAATCCCGGTGAGGCATGGATGTTGTGTTTGTCTTACGGCACTGGCTCTCCCCCTTCCCTGGAACCAGTGACCCTACATTAAGGACGGGCGACTGCTTATAGCCCATTGAGTTGCTCACGGTGGTCGTTGAACCTCCAACAAAAAAAAACCATGCTCATCAACGATGTCTTCCCATGGGCAAACCAAAACATGCCACCCGGATGGATCATGCAGCAAGACAACGACCGGAAGCACACCTCCAGAGTAGGGTAGACAGCCTTCCAGAATCAACAGGTCACACTTGTAGAATGCTCAAGCCAATCTACACACCGCAACTCCATCGAGCACATGTGGGAGGAGCTGGAGAAACGATGTGCGAAGAAAACCTGCCGGAATAGGGCCCAGAAGTTCGACCAGCTGTCTGCAGAATGGCCCGCGAATTCCTCAGGTCACCGTCGAGAAGCTAGTGGACTTGATGACGGCCCGTTGTGCAGCTGTTATTAAGTCTCGTGGTTGTCCCACTAAGTATTAGTTATTGTTTTGTCGTTTTCTCGTACTTGTTTTCTGTTATCGTTGCATTAAATGAATGTGATACACACCTACTTTGTAGGCCATATTTGTATGATCTTTGCGATTAAGCTCGGTACCTGATCAGTGAAGGTTTCCGATCCATCTGCATGTAGGTCATTTTTACAACTGAATAACACGTATCATAACCCAAAATGTCCCGATTTGGTCCAGCAGAAAACCAATTACGGTTGAAAAAGTGTTTCGCCAAATACATTTGTTCGCTGCTGTATACTTATATGAGAGCATGATTTTACTTATGGGATCTCTTTCTTTTTCTAGATACAGATATATTGTTTACATTCAATGAAATAATTATTAGTATTTTATATCTTAATTATTTAAAATTCCCCTAAAACTTTATCATCATCATCATCATTGTCAACCATTATCAATCCACTGCTGGACGAAGATCACCCCAAGTTTCCTCCACAACCGTCTGTCTTGTGCCAGTCTCCTCCATGTCACCCCTGCATACTTTCGAATTTCATCCACCCATCTCCCATGTGGTCTTTCTCTGGGTATTTTCCTGTCCCTTGAAATCCAATCTAAAATTTCGGCTGTCCATCGATGTTCTGTCCTTCTGGCAGTATGCCCAGCCCATTGCCATTTCAGGGATTTAACTCTGATCATGATGTCTTCCACTCCTGTCATTTTCCGGATCCACGAGTTCCTCTTCTTATCTCTCCTGGTTACACCAAGCATGCACCTCTCCATGCCACTTTGAGTTGTCTGCAGCCTTTGTATGTCTCTTTTAGTTAAGGTCCACGTCTCTGCAACATACATAAGCACTGGAAGGATGCACTGATCAAACACTTTTCTTTTAAGACATAATGGCATATTGCTCTTGAAAATTATGCTGTTTCTTCCAAAAGCTCTCCAGGGAAGTTTTGTACGCCGATTAATTTCTTCATCAATGTGACCCTCACTTGATATCTGCTGTCCAAAACTTACCGATAAAAATTAAAAAATCGTTTTCGAGGAAATATTACCCACTGATATTATTAGGTGGGTGAACATATTTAAATAATACATAATACACTGCTGGACAATTGCTAAGGACGGATCATAAACGGCTATATAGCGCATAAAAAAGAAGTAAGTGTGGTTGGATGCCAAGTGAAATAAAATATTGTCAGAATGCCAGGACATTACAAGAAAGACAATTTATTGTGCTCTGAAATCCAGAAGGCTTTGGAACGTGTTCAAGGGGCAAACAGGCCATTTTGTGCAGAATACGTAAACGTGAAAATAAATGCAATTACCGTCCGCAGGCGTTCCGGCGTAAGATTTCAATACGGGATATGGCCACAATGGAGGGCGATGCAAGATTCCACACGTCGTGTCATGCTTTGTACAACATTATCAAGCAGCTGTTGGGGTAATTTATTCCATTCTTCTGTCAGTGCACGGATGAGGATGTCCTTGTTTATTAAAGGGCATTGGCGACCAGCAAGACTCCTCCCCAAAGCATCCCACACATTTTCAATGGGATTCAGATCTGGAGAACGTGCTGGCCATACGAAGCGTTGAATATCCTTGCTCTCAAGACACTCCTGGACAGCGACTGTTCGAGGACATGTTGCGTTGTCGTCCATGAAAATGAATCTATCACCGACAGCACCACGGAACATGCAAACACGAGGTAGCAGAACATCATTAATGTATCGTTGGCCAGTCATAGTCCTAGTTTGAAGCACATAGAGGGACGTACGGCCATTATTCATGATGCCATCTCATACCATGACACTACATGTCGGATATCGGTCCCTTTCCTGTATGTTTGCTGGACAATATGCAGTACCACTATCACGCCAGATCAGTTGTCGTCGACAATCAGACGATAGAGTGTATCTACTCTCATCAGAGAAGAAGACAGCAGACCAGTCGTTATCAGTTCAATTGCGATGTTCATGGCACCATTGCGAACGGACGGTACGGTGACGTCTAGACAATGGGATGCACACAACAGGACGGCGGGCGTATAGTCCTCCTTCATGCAAACGTCTGTCGATAATTTTTCGGGAGATCCGCTTGCCAGTAGCAGCCATAAACTGATTTGCTACCTCACTAGCTGTGCTGCGCCGGTTTATTTTTGTTGATAGCACTATGTACCGATCTTCTGCAGGTGTCGTACTGCGAACACGACCTCCCCGTCACGTTTGCTACACTCTCCATTTGTTTGAAATGATTTCCAAAGCCTTGAAACAACACTGTGGCTGACGTTGAACTCCCTGGCAACATCTGTAATTTTTCGCCCTTCTTCAATCTAGCCAATAATACGGCCACGCGTAAAATCATCTAGGTGATGTCAGGAAGACATACTAAAAATTGCAAGTTCGTCAATTGATTCTTTCCTTTTCAACTTTGCGTTTGAACAACAACGGTCATTACGCGTCAAATCCTTTATACCTCGTATCAGCGCTATGACGTCACGAACAAGTTCGGCAATCCAAAATTTGCATACGCACAACACGTCTTACTGTATCCCGCACTTATGCTAATTTCCACATTTTCCTGCCTTCCATTTTAGGGTTGCTATCGTTGCTATTGACATCCGTCATTAGCAATTGTCCAGCAGTGTATTTATCCAGCCAAAATCCTATTCGTAGATTTCGTAAAAGTGGGTGTACATTGTTTTATTATTTAATTATATGAAAACAAGCAGTATTTTGCAGTACTATTTCGCTTTATTTGACTTTGAAATTAGTTTAATGGTGCAAAATATCTTTAGAATATCAACACTATTTTAAGCTTTTCAAAAGATATATTCAAACAGAGTTAAATGATAAAATTATATTTCCTAATAAATTACTGCAAGTCCTCTTTTTAGTTGTACATATGTACGTTTGTAGAATACAAATGATATGTGTGGGGCTTCTATTTATCACATTCACACAATAATCTGTTAGAATGTGGCGCAATACCCAGAACTTGAGAATGTACGAAAGGAAGCACAGTTCTTAATGATTCAAACATGCATATTAGCAGGAAATATTGCACAATTGCTTAGAATATTATTATAAAATGACAAATAAATTGAGCGACCAGTTTCCAGGTTATTTATACACTGAGTGGCCAATTTATTATGACCGCCCCATCAGTACTGCATTGGGCCACCTTTTGCCTTTAATACAGCGTCGATTCTTCGTGGCATGGACTCCACGAGATGCTGATAGGTGGTTTGTGGAATCTGAGACCATGCTTGAGGAATTGCACTTTCCAGGAGTGTGAGATTACAGGGTTGTGAACACAGCCGTCTGATTGCTCATTCAACTTCATCCCACAAACTCTCAATGGGGTTCAGATCTGGAGAGTGTGGGGGTCACCTAAGCAAAGTAAACTCACCGGCATATTCCTGAAACCAATCCTAACATTACGAGCACTATGGCAGGATGCATTATCTTGTTGAAAGCAGCCATTGCCATTAGGGTAAACCATCCACATGAGCGGATGCACTTGGTCCGCAACGATGTTTAGATATGATTTGCCAATCAGACGTTGATCAACACGAATGAAAGGGCCCAATGCATGCCAGGAAAGCATTCCCCAAACCATAACGTTGCCTCCACCAGCTTAAGGGTTGTAGAAATGCATTTGGGGTTCATTCTTACGTACTGTTTCCGCCAAATTCTCACTCGGCTGTCGGCATGATTCAACTAAAAATGTGATTCATTCGAACAGGTCTTCGCCTCCATATCCCATCCAATGCAGTGTACGTAGAACAGTGCGTGCAGAGATCATTTGAGGAGATCTTAAATTAAGATGGTCTGTAATTTGCTGCACTGTTGCCCTTCTGTTATCTGTTACCAATCTGGACACTATCAGTTCCGCCTGAGCAGTCACTTGTCGATAGCGACCACACGTTGCACGTAGGGACCCAGTTTTTAGGCTAAAAGTCCAGTCTTTAAACACTTTAACAAAAGCTGCTCTGGAACATTTCACGAATGCGGCGGTTTCGGTGATACTCGATCCATGGTTCCGAGCTCCTACAATCATCCCACGTTGAAAGTCCGTCAAATCGCATTTTTTATCCATCTCGACACCCAAAAATCACCTCTACTACCGTCGCAAGCACAGAGCTTTCCCTTTTTATACTAGCCTCGCTTTATGGCGGCAACAGCGTGAAGTAGTAGCTCATTGGCTTAAAACTGTCAGGTGTCCATAATAAAGTGGCCACCCAGTGTATTTGTAAATAGCAATCTCCTTATATGGCAGCAATGTACGTTTAGACGAAATGAGACCTAGAATATATCATATTAAACACATATACATATGTGTGTGTGTGTGTGTGTGTGTGTGTGTGTGTGTGTGCGTGCGCGCGAGAGTGCTCGTATGTAGCGAAATACGAAATGTCATATCTTCGAGTTTGGCCGTTTTTTTAACAACACGTAATTTTTTTATATTTCTTGAATATAGTAACTTCCCTGAAAAAAATTGCGCCTGCTCCACACTTTTCAGTGAAAGAGATTTTAAATGTAAAACTTTCTCCAAAAGAATATTCACTTTTCAGCAAAATTATACCTTTTCTTTTCAACGAATATTATTTTTGCTTCAAACATTATTACGAAATTTGATTGACATAATGTAGCGTGTAAAAAGTCTTGTGTCTTTCATGAACTAAGTTATCAAATTTCATCCGCCATTAAAAACAAAAATACGTGGAGCCATTTCATTTTAACCTAATCTAATGTAGGTTAACTTCGCAGATCGATTCACATTTCAAATTACACGCTTGGGCGATTACAAAATTGTTGAGTTGAAATTAGTTTTAGAATTTTGGTAGTTGGAAATTTGATTCTATGATTCGTCTCATGGTCAACAACAACAAAACTAAGTTTCTCAATTGCTTCGACGTTTATTTCTTGTAAGCATTTGAGTTGTTATTGCGTAAAGGAGAATAGACATTCTAAATTTAAGAAGACCAATCCACTGTGTTCTGTATTCATTATGAAGGACAAATATTTCAGTGCAGAAGACAATGAAACAAATAAGAAAGTGTCTTTTACATGTGCATGCGCTTATGTACCAAACACCAACCGTTATAACTTAAATTTTAGCCAATTTTTAACAACATGTAAATTTTACATATTTCTTTATTATAGTAATTTCTCTGAAAAACTTGCGCAAGCTCCAAGTCTCGGGGCCATCACTGTGACAACGTTAGGTTCTCTGATTGAAAACCTGGTTTGGAATATGGATTACAAAATTGATATTAACTATGTTCATAAGTTACATATTCATACAGAAAACGATCTCTCGTTACGGAAATATTAAATCAGCACTACATTGCTTCTTCCGTGTTATTATTATTCTACTTACTTCAACTCAGTAAATAAAAGCTTTGCTCTTATTAAAAATATAAACTTTCACTATCATTGCTTTTGAAAAGTCGGAAAATTCACTTGTTTGGGAATAAAATAAACGAAAGGTATCATTTTCAGAAGTGATAGGGTTGGCAGAGATCAAATTGGAAAAGAAAGGAAAATTGGCAAACTTGCTGCCCTGCACAATGACGTTCAGGTAAAGATGTTGTGACGTTATTCATGGCACCTCTGAAACTGTTAGAGAAGCATGCAAATTTTGCATCACAAAGAGATTTACTAGCAGCTTTATACCAAATTTTCCGGTGTAATGAATACAAGCTTTTAATGCTTTCTAACATGAAATCAGTTTAAAGCGATTTAAAAGAATAAATGAAAAATCGGCTAAGACCCCATTAAAACAAAATAAAATTCCATAATGTATAATGCAAACGTAGTTTTGTTAAAATTGAATTGATACAATTACAATAGATTATCAAGAAATTTTGAAATCAAGAAATTAAATGATAACATACTGTATATAGAAAAACGAGATATAATTTTGTAAGTCCCGGATGCGAATTTGTGAGATATTTGAAAATGAAGAATGGCTCCAAATGATCTACTTATCTAAGGTACTCCGTCAAAAGGAAATTTATAAAATTGAAGATGTACTTTGAAGATTAAGTATGAGTTACAGTATTCTGGCAACTGGACTGTGTATCAACAAGAAGCACAAAACGTAATGCACAGAATAATATCATGTGCACAAAATTTGTTTTATATCTAAAAATCTGGAACAAAAAATTGTCAGATTAGATTATTTGGCAATATGGTCTTCCAGTTAAAGATCTATTAGTTATTTGAATACGGGTTTTTTTATAAACTTTACCTTAACCCGTGGTACATTGTTATCGATATGTAACTTTATTAGCAGGGATATTTTTCAAAGTCCCGGATGCGAATTTGTGAGTAATTTGAAAATGAAGAATGGCTCCAAATGATCTACTTATCTAAGGTACTCCGTCAAAAGGAAATTTATAAAATTGAAGATGTACTTTGAAGATAAAGTATGAGTTACAGTATCCTGGCAACTGGACTGTGTATCAACAAGAAGCACAAAACGTAATGCACAGAATAATATCATGTGCACAAAATTCGTTTTATATCTAAAAATCCGGAACAAAAAATTGTCAGATTCGATTATTTGGCAATATGGTCTTCCAGTTAAAGATCTATTAGTTATTTGAATACGGGTTTTTTTATAAACTTTACCTTAACCCGTGGTACATTGTTATCGATATATAACTTTATTAGCAGGGATAGTTTTCAAAGAGGTTTCACATTAACCGCACTTAGTACCATAACTACGCATTAAAAGATACCGTACTAATAGGCAAACACTAAATGATTGAAAATTTATATTTTGAAACGTTTTCCTATCTTAAAACATTATTCACATCGCGGCTTTAAAGATTTCATCTTGCCTTAAAAGGAGTCTAGGAAAGTGTAATAAACTGTTGCTTTTACTGCCGCAGAAGGCATGTTTTGCTATTTTGCTTGGGGATGTGAGAAAAATATTTTAGTGGTGAACGGTTTCTTGGAGAAAAGGAAATCTTTAAATCTGTGACGGTTTAGAAATGCATTGCAAGGAGAAATGATCGTTAATTACATCGCGCAGGCAAAGGCGAAATTGTAAATAACCATATTTGGAAGCTATGAACAAAACATTTTTCATCATTAACATTTACTCACCCAAAAGTAATATTTCGTAATAAATATTTTGAAGCACAGATATTAGGAAGAATTCACTCTACTTTTATGAGCCGTTGCTGAACATTGTGTTTTTTGTTTTTTTGCAGAGAAAAGCGTAAAATATTTTTAGTGGTTAAAGATGTCAGCCGAAGTTAAGAACATTTTCAACCGTATTTCGACAATTGCAATATTATACAAATAGTTTCTCAGACCTGGAAAATTAAACTTTTTTTCATTTGTTTCGAAGTATTCAAGTGATGTTTGAAAGCATTCTGATTATGATGTGAAGAATCTTGACAAACTTTTTTTTAATCCTGGTTTGACTAGCAAGGGAAAACTGATCACAAATTAGACTTAGGAACTTCAAAACCAATATGTATAATTCAATCGTATAAAATATATTTAAAACAATATATATGCATCAATATATGTATTTTATGGTATTTTGTAAACCAATGTTTATGAATAAGTCTTTATTTGCAAAGGCAAGCCTTTGTTTTAAAACTTCAAAAGTTCAGGAGAAATTCGATAGGCAGAACTCAAAAAGTTCAGGAGAAATTCGATAGGCAGAACTCCAAAAGATCAGGAGAAATTCGGTAATCAGTACTCCAAAAGTTCAGGAGAAATCAGTAGACATTTCCGCAGAGCTTAATGTAAACACAACATATCTGGTTTCCTTTCAGTCTTTATACGATTTTAAGGGATACTATCTGAAAATGGTTCGAATAATTAATTTTACTGGTATTTTAACATTAAATAATATATGTAGGCACATTTGCAATCTAAACGTTTCAGTATCAGACGCACGTATCGTGCGTTTCTTTCATTTAAATTCGATTAATGCTATGCTTTGGACTTTGAAATTTAGAAAATAAATTCGATTTGTGCGACATAGAGAAAAAGAGAACACTTGCTTGTGTGCAATATTTGAATTCTCCCGTTGCACATATTGCTCTCTATTAATATAGCAAATACCGCCCCGCTGGATCCGTACTGTAAACCCTGCATTCTGACTATTTGTTTTAGGTTAATCCGTGGTGAGGAAAGTATGATATGTTTGTTTACGTCATTAGCCCTTTCCTTTGTCTGCAACAAGTCGCCCGATATTAGGGCAGGATTTTAATGTTTTTGATGAAAATCTCAAGTAATATTAATTATCAAAATCAGTGATTTAGACCGAGAATTTCATGATTTCTGCTTGATATTTTGGGAAACTGTTAGAAATATTTTCCTTTTGCTGTTGCTAAAAACAATAAAAAAACATCACGTTGCACAGCTATTATATTCTTCTTTCAACAACAATCCGTTAAAGACTGTTTTTAACACAAAATCGAAAGTGAAATTTACAATTTATATAAGAAATTATTTTTTCTTATTATTTAAGAAAAAAGCAAAATGTAACTGCATGACCCAATGAGATATGTTTGATAAGATAAAGATTCAGTTGCACTCACAATCTGTGCTCTTCTTTCAGAAACACTCTTTCGTATTGGCGACGCTCATTTTTAACTTAAATAAGCAAAATACTTATACATATCCTTACCGATTTAAGTTAACACGGAATTGGTTGTCATTTTGCAGGATATTTTCCTAGGGGTTTTCACAAGTTTTGAGGAGCAAAATATTGTATAAATTTGCACGACAATCTTCGGAATTGTGTGGCTATCTGAGTTTACAAAATAAAGTTTAATTTTCGTTTTCTTTTTTTTTTCAGTGTTAAAGAGCATTGGCGGCATATACAAATGCACACGAATATATAACAACGACATATCCTATTTCGCCATAGATAAGATGTAGATAAATGTCTAGAACGCTTCTCGACTTCTGACAAGGGCAGCTAAGTTCGCTCTCCGTATAGGAATCCGAATCCAGATCCAATTCGGACGTAAACCCCGAAGTCAGCGCTTAGATCACTGCACCATCGAGGCGACATTTTTCAAAACTATCCTAGTTACTGTTTCTTCACAATCTTCAAATACCTTTGTGCATATCTTCCTCTTTTGTATCAATATATTTGGACGTGCACTATCAGGTTGTTTATTTTGCAATGGATAGACAAACGTTCGGATATGTATACCATTACTGTATTGAAGATAATTATTTGCATATTACATAGGTACTGAAATGTAAAGAAAAGTGTATGTTCAACGTAAAAAATGAGAGAATTTGCATTAAACGATATACTGATGATAATATGCTCATGATTTAAAATAAGAAATGCTTGGATAATGTTGCAATAAGAAACTGAAAGGATACTAGTCTATGATTCATGTTTAATTGATCGAAAATACTGTATAAAACACATGATAATATAATACTTATGAGTCATTATCTAAATTGTTAATACTGGTTTTGAAGATAACAGATTATATGGCGTAAAATGAGAAAACAAGCAGTGGAATCTTTTCACATTTAATGAAAAAACAATGGTAAATTTTTTTCAACTGCTAATAATAGCATCGCCTTCAGTTGATGTTCAACTTTAGACTGCGCCGATGATGTCCTTGGAAAAAAGAAAAATCCAAGACTAAGTGTTAGGTGCGCCAAATTATGTGTGCAAAATAAAAAGCTGGAAGAAGGATTATACCTACTACTGGTCATTACTGCCAAAAAAAAAAAAAAAAAAGATAGCAAGTAAGTGTTCGACGCTAAAAGATGTATATATATATATTTCAAACTGGAATGCTAAATATAGATCTTGAAAGATGCACCGTTTTCATGCCATAAGTTATTAGTGAACTTATGTTGAGCATTTAAATGGTTTGGACTTTTTAAAGCTTTTCAAGCTTTATATTAACATTGCATTGACATTATATTGTTACAAATATAATTTTCTGGAACGGCGAAATACAAGAATATATTGTTTATACTGTATTAGTAGATATATATTTCGTGATTTGAACATACATAACCTTTTAGTTTTTAAAATTAATTATTGATATATGGAACGGTAAATAAGAGATCCCCGATAAACATGCCGTTCCAAAATATTTGAAATTTCAAGTATTTGAAATTTTTATAATCACATTCGTTTTTTGGTGGCTGTTGCGCGTGATGCTTTGTTCCCTTCATAAAGTTATTTGAGAAGTAAATAGCAGTTCGTATCCGAAGCGATTCAACCTAAAGATATAACAAAGAAGCCTGACTCCACTTGAAACGCATTAGTTCCGATCCCAAGAAATATTGTATTATGAGGACTTTTGAAATGTTTCCCTGGACTTTAATAGCATATGATTTGTTTTCCATATTTCTTAATTATTTTACTTTCCTCACGGGGTCTACACATTTGTGTTTGAGACAGTTACTTCTAACAAAACTTCAATTTTTCTTTTTCATCTCCTGCAACATAACTTCTTCTTCCTGATTGAGTGTTTAACGACCACCGTGAACAACTCAATGGGATATAAGGACCCGCCTATCCTTAATTTACAGCCATTGACTCCAGGGAAGGGAGACAGTCTTTGTCGTAAGACAAACACAACATCCATGTCTCACCGGGAATCGAAACAGGACGCCTCCGGGCGGCCAACATAACTTCTCGTCTGAACATTTTATTTACCTCTCATGTGGAAAGAACATTCTTTATTGGAAATACTTCAGTTTAGACAACTTTACGGACCTTTTAAAATAGGTGTTCGATGCATCACATTTTCTGCTGCTGCAGATTGAAGTTTTAAACTGTATTTTCCCCAGCAGAAAAGATTGACAACAAAAGTGCAGTGCTCAAAATACGCAAAGACATATGCAGTTGATTTTGATATAACATTAATAACAAATCACTACGTTAATAATTATAAAATAAAAAAACTAAGTTGTTAGTTACTTTTCAAATTACCAAACTTGCTGGATAAACTACACTGAAGAGCAATTGAATTAGAGATACCTGTCTAGTAACGTGTAGCACCACTTTTTGCCCTAACGACGGCAGCGGTTCGTCTCGGCATGGACTTGACAAGACACCGGAAGCAGTGGGAAGCCATACGGATCCATGACCACTGAACAAGATCCCAAAATTCACGAAGATTTGATGGAGGTGGGTCAGAGCCTCGAACATCTCTCAATGACATCCTAGATGTGCTCGATGGGATTGCGGTCAGGTGACCTAAGTGGCCAAGGAAGCGAGGTCACGTAGGTGCAGTGTTCATCCAGCAACTCGGATGCAATTCGGGAGCGAGGGCCCGGTGCAATGTCTTGTTGCAGGATGATGTCCCCAGTGGGATGTTGAAGACGCACAAACGGGAGCAAATGATCGTTCATGATATCCCGGTAACGTTGACCTGTGAAAGACGATGTCACACGTACTAGGGGTCCCATTTCAGTCCGTGTAAACAGTCCGCAGACGAGAATGCCACCCCCACCAGCTTGAAGAGTACCCTGCTGGCAAGAAGGATCAATCGCTTCATGTCGTTTGCGCCGTACTCGTACCCTGTTATCCGCATGTACCAACGTAAATCTCGACTCATCAGTCCAGGCAACACTTTTCCACATGCCTAGGGTCCAGTAGGGATGTTCCCGTGCCAATGCTAATATTTTCACCCTGTGATGTGCGGTCAGCAGCGGTACCCTCCTAGGACAATGGCTTCTGTACCCCATAGCGAGGAGATGGTTCTGGATGGTGTGGTTGCTTACACGTTTTTGTGCAACAGCGTTAAATTGCAGAGTGATTTCTTGCACTCTTGCCCGTCTCTCCTCTGGCACAATGCGAGCTAGCCGACGATGACCCCGGTCATCCACACGTTGTTGGCCATGGCAGTTGGCCTTTGCAGGGATGCTTTTACTGGATTCGATGAACTCACGGTGCACCCGTGACACAGTGGCTCGGGAAAATCCCATCCCAGTGTCTGTACGACTTCCGAAAATGGAGTGACCCTATTGTTAGGCGCCGACAATTTTTCCACGATCAAATGCGCTTAGACCCTTCGTCTTACCCATACTGAGTCCGCCTCTTACTGATTCCCATCGCATCACTCCTTACATTGTCGGATGGCTGCAAACGTCATGTCGTTTCCGTTTACAGGGCCGCCCACAGTGCCACATTTGCATAAAGCCAGCTGTGTATAATTCAATTGCTATTCAGTGTATATTTCCAAAAAATATAAACAATTACAATTATGTTCTTTCAAAATATGAATTAAATCTTTTCGACGTCATACTGAAAGTTTTAATAAGTCCTTCCTTGGAATGTGATGGAAACGTTTTTAAATCAAAATCAATCTCCTATTCTTACCGCATATTACTGCTATAATAACATGTGGGATCACATGAATAATTAATACATAGGAGAAGATATTTAGACACTTTATTACATTGATATATAATGGTACAATATTTTAAATATAATTCAATTCCGATAACATGTGCACGCTAAAAAGATGCAAACAAGGCTCATGTATGTTTAAATTGTAATTTTAGTGAGTACTCATATACAGTCTTTACCAAAAAAAGAAAAATATCTAATCCCAGGAGAAAGTCGTTTGTTCTTGATGATACTCCATAAGGAAGCACCGCAGGTTCGAATATGCTAATTGTTAAAGAATAAGGACCCGTGACTGTATAGTGAATCTCAATATCGAATGTGAACTGTGAATCAAGGGGTGTATCAACAACAAAACTCGCACGCAGGGACCTTTGTGATAGCGGATTTCCGTTACAATAAATGCCCCGGATGTTGGTGCCAAATTAATGAGGAGGGGGCAACTTAGCGGCAAGCGGGTAGTGGACGACAGAGGGCAACTTAGCGGCAAGCGGGTAGTGGACGACAGAGGGCAAACGACAGAATGCGAGGATCAACCGAATGCGAGAGTCGCTCGAATAGGACAGATTTGGTTCTTTCCAGACAGCCGTGGCTTTGTTATTTCGCTTACAGTTACCGAAGTGTCCATCCTTACCATTACCATATGACCAGCGGCATGGGAACCACATCCGAGCAGCCCACTTTGCCGCCTACCACTGAGCAGGGGGCATCGACGGCACGAATTATAATGGTGTGGATCCCGATCAATGTGGGATAGTGTCCACCGCCGTCGTGCTTTTTTCAGCGATTTGTAAAGAAGTACTCTTTACATTTCAACATCATCATCATCATCATCATCATTGTCAACCATTATCAATCCACTGCTGGACGAAGGTCTCCCCAAGTTTCCTCCACAACGGTCTGTCTTGTGCCAGTCTCCTCCGTGTCACCCCTGCATACTTTCGAATTTCATCCACCCATCTCCCATGTGGTCTTCCTCTGGGTCTTTTCCTGTCCCTTGGAATCCAATCTAAAATTTCGGCTGTCCATCGATGATCTGTCCTTCTGGCAGTATGTCCAGCCCATTGCCATTTCAGGGATTTAACTCTGGTCATGATGTCTTCCACTCTTGTCATTTTTCGGATCCACGAGTTCCTCTTCTTATCTCTCCTGGTTACACCAAGTATGCACCTCTCCATGCTGCTTTGAGTTGTCTGCAGCCTTTGTATGTCTCTTTTAGTTAAGGTCCACGTCTCTGCACCATACGTAAGCACTGGAAGGATGCATTGATCAAACACTTTTCTTTTTTAAGACATAATGGCATATTGCTCTTGAAAATTATGCTGTTTCTTCCAAAAGCTCTCCAGGCAAGTTTTGTACGCCGATTAATTTCTTCATCAATGTGACCCTCACTTGATATCTGCTGTCTAAGATAAACGTACGTGTCTGTTATCTCCAGCTTTTCTCCATCAATCGATAAATCTTCATTTCTTGTAAAAGCATTGAACATCACTTTTGTCTTCTGAAAGTTCATTTTTAATCCCACTTCTTTACTCTTGTCAGCAAGTTCCTGGATCATACTCTGCAGCTCTGATGGGCTAGTTGCAAAAATGACTACGTCATCAGCAAAACGAAGGTGGGTTAGATAACCTCCATTAATCTTTATCCCCTTGTTTTAACAGCTCAGTGACTGAAAAACACCCTCCAATGTGGCATTAAAGAGCTTCGGAGATATGGTGTCACCTTGTCTCACTCCCTCTCCAATTTGTATGTGTGTTGTATTTTCAAACAGCCTAATCTTTGCACTTGCATTTTCATAGATGTTATTAATAATATTAATGTATGCATCTTCAATACCACAGGTTTTCAAAGCCATTGTAACTGCTGATG
The DNA here is from genome assembly GCA_039090855.1 of Macrothele yani. NCBI lineage: Eukaryota > Metazoa > Arthropoda > Arachnida > Araneae > Macrothelidae > Macrothele > Macrothele yani. Next base: position 78,487,919 of record CM077033.1, on the reverse strand, counting down.
GTTTCACCGAATCAAAGGCTTTTTCATAATCGATAAAAGCCATGCACAATGGAAGTTCATATTCCCTCGCTCTTTCAATTAGTTCTCTCAGCACATGGATATGATCTATTGTGCTGTAGCCACTCCTGAATCCAGCTTGTTCTCTCGGTTGAGCCATGTCCAGTGTTACCTTCAAGCTGTGTGAAAGAAATTCTAGTGAAGATTTTATAAACTACTGATAGGAGGCTGATAGGTCTGTAGTTTCCGAGATCCTCAATGTCACCTTTCTTATGTAGCAGGATCATTGTAGCGGTGTTCCAATCCTCAGGAATCTTTCCTTCATTAAGGCATCGAGTGAAAATTCGGGCGAGTACTGTTTCGATTTCTCCACTTGCTTCTTGTATGATGTCTACAGTAATTCCATCTTCTCCTGGAGCTTTGCCCGCTTCATGTTCTTGATTGCATGTGCAACTTCTGCTGGAAGGACTGGAGGAACTCTGGTACTGGTATCTTTCATGATGTCTGGAGTGCATGTATCATCCCTTTCATATAATTTGGAGTAGAAATCTTTCACTCTTGTCAAAATTTCGCCTCTATTTCTTGTTACAGAACCATCTTCTTTTCTCAGTGCCATAATCTGTTTTCTTCCCTTACTGAGATGTCCCTTTGCTATCTTTAGGCTTTGGTTGTTTTCAATTGCTTTCCTCACTAGTACACAGTTGAATTTTCTTACGTCTTCAGTGATACTTTTTCGTACTGTCTTGCATAGCTCTATATATTCCACTTTGGAAGTCACATCTTCTTTAGTTGTCCTCATCTCTCTTCTTTTTTGCATCAACATTTTCGTTTTTCCTGATAATTTATTTACATGCAACTTGTTCTTAGACCCAGCTAATTTTGTTGCTGTTTCCATAAGAGCTTTGGTTACTTTTCTGTTAACTTCAGAGATGTCCACTTCTTCCGATGTTAGGCCTTCTAAAGCAGAGAACCTGTTCTTCAGTTCCAACTTGAAGGTATTATGGTGTTTTTTAAGGTTGGTTATGTCAATAGATTTTGTTTGTCTTATGAGCTTGCCACGTTCAAGTTTAGTGTTGAGGTGCATCTTACATCTCACCAATCAATGGTCACTACCTGTGTTGAACTTGTTTAGCACACTGCAGTCTTCTATGACGAATTTTTTGTTACACATAATAAAATCAATTTCACTTGTCGTCCCATTTGGATGTCTCCATGTCCATTTCCTGTGTGGCTTTTTCTTGAAGAAGGAGTTCAAGATGAAAAACCCTTCTGCCTCTGCAAACTCAACGAGAGTATTTCCACGCTGGTTTCTGTTGCCGTGACCGAATTTACCTACTGAAGTTTCATTCTGTTGTCGTTGCCCTATTTTTGCCTTGAAATCTCCCATAATTATTTTCATACAGACTACTAATTGTAGTCTTGTAATACAGCGTGCTGCATATTGCATTGTAAGTTTCAACCTTCGAAAATGTATCACATTTGACTTTGCACGTTGTGCTACCGGAGTTCACGTCGTAGTGGAAAAACTTAAAGAAGAAAAAAATATATATATATAGTTTTATTGCTAAGTTAATTTTATGTTCCATGCTTTATTGTTGAATGTTTTAGTTAAAGAGTTTAGTAAAATTTTACTAGATACATTGTCCAAAAAAGTTGTATTATTGGCAAAAACATTTTAACAAAATTTCTTCCTGCGGAAGCCTTCAGACATCGGATTAAAGACACGTATTCTAAAAGTCATTATAATAGTACATACTATGATGAAAAGCATTTAAAAACACTAAAGATGGTTTGTTGTATTAAGTTCGCACTGTAATTCGGGTCTTATTCTGTGTAGCCTTAAAGAGGGGGTTGATCGGTAATTTCCAACTATAGGCTGGGAATTCCACCAAGGGCATTTTAACATGATAACAATATAAGCTCATTCAGAATTATAACTGACAGCCTTGTACTCACATTATTGAAGTGTCTCGCTGTCTGAAGGAATATTCTTTTCGAGTCGTCATAATCAAGGTGATTCGGCGATGTGCTTACTGTCAATATTTGCCGTACCCTCCATATTGCTTTATAGATCCACGAATACCCTTGTATTTCACATTTAGCTGTAATGTTAATCAGGTAGTTGTCGTAGCAAAGAAATGTGTTCTAGGCAGTTCCCTACTTAGTCGCAGTAGAAATCTGTCCTCCATCGTGTAACTCCAAAGGTCCAAGTAAATCATTACAATATTGGAAATGTGATGACAATCTGGATATTCATTTCGGTATTAGTTTATACCATCTTCAAGCCGATGTTTCATCACTTTCCATATTCAAGTTGGGATGTAAAACTTGTTGGTGGGCGTTCCTGATGTCAACGTCAATGATGCAGTCAACGTGGTGTCCCTCAATGTGCGTGGTTGACTGTTGGGCGGGTATCGTAACTTCTTAGATAAATAGGTAAATAATTTTTGGTACCTATGAGCAGCTCATACGTGGCCAGCGTCTTGCAAGGCAGAGTACGATTCCCGCTTTCATCGCGTAACGACGCACGGCGAGCACTCAGGGAGTGACATCCTGGGTAACCATTTCTTACGATAGCCGGACACCCTTGGTATTTCGCTGTGCCACCCTCACGGCTGAACTGTACGTCAACGACATTCTATGTACTATGGTTTTGTCATTCCTGTTGCAGCATCACTGAGCGATATTTCAACAGGAAAATGCTCGGGCCACAAACTACACGGATCTCCCAGTTTGGCCTCCGTACGTCGATACCATTCCATAGCCGACACGATTACCCGAGATCTCACCGATCAAAGGGTTTGAGATATTATGCAGCGCCACTTCCGCACACCCGGGAATGTCGGCAAACTGTCCCAAGATTTGGACATCATCTAGCATGACGTAACTCTTAAAAGGATATGTGAACTCAAAGTGTCTGTGCTATGGCGGGTATCCGCTTGTATCCGATCCAGAGATGTCGCTACTATGTGCTGACTTGTGCCACACATTGTAACTGCTTATCAGAATACATGACCCAACAGCTTCAGAATTTCAATGATTTCCTTTCCTCTACTTATACACAGTACAAACCAATTTTCAATTTGATTTGTTGGTTTGTTCCTTTTGGTGTTTCGTTATTTTTGGCGAAAAGCTTATCTTGAGGTAGAAATGACCTACTGCTGGCTTTACTGAGTTTAAATTCGAAAATATAAACTCACGGATCTTTTTTTCAATGTAATTAAACTTTCTAAAATTCCCTTCAATATGATTTCAGAACTTAAAGCATTTTAATGCACAACACATTACGTAATACATTAAATCTCTCCATTCCTTCAAAAATGGATAAAATAAGTACCCATCATTGGTTATGGTATGTGCGCTTATCCCCTGTTAAGGAAGATCTTTTCTAAGTGGAAATTCCTGAATAATGCAAATGAAAATATTTGAAATACTTCTCGTGATTTATAAGAAATTCAATGTACAAATAATATGGAATGTCCTTTCATTCAGAAAATTCTTATCAATCGGGGTAAATCCTTTGTGCACTATCGAACGGGAAATAGTGCTTGTGTTCAACGCCCCGCTTCTTTGAATAACAAGGTTATACAAGCTTTCTGTGTATTCCTTGAATCCAGATGAATTTGGATTCGGTTCCTGCGGGAAAAGTCACGGGTTTTACGGCATTGGCTTTCTCTACTCTATGGAGCCAATTCAAAGAAATTCGGGTCCGGCTGAAATCCTACAGAGATGCTCACAGTGGGCATTTTTTGTTCGAGGCTTAATGACTACCATGAGCAACTCAGTGGGTTATAAGAAGTCGCCCGTCCTTAATTTAGGACCACTGGTTCCGTTGAAGAGAAAATGATCTTTAAACCCCGAAACAAATAAACAAAAATATAATCTTGAAATGCCGTATCTACTAGTGAAAAGAAGAAAACTTTGTAGTTCTCCTTTATGTTAATTTCTTCAAATGCCGTATTACCGCCTATCCAAGACGGTAAAAGCAAAGTAGGTGTTGTTTTTCCAATTCTCAGGGCTAACGAAAATTTCCGTTTTCTCCCATTTAGAAATTAAGCCCGCAGTTGTTGCAAGGAAAAAAGATTGGGTACTAAATATGTAACCGTCAATTTCCGAATACAAGTACCTTTGGAATCCACCGAGAGAGGAAGCGTAGCCTTTCGACGTAGGAAACAGGCTAAGACGATTCACTTCGTTGTTGTCGTCAGTCGTTGATACGAGCTCTAAGGAACACTTCTCCAAATTGAGTTTGTAACAGCAGCCTAAGAAACAGCGCTGGGATTGTCAAGGAACTGTATACAAATGGAAATCTGACATGAGAGGAAAACATCAGAATTATGTTGTAATGCGATGGCATGATTCGTTCATACTCATGTGCATGTACTTTTGTAGGAGCACGTGTAAATGCTGCAGGCTGAAGTATCTTACTCCATGAAGTTGTGCAGTAGGAAAACGAGTAAAAATCTAAATCTGAAATACAAGGGATCACTGTGTGCAAATGTGCTGACACCAAGGATTATCCCTCTGACTAATGGAGATACATAAATCCGATACCATTCGTTTTAAAGCTCAGTACAACTGACATCCGGAATACGTTATTAAACTTGACCTAAGCTAATACCTAAAAAAATTTTAAATCTTATTTCGCTGACATCAAGTAAAATTGTGAATGAACTAGTGAAAATAAATTTATATCCGGCATTAATTTTTACAGTTAAATAACAACACTTAAAAGGACGTTCAGAACACGTAAAAGTAGCACACAGCCATGACTACAATAGTTGCAAGCTCCACAGCTCATTGATTTGCATGTAATCCATTTTTCCTCATTTGCATAAACAAATGGGTCTCAAAACTTAGGATACGAATTGTGGGAGAATATCACTGAAAAATCACGTCTCACAATTGACTTCAGAGGAAGAGGTGACAGGCAAAGAAATCTAAGTGTATGTATGACATCAGTTCTTGTAATATTCTAGGGCAAGTAATATGGAACAAGTGGAAAACAATACAAAGAAGGAAAAACAAGGCAACAAGCAAAGGTTACCAACCCACTTTTAAGTAAGAACATCTTGTGTTGTAATGAGGGCAGGGTGTCGATATGAGAAAAGAAAGATACCGGAACAATGGTACGGATAAAACATACCATCGCAATACAATGAAGAAACAAATGCTTTCGTGTTAATGTGTGAAGTCAGATTTCAATTTGTATAACGCTCGTTGTCAAACCCAACGTTTATTTCTAGGTTGCTCTCACAGATGGAATTTCTGGGCGGTACAGTTAAGACTTCGAGCATCAATCAGGAAGTATGCCGTTTTGGCTCGCGTTCTACGGATTGAGACTTCGGTTGGATATCAGAGTTCCTTGAACAGGGTGTCACACTCGCTACCAATCTTGGTATTTCTTTAATAATATTCACACCAATGAATATATTGCAACGAAATTTGAAGTGGACTTACCTCATTTCTTATTAAATGTGATAACATCACAACATGTGCTGGAAGTGGCCACTATTTGCGTCCAGACAGCATTTAACCCGCAGCACCGTATTGTGGAAAATCATTGTCAGTACGTCCGTCGTCACTGCCCGAATTTCTTCGGTGATGTTTGCTTTTAAGGTATCTATTGTTCGCGGTTTCATTTAGTAAACTATCCCTTTTAGATATCCCCATAAAAAGTAATCAAAATAACGCAGTCCCCGAAAAGGGACTGAATTTCGGCGATACTGGTGTGTGATGTGTGTGATGTCGCTTCATCATGCTGGTAATATCCAATGGAGAGTTCGTCGTCCAATTGATTTTCAAAGGTGTTGATCATTTGTATATATGCAACTGTTGTGATGGTTGGGTCAAAGAAGTTCGGCCCAATTATGCGGCGCCGGGTCATCGCACACCAACACCAGTTTTCTGTGAATGAAGGTGTTCTTCATGTTCCGCGTGAGGGTTTTTACTGTACCAAATACGGGAATTTTGAGAATTTACTTATCCGGACAGGTGAATAAAAGTCTCGTCCGAGAGCCACATGTAGTCCAGAATGACCGGATTTTTCTGAATATTTGAAGCCATCGACAATATGTCACACATTTCACGTGGTCAAGCTCTATCAGTGCGTGGACCACGGAGATACGGTACCCATGAAGCTTCGATTTTTTCACGGCACGCTGGCAAGTGCTTTTGGATAACCCTGTTACCTGTGACAATCGGCGAAGTGACTTTCTGGAAGACGCAAGTAGTTGGCCCTTTATATTATGGATCGTTTCCTCGGACATATGTGGAACACCTCCTGCATGGTAGTCAAATAGAGTGCCCTTCATTTCCAGTTTACTCGACAAAGCACAAATAGTGGATTTGCTCAGCGAATGTCTGCTTGAAAAGCTGTCCAGGAATCGCTGTTGGTAAGACTTTATTGATTCTGTTTTCCAATAAGTGCGTGCGAACAATAAAGACTTGCTCCTCCAGAGTATACCAATACATTTTCACATTACCCGAACAGCCAGGAGCACGAGCTCTCACTATCAACAATTGTATTGTGTTGACACGCTCAGTGAAATGGAAAAACGAAGCAGCAGAAAAGCGCGTCCAGCTGGCTGGCGAAGTGCTCCTCAGGTTTGCAACCTTTAGGAATATGTCTTCCACTATGGGCACTACCAGTGGCTGGCGTACATCTAAGGGCTCACAGCTCCGAGCTCAATGCTGTCTGGACGCAAATCGTGGCCATTTTTAGCACATTTGTGATGTCATCACATTTCGCACGAAATGAGGTAAGTACACTTCAAATTTCGTTGCAGTATACTCATTGGTGTTATTACATTGGCGTGCAAAAAATAAGACGGTTTTTCGAATGTAACGTCGTGCAGAAGTGCTCCACATCAACCCAGATCGTACCATAAGATCGCCAAGATGTACGAATATGGGACAAGTGGGCAAAACCGTCGAAACACGGAATCCAAAGAATACAAAGGCACTTTATTGAAAAGGTAGCTTCAAGCACAACTGGAGGGAAGACAGATAAGTCCATGTGAAAGGCGGCTACCAAGAAAAATCCAGTATTTAGTAGGGTATATGATTATCCCTGACTGCGTTGCAGGACTTACAACCTTTGTCGATGCTGACGACGAGGTTGTCAAGTAGCTATTGAGGCATCGCTGCCCAGTTCACTTGTAGCGCCAATTGCAGCTGCGGAATCGTTGCTGGCGGCTGGTGACGTGCTGCCAAGCGTTTCCCGAGAAGGTCCCACACGTGTTCGATTGGATTTAGGTCCGTGAACCTTGCGGTCCAATATACGCGTTGAATATCTTCACTCTCCAACAGCTCTGTGACAGTCACTGTACGAGGAGGTGTAGTGTTGTAGTTCATGTAGAGGAACTCAGGACGCACAGCACCTCTAAACAGACGCACGTGAGGCAGGAGAACCTCGGTACAATAGCGGACACCAGCGACTGAAACTCCTTGGACGATGTGGAGGTCAGTACGGCAACCAAGCATGATACCATTCCAAACCAGAACTCCGCCACCTCTAAACCGGTCTCTTTCGATGATGTTGGAGGTGTGATTGCGTGTTTCCTGCTCTCTCCAGAAGTGTATACGTCCAGAATCGCTCCACAGACTAAATCGGCTCTCATCCGTTAAAAGAACTCGGCCCCATTTCTGATGTGCCCAGTTCTTGTGTTCCTGGCACCACAGAAACCGTTGTCTCCGATAAGCAGGCGTTATTGCCACACACAGTACTGATTGTCATGCATAAACACCTTTGTGCAGCTTCCTGGCCACTGTAAAACGCGATAATAGACGTCCAGTTGTCTGTTAAATGTGCTTTGCGATTTCTCCCGCTGTCTGCCGCCTGTCGTTTCTCGCCTGTAAGACAATATACCGGTCGTCCGCCACCATGGTTGCTCGTGGACGACCACTGCTAAACTCTCGGACAGCTGTTCCTGTCGTTTGAAATGCTCTCCAAGCTCGTGAAGCGATGCTGTGAGCGACTCCTCGGCTACACTAGTCAACCGGACTCCTCGGCTACACTAGTCAACCGGACTCCTCGGCTACACTAGTCACCCTTTGAAATTCTTCCAACTTCCCAATGACGCGACCTCGGGTAAAATCATCCAGATCTCGTCTACTGGATTGCATGTTGGGCATATCAACGGTGGCGGTAACTCGACGTCGTTCAAACCGATGTACACCGTGCAATAGCTTTCACCGAATTGCTGAGCGTACAACGCCAGTGTGCTTTATACACTTACGACCCCCGCCCCCTACGCCATGCAGCATATATGCGCATGCCCTACCATACCAGACCCTAGTCTATCTCCTGAGTGGTCTTTCGGTCCGTTCTGCCTGCTCGTTTCGCTGTTATGCTAATTTCTCCTCTTCGTCCTTAATTTTTGCACACCAGTGCAATATTGAAACACGCCGGGCTCGGTAGAGAGTGGGTCACCCTGTATTAAGACATTATCAGATTTCTTATAAATATATCTGTTAAGTTTAAAATAGAACAATTTTAATCACAGTACTTGCTATTACATTTTCAGTACGGTCGCCGTCTACCAAAGGAATATTTCGAATTCCACCTGTGTAGTTGCGACGTAGATTTCTTAGAAAGACAGAAATATTATAATCAAGATTTGTGTATTAAGGTATTAAGAACATTCAGCTGATCTTCATTACGATAAAACGAACATTGTGTTACTGTATCGTTAATACGTAATACGCAGGCTTCTAGGAACATAATCCGGATGATTATCCATATCTTCCTGTAACAGATGAAACATTTCTTATGAAAATGAATGAATTTCAGGGAATAGTTTTAATTTTTATCAGCTGTAAGCTTTTTATTTGAAACTATATCGATAAATATCAAATATAATGTTTTCATGCTGCTTGTTGGGATTCTTTCTCAAAGTTCATCGTTTAAGGCCTAAGGGCATTATTCATCATGTTAGGAAGTCATACGAAGTTGTAGATGCTGTAAAATTCAAAACTGTCAGAATTTCGTGCATTACGTTGACGAACGTAATCTGTACGATTTCTATATATGTCCTACATTGCGTAGTTCAACGCGTACTTGCCAGCACCATGAGCATTTCTCTTAGACTTTGCATTCAGAGAGCGCCATTGATTTGGAAATGAGTCTGATGGCCAAACCCCTGTTCTCGTTGACTTTGACAAACTTATCAACAATCTGTTATTAGTTCTAATAAGGATTGGCATGTCTTTAAACTTCAAACAGTCTGCTCTTTGACACCCTGTGCTTTATGTGAACATTTCTCTCATCAATTGACCGCTGGAGTTTGCCTACCTGAGAACTTTTTACATGAAGTGACCTCTGGTCTTTCTCTGTTGTACAATTTATATTTTTACTGATGACGTCATTATACGAGTGCATTTCTTACCTAATTAAATTTTTATCTTTTGACTTGTAAGTAGCAAATTTTGAATAGAAGTGATTTTGTTTACTTTGAGAAAACTATCGGGAAAATGCAGTGTGAGAAAAACTCTCACTCGCGATCACTGGCGTCGTTTTCCGTGTGGACAACAACGATGAGTTAATGACCTGAACAACGTCGTATTTTGGTGTTAGTGCGTCTTTTCTCTTATGTGAAACTTAGAAAAGAATCAGATTTAAATGACTTGATTTATCGTGGACATTAGTGATTTGACATTTTTTCAGTTTTAGAGGAACACATAAATTTCGGTTGGATTTTTCATATTTTGAGGAACACATAAATTATTTTGGATGAACACAAATTGCGCTCTGAAGCAGGTATCCAGATTTTCAAAAGTATTATACTTCTTGATCAAGTCCGAATCAAAATGTTTTCATTAACTGAAAATTCTGCTCAAAGTGTTTCATAGTTTATGTATTTGAATATAATTTTTTTTGTAAAATGTGGTTTTCTGAATATTGTCATAAAGTTTTTTCAAGTTGAGAAGTTTTAAATATTTGCTCCGGAAAAATTATTTTCCTATATATGCGTGAGACGACTGAATTAAAATAAATACTTATTACTGTCAAAGAAACTGCTTAAGTATATGTCACGCTCTAAGAAGAAAACAAAAATAATGGACAGAGGAGATATATTGTAATCAGCAAGACATCTTCAGATTTGATAGCGGAAAGTGTAATATGAGTGATATGACACTTTGCTTATTAATAATTGAACTAATAGATTTCTCATGTGATGATTAGTTTGTAGGTGTATTTCAAGATGTTTGGAAATTGTTCTTATATTACACAACAGACTCAGTATCGGAAACATTAACGTGTTTAAATAGTTGTTCGAACTAAAACTGAAGAAATAAAAACATTGAGCATTTTATACTTCACAGAGAGATCATTGGCATGTCTTGAATAACCACTGAAGGCAAACCGGTTGAATGAGTAGTAACCCAAGTTATCTCTTTATACCTACCTTCTGGTACAGAATCAAAGCTTCTAAATTTTAACACCATGAGCATATTTATTTTTATATTCCCAATTATAAAATTATGACAGAAGACGGTACTAAATTTAACACAAAATCGAACTAAAATTCTACTGCAAACGAAGGGCCTTCATGCATTTGGGCGTCTGTGGATGCGTGTGTTTCATGTAACTGACGGAATTAAGCTACTCGTCCATGAAGCAGTGACAGCGTGGAATAATGTGAAAAATATGTCGTCAAGTGTGGCTTCTCTTGTTTGCGAGGAACCAAATCCTCATAGAGAGTTTTGTATTTATCCTTCACGTTAAATCTATGAAGTTTTTCTGCGCGGATTCTCATGGAAACGGGTCATACACAAGTAGGTCCGGAAAGATTTCCTATAGAGATATGCATGGTGTACATTAAAATCTATCACCGGTCTCGTCATAGTTGAAAGTGGCTCATAATTACGTGGGATTAAGGAAATTTGCATAAATATTATAGAACAGAGCCCATGAGTTTACTGTCAGTGCCTCTTGTAGCGGATATGTTTTTAACCCTGATCGTTGAACCGGGAAGATATGACAGATGCAGCTGACATGTGCAGATTGCGAAGTTAGACAACATTATTGTTTTGCTACAAATGGGTGGTAAACGTTGTGGTGAACGAAGAATTTCGTCCTTAGGTTAAACATAACAAAAACTATTTCAATGAGAAACATTGGCCAGTATAGGTGGAAAGTCGAGCTTCTGGAAACAGTCTTCTAGCACTTACACCAACTCAGTCTCCTTTCACTTGAGAATGGCTCGGCGCGGTTGCATTTACAGGTCGAAAAAAGTTTCGTGTATGATGTTTATATAACTTTCACATTAGTATCTGTGGTAGAACAAGTTCGCAAGATTCAAAGAAAGGTTTCATATGCTTTCTGTGTAAGCATGCAATTGCTATCACACACTAAGTAGTGCGACAATAATTTGTCACTAAATGTTCACTTAAATATCTGTGCAGAGCGCAAGGATATTATGGCATCCAAATTGTCTCCAAAGAATTCCGAAACTCAAGCATGAAACGACATCTGATGGTTGAATTGCCATTTTTTGAATGACATACGCATACACCTTTTGGGTTTTGTTTGAATGAGACTGAGTAATTACATTGTTTTGTAAACAAAACTTCAATGATAAGCATTCTTTTAGTGCTGTGAGGAAATCTAACGTAATTGAATTTCACAAAGAAATTGAGTGATTAGAAAACAGAACTGGCGTCTCAAGAAAGCTTACATGGTTTCACGATATGTGAATAATTTTGAATTTATCGCTTTACATCTTAAAAAAACAATGAATGAAAATCTTTGGATGAATGCTTTAGTTACTCGTGATTTTGGGATTAGGGTTCTTTAATACAGCATTGCACGCTTACATATTTCATACTGATAACACGAGTTACTTATAACCGCTTAATAAAATCTCTACTAAGTACAGATTATTACAGGAAACAAGCCTTTTAGACTTTAAATGATAAACAATCGACTAAATCTTCATAGCCAAAGATTCTTTGTAAAACAGTATTTAAAATTTTATTTTCGAATTATATAGTGATAGAAAAGTGTCTGGAATATCACATTTCTATTGTACGTTTTATCTGCGATTCCATTTCCTAATTTTCATTCGGAAAAACTCCACATTGGTGACAAATATTTTTTTAATTAAATAAACAACAAACACATATGCGTTCTTTTTTATTTAGAAGTAACTGAATTGGTTGTCGTATTGCCGCATAATATCATTTTGCTTCTTCTAACAAATATTAAGCCACACTAACCTATTTAAATATGTAAGCGCATGTTTGAAATCGTGCGGTTCATTTAATTGTTAAATAAAATTTCCATTTTCGGTTGTTTCACCGTAAATAATAATGTAAGTTGCTGCATATTTAACTGTACAAATGTAACGACGACGTATCGCATTTCGACAGGGCAGGGATGTATGGAAATGTCTAGGGCTGTCCGCGAGTACTTTGCATAATCACTAAATTTGCAAGCCGTAAAATGAATCGGCTGGATGAAAGGAAATCCATGCGGGAGATGCGTCTAACAAATAATACATTGCAATGTTTACGATTTCACCAAGGTCAGCATAGTATAAAATATGAGAGGTACATAGCACCGCTAATCACGATATTTAGCTAAGCATGAAATTGTATAATATCTGAAACAAAATGTGTATATGTAACTTTCAATCAACACTTTCAGCGCTCCGTAGCTTTCCACTATCCCAGTCCGAGAGTGTCCTATGTTTGTTACTTCTCACGTCTCGTCATTGCAAGTGAAATTAAGCCGACAAATACTTTCTGAAAACCTATTGAGGAAAGGTCAGGTAAGTAAAACCTATACTTAGATATATTGCTGCTTAAGACATTCTCTTTCGCCTTCTGTTTGTTCTTGGAAGGAAATCTATATTTCGTTCTCTCTTTTCTTCAATCAGACGGGATTATTTCCCATTAGAAGCAAGTTACCCTTAGAAAAGTATAAGAATTGCAAACTTTCCTTTTCATGAGTCTATGTTTACAAACTTCCCAGTATACTTGCAGAATTTATTTATGAAATTTGTCTACGTAGGAAGAAAATGCTACAAAAACAAATTTCCTTATAACTGAGATTCATGATTTAATAACGGATGCTATAATATACAATAGTGAAATGTCACCATTTCCATCCCGCGTTCAGATGCAAATGGATTCATTCGGATTGTATATTATTTTGCGTTTTTTCTGCAATCGAAAGTCAACTGTAAACCTTGTGCTAAGCAGTGTGCATGCGACTTGCTGTCACAGACCAGATTTTTATTTCCCTCCTAAATGTAAATTTCTTTCTCTGCTGGTGGGAATGACGACCAACGTGAGCGACTCGATTAGAACTAAGCAGTCTGCCGTTCCTAATTACATATCCCTTATTGCAAGGAAGGGAGAGGAACAGTGCCTTAAGAGACAGTTACTGTTCATGATACACGTGTGTTCCAATCATGTTTCCAATTTTTTGAAAGAATCATGGATGGGTGGACAAAAGATTTGAAGCAAAAGGTCGGTACCTCTCGGTCATCGGGCGGCACACTGCTAAACAGCGATTTGCGTATCCCATAAGTCGATAAAATTTAGAAATGTTTGTCCTTTGTAAATCATCTGTTTCATGTAAATGGTATTTTGCTGCAGCTTAGCTTTTTCCAGTTCGAAATTTTCCCTTACATTACTTACGTACGAAAGTACCATAGCTTAGTTCAGAAGGCAAACCCCGGTTCTACTTTTTCTATAGTAAAATAAGGACGCAAATGGGAATCCTACACTTTTTTTTTAATTTTTGACAGTACTTTTAATAGTACTAAAAAATAATTTGTCTTGAGCGATTGCCGAAATTTAAAATGTGTCGGCTGCATATCTTTGGAAGAAAATATTGACGAAATGCTTGATACCCATATTGAAAATTATAAAACTTGAGCCTCCTGATTGATCAAATATATCATTCTTCCAGAAAATCATGCAAATATATAAAAATATACGTGCAATACCCCATGACATCCATACTGTTCCTCAGAACGAGGTACCACCCTCCTTATTCATAAGGAATTCTCGTTTAAGCGGTCAGTTGACTCAGGATCATCCTGATAGGATTCAGCCGATCAGGCTTTGAAGATCTTTGCAATTGTAGACAGAAGAATGGTAATTTTTTTTTCGTTTTTTTTTCTCTTCATCTTAAATTTTTTCAAGGCAGTTGGACTTTACATTTCGTTTTTTATGAAGTTAAGCCAAGGTTACTTTTAGCATTTAAAACATTAAAGTTCAGTGATGGCAGATGGTACGAGGTTTTGGTTTAGGTTCTTAGCACGGTGTATGGTAGTCAGGTGATACGACTATGGAAACAAAAATCGGCCGTTAATGTAACTTCTCACTAGATGGCGCGACGAACGTGTGTGCCGATGATTTGATACAACCTATGCTTTCTTATGGGACAAAGCGGCAGAAATATTCGTATTTTACGAATGCTATTTTGCTTGGAATTAAAAAAACAATAACTTGGAACGTTTCGCAAACATACACTTTTGTGCCTATCACATGGAATTCGTCAAATAAGCATTATATATATATATATTATGGCCACAGAGTGAGTACTCTAACTTGAAAATTTCTGAGCAGACGGTGCTGAGGTTTTTACTGAGCCAATAGAAAATGGACCCTTTATTGTAAAAAAAATGTACTTCTTGTAAAAGGAGATTGTGGCTGTACATTCGGAGGAGCAATTATAACATGGAATATCAGTTTTTTCGGAAGTCATTGGATCATCGTTAACGGAAACTGCTGATTTTGAAAACTTATCGAAATTTTCGCAAAAAATAATTTTGATTAATCTTTCGCTCGAGAAATCATTCACTACTGATGTTTTCATTTAGTAATAAATAATAAATCTTACAAATTTGTTTTATTTTTGTACCAAATCATACAAATGAATAAGGCGCTCCTTCCACCTGTGTTAGCGATTACGGCAGAGAAAGTGCATCGTTGTAAAATGTCTGCTTTTTCTCGGCGGAGATTTCCTCGACCTGCCTGCGTATAGTACGATGAACAAATTTTATATCAAGGGATAAAATTTCTGATCCTACATTTAAACAATGGTTAATGCTCCTAACGTAAAATTTTTCCACATCGTAAGCTACGGAAAAATACATCACATCCTAATGCTTGCCGCCATTTTTCCAAATCTGTTGGTATTGCATATTAAGCCTTAATGAGAGACACGAACTTACTTTTAAGCAGTAACGAACTCCATTCGAGAACATAAACTTTTATTTCAGGATAACAATCATTCGTCCGCCTCATAACAACTCCGCCATTACCATACATACCACCTTGCCACAACCCCCAAAGTCCCTAGTAATTCTTTATTATGTTACAGTTAGGTCAATAACGGTTGATACAAGTTTTTTATATGCTGCATAACCTGCCTGATAACCTATAGTACAGTACAAAACATTTCCGCCCATACATAAAACAGAACTGAACAGATTCTAGTTTGACATTTAACTGCACTATAAATTTATTTCCCGTTAAGTAAAAACAGAGTTGACGTACTTTACCTTTTGTATAGAAATTTCAAATTTTCTGGAACTCCATACAATATAATTACACAGAGTAAGAAATAAAAAGTACTCAAGATAAATACCAATTTTGCACTGATGAAATCATAAACACCATATAATCCTATGATGGTTAGCATGAACGATCGCGCCTGCAATTCCTGACAGCCCGCTGGCGAGCTGTGGCATTAACAGTCCGTTTTTCAAACTGTTGAGAGCACGGGGAGTCGTATCACCTGACATATCAAACAACGTGGTCCTTAGGCATGCAGTCTAAAATCATTGCAGCACGTCGCTAACCAATGTTAATAATTTCCTGCAATATTGCAGTTTTTCATGTGATTTCATCCTTCTGGAATCAGGCTTTGAAAATCTTTGCAATTGTAGACAGAAGAATGTTATATTTTTCTTCGTTTTTTTTTTCTATATCTTAAATTATTTCAAAGCAGTTGGACTTTACATTTCTTTCTTGATGAAGTTAAGTCAAGGTTATTTTTATCATTTAAAACGTTAAAGTTCAGTGATGGAGGAGTGTTTCGAGGTTATGGTTTGGTTTACCAGTAGACCATATTGCTATCTTAAGCACGAAGAACAAGACATAACCCATTTCAACACGAAATAAACCAGGTCGAATCATCGCAAGCTGTGAAAACATTTTTTTACTTACGAGAATTAAACTTGTTTAAAAGGTTAAAATGATTAAAACAATGTGCGAGATCTTTCGGGTCTGCCTTTACAAACCCATCCTCAGGAACAACAAGAAAACTCTCACGGGGGACGCTGGCTTATATACGCACCTCTGTGCATCAGCAAGATACAACGCATTCGCCGTACTACAAGGTCGGGTATGCTTTACACAGAAAGTAACAAATGAAAATATGTACAAATGCATGTAAAAAAATACAAATGGCAGTAAGTAAGTAATCAAAACATATTTACAGTAGAAGTGGGATCTTCCAACAGGAACCTCCAGGGAGCAGGTATGCTGTGCGGGGTTTCTTCATTACAACATTGTTCGGCAAAATCATAAATATATAAACTCTAAAAAAAGAGCACTGCGGTTTTAGTTCTGGCCGAGCACAATAATTCAGCATCATTCCATAGTGGGAAATAATCGCCTTTGTTGACTGTTCTGGATAAAGCCCTTGCGGATGAATGGGTGCGAACATTGTATTTATGTTCAGAGATTCTTACCCCGAGTGACCGACAAGTTGATCCGATATAAGCTGTCATAGTGAGACAGTCATCGACAGATTGTAGTGGCACGGAATATACACCATATTTTTCCATGATTGAGACATGGTCACGATCAGACTTGACCAAGTTGAAAAGGCGTTCAGAAGGAATGCCGAAACTGTAGTTGAACTTACGACACGTCCTATAGAGTGTGGATATGATGGTGCGGTGGTAAGGAATAGAGCCAACAAACCTGATGACAGGCAATTCACGTTGGGTTCTGAAGAAACAAAGCAAATCATACCTGCTCCCTGAAGGTTCCTGTTGGAAGATCCCACTTCTACTGTAAATATGTTTTGATTACTTACTTATTGCCATTTGTATCTTTTTCATGCATTTGTACATATTATCATTTGTTACTTTTTGTGTAAAGCATACCCGACCTTGTAGTACGGCGCATGCGTTGTACCTTGCTGATGCACAGAGGTGCGTATATAAGCCAGCGTACCCCGTGATAGTTTTCTTGTTGTACCTGAGGATGGGTCTGTAAAGGCCGACCCGAAAGATCTCGCACATTGTTTTAATCATTTTAACCTTTTAAACAAGTTTAATTCTCGTAAGTAAAAAAAATGTTTTCACAGCTTGCGATGATTTGACCTGGTTTATTTCGTGTTGAAATGGGTTATGTCTTGTTCTTCGATGTATAATTTTCAGAAGAAATGTATTACCTACAAAATCATTTTCATACAGAACTCAGTTAATGAAATACTCGTTCTATATATTTCATATAATATCTTCAGGCACCAATCCGAACAAAAGGGTTTCTTGGAATTGAACAACATTTTCAAGCTCAGTGTTTTTTAAAATTTTATATTTTTCAAATATTTATTCTTATAGAGTTAGATACATGTTCCTTAAAATTGTCCGTGAATAGATTAAACTAGCAAAAACCACGTAGCATCGTTACCTGCATGCAGTGATTATTAACAAATCTAATAATTCTGATTGCATACACATGTTTTGTCAAAAACTTCGTCAATTCAACAAATTTGAAGTATAATTCACACGAACTACGTTGTGAAATCCATCCAATTTGCCTTAAAACGAATATCTCTTTCCTGTTTGTGTTTATACCACATAATATTTGGAAAGTATTTTCACATTTAAAACAATATGAAAATAAAGTCATTGTAAGACTTGGATTGAGTAGGTTTCTTGCACACCTTTTGAAAGATCCCTTTTCGAAGGCGATAACAATTCTTGTTTTCCTTTTCACAACATACTTCTACTGTGTAATAGGAAGACGTGCATTTTTATCGGCCATCTCTACTAGTATCAGTAACATTACCTAATAGTTAAAATTTGTGGCTGCCGCCATTAAACTATAAATTTGAAAAGTCCACAAATAATATTTTTTTATTTCTTGTTTATTTTATATAATTTTTTTCCTAGTAAAATACTGCACAAAATATATATTTGCAGTCTGAACCATTGTTGGGAATATATTTAGATCCATTGAAGCACTCCACATTTACGAAAAACAATAGGTTTTTAGAAGTACACTTCTGCTTCTCCACATAGAAAATGTCGCAGAATTAAAGATGTAATGAAATGATATGAATAGACACATCGATCGTAGAGTGCTAATTTAATTTCTGAGCTTTTACACGAACGAAAAATGTGAGGAAACCTTATAATGTGGATTGAGCCATTGCATGTATGACCGCCATTACGGGATATACATTCGGTAACACGTCGTGGTATGGATTCAAAAATTAGATACATTATCCTAAATATTCATGTGTGGTAAAATAAAGTGAACGTAGAATGTGATATGGTGTTCTGAGATACCGTCGACCATACATACACGGTCGAGTCACATTATTGGGAACATCAGCTAATATCCTGAATAACCCCCGTGTGCAGCGTGGACAGCAGCTAGACGGGCTGGGATTGACTCAATAAGGTGTGCAAGGTATCCACAGGTACGTATAGCATCTGACACCTGCTGGAGGGTGCGTGATGGAGAATCCTTACAGTGAAGAACACGATGGAGGTAGTCGCATAAATGCCCAGTTGAGTTTCAGTCTAGGAAACTAGGTATCCAGAGAAGTACTTTGAAGTCTTCGTGTCTTCGTCGTGCTTTCTCAACCATTCTCGGACATTTCTAGCTGCGTGACAATTCGCATTGTCGTTCTGGAGGATTACATCCTCCTCAGAGAAGACAATGAGCATGTTTGGGTGCACATGGTCTGCAATGATGGATTCATAACTCAATCGGTCCACAGCGCCTTCCACATGTATGAATGGACTCAGGGAATGCCACGAAAACATTTCCAAGACTATGACGCTGCTCTCACCAGCATGAGTTCTTTCAGAAATGGTTGAAGAGTGCGCTGCCATGTTTCTCGTCGTATAAGCTAAAGTCCATCTGTTTGATAAAGCAGAAAACGTGACTCATCGAAGAAGGCAATCCTTTGCTAATCAGCTGAGATCCAATTACCACACTGCCGTGCGAATGTTAGTCTTTCCTGGCAATGCACCTTCCGCAGCATAGGTGCAGCGGTCATCCGTCTGAATCGGAGTCGACGTTCACCTCTCGCATCAAAGTACTTTCAAAGCCGACGTTCACCTCTGGCATCAATGGCGCGTGGTGCTTTGCAGTTCCCACATCGCTTTTCGCAATTGACATTTTTCCAATCACGATACATGTTAACCACAGCAGCACACGAATAGTTTACGAACTGCGCTGTTTCAGAGATACTGCTACGTTGTCCCGAAAGCCGATAATCATCCCTTTTTGCAAATCTGATAAATTGCTCATTTTATCCATGACATCAACGAATGATATGTTTTCAGAATACCTACAGCACACCTCATACACCCTCCTAGTCAGCTCACTACACGTGCTTTTTTCTTTGGCTAAGCGCTGTTGACGACAAAAGTCGGAGGCGGTCACATTATTGTGACTCGAGTGTGCATAAATATATCTTTGCACACTGCCCATAGTTCATCGACATTGCGAGGTGGTCCTGCAGAGACTTTAATTGGTGAGCGAATAATGCACTCGCGTTTTCTATTGTTCGTATTTCTTCAAAGCCTTTCGTGCAGGGTATCACCTGGGTAAATTTAGGCAATATCGGCTGACGAAGGAAATATACTTTCGGGAGTAATCCTGTTGAAACTGGCCATTAGAAAAACAACAGAAATGTGTGTAAAGTAACTTGCTCTAGCACCTGTTCCACGTATTTTCCTGCTTTTATGTTAACCACAACACGTACGATTGGCCATTGAAATTCAGCACTCCAAATCAGTACAACCTGGTGAGGGGTGGTAAGACGCTCAAGCATCAAAGGAAGTTCAGCTTGGAGACCAAGATTTTTATTTTCATAATCTCAATCAGCAATCATCCGCGCTGAGATAGAAGCGATATTCGTCGCTGAATGCATTATAGTTCCAATCGTCTCACTCTTTACGTTTGGTACGGCAGACCCACAAACCTGAGAGTCAGTATGCTACAGTAAGTTGCAATCGTCGCATTGGCTTGCTGATTCAGGGATGTTAATAGTCGTTCTGCACCTCCTTGTTGTTGTCCATGACAATTATGTATCTTATGCAGCTTGGTGTGCCAAGTAAACAAGCGTTCGCTGAGACGGCCTGCGTCATGCATCAGTCCTACTACGAAGACGCACGTGACCTTCCTCAAACCAGTGTTGCTACGTTCATCAGACATTCTGATGCATTTCTTCCGCCATACGGCCCCGAGACCAGACAGTCCTACTTATCCCTATAATTAAACATTCATTGAAGGTGTCTGCGTAATGGAAAAAAATCTTCATGACGTCACACTGCCATTGTCACTCCTTACACGGGATTTCGCCATTGAAATAACTACGATGCAATGCAACAGACACCTTAATGGAAACGAAAGTGTTTAAAAACGTAGAACAGTTTTTCCCTTTTTATTTCCGTAACGAACCTTGCAACTCCATCAATAATATTAAGTGTACAAAAGAGTGTTAAAGTGTTTTTTGGGTGACACATACCACTAATTTACATTTCTGGCATTCCCATGCGCTGTTGTCAAGTGACCTTAAATCAATCCAGCGTACAAAATGTGACAGAGAAGTTTACCCAAGAGTCAAACGCCTGAAAGATGGCAAGCGATACTGCATTTATTCGACACTGCATTAGTTACAAATTTCATCTAGGAAGACGTGCTGCAAAAGAATGTGCATTGATCTGCTTTGTTCTGGGGGAGAACATTGTATCGAAAAGTATGTGTGAGCTTTGGTTTAGGCGGTTTAAAGCAGGTGATTTTGATGTTAGCGATCGAGAACGTAGCGGCGCCCCGCAAAAGGTTCCGAACTGTAAACATTGCTGCATGAACATTCGTCTCAAATGGAGATGGAACTAGTTCGAACAACTGGGGATAACTCAACAAACCATTACCAATCGTCTACGACCAATGAAAAAGATTCAGAAGGAAGAAAAATGGGTACCACATGCCTGATCCAGAGGAACAAGAATGAGCGTGCCATGAAGTGTTTTAATCTGTTGAATAAACATCACACAAAGTCTTTCCTGTAGAAAATCTTTACGTGCGATGAAAAGTGGATATGGCACGACAATTCCAAACGCGAAACACGCTGGTTATACCCCGGTGAAGTAACGACTTCGACAGCGAAACCCAATATTCACTCCAAGAAAGTTTTACTATAAATCTGGTGTGATATGAAGGGTGTGCTCTATTATGAACGCATGAACAGCGTCAAACTGTTACTGCTGATCACTAGAAGCAACAACTGCTGCGATTGAACCTGGAAATCTGTCGGAAACGTCCATTCACAGGCAAAGGGTTGTGTACCGTGAAACTACTGCACGACAACGCCAGGCTGTATGTCGCGAAATCGGTCAAAAACGTTATTGACGCTTGGTTGGAAAGTTTTGGAGCACCCGACGTATAGTCCCGACATAGCCCCTTCAGACTGTCGTTTGTTCCGATCCATGCAACATAGTTTGTATGATGTACGATTTCGGACATGCGACGAAGTGCTAAAATGGGTTGACGTCTTCATCGCGTCACACGACGAAGCATTCTTCGTGGCTGGAATCCGTCAGCTGCCAGACCGATGGCGGAAGGTGATGGAAAATGACGGCGCATATTTTGATTCGTAAAGGTGTTGCTGCTTTCTCTCAAATTATATGCTGCGTTGCCTTAAAACGCTATAAAATTTATTTGTGCTCCTACTGATATCATAAATGTCGATATGCAGCCAACAATTTGCACGGCGCTATAACAAATACTTTCTATTTTTTTATGTTCTATGCCGGCAAGTGCATTTATTTAAGACTCACATATTAATATTTTACAGTTTCAGTTACTTTGCTACCAGAAAGATTTTTCACTGAATGTTATACTGCGCCGTAAAGTTTGAATTCTGGTTTGGACACAACAACTGGAAAAAGTTTAAGGATAGGTTCTTCATTAATGAAAAGAAGTTGTCGATTGTGTGATTAAAATGAACAGATATGAAACCTAAATCTCAAATTTCACGACCTCCAATTGAAAAAAACAATGAGTAGGGTTATTTTTATCTAAAAATGCATTGATCATCCAAAGCATGGACCACTTAACTAACAATGAAGGTCCTCTTTTCGCCGCCTCTCACCTGATGAGACATAGATTCAACGAGATGCCGGTAGGTTTCTCTTGATATTTGGTGAATGCAGCAGATGATCCCGCACTTCTCGTAAATTACATGGTTGGGGATTCTTCCTGGTTCCCTTTTCTCAACTTAAACCACAAATGCTCAATAAATACTTGATTCAAGCCTGAGAAGTTGTTGGTCATGGCAATATATGGAATTCCTCTTTATGTTCTTGGAACCTCTCCTGAACATTCTTTGCAGTGTGGCATAAAACATTGCTCTGTTGAAAAACACTATCTCCGCCAGAATATACGTTTGCCATAATGGGGTGAACTTGGTCAGTCATGATGCGAACGTGCGTGACACCTGTCAAAGTTCAATTTTGTGGGATAGCTGCTTTAAGTGCGTTTAAGGAAAATGTTTCCCAACTAATCACACTCACTCGAGCCGCTTGAATCTGTCCTCCAGTGCATCCATATGATAAGATTCTCTTGGGTAAAAAATATTGCCCACATAAACCCACTCACCGAACAGCTTGGATTCTTACATCAGTGCATCCATATCAGAAGGCTTCCTTGGGTAAAAATATTGCCCTGAAAATCACACTCACTCCAGCTGCTTGGATCTATCCCCTAGTGCATCCATGTCAAAAGGTTTCCTTGGGTAAAACAATTGCCCAGATAATCACGCTCACTCGAGCCACTTGAATCTGTCCCCCAGTGTATCCATGTGAGAAGGCTTTCTTCGGTAAATATTACACAGATATACTCACTCACTCGAGCAGCTTGGAAGCTTCCCCTAGTGCATCCGTGTCAGAAGGCTTCCTTCCTTAAAAATATTGCCCAGATAGTCACAAGCACTCGAGCCGCATTAACCCGTCCACCAATGCATTCATGTGAGAAGGCTACCTTCTTTAAATATTACCCAGATAATCCCCCTCACTTGAGCCGTTTAGAAACTTCCACAAGTGCGTCCATGTCAGACAGCTTCCTTGGATAAAAATATTGCCCAGATAATCACACTCACACGAACCGCTTGGATTCTTCCCACAGTTCATCTATATGAGAAGGCTACCTTGGATAAAAATATTACCCTGCTAATCACACTCACTCGAGCTGCTTGGATCTTTTCACCAGTGCGTCCATGTCAGAAGGCTTCCTTGGGTAAACTTATTGCCCAGGTAATCACACTCACTCGTGCCGCTTGGACCCGTCCACCAATTTATCCATGTGAGAAGGCTTCCTTCGATAAATATTACCCAGATATACTCACTCACTCGAGCGGCTTGGAACCTTCCCTCAGTGCATCCATGTGAGAAGGCTTCCTTCGGTAAACATATTTCCCAGATAGTCACAAGCACTCGAGCAGCATGAACCTGTCCACCAGTGCATCCACGTGAGAAGGCTTCCTTCTGTAAATATTATCCTGATAAACCCACTCACTCGAGCCGTTTAGAAACTTCCACAAGTGCGTCCATGTCGTACAGCTTCCTTGGATAAAAATATTGCCCGGGTAATCACACTCACTCGAGATGCTTAGATCCTTTCACCAGTGCATCCATGTCAGAAGGCTTCCTTGGGTAAACATATTGATATATATTAAACATATTGCCCAGGTAATCACACTCACTCCTGCCGCTTGGACCTGTCCGCCAGTGTATCCATGTGAGAAGGCTTCCTTCGGTTAATATTACCCAGATATACTCACTCACTCGAGCCGCTTGGAACCTTCTCCCAGTGCATCCATGTGAGAAGGCTTCCTTCGGTAAAAATATTGCCCAGATAATTACAAGCACACGAGCCTCTTGGACCCCCAGTGTATCCATGTCAGAAGGCTTCCTTTGGTAAAAATATTGCCCAGATAGTTACAAGCACTCGAGCCTCTTAGTCCACCAGTGCACCAATGATTCCTTCCCCCAGTGCATCTAAGTGAGATGGCTTCCTTTGGTAAAAATATTGCCCAGATAATTACAAGCACTCGAGCCTCTTGGACCCCCAGTGTACCAATGGTTCCTTCCCCCAGTGCAACCATGTAAGAAGGCTTCCTTTGGTAAATATTACCCAGATAAGCCCATTAACTTACGCGGCTTGGATCCTTCCACCAGTGCATCCATGTCAGAAGGCTTCCTTGGGTAAACGTCGCACAAGAGATTGTCCGCCGTCATAATCTTACGGAAATCGAAATTTTTCTGACAATGGGATCCTCTTCCAATCATATATCGTCCAATGTCAAAGACTGCTCTTGGATATGGGTATCCGGCTGCAAATACCCATATCCATGAGCCTACGATGAACTGTGTGTTCGGACATATTGAGCTCTTCATCATCAACAGTTATGCCACCCACAGTAGACCTTTAGTTGCTGCGGATAAGACGGGAAAGCCTGCGCTGACCTTTTTATGATCAACAAGGCATGGTCTTACCACTCCTTTTCATGGGCTCGAAGTGCCACCTGTTTCGGACTACCTTTGATAAGTACTACACCATAACGTGAGCAGCATAACATGGTCGTTGTTTCGCAGATGCTCTTAGCAAAGCGTCTTGTCATACCGATCTGGCCTTTCATGAAATCAGAAGAATATTTTTCTTTTCACGTTTTGAATGGTAACGAAGGGATGAGACAGCTCCGACCAAGGCATAATATATATTATCGTGACTTTGACACGTGACGCGGATTGGTTGAACGCGCGCTTATTTGAATAGCGCAGAGGTGTATTTAATAATTTGGCTAATTGATGTATACTGAACTGCCAAAATGAGGTTTCAAGACTTATGCACTTGGTCTTTTTAACATATCTGAACCATGGGAATAGAATAACATTAACAACACTGTTTGCCGGAATATTACATAAGGATGAAGCTTCAATTAAATATTTTTTCGACAAATTATTATCTTGCTCCAAAAACGTTTTACAAATCAAATACGGCATAAATGCGAAGATAATTATCAAGGAATCTTAGTTATAGTTTGAAGTATCATCCGGCTATTTAAGAATAATTTGCAGTATTCTATTGCAAATATTTAATATAATATTCCAGTAAAAATGTTGAAACATTTCTTATTTCTCCTGAATGTACTTCAAGAGAAATTGGCATTACGCCAATTAACATTAAATTGTTGGTTGGAATGAGTTCAGTCACACATTAGTACACCGATGTGCCATGCCGTCATAACCATTCTCAGACCGGCTCTCAATGTTCGGAGCATGAATGGGAAAAGCTGCTGTTTTACCGAAGTTTGATAAAGGACAAATTGTGATGGCACCTCGCCTTGGATCTATGATCTGGTAATGGCGCGGCTTGTGGGTTTTGCACGTGCCGATGTAGTGAGTTAGCATTAAAAGTGGTGAACAGGTGGCCAAATCACGAAACGTTATCCAAACGCGTGTCGTCCGAAGTTTATTGATGCCAGAGGGGAGCTGAGAATGCAGCACATTGTTCACAGTGACCGCATGTCTACAATGCGACATATAACCCACAGCTGAAACAGTGGTGATCAGAGCAATGTGTCACAGCACAAAGTTAATAGCAGCCTTCTGCGCATGGACCTGCGAGGCCGACGACCCTAAATCCCCACCATACCCATGCTCATTTCGCAACATAGGCAACAACGCATCAAATGGGCCCAAGGCCATCGAGATTGGACCGTGGATGATGGGAAGAAAGTTTCCAGATCTGAAGAATTAAGATTTCTGTGCATCACGTAGACGGCCGAGAGCGGATATGCCGATTACCAACGGAGGCTATGGAACTCCGGTGCACTGCTAGGCGGAAACAGGCCGGCGGCGGCGGAGTTATGCTGTGGGCGATGTTTTCTTGGGACACTTTAGGCCCCATTATTTCAATAGCACAATGCCTGACAGCTGTCATGTATCCGAACCTCGTGGCGGACCAAATTCACCCATTCATTGCAACTGCGTTCCCTGCTGGTGATGGCTATTACCAACAGGAAAATGTTTCATACAATACTGCCAGAATTGTCAAGCAGTGGTTCGAGGAACATGCTGGGGAATTTCTTGTAATGATCGGAAATAAAAATTATCCTGACATGAACCCAATCGAACATTTGTGGTTTGACTTGGAAACGCGAGCACGCGCTAAATCACCACGATACCGAAATGTACGGGAACCGGAGGACGTACTGTTGACATTATGGTACTAGGTACTCCAGTGTACCTATCGCCACCTCATCGAATTGATACCTCGCCGTGTGGCTGCTGTTTTTCGGGCTAAATGGGGTCCTACAGTTTATGAGGTAGGTAATCGTAATGTAACGACTCATCTGTGTATGTTGTGGTGATAAAAACAACGAGGTTGTGATGTTAAAGAAAAAAACGGGTTTTTTTTTTAAATGCTGCTGAGGTCTGTTTTCATTTTCATTCTGCGCCACCAGATATAGCTGATTTCTCTTTTTAAAGAAAATCTCTGAGAACTGCATCTAATGACTGATAGAGAGCTTTCAACATGTTGCATCCGCTCTTTTATGCGGTATTGTTCCTTATTGATGGTACTTTTCCCACTGAAAAAAATATTTGTTCAGATTAAAATCATGTAGCACGGAAACGAGAAAGCGTGCACCTAATTATTATATCAATCCCGTCATTAACCAATGTGTTTCCGGGATAATTGAAACTTAGGTTAGAACTGATGCGAACGAATCATGAATACACACTCACGGACAATGAAATTTGCGCACCAAGAAGGCAGCAACGGCTTGAACTCACATTTTATGGACGTAATGATACACATGAATGATACACATATTGGCGCAAACCGAGCTGTTGGACAATTACAGAGGGATCTGTGTCACGCAATACGGTCATTTACAAAACCACGTCGCACCGCCTCGTTAGGCGATACATGCCACAATAAGGTCCGACATGGAGGCAAACAGACTACTGATGTTTTCCTGCGGCAGACTGTCCCACATGTGTTGGACGGTGTGCCCAAAATCCCGGATAGTGCGGCACGGCGGCAACTAGCTTTCCAACTGGTCCCCCAAATGCTCGAAACAGGACATGTGCGGGGAGTGGGCTGGCCATGGCAATGTCTAGACATGACGTAGGCATTCGCGGGCAACCCGAGCGTGTGCGGACGGCTATTATCCTGCTGGTATAGCGCACCTGGAGTCCTGGCCAGGAATGGGGCACATGAGACAGTAGGATCTCATCCACATACCGCGGGCCCGTCAGAGATCCACGTACAATTGCTAGAGCTGACCGGCTATCGTAGGAAATGGCTCTCGAGATCATAATGCTTGAAGTGGGGGCCTCATTGCTAAACAACACAAGTTACCAGTCTGCGGCACTCCACATCGCTCTCGCCTGGCACCACAGCAAAAGGAACCGGCAATATTCCAGTGTTACTGGCAGAACACGCAAGAGTCGCTGGGATCGCAGATTCGCTTCCGCGACGCGTCTGGAAATGCTTCATGAGCACACAGGAGCCTCTACATCTGCCTGTAAAGTGGACCGGGTCCCCGCGGCATCTGTACGTGCGTAGCGCACGATCCGTAAATCCTCTCTACCGGAGGTCCTCCTGGTCCCTTCGGAACAGCTACGCTGTGTGGAAGTGCCGTCATGTGTCCACTGCTCCCAACACAGTCGGACGGTATGATCAGAAAGATCCACGTAGCGGGCTATACGGTGCTCCGACCATACTGCGGGTTTCAACCCGATGATAAAGCCTCTCTCAAAGTCCGTAAGTTGCGTAAATCGATGTCTCTGGAGTCTACCCGTCATTCTTGTCGCTCCGTACTCTTGCTTGCGTCGGCCGGTGCTTTTCGCTTTTATGGAGCATCGAATACACGCCAGTTATTAAGGCTGAATGTTCGTGTTTGCAGCGCCACCATAGGGTGTGCGGACATGCGCAATCGCTCCAAACTTTTTTTTCTTTTTTTGATTGAAGGTTTAACGACCACCGTGAGCAACTCAATGGGCTATAACCAGTCTCCCGTCCCTAAGTTAGGGTCACTGGTTCCAGGGAAGGGAGAGAGCCAGTGCCGTAAGACAAACACAACATCCATGCCTCACCGGGATTCGAACCCGGACCCCTTTCGGACGAATGATCAGAGGCCATCGCTTAGACCACTGCACCACCGGGGCGGCAAAACTTCGCTGGCCAGTGAGGGGAACTCCAAACTTTGATCATTTGTATGCCAGCACGCTATCTAACTATTTGCAAAGTTTCGCGGTTGTAGCATGTTTTCTTCTCAGTGCACGAATTTCAATGTCGGTGAGTGTATTTAAATGCAGGGTAATATACATCTTTACACCTAAAAAACTCGACACACGTTGGGTGCTTCATAGCTAAAGTCACGGGTATAAAGTGTGCACTTCCTTTTACCAATTAATATCTCAATCGCATCGTTGACCAAGTTGACCAAGGCGTTTTAAGGAAACTGAATACTTAGCTTGTAAATATAGCGAGGAAGTCAATAATCAGTTTAAATTAAATAAAAGAGAGCATGACAACGTTCATACGTTTTTTCAGTTATACGTTTTTCACTCTGATAGGTAATCGTGCACAAATTCAGATATTTTACTGCAGCTCTAAAGTTTTTCAGATCATAATTCATTTGTAGTCTTTTTCGTTCATACGCAATTCATTTATGCGCTTTTGCAATTATTCGTAAATAATTTGTACGAGCTTTTTGATTATACGTTAAAAATTGAATTTCAGATTATGAAACATATACGGTTCTGTAATTAATTTATGCATCACCCGGTATGTTAGAAGTTTGAGAAAATTCACACAGCGTCGCTTTGTTCCTTCTTGGTCCGCCATAGTTCAAAAGTTTGATGCTATCAAAGTTTGTTGTTTACTTTCAGGTCTGGTAAAGTTTTTTTGCCCATTACATGCCTGTATGAACACATGTTCAACGTGCTGCATCCTCTTTTTATCGGGGTTTTCATAAAACAGTGATCACTAACTCTGTATGTTAATACAGAAACTGGTTTAGCTAAAAAAATTTCTTTTTTAACAAGAGGGTGACATTTATAAATATTGCTTGTTTTCCTGCCACCGGTCTCTCACGAAACCAAATTACTTTTAAGGGTTTCCATGATAATATTTGAATTTTCCGCTTTTTTATTTTCCGCATATCGTATTTGCATTGTATTCATTTTTGAAACGAAGTTTTTAATCATTTAATCAAGCGAGTCATTAACCTGACGTTTACCCATGTAAAAATGAGAAAATAAATCCTCCAACGTAGTCCCCTGTAATATGCTTTGATTCCACCAACAATAACTTGACTTTAACAACGAAGCCTGTTGCACCATAAACATATATTTAAAATTTGTTCAATATCCATAGGCACAGGATTATCATATGTAAGAGATTCAATGATCAATGTATGTGTATGAGCAAATACCTTTTTCCCTGTTACGAAAATAAGTGACATTTCCTACGCTGAAATGTTCCTGCAGTTGTTTGCAATGTAGCTATACAACATGATATGTTCTAAAGAACGTACTATATCCAGAAATGTTAGTTGTGCAGGAAAATACACTAAAAAGGTTTTGATGAAAATATTTTTTAAAGTCATGAAGCTTATACCATATGTCGTATATACGTATAACTTGAATTTTATATAATTTGAATTATTTAATTAATGACTTCTTGATGCCGAAGACGAAATTTTGGGAAATATGAGTGTAGAACATCCCGTGTTCCTATCAAGCATAATTTGCTATGGTAGTTATTATTATGTTTTTTTATCATTTTCAAATTCGGTAATTAAAAGAATTATGTAACAGTGTTTCGTTTTCTAAATACGATTTGTCAAAATTAATATTCTGACCTATTCTCTGTATTTTCTGATCACACTATCTGACTGCCGAAGTCGCTATTATATTGTATTATACTTGTTTCGACATGAAAGTCACATATTGTCAAAAATTTTAAATATACATATATCCCATATCATATCCTTTCAAATTATCTGAAGTCAAATTAAACGCAACTAGTATGTTATCTTTAAAATATAATTCTTAATGCTAAAAATGAAACTCAATTAATTTAAAATCCATTTTATTAAAATACTTTGCGTTTGACTCTCTAAGACTAGTTTTCAAACAGTTGAGCAGCTTCACTTGATGTAATGAATATAATCTGAATGTTACTTTCCTGTCTATTGGCTTATGCTTCAATATTTTAGAATTTTGAACCTACATTCTGTCTTTTTAACGGTTTTTCCTTAAATATTTTGAACCGAAAACTCCATTGTTTGTATATTATATATACCTAGTTCTGTAAACAAGATACCACCTACTGTTCAAGAGCATGGCTCCTGTTCTTAGGAAAATGATTTTTTATGTCTACCAAATTCTTTTTTTTTTTGTTTCATAACATCGGAATTTCTCTCGAGCTGTTCTCAAACTATATTGACTCACGGAATCTTTAGCAAGATACAGAATTTACCGTGGAGTCCCTACCTGTCCTTATCACAAAACCCCCAAAGCTGGAAATATGGGCTAAAAGGTTTTGGTACCTCTCCAAAGGAATATGAATTTAAGCATTAGGCAAACTCAGTAGGTCAAAAGTAAAACAAAATTCCAGTATTTAGTTGCCTTTTTGTAAGTTACATGAGAAAAATCAAAGCATACAACTTTTAAATGTACTGTTACCAGTTAAAATATCCTTTCGAGTACGAGATTTTAAGGCTTGCAAAACAATACTCCGTCTTTATACGGACTTATTATTGGTGTATCGGGTGGAAACTACAAGTACTGTAATCTAGCTACGTACCTTGTCTCACCAAACTGTGGCGCGTAGTGTCTACTACTTTTTATAAGCTCAGTGAATTCGTTTGCAGTCTCCCTACTCACCCATCAACTCGCCTAGAAAAAACAGCGTTTGAAAGTGGCACAACTTTATAAGTTTATAAATCCTTTACCAATTGTAGATTCAAAAACGTCTGTTGAGTATTGCACTGTGAGTTTTGGCAAGCGTCCCCGCCTTGGTTACAGGTTACCTAATTTGGAATGAGGCTACAAAGACCTTTTCATTAATGTTACCTGTAGCTGGAGAAAATAAGTTCCTGTTTGATTCTATTAAAAACTCACATATATATGAATGGAATCTGTCTCCTACAGAATGAATTTGACTTGTAATAGTAGTTAGTGAAGAATAAGTTTCGAATATTTTTTAGTTTTCATTTACTGCGGCGGTTGGATATTTCCCAGAGTCCAGGAGGACATCTGAATCCGTTAAAAGTGTGGCATACATTTTGCATTACTGCATATGCGGGGAGATATAAAGTGTGTTGAGAATGATCGTGTGAGCACAGGTGTCTTCGATACTTACACTATGTTACAATATTATTGGAAACGAACCATGTTACTGCAATGTGATCACGTACTGTACACTCTCATCGCCAACATAGTTGTAATAAGGAAATATTTCAACAAAAATTTTGCATTGAACTGATAGTGTGTCAGAAGAAAGCTACTGTACTGAATTCAAGAAACCAACTTTTTACTATAATAGTTCTGTTTTGTTTTAACTAAATACTGTATTACTCTTTCCATCCTGTGTGCTAATATAAAGTATCGAATTTTTAAATTCAGGTCATTACTTTCTGAAACCTGTCACTCACTGTACTCCAGTTTTATACTCATCCGATTCTTTTCTTCCATAAAAAAGTGAGGACGTTCCATTTATTGACCTTAGAATGTAGAAAATAAACGTTCATGGACTTTTGTGCAGCAAACCGCAGGAACAGATGAGTAACGAACGATTGCGTGTTCAAATTACAGCCTAACTACCAAACTATTAATATTCATTGCTTTTTAACCAAAACAACACATTGAATGCGATGGGGACTACAGAAAATCAAAATTAAGATGTGAGTGCTGAAAAACTTTTCATTATAAGGGTCATCCGCGCTACGTTTCAAAATTTTGACAAAATGTTTTCTAATATTCACTTCTTTAAAGATATTATGCTGAAAGCTTTTATGAATAGAAAACGTATTTGTTCAATAACACAAGTTTCAGTAAAGCTTCTCATTAAACTCGTAAAATTAGTGATCATCTCAGATCATTCAAAAAAAATATTGCCAGAATATGGTTAGCATAAGCCAAAACAGAAAAACAAGAGCTGATATTTGTTTTTTTCACACGAGACAAATGTTTACCACAAAGGTTTTCAGTACGATGATACCATACATTATGGGATAAAATGTAGGATCTACCCAACATATCATTTTTCATTTTTGATATCCAAAAATGTGACACTCCATGTATACAAATAATTGCTGTTACGTTCTCTAGTGCAGCATCAACTAACTCGTTCTTGCTGAATGAAAGTTCAAGGGACAACACGTGAAAAACAAAGGTAGCGCCGTAATTGTCACAATTAGTCTTCAAAGTACCTCACACAATTTTTGCTTTAGATATTACGGTTTGGTGGAAGCTGTACATACGCTTGTAGATATGGACCTACCTTTCTCTTGTCGATAATTAGTTAATTCAAGCTCGTGATGCACATGAGATCACATATATAAAAATATTATAAATTACATATTTTATTGCAACCATTATTTAAAAAAAAGACATCAGCTGCTACAAATCAAACAATCTATTGTCTGCAGTTTTTAGCTGTGAAAAAGAAATTATTAAATTATATTTCTTAAAAGAGATTGAGAATGTTTGTAATAAAGTATTTCATGAAACGCTGGAAAAGCGAACAACAGGCTGCTGTTAAAATTTTTATTCAAACAGTGTGGTACAAGAGCTTGAAATTATTTTACTATTATATCTCCTGGTGATACTAAGTAGAGTGTATTCGTTTATTCAAATGTATGCGTTTCTGCTTAAAATATGCATTTTATATTGAAGTCATGCTTAATAGCATGACTTTAATATAAATGCCTTTCCTTACGGATATTGCGGTGTTTATTTTCTTTTTCCATAATGCAGCGGGCAATCTTGTGTTCTGGGTACGAAGCAATCGCCACAAGCTGGATTTCAACGCAAACCGGTACAGAAAATTACACATAACACAAGTTATCTGCTGAAGAAGAATTCGACTGATAGGTGAAGTCTATTGAAGCATTAATATTGTTTGGGATACTTTGGAATAAAACGAAATAATTGCATTACATTATGTGAAGTGAATGCTATTAGGTATCAGAACAAACATTATAAAAAAAATTATAATATAAATTTTATTGAAAATTGCTGTCTGGCTCTTAAATAAGTATAATCTGAGGTAGAAAGAATGAGCATGTTATATGTTGAGGAAATGCATACTCTGTCGTTTTACTTTCAACATTTGCTTTTAAGAAACCCGAATAAATGGAAGAACTAATTTTTAGGTAAAAATTGGACACTTATCATTTTTCAAGTGCAGATATTTCCTCATGATTTTATGACTTTCCAAAAATGAGAATATTTACCTCTAGCACTACTGAGGAGGGGAAGTTTAATGCGCATGAGAAATTGAGTATGCACAGATTCATCATTACCTTTCGTAATTGTAGCCCCATACTTCATATCTCAACTAATAGAAAGTAGATAGAGAACACCCTTAACAATGACTACGAGAAGAAGTTTCTTTTATAGCTTCGCTTCCAGAAGCCATTACTTCAGCTAACACAGATGCACATGCTTGTTTTCTTTCACGTTGCCTGTTTTCTGTTTCATATCCACACATTGCTTCTTTCATTTATTTAGGTTTCTTAAATTCATGGTTCCGTAAATGCGTATTTCAGTTTGGCCCTATATCTCAGGTTTTTGAGAATCCCTTTGCAAATCACTTTCAGTCGGATAGCTGTAAGGGCAAGTAAAGTTTCAAATGCATGTCTGCATGTCCTGTTATGCAAAATATTCCGGCGAAGAAAAGCACACTGAATATTTTAATTCAGAAGCATATTAGCTGTTAACTAAGATTACCCAATGCTGAACTTTTAGTATGATGTTTTTCAGTTATTTAACTAATATCTTTTAGTGTATAAAGTTAGACATTCGCCTGTTGCGTTCAGTGGTTACAAGGAGATATGAACACCCGTGCTATAAATGTAGGCGCAAGAACCCTTCGGCGGCCAAGCCCAGACATAGCTGGCATTCAGTGACCACTGTCCTTCAACATCCTAGGCAGCCCAAAGCATTATCTTCGGCAGCTGTTTTTGCAATTAGGCTAGGTATCAGTTTAATCTATTTCCGAGTATTGTTCAATATCAAAAATAATAAGATATTAAACTAATATCTCATTGCATCATCGAAGCAAAAACAACATTTTTGCCATACAAATTCCTCCACCTCAACATTGATATTTATTTTCTACTTGGAATGAAATTCGATTTATTCGTACCGATGGTCCTCTTGTATTTACATCAACAAACTAAATGTAATTTAAGTGAGTAGATACGATTTCATGCAATTTTAGAGCGCATTTCTAAAATGACAAATTCATTACACTGGTATATTGGTTTTAAGTTTCTTTGAAATAAGTTGTAGATTTCTCTTTCAAATCCCGTTCACAGTTTTTTTTATTTGAGCGTCCAGGATGAAACTTACAGTTTGAATGAGTTATGTTTGAAATTCGTGAAAGGTATACACGAAGCGTCTATTAATTTCCTTGGAAACGTTAAAAAAATTCAGAAATTTATAAACTAAAACGTCGCTCACTTTAAAAGGAAGATTGCATTCTTTCTTAATTGTGAAGCATGGATATTTGAAAACATAACCAAGAGTAGGAAGGGGTACAATTAGCAGCATCGCGTTCCAGCAGTTTCCTAAATTCATTCCTTTGTATTTGTAGTAGTTCATTCCTTTCCATCCGACACTTTTTACAGGATCGCGCTCCAGCAGATTCCTAAATTCATTCCTTTCCCTTTGAAGAAGTTTATTCTTTTCAATCCTGCACTTTTTACAGCATCGCGCTCCAGCACATTCCTGAGTTTATTCCTTTCAATTTGCAGAAGTTCATTCTTTCCATTCCGACACTTTTTACAGCATCCCGCTCCAGCAGATTCCTAAATTCATTCCTTTACCTTTGCAGAAGTTCATTCTTTCCATTCCGACACTTTTTACAGCATCGCGCTCCAGCACATTCCTGAGTTTATTCCTTTCAATTTGCAGAAGTTTATTCTTTCCATTCCGACACTTTTTACAGCATCCCGCTCCAGCAGATTCCTAAATTCATTCCTTTACCTTTGCAGAAGTTCATTCTTTCCATTCCGACACTTTTTACAGCATCGCGCTCCAGCACATTCCTGAGTTTATTCCTTTCAATTTGCAGAAGTTCATTCCTTTCAATCCAACACTTTTCACAGCATCGCGCTTAAGCAGATTCCTAAATTCATTCCTTTCAATTTGCAGAATTTTAATCCTTTGAATCCGACACTTTTTACAGCATTGGGCTTCAGCAGATTCCTAAGTTCAATCCTTTCAATTTGCAGAAGTTCATTCCTTTCCATCCGACACTTTTTACAGCACGGCGCTCCAGCAGTTTTCTAAATTCATTTCTTTGTATTTGTAGTAGTTCATTCCTTTCAATTTGACACTTTTTACGGCATCGCGCTTCAGCATGATTATATGTTTCTTGGATATTTGCATTTTCAAATAGTCTTTTTAATTTTTCTCGAAATTCAATTGATAATGGCATTCCATTCCATTGCGAAATCCTGAATTTGGCGTGCTGTATACATATACAGTCAACACTTGATGTCCTCTACTGGTTGCTACGTTACGTTGTGGCATTACATAACAGGTGGCGTTATTTTAAATTTACAGATTATTTATAATACCCGAATTTTTTTAATTATGGTTCATCGAAACTAATAATTAGCTTTAAGTTACAGATATGTTATATAGAAGAAATTCAGTTATATGTTGTTTTCTTATTGCGCTTTGTACTTCGAAGGGTACTTTGCATCTCGCCGTTGTTCGAAGGATGGTTATATAATGCAGAAATGAAATTCACTTTGCATATAGGAAGAGAAAGTAAATTTTTGAATTACAAAGTTGTATAAAGATATAAAAATCATGTTTCATTACTAAAACTTTATAAAGTGAGAAATAATACAGTACACATTATCGTTTATGTATCTTAATTTCTTTTAAAAACGTCCACTAAAATTTTATCAAGTGAGAAATAATTCATAAGCAGTCAGCGTACAGCAATTATAACACGAAAAAAATGTGTGTACCCAACCGTCCTTCTACTCTGCTCTCCACAACTGTATCTGTGTGACCACATTTTGTTCACTTAATTAAGGTACCATTTGAAATTAAAATTTCTTCGAAGCATTCTATGTATATTAGGAACTGTAACGTCAGCTGTTCTCTACATAACAAAATATGAATTCTGCTGACCTTTAATTTCGTGGGTTGACTGTACCAAAAGAATTAACGCATGAGAAATGTACTTCAAATAAAATATATTCACATAAGTTTACCTGCTTTTCCATATTCTTTTTAAATTCAGTGTCAGCACTTAATTGCCGCAGTTTGTATATTGTATAGCAAATGTTTTCTGAAAACATAGGCTGTAGACAATTTTCTTCAGTAAAGTTTCGAGGAAAATGCGGATATATGACTATCAGAAATTATCAGCCGATTTTGTAAATGGACAAAAATTTTAACCGCTCAATATGTTCTGCGTATTCTTCCACTAATAAAGAAAATAAATTATAGATTTAGAGTTCGTGTTAAATGTGATGCCACGTCTAAATTGCTTTTAAAAAATTAAAATTAAGTTCCTTTCTAATTTCAGCTTAATTAGTTTCATTATATAATTTGTAAACAAGTCTATAATTAATGATATAAAATCCGAATTGTAAATCCGAACTGTACTCTTATATTGCTTTGGTCCAGAAAATTTGGCAGAATGCCAAATAATGTGTTTTTAAACTGTTTGCTGTTGTGTTACCGCACCTTGCGATTTACACTATTCCATTTTTGGTGGGATTTGCGCTAGTTGGAAGAAAGCAATTTACTAGAAGTATTTCTGTTCATTTCCAAAGTACGAAAAATATACACATGATCAAAAGTATATTGACACTTAGCTTTCCACAAAATCAAATTCATACGAAGGAAGAGAA
Source organism: Macrothele yani (assembly GCA_039090855.1). Lineage (NCBI taxonomy): Eukaryota > Metazoa > Arthropoda > Arachnida > Araneae > Macrothelidae > Macrothele > Macrothele yani. The sequence continues at coordinate 78,450,520 of CM077033.1, read as the reverse complement.
TATACGTAGTGTTGTTCCACACTGTGCTGCTATCGCAGCCGCCACTCTACTGTGAAGGCTATTTACTAGATTTGATACTTTGCTCCGGGCGCTGCCTTACATCCTTCGAAAAGGACATTAATCACATCGGTCACTAATGAGAGACGGTTCGACTTGGCTTGCAGTCAGGGTTCAATTGAAAATACCAACGGTTTTTCACATTACTGACATCGGGGCTGATGGTGAGATTTCCGCAGCCATAGACGGACGAAAGCACGGAAAAATCTTCATCTCCACTTTATGGCCTTGGCGGAACGAAAATTAGCTTCTGGAAAGTTTGCACAACAATTATAGCGTGTATGACATCAGCGATTGTCTGCATGCTATGTCCAAAGACTTTTGTTTCAAAGAATCCTTGTCGCTTACCGACTGCAGCTCCTAATTCCATTGCCTTTACACAACAGACGTCAGCGGATGCAATAGGGCCCTGAACGCTGACACTGACGTGATAAACTAAACCGCGTATTGCCTTTCGACGTTTACTCTGAAACCTAATAAGCAATTATAGGTAACCTTGTGCTGCAAAACAGCGGTGAACGCCAGCTGGAGGCATGAAATATGCAGCTTTACACGAGCCTGACACCTGGCGCTCTTGTGTGAGTTGTGCGATAACATTTACATTCCAGCCTCCCAAGCTTTACGGGAATCATGACCAGCAAGGTATATAGCATAGAACTTCTGAGGAGTAAAGCGCTGCCATATCTGCAGACTGCCACCTGTGCCATCATTCAAAGGGGTAGAGAAAAACCACGTGAAGTGCGGAAAGTCTTATTCCTCACATTTGCTCGAAAAGTGGCGCGTCTTCCTCAACTAGTGCGTTGCCCTGATTTGCCACCCATTGAACATGTGACGCTCGACGTCTTCGTCGCCCATTGAGCACATGGTCGCCCTAATTCTGGCTAATCAGGATCAGCCGCCCGTAGTCCAAGATGAACTTCGGCTACGAATCGAGATAGCATGGACTTTCCGCAGTGCGACAAACAGAACCTGTTCCAGATACACAGTGTACGAGAGGTTATCACTGCTCATGGTGGTGTATTTTGTGAAGATACGTAATGTGAGATGGTGGACAGAAGTACAGACCTGTAGGTGATGCGGAACACACAATCCTCGGTATTGTGTGTTCCGCATCTCTTACAGGTCTGTACTTCTGGCGACTGAAGTTCTTGTATTATAAGTAGTGTACCTATAAATTTCATATCAATATCTCTGGTTTTTCTTAGTTTTATTTTCAATAGACTGCCTGTAATGCAGCCACTCCATTTCCTGCGATACAATTTGTTTTACATATACCATTCACGATTATTAATCCTACTAGAGAGTCTTTGTCTTCAGTCCAAGATTTTAGATCACTGTTTATAAATGCCTTAGGGAGGCAATGGATATTGAAGACCTTGCTTTTGTAGTTTGTAATTACAAATTCAGTTGTTCATCGTAAATTTCCATATGTTGTGAAATTAAATTGAATCGTTCATGCTCAAGCTTCTGATCCTTCTTCTCCTCTGCGATCTACAGTCAGCCTTAATGTTTGCTCTGGCTGAGAATATGGATCATAGGAAACCTGTTTCAAATAGATGTTCACTGAGAGAAAAAGGATGATTTACTAATTCAATGCTTTTTTTGTTACTTCGCAAAACCTGCAGCAATTTACTTTAAAACAGTAAGTTTCCTTTATGAAATTAGAATCATTCATAGGAGTTCTAATTCGGCTGTAAACCAGGTAAAATTAGAAAATAAGTTCAAGCAGGACAAAAAGGCCTAAGCCTCATTCTTTTCATTTTTGAATTTATTTGTGTGAGACACTTATCTAGAATTCTTAGATTAGATGTGCTATCGAGATAACAGTGTGAACAGCATCACGGGGTAAGACTCGTTCGCCTCTTGGTGAAACCTGCCCTAGAACTAGAATAGAGAGTTTTTCGTAGTCATCTCTGATTATACTTTTTCGAAATGATTTAATTCAGAACTGATAATATTCTATTTGTAAGAAGTAATTTTCAAATTCAAGTAATTCTTCACCACCGAAAAATATTTTGTGGTGGTGGGTAGCTGCGGGTATCAGTCAGAGAGGAAGACATTTAGTCCTGAAAACTTCACCTGCCAGCAGATTCCGGTATTATTTCATTAAATGTGCCTATACGTACATTATTATCCGTTACATTATGTATCTGTCTGTTTGTCTCCCAGGAAGGTAATCGGACATGAATTACACGAATATGATTACTCATTACGTTGTATATCAGTCCGCTTTTTCCTGAGAAGGATCATTGAACTTCGACAACACGGATATGATTCCGTTACGTTACGTATTGGTTTTTTTCTGAGGAAGATCATCGAACCTCAACTTTGTAACCCACTGTGCTTACCGGAAAATGTAATCGGAACCTGTTGTTCAACAAATTTCAATAGCATTCTTATTCGTGCAGCAAGCTGAACAAAATGTCAATTCTGTGTACACAGACTGTCATAATTATTGATCGCTAATGAAAAATATACGAAGTGTAAAGTACTTACAAAGAAGCAATATATTCATTATAAAGTACTAGTAGCAGAAGCAATATATTCATTATAAAGTACTAGTAGCAGAAGCAATATATTCATTATAAAGCATTATAATTAGCTTAGTAGTAAAAGCAAATTCATTATAGGTGACACCATATCTCCGAAGCTCTTTAATGCACCATTGGAGGGTGCCATTCAGTCGCTGAGCTGGGAAAACAAGGGGATAAAGATTAATGGAGATTATCTAACCCACCTTCGTTTTGCTGATGACGTAGTCATTTTTGCAACTACCCCATCAAAGCTGCAGGGTATGATCCAGGAACTTTGTGACAAGAGTAAAGAAGTGGGATTAAAAATGAACTTTCAGAAGACAAAAGTGCTGTTCAATGCTTTTACAAGAAATGAAGTTTTAACGATTCGTGAAGAAAAGCTGGAGATAACAGACACCTACGTTTATCTTGGACAGCAGATATCAAGTGAGGGTCACATTAATGAAGAAACTAATCGGCGTACAAAACTTGCCTGGAGAGCTTTTGGAAGAAGCAGCATAATTTTCAAGAGTAATATGCCATTATGTCTTAAAAGAAAAGTGTTTGATCAATGCATCCTTCCAGTGCTTACGTATGGTGCAGAGACGCGGACCTTAACTAAAAGAGGCATACAAAGGCTGCAGACGACTCAAAGAAGCATGAAGAAGTGCATGCTTGGTATAACCAGGAGAGATAAGAAGAGGAACTCGTGGATCCAAAAAATGACAAGAGTGGAAGACATCATGATCATCCCTGAAATGGCACTGAGCTTGACATACTGCCAGAAGGACAGATCATCGGTGCACAGCCGAAATTTTAGATTGGATTCCAAGAAACAGGAAAAGACCCAGAAGAAGACCACATGGAAAATGGGTGGATGATTTTCGAAAGTATGCAGGAGTGACATGGAAGAGACTGGCACAAGACAGACCGTCGTGGAGGAAAGTTGGGGAGAAATTCGTCCAGCAGTCCATTGATAATGGCTGACGATGATGATTATGATGATGATGATATATATATATATACACTGCTGGACACCCAAAATGCAACACGAAGAAGGAAACATCCGATTGGCCTAAAATTCGCAGCATGCGTCGCCCGCGAGGGGACATGCGAACGATTAGCATTGCGTGGCATATACAATGCAAATCTTGTGCGCCCGGCACCCAACCGAGAAGCACTATAAGAAGGGTGCACAGAAGGTGGGGTGAAAGTAGAGGAAGTGTGTTGTGCTGCCAGACCTGTTTGTCAAAAGCTTCCTGATGCCTCGTCGCAAAATACGGCAGTCATTCCAGCACGTTTCGGAGTTCGACAGAAGACGAATAGTGGCTTATCGCGATAGCGGTTTATCGTACCGGGACTTCCGCTCCCGTGTGAGACGACATTCAGCCACAGTGAAGCGAGTATGGATTCGGTGGGTGCAGGAGGGATGGACGGACCGACGTGATCGATAGCCGTAGCCGCAGTACACCACCGAACGAGAGAACCAGCATGTTGTGTGGCGGGCATTTACGGCTCGCACGGCCACATCACGAAAGTTAGCGCAGGAATTAGGGTGTCTTGCCCAACAACCTGTGTCAGCACGTACCGTTCGACGTCATCTGCAGGAGCGGGGACTGGTCGCACGGCTCCCATTGCTCCGATTACCATTGAGGCTACACCACCGGCGAGTGCGGCGGCAGTGGGCCGTTGAACGCCGCACCTGGACTACGAAATGGCACGACATTGTCTTCTCCAACGAATTCCGCTTCTGACTAACACCACGATGGTCGGATCCGCGTGTGGCGGCACCGCGGCGATAGACTGTATGACGCCTCCATTATGCATCGCCATGCCGGTCCATCGCCTGGCGTTATGGTTTGGGGCGCAATTGGACATTACACTCTCTCCCCTCTGGTATAAATCGCCGGTACACTTAACAGCCACCGCTACATCTCCGACGTTTTGTAGCCTGTAGTCCTCCCTTACCTGCAGGAACTGCCTGCCAGTGGCCACGTTTCAACAGAAAATGCGCGCCTGCACGTGGCACGCATCGTGCAACAATTCTTCACGGCGTACCAGGTTTCACTGCTGCCGTGGCCGCCCACCTGTTCTTCCGATATGTCGCCCATCGATCACCTCTAGTCGCTGATCGGCATACGAGTGGCCCGGCAAGCATTACCCGCGGCTACGTGTGATGGACTGTCGCAACGTGTGGAAGCAGCCTGGGCCGACATACTCCTAGCCCACATCGAAAGCTCCTTTCGTTCGATACCGCGGCGTGTAGCGGCCGTTATTGCCAGCCATTAAGGCCACACCACCTACTGATGCCTGCGTGTTCCGCAAGTCGCACGGGCATGTAATCTCAATCGTTTCATCTTTGTATCTGTTGTTATGTGTCCAGAAAATCTGGCTTTGCTATCTCGTGTCCTTATTGGTGTTGCATTTTGTGTGGCCAACAGTGTATATAAGATTGTTCATATTGCAATCAGACTGAACGTTTGCAGTTTACTGCTCACATTGTATCATCATATCAAACCTTCAAAGGGGAAAGTACTTTGTTCAGGAGTTTGTCCATGTAATGACCATAGCATGTTCAAATGGAAAATCAGAGATGCGGGTTCAGTTTCCGCTCGAGTGCGATATAATTCAGAACTTTTCTGTTAGGCTGAGACATAATAAACATAAAACTAAACCAGTCCACTTGCGCAGAAATCTAAACGCTGGCTTTTAACTATTCGTATGAAAGGTGTCTGGTTTCGAATTCTGTGTGCTGTATGAAATTGAAATTTGTCTTAAGGTGTTGGCTATCTACCTTCTCTCGAAACACTGACCATGAATTTTGAACAACTGAGATGCTTACGGTGGTTGTCAAAAGAATAAAAAAATACAAGAACGACCACAAAAACGATGAGAAAACTGCAGTAATTCAGATTCATGTTGTAATTTTGTAATGAATATCCATATGAATAATCGATGCATATTTAAGAAATATCTCTTTTCCTTTTTCCAAATTTGAGCACTGGTGATTTAATACGATATAGTGACGTAGAATTTGTTTTACTAGCAAAAAGCTGGAGTTCTTCATGTTCCAAGGCAATTATTTCTTAGTTCAGTTACTTGGAGTTTTGTTACCCTAGGGTTTGTATGTGTTTGCGACAGATTGCATGCCCGAACGAAAACCGTCGGATGTGCGTTCAATTCGCGTGCCACGGCGTTATCGTTATCTACTTTCCTGATATAATAGTACATGATAGTATATACTAAAAAAGAACAATTAACCGGCATTTTCTTATTGCTGCTTGTATATACACACGTCGTTTGCCTTTCAAAACAGTTATGACGTTCCTTCCGACTCTGTGTGAGAAAATTGCATGTTACCTGCGCTTAAATTTCTCATTGACCTTTCCTTTATGAAGCGACAAGATTTCAACAGTGTGCTCATGATTAATGAATTCTAGCTCCAATTTAATATTAATCTGGGTTATACTCATTTAGGACACGTGCAGTAAATTACTCGGCATCACACGAATGGAACATTGGAAAAAATGCTGGCGAGAAATTGCACAAATAGTAACTGCTTTACATTTGGGAATAATATAAGTGGCAAAAGAAAGGAAATTTTTGACATGGAAAAATATGCCGTATTTACCAAGGAGAACGTCGATAGAAGTGTTCACAAATATTGTTGCAACATGCGAATAAAGTCCAATATAAAATTCCTCTTACGGGCATGCTAATTAAATCGGTAATACATTACTCACTACGTTGTCTCTCACATATTATAAAAAATGAGCATTACAAATGCACTGGAAGAAAATTCTGAGAAAAAGGCAAAAGAAAGCATTCATTGCGCAGTTTATAAATATATGTACAGTAATAAAAATATGCTGTTCAGTATTTTATTCTTAAAATAAAATATATAAAACTGATCCATACAGTGCCTATATTTTTTCAAATACATAAAGTAAAGATTCGTAAGTGTGCATAAAGCACATTCACATTCGATAAAAGTAATTAGGCAGAAATGTCTTCGAAATGCGACATATGATTCAAAGGTAAACTTGTTACATGCCGGCTTAATTTCGCGTTAATAACTAAACCTCAAAACCGTCCCTCATTTGAGAAATGCGAAACTTTCGGGTGGAGGCAATGTTGGAAAATTGACCTCAAGATGAGAAATTTGGAGGTTTATTGATGACAACTGATTTGAAAACGTTTATGTGCTTGACAAACCAGTTTCTTCTGTCACAAAGTATTTTTCTATCTACTGGCCCATTTCTTTTCTAAATGTTGAAGAAGCTTTCTGAACTGAAAAAAATAAAATAAAAAGAGGTACTTTCTATTGCTTACAAAGAGTCTCATTTCAACAGAGCTTAAATAAATTTATGTTAAGATAATTGCTTCCGAAATCACTTGTAACTAATATGTTACGATTTTAGCTATTTTCGTCAACCTTGATCAAATGTGCCTTCGAATTATTTAAACATTAAAACGCCACAGAAAAATGTGTTGGAAACTTAATTGCACATTTGAGTCTTATTAAATACTCTTAAGAAATTATTTCTAGTGATTAACGAAAAAATAATATTATCCTTAACAAAATAGATATCAATGGAAAATGCATCTACATTATGATATTTTTACATGCAACACTTAGGGCGAATATATTGCTTTTTTTATCTTGATTAAATATTTAACAACCACCGTGAGCTACATAATGGGCTATAAGCAGTGCTCTGTCCTTAATTTACGGGCACTGGTTCCAGGGAAGGGAGTGAGGCAGGGACGTAAGATAAACACAAAATCCATGCCTCACGGGATTCGAACCCGGACCCATCACGAACGAATGGTCACAGGCCAGCGCTTAGACCACTGCGCCTATGGCGCAGAAATGTATCGCTTTAGAGGTTTTGCATTAGGGTGGGCTGATTTATTTTTTTAGTTCGCATATCGTCTAGGGCGAAAATGTTGCCATTTGGGTCAACAAGTATAAAAAAAGAATGTTTTTCAAATTGGCCAATATCTTACGTATCCGCACGGCTCACTAATTTCGCATTTTTCTGAGCGCATTGGGCCGTAAGCAAAAACGAATGGAAGTTTTTTGTAATTGAAATCGAGTAACCCGTAGTGCGTAAAAGTGTCCTTTAGTGTGCCCACTAACAGTGAAAAAACGTTTTTAAGCTGATCAATATGCTATGTCTCCGCACTGCACGCGACGTTCACTATTTCCTTACCTCGTTGGACCAGTGTCAGTAGACAATCCTGGAGAGAAATAGCTTTGACTGCATTTTTTCCCATAACAGCTGGTGAGAATAAAGTTCACTTTAGATTATTTAAAATCTTTAAGCTCGCGCATAGTTGACAACAACGCACTGCGGGACTCTTTGTTGATCTGACGCCATTTGGTCTTAAAATGTCGCATGACTCCGTACTGAATTTCCGCCCTAGTCCGTAGTCATTACACATGTTTCGAGGCGATAAATCAACGAGTCACGCTTTGTTAGCGATACTGTGTTTTCATACTTAATTTCACAGAAAGTGTTTGTGGTTTTACTGTTCGTTGTTCTATTTCCATTAACGTTAATTCGTTTTATTATTCTAAATATTCTCATTTATATCTGACTCATTGACATATAAACACTAAACGACGTTGGACTAATCTGTATGCCTTTTGAATCATGAAAAACAAAAATATTGCAAGCAGGGAGGCTGTTAAGAGCCCAATATTTGGTGCTCTTCAAGAATTGAGCGATTTGCAACTGCCGGCATACGAAAGTATGATGAGACATTTCTTATTGATAAGAATACAAATGAAGGATGATAGAAAAGGTTACAAGCCATTAGATCGTGATATTGCACATTCTGTCGCAACAAGAGTTGTTGAAATATGTCAAAAAAGCTTATTTAAGCGTTAAATCACATAACCGTAATGCGGTACTGACTGACGCGTAACACAAGATATATAAATGCATTTTGAAATCATCCAGTCGACGTGATGAGTCCACGTAGGCGAAAATCTCGTCTTTTCTTGCAGATGCCCAGAGAAGGCGTTTTGACGTTTGTATTTGTAAATGTCCAAATATACTGGATAATTCATGCTCTTTTGAACGTTCACGGAAAATACCTAGTCGAAAAGTTCCTTTTTTGATAGATCAAAGAACTGAAAGGAAAATGGTGACTTGAAAAGTAGACAAGATTGTGACAGAAAAACTAAGTAAAAGAGAGGAAAGGAAAAATAAGTGGGATAGGGAAAGCCGTGCGTTAAATTCTGTTGACACGGAGACACGTTTGGATGGTTCTGACACAGCCTATTGTTTATTTCCTGAGAAACGTGGCCGTAGGCGTGTTGAAGACTCGACATTTGATCCAGGAGGACCCTCGATATCATGTTCAGAGTCACAAACGGGAGTAGCTCTCCCTTGCTTAGCGTCAGCAGTGTACCGTACTGCAGTCCCAACATGGAAAGCTGCTCTTATTACAACATCTGTTCTAGAAGACATGGGCATCATTACAGTCGATAGTCTCGAGAAGGTCATTGGTAAAAACAAAATTATCCGTGAAAAAATTGAGCTATCTAAGGAAGTAAAGGAAAAAGCCCAGACAGACAGAAAGGTCGTTCGCGTACTCTATTTTGATAAAAGGAATGGCTCAACTCTGTTCCTAAATGAGAAAGATGATAAATATTATCGTTCCAAGAAGAAAGAAGAGCCCATTAATCTCTTGGAGGAGCCTGGATCGAAGTACCTCGGCCATGTGACCCCAAGTTCTGGTCATAGCAGAAGCATCGCAAACAACATCACTAATTTTTTAGAGGTTAATGGCATTGACACAAGTTTTCTAATTGCGTTAGGGTGCGATGGAACTGTTATAAATACCGGCAGGAAAAACGGTACTATACGTCAACTGGAACTTCAGTCGCACCGTTCTTTTCAGTGGCTGGTGTGCTTGTTCCGTTTAAATGAACTTCCATTTCGCCATTTGCTTGATGAACTTGATGGTAAATCAACAGGTCCTACAACGCAATCAGGAGAGACTGCGGTAGCTCTCGACGGCTGTGAAAACCTCCCTGTATTTGACCTTGCAGTTATTCATGTAGAATGGACAGAACACATGAAATAATTGCAAGATACACGTGAACTAAGTACCGACCAGCAGTATTTACTGGAAATCTGTTGCGCAGTGTCACAGGGAGACAGTGTTGTCAGCGTTACTAGAAGAAACGCAGGAAAACTGTTAAATTCACGGTGGCTGACGACAGCTAACTGAGTCATGTGTCTCTATGTCACCACTCAAAACCCATCGCAAACTTTGAGCTGTCTTGCCAACTACATAATGAATGCATATGCCCCGTTCTGGTTTTCCATAAAGAAGAAGTCTTCCTGCAGAGAAGGGGCCGAACACTTTTCGAAACAGATCAACTTATCGTGTTTCATGGATTTAAAGTGCAGAGTAATCATTGATGCAGTGATCAAGAGAAACGAGTTCTTCAGTCACCCAATGAATATATTGTTAAATATGATTGCTGCCTAACGCAACCACGTTAGAGCTCTTTGATCGAAAAGAATAAAGAAAGCTAGACAACAAAAAAGAATGATGTCCTAAGAGAATTCCAAGTGCCGCAATTAAATTTAGGTGTTAATCAATATTATGAGATTACTGATTGGACTAAAACGAGTCTTACCGAACTACCCCTAACAAAACACATCTCAGACGAAGATCTGGATCGACATATTGCAATTTCTGCCGCAGATAGCGAAGAAATAACCAAGTTTCCCTGCCACACGTAAGCTGTGGAACGTTGCGTGAAACGAATGACCGAAGCAGCTGCCTCAGTGTGTGGATTTGAAGCTAGAAATTCGTTGATAAGAGCAACATTTGCATCACGGCGAATTAATGCCACATTTTTCGAGTAAAGCGGATTACCGAACAAAATATACCACGTAGAAATAAAATTCTGAGTTGGAGGAAGGGTGGGCGAAAAACGAAGTGTAAGCACCTCCTCGTGGTGTGTTCTGGGTTGTTTCCGTATGAGTGACATTGGACGCAAGCGAAGAGCTATACGCTACACATTGCGAAGCAAACTGAGTGTATTACACATGCACACGCACGGTGTATACTGAACAGAGCAGTTTCCTGCCGATTTTTCCGATGCCCTACATGCCAGTATGCCTTTACCTAGCCTAGGCCATGGGCCAAATGTGGGAAGAAAATGGTAAACTCTGCGTGCAGTGCGAACACATAGCATATTAATCAACTTCAAAACGTTTTTCCACTGTTATTGGAAACACTAAATGACACTTTTCCGCACTAGGTGTTACTAGATTTCAATTACCAAAAAAATTATCTGTTTTTTCATACGGCCCAAAGCGGTAGGAAAAACACGAAATGTTTGTGCCGTGCGGAGACGTAAGATATTGGTCGATTTAAAAAAAAAAATCTTTTGCTATTCTTACTGTTTTGTATGGCAACTACTCCGCACTAAGCGATATGCAAACTGAAAAAAAAACATTTTTTTCTGCCCACCCTATTTTACATCTCTGATGGGTTTGTTGTTCATTAAGGCTTCCTTTTTTTAAATGAGTAATACTTCGGTAAATGTGGCATTCTTACTGATTGGCATAGGTACTGAAAACTCTTTCACATTACGAATTCTTTGATGGAAATTGAAGGATTGGTTTAATATCAATAAGAAAATGTTTCATTAATAAAAACCCAATTCTAAATGCAACAATTTGGCCGTTATTAAGAGTGCAATGACGCTGATTTTGCGGAAAGTTCCAACATCAAAATTGTTATGATGAGGACATTTCTCTTTTAATGATCTGTTTCCTTTTCTAAACAATAAGTATATTTTTTCAAACCTTCTGAAAATGGCATGTTGAAAAATGTTTTACGATTATAAGTATTTATAAGCCTATATTTATTAAAACAGTATCGAAAAACACTTGAAATTGATTATACATATGATTATTTCGCCATTTCCTCCTTTTCAAACTGCTGTTACGTTAACTGAACTTATTGCTACTGATGCTCCTAATGAATGCACAGCTGGTGTCATGTAGAAACATGAGCTTATCATTTTGTAAGAATTTAGCTGAGGAATTACCTTTGTGTAGAGAAATAAAAAAACATCGTTACTAACCAGCATCGTTATTACACCGTAGCAGTTCAGAAAAGGTTTTAAATCTGTCATGAACCGTATTTTCTCCTGGACTCCTAGAAATTAGCAAATACCTGTATCTAAGTTCTCTGCGCACAAACCTTCAAAAAAAAACTTCCACACAAAAAAAAGGTCCAGAAGAGAGTGATTTCAACTTCCTCTTCTAAAGTGGCAGAAAAAGGTGCTGCATTTGTAGAACGGAAAAACTCTCCTTACTCGCAATAATGTAGGCCTGGCTTACTCGCTTCATCTGTGCTAGTGGCCTTCTTCATTGTTTTTTTTTTTTTTTTTTGATTGGAGGTTTAACGACCACCGTGAGCAACTCAATGGGCTATAAGCAGTCGCCCGTCCCTAATTTAGGGTCACTGGTTCCAGGGAAGGGAGAGAGCCAGTGCCGTAAGACAAACACAACATCCATGCCTCACCGGGAATCGAACCCGGACCCCTTACGGACGAATGATCAGAGGCCAGCGCCTTAGACCATTGCGCCACCGGGGCGGCCTTCCTTCTTCATTGTTTCAGGGTGGCTGTGAAAGTTATGACTAGGAGTGACTTTTCTTTCCTGTTTGTAATTTTTGTCCTTTCCCTGCAAAATTGGTCCAGTTAGAATTGTTAGCTTGGCATCTGCTGATTACTTGCGCTTTAGGCTTTCCACTTAGTTTACTTGACATAACTGGGCTCATCCCCAAATATTTATTTTTTTGGCGCAAAGAATGTTTCTGCTGGTTAAAATATTTCGCACAATTCAAATATACGTATCTGTTGTTAATTGTATATAGGGACTTTGAGTGTTGTTTTTTTCGAGCAAAAGGGTAGTTTATTTTCTGTTTTTTTGATAAAAACACTTTAACATCCATCACATTAGGATAAAGAAGATAACTGGAGGCGCATTCGAACATTAGTGGATAAATTATATTTTAAGTCATGAAAATCGAAAATATTTGTCGTATATTTCAATGCTAAAATGAAGCTCGGTCAAATCGAAGGTTGTTGTAATTTATATATAATTTTTCTTACATATGTATTTGCTTGTGAATTTTCAGTTTATAATTTTTTTCTTTTAAGTTTGAAGGCCATTCACTTAATGGAAACATTTTCTTTTACTAAATTACCTTCGACATTGTGCTATTCTGATCCACGTTGGCTTTATGCTATCTTTCTGTTTAGAAGTGTACCTCAGCTTCCAAACATCGTGATGTAAAAGTTATTAGGAAATGAATGGAATTCGTCATGTAAGGTATTATGAAATCTCTAACCGTTAACTATGGCACTCCCTTCCACAGAGAGAGCATTACTATGAAAATTGTTTCGTTCTCTGTGATCTAGGTGGTAGTTTGTGAAAAGTACATTTTCGAAGCATGGAATAAGATGTGAATATTCGGTTTGGGAACATTTTCCATTTTCTCAAAATTCGAAAATTTGCCGCCACGTCAATGTCGCCCAGTTGGATTTAAAATGGTACTTCCGATATTAAATGCTTTAGTAAAATATTTTCTAATGCGTTTTAATGTCTTAAAGATATTGTATCTTTCTGTGAGACATGAAATGTTTGTATATGAAGGATACTTTGTTGCTTTTGAAACCGACAGTAGCTGTCATTTGCTTAACGGACAATTTAACTTTGTAAAATCGTTAACAAATGTTATTTACGTGCAATATTAACAAACCGTAAGAGTGCTGGAACGGAAAAAAATAAGGATGGGATTAATATTTCAAATATCCTTTTCAAATTTATATATAATTTATGTTTTTGTATATTTTACTATTTGAAGTTTCATTGGGTTTTAACGAGTTCTTCCTAAGACAACCTTTAAATGATTTCCAAATGTTTTTTATTCTAAATGAAAAATAGGGCTAGATAAATCAATTTTAGTGATCACGCACTTTCGTAATTTTAACTGAAAAAGCAGAGCAGCAGATTTCACTCGTTTTATATTTCAACCAGCAGAAAACTTTAGTTTTCAAAAAAACTGGAGAAGAAATAACTTTGCAATTTACGTTTTTCCTTTTTTTGTCGCAGTTATAAAAACGATGGCAAACCATACAACCCCATTCTTCGTGCCTTGTTTGAAGCTTTTCCACAGCTTGAAGAATCAACATAAATTCCTCCAATATAGTAGATGAAAACTGAGCAATGAATATATCTTCCAATACAGTATATATCATTGAAACTTTCAAAAGGCTGTTTCACCATAGAAAAAAAAGGTTAAATCACATAGAAAATTTAGTATCTGTCTTTATTATTAAACGGAACAAATTGTTCCTTCCTTTCACGAGAAATGCATTTCTGTTTTGGAGTAACTCAATGTTTCGTAGAAAGAATTTCAAGAATATTAAATAACAACAAAGATGACACCGAATTTTCGGGTGTAATAAGCACGTCTTTTGAATCCGTTCTGACGCAAATTAAATTTATCAAAGCTATTCAAAGTCAGTGGAACCGGTATGGAAAACAATAGTATCTGACGGAAGAAAGAAGTTTTTCAATCGGGTCTTTAATTCCTCAGATATTGCTGTAAACGGAATCGTGACCTTACGAACTCTTAGAAACAGAGATATCGCCAAAAATAAGATGTGACTTTACGTCCGTTGGTGGGAAAACCAAGCATTATTTGAGGAAGAAAGTATTAACAAAAGGTTTATCCATATGAGCGGTATCGGTCCAAGAAAAAACTTTTAGTCGGGTTTTTAGGAGCACAGATTTTGCTACAAATACATCAGAAGTAGAAATCAGCACTTATGACCCCTGGTGGCTAAACCATTCTTTACCAAACATTAAAATTACGTGAAAAATATTTTCCGTCAGGTCTTGTATGCGATATGGGAAGAATTTTTCAAATCGCAGTTTTAGGAGCAGAAAACACGATTTACCATTTTGCGCCCTAACAGAAAGTCTATGATTTACTTGATAGTTTTGAATTTATAGGAAAAACCTTTCGCATCGGAAACACTATTAAACAAAGAAGGATTTTTTTCAAATCGGACTTTTAGAAGTACAGATATTGACAAAAATAAGATATACATCTACGCTCCCTGGCGTAGAAACCGTGCACTATTTTAAGAAGAAAAGGTTTCTAAAAGGTTTCTTGGCATGAGGAGTATCGGTCTACAAACGTCGTTATTTTCAATCGAGAATTTAGAAGCGTATATTTTGCTGCAAATACATCAGAAGCGGAAATTAAGGTTAACGCCCCTGGTGGCCAAACCATTTTTTTTACAAAAATTAGAAATTATGTGCAAACTATTTCCCATTAGGAGCTGTATCCGGTGCAGACAGAATTTTTCAGATCGGAGATTTAGAAGCAGAGATATAGGGGGAAACGCAATTTACCTTTACCACCCCTAGCGGAAAGTCTATGAATTACTTCAAAAATTTGAAATTATATGAAAAACATGACACACGGAAAACACTATCCAACAAAGAAGTATCAAATCGGACTCCTAGAAGTCCAGATATTGACAAAAATAAGATATACATGTACGACCCTGGCGTAGAAACCGTGCACTATATTAAGAAGAAAATGTTTCTAAAAAGTTTGCCGGCATGAGTAGTATCGGTCTACAAACGACGTTATTTTCAATCGAGAATTTAGAATCTCATATTTTGCTGCAAATGCATCAGAAGCGGAAATTAAGGTTAATGCCCCCTG
This sequence comes from Macrothele yani, assembly GCA_039090855.1. NCBI lineage: Eukaryota > Metazoa > Arthropoda > Arachnida > Araneae > Macrothelidae > Macrothele > Macrothele yani. The sequence continues at coordinate 78,435,158 of CM077033.1, read as the reverse complement.
GTGGCCAAATCATTTTTTTACAAAAATTAGAAATTATGTGCAAACAATTTCCCATCAGGAGCTGCATCCGGTGCAGAAAGAATTTTTTAGATGGGAGATTTAGCAGAGATATAGGGGAAAACGCAATTTACCTTTACGCCCCCTAAATGAAAGTCTATGAATTACTTGAAAATTTTGAAATTATATGAAAAACATGTCACACGGAAAACACTATCCAACAAAGAAGGCATTTTTCAAATCGGACTCCTGTGGAGTATTTTAGAAAGAAAATGTTCCGAAAGGGTTTATCGATGTGAGTGGCATCAGTCCACGAAAGAATTTTTTCAATCGATATTTTAGAAGCTCAGATTTTATGGCAAATACATCAAGCGAAATTTAACAATTACGCCCCCTGGTGCTCAAAGTATTCTTTACCAAAAACTCGGAATTATATGCAAAAGATTGTGCATCAGGAGATGTATCCGCTGAAAAAAAATTTGAAATCGGAGTTTTAGAAGAAGAGTTATCGGAAAAAATGCAATTTACTTTTACACCCCTAGCGGAAAATCGATGGGCAATTTGAAAAAGAAACTATATCCAAGATACCCTTCGACATAAATGGAATCGAAAGATAAAATATTTTTCAATCGGATGTTTTGAAGCAAATATGTGGAATAAAACGTATTTTTGAATTCGACATCATGTGCATTTACGCCCTCTAGCGGCGAAATTGCACATCGTAAAAAAACGAAATCAAGGATCATCATTCGCATATTCCAAGCTTTCGAATGCAAAAATAATTTTTCAAATCGGAGAAATAGTTGTAGAGATACCGTGGGTACATACAGACGGACAGACAAATCGATGGCATAAGCACGATCTTTTTTTGCAAAAGACGTGCTAAAAATGCAATCAGCTTTGTGATGGTTTACATGGAATTATGGAAAGAATATGACAGTATGAAACACGAATTATCTACACAGAGCTGCCAAAACACAGTAAAGCCTTACAATTGCAATGATACAGTTTTGAATGAAAAGTATTACATAAATGGTAAAAACATATATGATGTCTTACAAAACGAGTTTACACTGAAATTCATGTAATTTTTGAAGATGTCCTATTAATACGATATCCCATATCAATGTGAAAAGCTTTCTTTGTGGAAAGTTAATACAATTAGAACTTCATGAAGAACGTGTGGACCATCAAGCCATTCAAATATCAAATGCTCGTTGTGTGGAAATAGGTTATATATAACTTTTGCAATGCTTTTTCTTGTACCACGTGTTTAAAAGAAGTCAATTTTTCATGTAGATTGGCTTCTAACAGTCATGCGGAGTTAACTTTTTTGTTATTCCCTTCTTCAATATTATAGTACATGACTGATTTTGAAAAGATTTAAATCAAATTAAGAAAACTCTGTCGGAAACACCTTTGCTTTGTGATATCTTTATAGACTGATATACTGTATACAACAGCATTTTCGGTGTACCTCAATCTCAGATGTAGCTAGTCATCACTAGGAAATGTGGGTTTCTTTTAGCTTTAAAGGAAGCTTTTGATTTGATACTGGATTAAATTCTGGGATCCGTGTACGACGAAAGCCAACATCCCAAGCTTATTTCTCTTATTTCCCGATTAAACAGAGCGTCACGTTACTTTTTCATATACAATTCATTCCGTGAGCTGAGCTTCAATTCATTCCATGAGCTGAGAAGAAGTGAAGTTGCCTGCAGTCTTTGTATATCTTTTCTTAGTTAAGGTCCACATCCTTGCTACATACAGCAGTGGAAGGATGCATTGAATAAACACTTTACTTTTTAGACATAATGACATCTTGCCCTTAAAAATTGTGCTGTTTCTTCCAAAAGCTCTTCAATCAATTTTATACGCCGATTAATTTTTTCCTCTATGCGACCCTTGCTTGATATCTGCTGTCCAAGGCAATGGTAGGTATCGTTTATCTCCAGCTTTTCCACATTAATAAATAAATCTTCATTTCTTGTAAATGCATTGTGTAATAGTTTGGTATTCTAAAAGTTCATTTTTAAACCAATTTCTTTAAGTTCCTGGATCATACTCTGCACTTCTGAAGTAGCAGTTGAAAAAATGTTTCGTCATCAGCAAAACGAAGGTGAGTTAAACAGTCTTCATTAACCTTTATCCCTTTGTTCCCCAAGTTCAATGTATGAAAGATATTTTACATTTTGTCATTGCAGAGTTTGAGAGATATGGTGTCGTTTTGTCTTACTGCTTTACCAATTTTAATTGGTACTGCTCATCAAATAGCCGAACCTTTGCACTGCGGTTCATTATGAACTCTTGGAAAGCGGCAAAACGATCACTGCTGCAGTGTACTGTGAACAACTGAAACGTGTGCATCAGGACCTGAAAAAGAAGGAAGTAGCATTGGTCCACAGAAAGGCAGTTGTGCTTCTATAAGATAAAGCTCGTGCACACTCCCATTCATTGACTAGAAACACTATCAAAGGACTTCGGTTGGAATATTATGTCATCAACCTTACTCACCAGATATCTGTTTTTCAGACTAACTTGTTTCTTTCACTAAAAATTCATTTGCATGGGCACGACATCTCAAATTTTCAAGAGTTGCAAGCTGCCTTCCAAAACTTTTTGACTTCCAATGTCCTGACATTTTATTACAGGGGCATATACACTGGCGTGCAAAAATTAAGGATGTGACGGTTTTTCGAATGTAACGTCGTGCAGAAGTGCTCCACATGGACACAAATCATACCATAAAATCCCCAAGATGTGAGAATATGAAACAAGTTAGCAAAACCGTCCAAACAAGGAATCCAAAGGACACAAATGCACTTTATTGAAAAGATAGCTTCGAGCACAACTGCACAGAAGACAGAAACGTCCATTAGACAGGCGGCTGCCAAGAAAAATCCAGTCTTTGGTAGGGGATATAATCACCCCTGACCGCGTTGCAAGATTTACAACGTCTGTCCATGCTGAGGACGAGGTTGTCAAGGAGCTGTTGAGGCATCGCGGCCCATTCCTCTTGTAGCGCCAATCGCAGCTGCGGAATCGTTGCTGGCGGCTGGTGACGTGCTGCCAAGCGTCTCCCGAGAAGGTCCCACACGTGTTCGATTGGATTTAGGTCCGAGGACCTTGCGGGCCAATCAATGAGTTGAATACCTTTACACTCCAACAGCACTGCGACAGCCACTGTACGATGAGGTGTAGCGTTGTCGTCCATGAAGAGGAACTCAGGACCCACAGCACCTCTAAATAGACGTACGTCAGGCAGGAGAACCTCGGTACAATAGCGGACACTAGTGACTGAACCTCCTTGGAAGCTGTGGAGGTCAGTACGCCTACCAAGCATGATTCCGCCCCAAACGAGAACTCCGCCACTTCTAAGCCGGTCCCTTTCGATGATGTTGGAGGTGTCATTGCGTGTTCCCTGCTCTCTCCAGATGTGTATTCGTCCAGAATCGCTCATCAGACTAAATCGGCTCTCATCCGTAAAGAGAACTCGACCCCATTGCTGATGTGTCTAGTTATTGTGTCCCTAACACAACAGAAACCGCCGGCTCTGATGAGCTGGCGTTAATGACACACACCGTACTGGTCGTGGTGCAAATATACCACTTTTGTGCAGCCTCCTGGCCACGATAAAACGCGATAACGGACGTCCAGTGTTCTGTTGTATGTGTCTTGCGATTTCTCCCGCTGTCTGCCGTCTGTCTCTTTTCGCCTGTGTGATAATATACCTGTTGTCCGCCGCCGTGGTTGCTCGTGGAAGACCACTGCTAAACTCTCGGACAGCTGTTCATGTCGTTTGCAATGCTCTCCAAGCTCGTCAAACGATGCTGTGAGCGATTCTGTACTGCTCGGCCACACTAGTAACACTTCGACATTTTTCAAACTTTCCAAGGACGCGACCTCGGGTAAAGTCATCCAGATGTGGTCTACTGGATTTCCTGTTGGCCATATCACACGTTGGCAGCAACTCGACGTCGTTCAAACCGATGTACACCGTGCAATAGCTTTCACCCAATTGCTGAGAGTACACCGCCCGTGTGCTTTATACCCTTCCGACTCCCCTCTACATCATGCTGCATATATGCGCATGCCCTACCGTACCGGACCCAAGTCTATCTCCTGAGTGGCATTTTGGTCCGTTCTGCCTGCTCGTTCCGCTGTTATGCTAATTTCACCTCTTCGTCCTTAATTTTTGCACACCAGTGTATAAGTTGTTAACACATTGGCAGATCGTTGTTGATGCCACTACGTATGTGTTATACTTTGGCTCAGTCTTAGGAAATGTCAATAACTTTTGTGGTTAGCCGATATAACGTTGAAGGAATAAAAGAGTGAAAATGAGTAGGGCAGGGGTGTCACACAGCGCTGTGTGGCCCCATGAACCAGTAGGTGTTGTATGAATAAGAGTCTCATAGTTTTCAAATCTTTCTAGTTTGTTAAATATGGTGGAGAAAATTCGGATTAGAATAATCTGCATGTATTTCCTCGAGTCACCTCCTTCCGGGGAGTGGAGGACAGGAGTTTTGAGATCACCACCGGTACACCTTGTAGTGCATTCTGGAGGTGTATTATGTTAGAAGAAAATGCTTTTACAGTTGAAAGTAGTAATATTCAATGCATTTATGCTAAATTACTGTGTGTAGAATTTTGAATTTAACAAAATGACAATTACTCTTTTTACGAGTATGTAAGGCTTCTTAAAACCATCAAATATCACAGATTGTCGTTTACACAGTCCTGGCTTTTAACAGCCGAAAAAAATTTTTTAAATTGGATAAATGTTTGAAAAGACCTGTTGTCTAGAGGCAGATGGATGCATATTATGATATCAATAGCAGGTACGTTTGTTTCTAAAATATGTGTTAAAGATAGATAGTAAGATGTGCTGTGCTCATCATTATGCATTGGACTGAACAATCAAACCAGAACGTCGTCACATATCAGATAATCCAAAAGTTCATAGGAAATAGTAGTTTGGCTTGAAAAATCGTACTTTTAAGGAATTTTAAAAAACCCACTACGTTTTAATAAAACGCGTCATTCACAATTTAATAAATTTCTTATAAACTGAATAATAAATTCTTACGTGTTGCTAATATTAAAGCATGGAGCTTCAACCATTGAAAGTTTAAAATACTACATTTCCGAAATTTTTGAAATTTAATCCAATTTCTGATTCTTGCTGATTAATTCTGTTTTCTCTTTGAACAGTTCGCTAAAATCGGAAGACAGCGTACATTTAATATGTTGCATGGAAATTATACCGTACACATACACAGTCGAGTCACATTTGTGGCCACCTCCTATTTTTGACGTCAACCGTGCGTAGCCAGTTCAAGAAGGCACGTGTTGTGAGTTGGCTTGTAGGGTATATAAGGTGTCCTGTAGGTATTCTGAAAACATATCACTCGTTGCTATCATGGATAAAATGTGCGATTTATCAGATTTGCAAAAAGAAATGATTATCAACTTTCGGGACATGGGTGGCAGTATTTCCGAAACAGCGCAGTTTGTGAGCTCTCCGCGTGCTGCTGTGGTTAAAGTGTATTGTGATTGGAGAAATGGCACCACTACGTATAAACGACGTGGAAACTGTTGAGCACCACGTCCTATTGATATGAGAGGTGAACGTCAGCTTCGAAGGTGAGTGAGGGCCGATCGACAATCTACAGTGTAGCAGTTCACTGGCCGAATGAAACCGGTGGCTACCGGAAGTGTCTCGAAAACGACAGTTTATGAAACTCTGCTGCGTATGAGGCTTCGATGCAGATGAATGATCACTGCACTTGTGCTAACGAAGGTGCATCGGCAGAAAAGGATTACTTTTGCAAGGCATTATCGAAATTGGACCTCCGCTGATTGGCAAAGTACTGCTTTCTCCTATGAGTCCCGTTTTCTGCTTCATCGAACGGATGGACCTTGGTGTATAAGGCGGAAAACATCGGAGAACAAACACTCTTCAACCATTGCTTGAAGAACACAAGCTGGTGGAAGCAGCGTTATGGTCAGGGAAATGTTTCGTAGTATTCCCTTGGTCCACTCATACTTGTGGAAGGCACAATGGACCGACATTGTTATCAATTCATCCTTGCGGAATACGTACACCCATACATACTGATTGTCTTCCCAGAGGCGGATGGGATCGTTCAGCACTACAATGCTACGTGTCCCACAGCGAGAAATGTCCCAGAGTGGTTGTAAGAGCACGATGAAAACATCAAATTACTTACCTGGACCCCTATTTCCCCAGACTTAAACCCAATTAACGATCTGTGGAACCACCTAGATCGTGTTGTTCGGTGTATGGATCCTCCACCACGCACCCTCCAGCAGCTGTCAGATGCCTTGCAGTCAGCGTGGCTTCACTTACCTGTGCACACCTTCCATCACCTTACTGAGTCAGTCCCAGCCGGTCTAGCTGCTGTCCACGCTGCACACCGCGGTTAATCTGGATATTAGCTAGTGGTCACAATAATATGACTCGAACGTGTATATATTTTGCTGTTCTCATGTTTTCCTCAAAATAATACAGCTTTTTCTACATTTTTGGAATTCTGAAATTTTTTTCATTGCAAAAATAGCTATATTATAACTTCAGAACCTTTCACAAAAGGAAAGAGAACGAAAATCGAGGACTTTCGAATTATTGTGAAAAGGAGAAAATGGAAATCCAGAGAAGTGCAATTACATTACAAGAAAATCTAGGGAAGAATCTGTAAAGTGAGCGACTTTTAATGCATCGAAAAAACATCGAAGTGTAACGGTGCCGAAATCATCAGAGGAACACAGTCAGATGTTTGATAAATATTAGAAACTTGAAGAAACGAAGATAAAATTTCCATAGATATTTAATAACGTTATCGCACAGAGACCTTAGATTTTCGTAGTGTATTCATTTTATCTCGTATTCCCTACTGATGATTTCCGCCGTTATTCGGAGAATACGCAGCACTCCAGCTTTTCAACAATTAAAACATTACATGGCGTAATGCGTCCAATGCTGGACGTACGCAATTTTCTTTACATGAGAGAAGCATTAAAATGCTTTCCAAGAAGTTTTGCAAGAGACTTGCATATGAAACTTCAACTTTGTTTCAATAATATTATATGTACTTTATTATTCTGTGAAAAAGTTGATAACTTCCTTGTTTTGCAACCTGCATTGTTTTTGCAATAATTTCAACTCTGCCCAGTTAGTGGAATTAAACAAGAACACTATAATATTTAAACTTTCGGTACTTTCTAACATAAAAGTATGAAGCGCAGTAGGCAGTAGACTTGGGATTCATGACTTAATGCAGATAATTTTTCGGAGCTAGAATACTGTATAACACCAAGTGTAGCATATGAGAGAGACTTGTACTCCGTCGTAAAATAACAATTCTGTAATGTGACAAACCAGTTTTAATGATGTGAATTGTCAATATCACAGGTAGCTTTATTAGAGTACTTCATTAACTGAACAGATTAACCTAACATAAATTAAATTTAACTTAATCTTGATACATTCTCATCGTCTTTCATACTAGCAAACTTAAAACGTTAATTTTTTTGGCTACTGGTGAAAATCTGACCACCCACCGATGCTATCGCATAAAGATATATTTTGGAGGGTTCCGATATGACGATTAGATATGAAAGACTAAGCGAGTAATAAACAAAATTTCCGTTATTAAAATACTTTATATAAGTGATTGTTTCATGAAATTTAGTAGACTTTAAAAACTCAAACAGAAACGGACATATGAAAGCTTTTTTCAATATAAGTAATTTGAAAAGGTCGATAAATAAAAGTTGCAAGGTTCTTGGTTCACCTGTTCAACATTTCAACGCCAATAACCTTAAACGAATCTGCAACAATGCGAGCAGTATTATGTGGTGCGGGATACTGCTGATTGAGCTATGGGCTTTTCTTTAATTATTATTACAACGCTGTTAGTGAATAATTGAATGGGACGCCAGGACGACTTCGTCGAAAGCAACTAATTGACTCAAGCGAAGCCTTTTAAAACCACTCCGTATCCTCACGATTCGTACACCAATCTACATTGTCGTAATCGTACAGTCCCGTAAGTACCATTCTGCACCCGTTGCACCTACACCGCATAAACCGATGAGCCATTACATTATAACCACTTCCTAATAAGCTGTAGAACCTGCTCCAGCCCTTAAAACAGCGGCCAATCGGCGAGGTATGAATTCGATGAGGTGCCGAGAGGTATCCTGAGGTATCTGGTACCCTAATATCAAGAGACATCATTCTCAGCGCAGCTCTGCGATTTTTTTGGCAAGGTAATATCATACATATTGATGCTTACCCGAGGAAGGACTTTTGATTTTTCGAAAAATCTCTTTCTCCTGTTCTGATTATTTCCATGAGGTTAAGCCTCTTTATATCGAAATAGTTTGCTATTTATCTGGCGCATAAGATTTATCCGATAATAAGCCAGGAAAATTTCTGGAATCTCTAATTATCAATGTAAGCGAATATTTACACCCAGGGGTTGCGCTCGCTTTTCTAAAGTTGTATTCAATTTAGTGGCCAAATTCTGTTTGTTTTCGCTAAAGTTTAAGAAGAGTACGAAAAGGTAATCGAAGAAGCGTTTTTTCCATAGTCAAAACAATTTTTTTTCGCCATTTGCTAAGAATGCGATCATCTGCGAGACCCTGTTTACACCTGCTCATAAACAAAACTGCTGCCCATGCGTTCATGAAATTTGCACAAAGTCATACTATTTTTTTTTATTTATTTATTTATTTACCTTTTTATTTAAGGTGTATGGTAAGTTCATACTACATAAACCAGAACAATTCCAATTAAATTGTTGAAAGAGAGAACTAACGAACAAAAAAAGCAAGAGCGCTAACTTACAGCACAACACAGCAAATATCACACACTTGATAAATATCACACAACTGATTAATATCACACAACTGATTAATTTACAGCACAGGGTAAAATAATCAGTTGTGTTATATTTGAATAGCGTAGGCGAAATACACATAAATAAATATGTATATTTTTATTTAACCAGTAGAGAAATGACCAGCGGTTATTTTACCACAAAACCAACGGCACTGAATTATTTTTTCTCACAAAACCAACGGCACTGAATTATTTGTTATTAATTGAAATATGATATCGAGTGAATTAGACATTTTTGTTATTAAACTCAGTTTCGCAGCATGCCTGAAAACAGTTTGCGGTACTTTATTGCGAAAAAATTATATAATTTAGAAAAATAGGCCCAAGTTTCCGATGTCTGGTTTTCCCGATTTTCTCTAAGTGAGAAAAGCACTGTCGATGCCAAATCAAAACCACCTTTTCTGTCTAAATTCCATACTTTAAATAAAAACTGTGGACATCAGGATTTTGTAGTAGTCTGATGACATAATAAAACTGTGCTTTAGACTTTGAGGTTTACCCAGCTTCCTGTATCTCTGATCTTATTAAACGCTGCATAGCATTTTATTACAAGGATTCAAACTATCAATTTCTCATATCACCGGCTTCACAGAAAATTATTTCCAGATTAAATATGTATATATATGTTACTATCTCCCACATGTTACGCTGGCATTATTTCGAATTTCATCCATTCATGTCCAGTGGTCTTCTTTTGGGTCTTTTCCTGTCCCTTAGAATGCAGTCTAAAATTTAGGTTTTCTAATGGTGGTCCGTTCTCCTGTATATATGTCCACTACATTGTCATTTCAGCGATTTTATTCTGATCATGATACCTCCACTGTTAACATTATCCTTTTCCACAAGCTCCTGCTCTTATCATTCCTGATCTCACCAAGCATGCATCTCTCAATGCCTCTTCCTGTTTCTTTTAGCCTTTGTATGTCTTTTTTAGTTAAGATCCATGTCTCTAAACCGTATGTAAGAAATGGCAGTATGCATTGTTTAAATAGTTTTCTTCTATGACATAATTTCATATTTCTCTTCTTAAAAATTGTTCTGTTTCTTCCAAAAGCTCTACAGCCAAGTTTTATACGCCGATAAATTTCCTGAGCAGTGTGACCCTTGCTTAATACATGTTGTGTAAGGTACATGTACGTATCGATTACCTCGATATTTCCCCCATCAATCGCAAGATTCTCATATCTTGTAAAAGCATTGTACATTAGTTTTGTTTTCTGAAAGTTCATTTTTAATCCCACTTCTTCACTCATGTCAGGAAGTTCCTAGTTCATAATCTGCAGGTCGAAAAGTGTAGTTGCAAAAATGACGCCGTTTTCAAAGAAAAGACGGTGAGTTATGTATTTTCCATTAATTGTATCCCTTCTATTTCCTAGCTGAATGATTGAACTGGAAAAACAAATCTCCAGACAGCTGAACAAAAAAAAGCTTTCCAGTTGCAAAAGAAACCGTGAAATGAACCGGAAGTCTCCAACAAACCAGCATTTTGTAAGTCAAGGGAGGAAGAAAGATTTAATTTCTGTAACTGCTGGGGCACCGTCTTTTGAAACTCAAGCTATTTTTTGCATGTTAATCTGTATTGTTTTCAAAGTTGGTGTTTTGTTTCCAAGAATATCTAACTCACGTGTTTAGTGCGCAATACACAAATTTGTATTCAAATTATAATATAACGTGATTCCATTCAATCCTAAATGACTCAGCCGTATCAAAAATATCGGTGAATTCGTAAAACGCAAAAGAGTAACAGTGATCATATTTCGAAAGACTAATGAGTTGCATCTGAGAATTTTGTTTGGGACGTATCAAACCCCGTGAGAAGAATAATTGGTAAATGTGTAGTTTAGCGTCTCAATTATTTCGCCGCAAATGTTGAAGGATTTCAAAAAAGTGAGAAGAACAGATGTTAAAGTACGTCCTTTCATGTTAAATGGTTAAAACTTTTCAACTGTAAAATGCGTTTTAAAGATTTTTACCGTAAAACTGACTTCCAAGTAGTACGACGTGAACAGCCCTGGAGCAGGCCTAACACAATGCCACGGCGACCGCTAAAAGCTTTAGTCCGCTGAAACGAAGGTCTGGTTCTAGAGCGCTGTCCATTGTTCTGGCGGAAGAATAAATGAGCCACGGGGAACGTTCTTGCCAGTAAAGCGTTCCAATTTATAGTGCTACCTGACAGAAAATAGGTCTTTATTTCTGTCGGAGTTTTTGAAAAAAATGATGACACTTGATTCGGGCTCACACATATGATTCCCTGATACGAAATTATGCAAGTGCCTTTCTTTCTTCTAGAAAAGTTTTGAAGTTGATGCCGTGTTCTTTCTAACGGAAGTTACATAGTATTGGAATATGAAAGTTTTGCTTTTTCTATTGACGCAGTGTTTCGCAGTGAATTCAAACTGGATTCCTAAAAAAACCTTTAAAAAGGAGTGAGTTCATATATAGCGCATCAATCATTTGTACGCGAAAAAGCGAGAAATATATTGTGATGTGAAAAACTGAGAAACGATGAGCTATTATCTGTTGGGCATCACTACAAAATGGAACGCTTCTATGGCAAGAATGTTCCCCATTTCTCTTGTACTCTCCTGTCAGCAAAATGTCCTCATGAACAATACCATTATTTCACCGGAGCAAAGCTAGATGTGGTCACCTTGGCGTAGCGTTAGGCTTGCAGTAACTCGTGTTAACGTTGTCGTTTTTATAGAGCAGTTTTACCGTTAAAATCTTTAAAATCATTTTAGATATGAATTGTTTTTACCATGTTTCGCCGCAAATGTCTTTCACCATTCCTCCATAAGGCAAAACTTTTCCGGACTGAAATTCAGAAGACATTGAAGGTGCCGAACATCGGGGCATCATTAGCTCACATGTTTCAAATTACGCGGTTACTCGAAGATTTTCAACTTACGCTATGGAATTTCACTTGCAGGAACGCTGGATCAAGCGGGTATTGATTAGACTTTTGCAAATGGTCAGCTGTGACTTCGTTATACTGCACAAAGGCACACTGGCTTATCATTATTCTGCATAACAGAAAAAGAACATTCGAAATGTTCAGGAATTTCGTAGAGCATTTCCCAGCTCTTTGTTCTCCGTACTTTTGCACTGGTATGGTTTTCATCATTTGTTCACCAATAGTTTTGTCATCTGTAGCTGATGAAGTAACAGTAGTAGTTGATGTTAGCCCAGTTTGTTTCAAGACGACAACAAATCTAACCATACTGGCCTGCAAATAAAATCTCACAAACGCACAGACTTGGATCTTAGTCGATTCTGATGGGTATGTGATGTTTCTGTAACCCTATTGTATGTACAGAACTCATTTTTATGACCTGTAATCCAAGCATTTGTTCTGTTGAATTTTTGCGTGCTTTGCTGATTTCAAAAAATCGCAGTTTGCGACTGTTGCCCATTAACTCTCGTAGTTTATTTGGCAAATATGACCTATTCTTGGACTTTTTGTGGTCTTTGGATTACCGTGTTGACTTTATTTGCTTCTCAAAGACTTGGTTTAATAGTGTGTGAAATAACGTACTTGTAATGCACTAGGTTTTCGAACTTTTTCTGTTTCTAATAGATCAAGGGGGCGGGATGTGCTATTTTTGCTAGGCACTCCATTTCACTTTCGCAGATTGATAAATTACGTTCGTTTATAACTGATAATTATGAGTTTATTACTTTAGAGACTGAAAATACCATTACAATTGCAGCTTATCGCCCTCAGTCTGGAAATCAGTCAGGTTTTCTTGATTTTTTTTTCCAGTTATTTGCAGGATGTCAATCAGAGTGGCAAGGCGGTATTTATTTAGGTGATTTTCATATTAATATGATATCTACTAATAGCGTCTCATATCCATTCATTGATATCATAGACTCTTCTGGATGTATAAGTGTGTTTACAATCCCCACGAGAATTACACCTGTTACCTCAACTGTACTTGATCGATGTATTACGAAGGATTTTTGTTGAACTACGGGTGTGTTGGCATATAATGTAAGTGATCACCTCCCTATTTCCTTTTTGTCGGTTAGTGTACCTACCTCGGATTTTGTAGACAGGATTTCGATTCGTATTCGTTCGCACGATCAGCATAACTTATGAACGTTTGGTGAGATACTTGCTGTTACGGATTGGTGTCCGGTGCTACAACATGATAGTCCACACATACCTTTGATGCATTTTGGGGATTATTTTGGAGTTCTTATAAATGGTGTTTACCACTTAAGACCTTTACACGTTAATTGAAGTGTAGAAAACCTTGGTTTACTGGTAACCTTTTAAGGTGTCTAAACAAAACGAATAGGCTGTTCAAGTTATTTATACAGTCCAGAAGTGCCTCTGATTTATCCCAGTTCCGTAGATACAGAAATTGGTTTAATACTAAATTAAAAAATGCGAAAAAAATTATTGTTTAAGTCGTTTTACTGGTACCACGGATGGAGAAACGTTATGGAAATCGGTTGGTAAATTGTTGCATAGGACAAATGATGACGACCCTCCAATAGAACTTGATCATAGGCGAACTCGTGTCACTGATTTGAATCGTATTGTAAGATTTTTAATACTTACTTTGTTTCTTTGCCTGTGAAACTACAGAACGATATTCCGCGGGTGTCTGGTGATTTTGCTGAATTTTTGTCCCATCAAAATATGTGTACGTCTTCTTTTTTTGACCCAGTATCGGCGGATCTGTTGCCTACTATACAGCAGTTGGATTCCTGTGAGTTTGCTGGCTCGGATGATGTTCATTCAAGGGTGATTGAATCTGTTTCTCAGTTTCTGTTGGTACCATTGGAACATATTTTTAATCGTATTATAGAAACTGGTTTATTACCTTTAGCATTTACGACATGTAAAGTCACTGGTATACATCAAAATGGTTTGAGATCTAGTGTAGAAAGTTATCGTCCAATTACTAATATTACTGTGTTTGCTAAACTTTTAGAAAGACTAGTACTAAAGAGGTTATCTAGCTACTTGGAGAGGAACAAAGTTTTATCATCACGGTCAGCATGGTTTCCGTCAGGGATTCTCAACAGAAACGGCTGTATTTGATGTTCTTAATTTTTTGCACACAAATATTGACTCAGGAATGAGTGTCTTGGGTATATTTTGTGCTTTACTCGTGCGTTTGACGGTGTGCCCCTTAAAATTATGTTGTCAAAGTTAAATCATATAGGGATCCGGGGAGTTTTGCTTTTCTTCTTTAGGAATTATTTGTTACAGAGATAGCAGTATGTTCAGATTCGTGGCATTCGTTCTTCGGTTCCTGGGGTAAGTTGCGGAGTTCCTCAGGGACCGGTGCTGGAACCTATTCTTTTTTCAATATATTGTACATTATTGATATTTTAATGTTACTTCCGGTGCGCACGTGTGCTATTTGCTGACGATATCAGTTTATTCTTTTACGGTAATTCTTTAATGGAGTTGGTATCTTTAGTTAATTGCGATCTTCAGTAGTTCTTTCGTTGGTTCAGTTGCAGTTATTTACCTATAAATATAGATGAAACTAATGCCGTTCTGTTTTCACATCATTTTTATTGTTTGTCTGCCCCAACCGATATATTTGTGAATGGAGTTCCTGTTACATTTAAAACGACTGTTAAATTTCTGGGTGTACTTATTCAGAAGTCTCTCTAATAGGATTATTACATTAATAAGTTTGCAAATCAGCTTAGATCACGTATAGCCTAAATTTCTCATAGAATTTCCTGTATGTTGACTATAAGATTAAAACTAATATTGTATTACTCGTTCACATATCCACTTTTTTCGTATTGTCTACTGTCCTGGGGTCAGAACACGTTGGGTAATGTCAATAGAATATATATTTTCCAAAATAAATACATTCGCTTATTGGATACTAATAGTGCTATGGCTGCTGTTTGCTGTCCATATAAAATAATCCTATTTAATAAATTTTATATATTTCGATTGGGATGTAAGGTCAGGTGATGCGTAACATCACAGCCTCTCCTTGACAAATGTCAACCCCGCCTTCTCGTGGTGCATCCTGTTCCCACTAAAGGGGCTCTGACGACCGCCAATAGCGGTATAACTATACCATCGGGATCAGAGGAAATGCTATCCCACACTCACCAACCCGCTTGGCCAGCGTGGTGAGTTATGGCCAAACACCTCCAAAATGACTCTACAACTTAAATCTTGGCCCTCAGTCTCCAGCAGCTGGAATGTACCTGGCCAAGGCAGTGGCCAGTGCGACATGAAGGCAGAGGGTGCTAAGAATCCCCGGAGGACCGGACTAGGCTGCCATTTGATGCTGACCTTGGCTACCTATAACGGACGCTCCCTATCTTCTGATTCAAGGCTTCTTGAATTGGAAGAGGAACTACAAAGGATCAAGTGGGACATCGTCGGGCTAAGTGAGGTAAGGAGAAAAGGAGAAGATCTCATTGAACTGAAAAGTGGACATCTCTTCTATTATCGTGGGACAGATACTGGCAGAACTAGTGGTGTTGGATTTATAATAAACAAGAAACTGAAGGATAAAGTGGTAGAAGTTGAAAGTTCCTCTGACAGAGCTGCACGACTCGTTATCCAACTATCGAGAAGATACCAGGCTCAGATTATTCAAACTTATGCACCCACCACAAGTCATCCTGAAGAAGAAATTGAAGAATTTTATGAGGAAATTCGTCATCTAAATAATAAAGGTAAGCAGCACTTGAAGATAATTATGGGAGATTTCAATGCAAAAATAGGGCAACGGCAACAGAATGAAACTTCAGTAGGTAAATTCGGTCACGGCAACAGAAACCAGCGTGGAAATACTCTCGTTGAGTTTGCAGAGGCAGAAGGATTTTTCATCTTGAACTCCTTTTTCAAGAAAAAGCCACACAGGAAATGGACATGGAGACATCCAATTGGAACGACAAGTGAAATTGATTTTATTATGTGTAACAAAAAATTCGTCATCGAAGACTGCAGTGTGCTGAACAAGTTCAACACAGGTAGTGACCATAGATTGGTGAGATGTAAGATGCACCTCAACACTAAACTGGAACGTGGCAAGCTCATAAGACAAACAAAATGTATTGACATAACCAACCTTAAAAAACACCATAATACTTTCAAGTTAGAACAGAAGAACAGATTCTCTGCTTTAGAAGGCCTAACATCGGAAGAAGTGGATATTTCGGAAGTTAACAGAAAAGTAACCAAAGCTCTAATGGAAACAGCAACAAAATTAGCTGGGTCTAAGAACAAGTTGCATGTGAACAAATTATCAGGAAAAACCAAAATGTTGATGCAAAAAAGAAGAGAGATGAGGACAACTAAAGAAGATGTGACTTCCAAAGTGGAATATATAGAGCTATGCAAGGCAACACGAAAAAGTATTACTGAAGACGTAAGGAAATTCAACTGTGAGCTAGTGAGGAAAGCAATTGAAAACAACCAAAGCCTTAAGATAGCAAAGGGACATCTCAGTAAGGGAAGAAAACAGATTATGGCTCTGAGAAAAGAAGATGGTTCTATAACAAGAAATAGAGGCGAAATTTTGACAAGAGTGAAAGATTTCTACTCCAAATTATATGAAAGGGATGATACATGTACTCCAGACATCATGAAAGGTACCAGAGTTCTTCCAGTCCTCCCAGCAGAAGTTGCTCATGCAATCAAGAACATGAAGCGGGGGAAAGCTCCAGGAGAAGATGGAATTACTATAGACATCATACAAGAAACAAGTGGAGAAATCGAAACAGTACTCGCCCAAATTTTCACTCGATGCCTTAATGAAGAGAAGATTCCTGAGGATTGGAACAATGCTACAATGATCCTGCTACATAAAAAAGGTGACATTGAGGATCTCAGGAACTACAGACCTATCAGCCTCCTATCAGTGGTTTATAAAATTTTCACTAAAGTTCTTTCACACCGCTTGAAGGTAACACTGGACACGGCTCAACCGAGAGAACAAGCTGGATTCAGGAGTGGCTACAGCACAATAGATCATATCCACGTACTGAGAGAACTAATTGAAAGAGCGAGGGAATATGAACTTCCATTGTGCATGGCTTTTATCGATTATGAAAAGGCCTTTGATTCGGTGAAACCATCAGCAGTTACCACGGCTCTGAAATCCTGCGGTATTGAAGATGCATACATTAATATTATTAATAACATCTATGAAAATGCAAGTGCAAAGATTCGGCTGTTTGAAAATACAACACACATAAAAATTGGAAAGGGAGTGAGACAAGGTGACACCATATCTCCGAAGCTCTTTAATGCCACATTGGAAAATGTCTTTCAATCACTGAACTGGGAAAACAAAGGGATAAAGATTAATGGAGATTATCTAACCCACCTTCGTTTTGCTGATGACGTGGTCATTTTTGCAACTACCCCATCAGAGCTGCAGAGTATGATCCAGGAACTTGCTGACAAGAGTAAAGAAGTGGGATTAAAAATGAACTTTCAGAAGACAAAAGTGATGTTCAATGCTTTTACAAGAAATGAAGATTTATCGATTGATGGAGAAAAACTGGAGATAACAGATACGTATGTTTATCTTGGACAGCAGATATCAAGTGAGGGTCACATTGATGAAGAAATTAATCGGCGTACAAAACTTGCCTGGAGAGCTTTTGGAAGAAACAGCATAATTTTCAAGAGCAATATGCCATTATGTCTTAAAAGAAAAGTGTTTGATCAATGCATCCTTCCAGTGCTTACGTATGGTGCAGAGACGTGGACCTTAACTAAAAGAGACATACAAAGGCTGCAGACAACTCAAAGAAGCATGGAGAGGTGCATGCTTGGTATAACCAGGAGAGATAAGAAGAGAAACTCGTGGATCCGAAAAATGACGAAGTGGAAGACATCATGATCAGGGTTAAATCCCTGAAATGGCAATGGGCTGGACATACTGCCAGAAGGACAGACCATAGATGGACAGCCGAAATTTTAGATTGGATTCCAAGGGACAGGAAAAGACCCAGAAAAAGACCACATGGGAGATGGGTGGATGAAATTCGTAAATATGCGGGAGTGACATGGAGGAGACTGGCACAAGACAGACCGTTGTGGAGGAAACTTGGGGAGACCTTCGTCCAGCAGTGGATTGATAATGGTTGACAATGATGATGATGATGATATATTTCGATTATTAATTTTTATGCACGATATAATTCATGCAAATAAGTTTATGAGTCTTCTGGAATTGCACCAATTTTCACATTCTCATGATACCAGAGGTAATTGAAACTTCGTTATTCCCAGGACACATCTAAATATTTTACATTACAATGTTATTGCAGCCGGTCTGCGACAATGGAATGAATTACCCTTGAAAATAAAATGAATTGTTAGCTTCACGGCATTCCGGAGAGTAATAACTACTGAATTACTGGCTGGCTATTGTGATTTGAATTGATGCCTTGATTTCTTTTCTGGGATATGTGGCACATTATTTTGTCTTGTTGATTTTGGTCTGTTTATTGCTGCATGATTGTTTAATGTGCTGTTCAGATATTCATGGGATGTGTATTTTCAGGGTGCATAGGTTTGGTGCATATATATAAATGTCCTAACTAAAGCATTCATTGTTTTTTTTATAATTTGCTTATCAGTGATTATGTTGGCATGTGTTAAGATTACTACGTATTGTAACTGTATTGTCTATATGCCACCTAATTTTTAATTACAGTTGATTATCTTCATGTATTCCTTAACTTACCGTACTATTATGATGATTCATGTCTCACTGTGAATTTCTGTGCACTGTGTTCTTGACCTGTCACACACTTCCTTAGGACCGGGGGCTCGTCAGGTTTTTTCTTTAAAGCCTTTTTCCTGGTTCCATGTCATCCACATACAGTGCTATATGTATACATAGATTATTCTTTTACATTTCTTAACATCTACTTCATACATTTTGGTTTAATTGTGCAAGTTATTTAATTGTAATTAATGCAGTGTTTATTGGATTTGTGTAATAACATACTACGGATATATTACTGAAACTTTATTTTCTTTTGTGTAACTACTTAGCACAGATTTACTGTAATAATGTATTGCTGTGTGGAATTCTGTCATGTATGGTATTGCTATTATGAATGGCAGAATATTCAAGAAATTCAAATTCAAAATCACGCTTTGTTCTGTTTCTTTTGGGAAATATGCGTTCTTTACTATTTTTGTGCTAAATGCTACATAATCTAAATCAAAATAAACCCCTTTTAGGCACTGCACTAACTGAGCCAAACTTTTGCATTTACTCTGGTTTCAAAGCAAAAAATTTTGCATTTGATGTGGAGGTCAGGTTTCAATTTACGTAACGCGTGTTGTGCTAGAATCAGTATTAATGATGATATAACGACGGTGATTAGTATAATCTTTTGCCATATCATCAGCGTTTTATGTAAATTACAAATATTGCACTTGACATACACTTTATGATCAAAAGCATGCGGACAAAAAGTTTGTGTAAACGATTTGCCCATATACGCCACAACAATGGTCCATTCAATCACAATAAGGCTCATGTATCCTGAAAGACATCACAGACAAGCATGAACACCAGCATTTGTGAGCCGAATCTTCTTCACACGTGTTCACGTTAAGTATCAGCATAAAGGGCGAAACGGGATTCGTCTTTGTGAATCACATCGAAATACTCCCTATTTCGTGACATGTACTTTTGGACCAAGGTACATCTGTGACTACGGCGAGCTGATAACAATGCTAACATCTCAGCGGCGTCCTTGCAATGAGTACGTATTCGTGAAGTATGTTTCGTTCTGTTTGAGTACATACTGTGACTCCGGAAGCAGCTCGAAGTCATTTTTGGTGTTGGGTACTGGTTATACTAGACTTTTTCCGAGCACTTGCTGCGAGGTAGCAATCTTGACTCCCGGTGGTTATCCTCGGGAGACCGCTTCTGGATCTATCTGCAACATTTCTATATTACTGATCTCCAGTGTTCGTTCAATTTACATATCACATAATTTTCCTTTCGAAACCGCAGTTTACCTGAGATTTTATGAACAGTGTTAATTCGTAGCTGAATTTTTGCAGTAATTTATTTTGATAACTGATTATAATTATAATATGTCAAAACCATTTCCGGTGATTATGAGTCTCTTACAGGGTTTTGTTCCTTGAAGGTGTAAAAAACACCGCCAAACTGAAAAGCTATAAGATGAACTGTTAGTTCAAAATTATTGTCACGCAAAGGTATTACTCCTAGTTCAAAAAGAAATTGAAAAGTTGAATCCACCTTTATCGTGAACAATGACATCTAGTTGAAAAGAAATGTTCAACCTAAAAATCATACAACTGAAAACTTATTAGTTCTGAAATCGATCAATTTTTGGAAGAATCCTTTGAGAACCCATTTGAACAATGCAGTTAAAAATTCGAAGTCATCTCCGCTTTTCGTTTAATTTGGTTTCTGTGTGTTCTTTGCAGCCATGATGCTAAAACTCCGGCTGTTTCTGAGAAAATCATTTGCATGACAACTCCCATAGCGAAATGTTTCATATCTCCAAATTAAAAGAAAAAGATGTTTCCCACTGCAGTTCATTAGCTTGGCATGAATAACGTTTAGAGGATTATAGTAAATGTAAACTAATTTTAATTTTTTTTTTTTTGAATTACACTTGCGGAACTTGAAAAAAGAAAACCAAGAAGGAGACGTCTGATACCAACGAAATTTATACAGCATTATAACGGGATACAGAGGAAAACGTGATCAAAACATTATGGCAAAACACAGCTGTATTTTCTGTTAAACTAAAAAATAATATTTCCATGTAACATGGTTAGTACGAGGTTGAACCGCCATGAACTGCGTCACACTGTGCAATTCTGGCATGGAGTCTGTCGTACAGATGTTGGATGTAAGTTTGGGGTATTGAGTTCCAAGCATCCTCAACCTGGGCGCGTAAATCGGGGATTGTCGTGGCAGGCCGTGGAAACTGGATAAATCGTTGTCCCATAAAGTCCCAAACGTGCCCAATGGGAGACAAATGCGGTGAACGCTCAGGCCATGGAAGTTGTCTCACACCCTGAAGTGCATGTTGCGTTGCACGTGCCGTGTGTGGGCGTGCGTTATCTTGCTGGAAAACACCACGATTGACCGACTTTACAAATGGCACAACAACGGGCTGAATGATGTTGTTGCTGTAGGAGGTGTTGTTTAACGTACCCGGTACAAACTCTAGTTGTATACGGGAGCGATACCTGATCGCTCCCCACACCAGGAGGCCAGGTGTAGGCCCTGTGTTTCGCTGGCGGATGCAAGAAGGGTGGAGATGCTCCCCTGTGCGTCTGCTAACACGCATACGGCCATCGGAGGCTCCCTAGCAGAATCTGCTTTCATCGCTGAACACGACAGATCGCCATTGCGTTCTCCAGTGCAGACGTTGACGACAGCACTGCAGCCGTTCATGACGGTGGGCTGAAGTCAGAGGTGCACATGACAGAGGCATACGTGCACGTAGTCCTGCATCCAGTAGACGGTTGCGGATTGTTCGCACAGTCACCTCAGGTGCAACGGCAGCTCGGATTTGCGTCGCCGTGGATGATCTGCTTGACAACGCCGCTCTTCTTATGCGTCGATCAGTCAGCTCATCAATCCGTCTGTTACTCTCGGTTCCACGTCTTCTCGTGTGGGAATGTTCCTCGGACCATCTACGCCACCATCGTACCACCACCAATACTTCCCGACCAATTTGCTCCGCAATACGACGACACGACCACCCGGCCTCGCGGAATTCGACTAGAGGACCTCGCTCAAAGTCCGATAACTGCTGAAAACGTGCACGTCTTCCATGTCCAGGCATTGCAGCTTCTTCAGTGTCTTCGCACGTGTCCGTACGCCGACGACTGATTACATTCACTTCGCCGTACTCCTTAAATACCACCGACGATAGTTTGCACACTATGTCGTGCTGTGGCATAAGCGCTCACCGTTTGGTCCCGAAATTAACATCACACCTACGTAAAGTCGACCACATTAACATACACTGACGGAAAAAAAAAATCCCGACACCTAGAAGGGGTTGTGTTAGATAAACGACAGTTGGTAGGCGGTGAGAGTCATCTGTAAGATGACGTCTATACAAATTTCGCGCTCGGCGCATACGTGTGGCGCTAGTAGCGCCCCTCGGAACATGCAAAGTAGGTTTGCTGTAAATACGCGCTGTAACGTTCGTGAGCGTTAGTTATCGTTGAGATTCGACGTAGTGTGTTCAGGTTAGTCAAGAATGCCTTTAACAAGCCGAAGAAGCCATTATCAACAGCTCACGGAGTTTGAACGAGGTCGTGTAATAGGGCTACGAGAAGATGAATTTTCTTTTCCACAATATTGCACAACGACTTGGCAGGAATGTAGCCACTGTTCATGATTGTTAGCAGTGGTGGTCAAGGGAAGGTACTGCCTCAAGAAGACCGGGTTCCAGCCGGCCACGTGGCACTACTGAGAGGAAAGACCGCCGTGTACGGCGTATGCCGTGGCGCATTGTACTGCGTCTGCGGCAGCAATTCGAGCTGCAGTTGCCACCACAGTGACACAACGAACTGTTACAAATCGGATACTTGAAGGGCAGCTCCGAGCCAGACGCCCTGTAGCGTGCATTCCACTTACTCCAAACTACTGCCGTTTGCGACGTCAGTGGTGTCAAGCTAGAGCTCATTGGAGGACGTAGTGCAGATCTGTTGTGTTTTCGGATGAAAGCCGGTTCTGCCTGGGTGCCAGTGATGGCCGTGTGTTGGTTAGAAGGAGGCCAGGTGAGCGCCTGCAACCAACCTGTCTGCGGCCGAGACACACTGGACCTACTAATGGAGTTATGGTCTGGGGAGCAATTTCCTATGACAGCAGGAGCACTCTCATGGTTATCCATGCACCCTGACGGCACAGTTGTACGTCGGTCTGTTGATTCAACCTGTTGTGCTGCCATTCATGAACAGCATTCCAGGGGGTGTTTTCCAACAAGATAACGCTCGCCCGCATACCGCTGTTGTAACACAACATGCTCTACAGAGTGTCGACATGTTGCCGTGGCATGCTAGATCGCCAGATCTTTCACCAATCGAGCACGTATGGGACATCGTTGGACGGCAACTCCAGCGTCACCCCAACCAGCATTAACCGTCCCTGTATTTACCGAGCAAGTGCAACAGGCGTATAACTCCATCCCCCAAACTGACATCCATCACCTGTAGGACACAATGCATGAACGTTTGCGTGCTTGCATTCAACATTCTGGCGGTTACACCGGTTATTAATGTACAGAACGTTTCACATTTAAAATGGCTCTTCTCGCGCTTACATTAAGCTGTGATCTTGAAACTTTAATCGAATAAATATGTTACCTATGCAAATGTATTGCCGCCATTTCATTCCTCTACAACAATTTTTTAGTGGTGTTGGAATTTTTTTCTGTCAGTGTATGTAAATTTTATGATCGTGGGCCAATTCCTTCTCGATGTTCTTTTTTCACTTTCTGCCAGTGTAATTCTGCGGCAGTTAGGTACTTCAAAGTGAACGAAAAAAACGTTTGGGATCTGCACAGTTAAAGAAGTTATTTCTTTTAGAACTTCCAGAGGCCGATTATTTGTTTAAAGCTTTTTCTCAGTCTGTTTTCAGGTATTCTTCCCCTTCCTATCCTTCCCCCGTCGAGAATGAGTGTGGTGCAACTTTTATCTGTGGAACGAACGCGACTGACGCTATAACCTCGTTCTTTTAGGCGATTTACAAAAGGGGTGAATGTCGCATCCGGATCCATAAAAAAGACTTTAATGACATCAGTGACAAATAAAGGTTTTCTATCAGTGAAAAACAAACGTCACTGCTTTGTTACAACTGCAATAATTATCCCCCCTGGCTTTTTAATGAAGTACGGACTATCTGGTAATTCATTTCTTTTTCGGAGGTACAAATGGTTTTGTTCAGACTCTACGTGGGGCAGACTATATGCAGGAAAATACAGTATGGAATTGTATACTGTACTATCCATGAGGATTGCATATACAAATTAAATTAAATAAGTTTTTTAATTAAAGATAAACTTACATGAATTCTATAGTACAGTATCAACAAAACCTGAAGTGAATGGAACAGTAGCAGTAAATCTACTGATTGGAAACCTTTTTGAAGAAACAGTCTATAGCTGTTTGTCTTGTTTTATTGGTGTACTTCTGTTCCCGTAATTTTCTGCGAATAACACTGAGTGCAGTAAATACCTCGTCATTTCAGTGATCTGTTTCCTTGAAGAAACGTTGGAGGTTTTCCGTACAATCAATAGCTGATGCATATGACGGTGGTTGAGTACTTTCTTCTTCACTTCCTTCACTTTCCTGTGCAATTGTTGGTGCCTTAATTTCCTCTACAATGCCATCGCCAAAAACGATGCCCGATGTAGCGGCATTATCATCAGCGGTAACAAAGTCATCAATTTCAGGGACATCATTAAAACGTGTAGTGTTCTGTAGTTTTAACCACTCAGAAAAGGGTATATCATCCATTTCTTCTTCACTGCGACTTGTGTTATCCAACCCTGATTTTCTGAAGCAGTTCTGAATACAAAATTCTGATACTCTTCCCCAAGCATCAGCCAACATTCTAATTGCATCAAGAATGGAAAGTTTCACTTCAACCTTTTTTTCCATCCTTTCTAACATCAGTAGGATTAATTCCCGTCTGCAGTGGCATTTAAGGCTTCGAATATCTCTTTGGTAAATTGGTTGTAGCAAGGCTGGGGAGTTTGGAGGCAAGATGATAAGCTGAATATTAGTCAGGTTTTGAACATGAGGATGTGCTGGGCAGTTATCTATAACAATTATAATTTTACGATTTTTTTTCGGAGTTCTTTGTCCCACTCTCTAAGATAAGCTGTAAAAATGTCCGAAGTCATCCATGCTTTCGTATTGGACCTGTAGGAAAAGGGGAGACATTTCACGTTTTTAAAACATCTTGGTTTTGCAGATTTTCCAATCACTAGCAATATTCACTTGTCCTTGCCGGACATATATTGTCCTTGTTTATCCTAAGGCGCGACTTTCACATTCCTTCACTCCCCCACACACCTTTGTTGTCTAAGCACAAAAGCTACTGGGTGCGACCTTGTAGCCTTAGACCCTCCCCACCACACCCATCCTCGTTCAACCCCATCCGAGGGTAAGAGGATTTGGTTTTGCACTTTCACTTTGTGACCCACTATTCTCCCACTCGCTCGCACTGGGGGAGGGGGGATTGCGCTAAGTGTTTGTGCATATTCCTCCACATACTTTTCCCGTTACTGAGCTTTTACTAGTAAAAGAAAAGATATTACTTAGCGCATTTCCCTTCCCTCTAGAACCCTGAGCGTCAGATTTTATCTTCCTCATGTTAAATGTGATTTCCTTAAATTCTGTTATTTTTTGTTCTTCTCCCTCGGTAAATCCGGGGTTTTCATTAAACTTTGTTCGCTAAAAACGATTACATTTGCCTTGAATTAGCATTGTACCAAACAAAAGTTGTGTTCAGTTCGTTAATTCCGGAATCTCGCTAAATACAGGTTCGCTATAAGCGGACTCGACTGTATATGTTATCGTTCAACCAAAGGATCAGAAACGTTTCGGCTCAGGGCTATCAGGTTACAGATGAATGAAATTCCCCTTTTTTGGGGAAAAATACAGATCACAGCATTTTTAAAGGATTTCTTACATCCAGAGTGAGTCATCTCATCATATACTTTATAAATACAAAGCAGAATGTGAATAACAGCCTTTTTTCAGGAAATAAAGAGCTAGAAATTGAAACGTACATTCTTTGGTGGAATAGAAGAAGACAGTGAAAATCCGACATTTTTGAGTACCTAAACCTGTTCTTTTTCTACTACAGATTCTAAGGGATACTTTCTTGAAAAGTGAATGGTTTCTTAATAATTACAAACATTCCAGTAGGCGAAAGCACAGAAATAAAACGTGAATATGCAACTAGTGTATGTTTTTGTCTATCACCACAAAATGTGAAAATACCTGTTCGTCTGAGAAGTGAGAAAAGGAAATATCAGCATATTTACACAAAAATCAAAAATGAGCAAATTCCAACTTACGTTCCTGGATTTTTAGGGTATTTAATTTATATGAACCTTCATGCTACAGCGTTCGCTATTAGAAATATATTGAGAATAAAGAATGACAAAAACCGTAGTACTTTTCAAAGTAAACATCAGAATGATAAATATTTGATGAGAGGTAAAATGTACACGAACCAAGCTTGTAATAAAATGTGATTTAGCCTGGAAAATCATCCAAATGATTTAGCGTGGATTGGTTTTCCTATAACCAAAGTCTACTGATATCTTCCACTTTCTCAAACATTTACATATACTGTTATCTTTCAGTAGTGTTATTTTCACAGTCTACCGTTATCTTCCACTTTCTCAAACATACACATTAACCAATAATATGGAGACGCGGTTGTTAGGGACATACTCTCAAATAGTTGCTGGTCCTAAGAAATAATCAATATAGGAATTGACTGAAATGCTCAGTTAAAGAAACTATTCATTATACATGGTGAGTTCCTACGGCATTCTTCACCTGGAGTGGCCAGTTGTTGATCTCGAAAGTACGGCAAAAAAAGAAAAAGGAAATAATCTTAGTAAATTACAGGATTTCTTCAGAAATAATCACTACCAAAAATAAACTTTACATGCCCATAGGAAAAAAATAATACAGTTCTTTGTAGTCCTGTTATATTAAAAAAAATATAAATCGCTGAATTTTGTTTTTGTATTCAGTATAAGTTTCCGTCAGATTTTGAAAAAGATATTAATATAACGAAATTTAGAGCACTAATAGTAAAAAAATTACAGTATTTTAAAATGATATTTTTGTATAAATATTTGATCTATAATTGTGCGTTGTCTAAAAATGATGTACACTTTTACAAAAGGTTTCAGACACTATTTTCATCAAGACAAAGACTTTCAGAATGCCATTATATAAATTGAAAAAAATAATAATTAAAAAAGTGGCGTCAGTAAGCGATATTCGACCCAGTTGTAATATTACACGTGAACTACTGAACTACTTTAGGTTTTCGTCAAAGGCTTGCTACAATTTCAGACTGAGTTTCTCAGCCATTATAGTTGCCCTAACATAGGGATTTAAATATAATTTGTCTCCGAGCAGGACCTGAGATTTGTGGATCCACCTTAAAAAAACGTTTGGTCCTTCTGATTTGGCATTTGTTCTGTCCCTTTCGTTGAATTTATTATTATTATTTGTTAACTTTCCTCTTAGATCATTTAACTTGGGTCATAGGGCATTTTGTTATGTGGCAATCATATCAGCAATTAACGAAAAATAATGTTAAATAAGATGGTGGCTTTAGGAGAGTAAAATTTGGATATATTATCTTACTGTGCCAAATAAGGAGAAATAAAATATTTTAAATGTATGGCAGATATTCAGTAATCAGCAGCTTTCCCACAATTTATCACTCTTCTCTATTTCAAGAGCTTGTTTCTATATCCAAATACCAATTTTGATCAAAACTATTTTTTTTTGTTTAGGTTCTTTTGCGATATTATGTGAAATATTTTTTAACAAGTTTATTTCTCACAAAAAAACAACTAGAAAAAACAATAGACTTATTATATCGTTTTTGTACTCCGAGATATCAATGCTTTTCAACATTTTTTCAGCAACTTTTAAAGCTAAATCTCTTCATTTACATAGAAAGTTTCTTCTATAGTACTTACTGTTTGCCCTGTAACAAGATGAGTCTTAAGAGTATTTCTAGGATTTATGTTTAAAAACATAGCTCATGTTCTTAATGTAGTGATCACTGAATATATTTAGTTCCAGAACAGCTGAGCCGTTGCCGCACCAAATTTGGAATTTCGAGAACCAACAATAAACTGGACAACAATATGAACACATACCTCCATGAACATAACTTTTTTCAAGAAATAGCGGTGGACATTGAATTTATGATTCTCTTCTGTTCGGTCTTCTCTTTTCTTATAATTAACTTGACTGACGGTTTTTGTACAAACATGGATTTTTCGTTTCTTGTCAACTATAGGACAATAAATTATTCATATAATTGGTGGCTTAATCATGCCACGCAAGATATTATACATTTTGTGTCTAATATATAGCGAGACCAGATTGTCAAGAATTAGCATTTTCAGTGTAGACGTGGTATATAACTGATGATTTCATAACTGTCGAAAATATGTCTGAAGAGATTACTTTTAGAAAGTGTGATTCCATCAAGATTTCCTTTCCCACAAACTTATTGCAATGCAGTATAGACCTGTGTCGGAATTTTTCCCTGCATAATTTCTATGTTCAAGTACGAGCGCTGGTATGACTCTGTGACTCGAAGAGAGGAGCTGCACAGTTCCATTTCCAAATCTCCCCACGCGCACACAGCAAATGATACCGCATTGCTCTAACACCACTGCGTTGCTATGACTCTGACCTTGACATGACTCAATCATTTTACTGATTGCACAATCCCCTTCCTTTTTAGATTAAGCTGTGCAGAACTTTTGTTATGACACTCTTAAATGGTATCCCATGCGTTCTTAACAACATTTAGCACAGTTATAAATTTTCAGAACGAAATCATATAAACTTAAATCAGTAGGTTCTTCTTAGGACACTAATATCAGCGCACGTAATAGTTGAAAAATGTAGTTTTTAGCTGAACCCAGAAATAATTTTTCTCATCCATACATCATCACATTGCTAGATCTGACCCTTTGCATTTGTCAACATTTCTGTTCAAAATGCATTAATTGTTTATTTTTACGACAATGGTTATGCATGATTATTTTTTGTGCTTTGATACTGCCTATTTTATTAATAATAATACTTTAATTTTGTGTTTCGTGATGGCTTTGAATTAATTTACTGTTCAATGAAAGCAATTGAAATGTTTGCTAACATTAAACAAATTTGTTTCCGAAATTATAATGACATAGGAATTATCTTTCAGTCGTTTGTCGAAAAAACTTTGTACTAATATGAATTTGCAACCTTAATTTTAGAGATATAGTTTTGTATTTTTTTGTACAACGCGGTTTTAACCCGCATCCAAAGTCTGAAATCTAGAAATGTACTTTAAGTGAGAATTCGACGTATGATCCGAAAAAACTGAAACCTCAACACATGTATCATATTCCCTGCTTTCACACTTCCATAACAAGTCATGTTCCTCCTTCCGAACGCCTCATAACAAGAAGCATCCCGCAAACATACCGAAAAAGAAGACACGGGAACACAATAAGAACCTTTTGTATATATTTCATGTAGCTTAAAGAAGCAACATAATGAACTCCAGTTTTCCTAAAGTTTGCTCGTGACACCAAAAGCACTACGTTTGGATCATCTTTTCCATTCTAGAACTCTTATTCTCAATTACCGTCTAAGTATTTTATTAAATAGACAATTTTATTCACTGAATAAATGTGATTGCTAAAAACAGCCAACAGCTCTTCCTCTATTTCCACTACTTCAAACGATTTTGCTAATGTAAATTCTGTGTGAATGGAAATTAGTAGAGAAAAAAAAACTGAATGGCGGGAAATTGGCATTTTCAAACTGTATCTCTTTTTTTCATTTTTTATTTCTGTTATGTACAGTGCCATTGACTGGTATTTTAATGAGGAATACATTCATTGTGTAACTAAGTGGAACAGTTCATGTTGAAATGCAAATAATATCGGTATAAAAATAAATTTTGCAAATATCTATTTTTTTTTTTTTTGAGGTGCTTTTTTTTTCATAGGCATGTTCAACCAGCAGGACTATTATGCAGTCACACATTCCATCTTTACGGCAGTTTTCCGAGCAATGCGCTACAGAAATGTCATTCGCCAAGCATGCGGTTAAAGATTCTTCCAGTACTCAAATCTGAACCACCTAACCGGGTGGTTAGAATTCAGAATTGAAGACCAGTATGCCTCGTGGGATCACAAAAGCACGCATATGTGGCTTGCATTTTGTGAAAATTCTCGGAAGAATCATGGAAAGAATAATGGGTGGAGCATATGTAACCAGAATGCATTGAAAAGTGGCGATTTTTGGAATCATAGTCCTAACAATACCCCAATTATGCAATGTACACAGAAAATGGTTAAATAGAATATCGCAAGCTGCTTTTATGAAGAAAAAGGAGCCTCTAAGCAAAATATCGGGAACAGCCACGAAAGTAATCAGGGATCTTGAGACCGACAATGTAATAAACAGTATTCAAGTAACCTTTAAAATTAATTTTAAAGGAGGTTGAAGAGCGAAGCTCGTGAATTTTTCATGTCGAATTCTTCTTTTTACCAAATAAAATCACTCCATTCGATATATTGGCTTTTCATTTCATAAAATTTAGAAAGTTGGAAGTAGTTATTGTATAAATCAATAGTGAACAGTATTTTCACAGAATCATTTTTGACGCATAAAACACAAATTTTCAGTTTAAGCAAATGAAACATTGGTGATCGACCCTTAAAGAAATAACAATTTTTGCAACTACAAGCTAATAATAATTAGGAAAGTGTTTATAAATTTTATCTTATTATTTCGGGTATATGTAAAGGTAATACACTGGTATGCAAAAATTATGAACGGAGAGGAGAAATTAGCATAACAGCGGAACGAGCTGGCAGAACGGACTTAAACACCACTCAGGAAATAGGCTAGGGTCCGGTACGGTAGGGCATGCCCATATATGTAGCATGACATAGGGGGTGGGGGTAGTGTCGGATGGGTATAAAGTACACAGGCGGTGTACGCTCAGCAATTCGGTGAAAGATATTGCACGGTGGACATCGGTTTGAACGCCGTCGAGTTGCTGCCACTGTGTGATATCGCCAACAGGCAATCCAGTAGACGACATCTCGATGAATTTACCCTAAGCCGCGTCATTGGGAAGTTGGAAGAAGGTCGAAAAGTAAATAGTGGGACCGAAGAGTTCGGGATCGCTCACAGGATCGTTTCACGAGCTTGGAGAGCATTTCAAACGACAGGTACAGCTGTCCGAGAGTTTGCACTGGTCGTCCACGAGCAACCACGGCGGCGGACGACTGGTATATTGTCCTATAGGCGAGAAGAGACAGACGGCAGAGAGCGGGATTAATCGCAAGGCACATGCAACATACAACTGGACGTCCATTATCGCGTTTTACCGTTTCCAGGAGACTGCGCAAAAGTGGTCTATTTGCACGACGACCAGTACGGTGTGTGCTCTGAACGCCTGCTCATCGGAGACGGGGGTTTCTGTGGTGCAAGGAACACAAGAACTGGACACATCAGCAGCGGGGTCGAGTTCTCTTTACGGATGAGAGCCGATTAAGTCTGACGAGCGGTTCTGGAGGTATACACATCTGCAGAGAGCAAGGAAAACACAATCACACCTCCAACATCATCGAAAGGGACCGGTTTGGAGGTGGTGAAAATCTTGTTTGGGGCTGAATCATGCTTGCTAGCAGTACGGACCTCCACATCTTCCAAGGAGGTTCAGTCACGGTGTCCGCTAATGTACCGAGATTCTCCTGCCTCACGTGCGTCTGTTTAGAGGTGCTGTGTGTCCTGAGTTTCTCTTCATGGACGACAACGCTACACCTCATTGTACAGTGGCTCTCTAGAGCTGTTGGAGAGTGAAGATATTCAACGCATGGATTGGCCCGCAAGGTACCCGGACCTAAATCTAATCGAACATGTGATGGACCTTCTCGGGAGAAGCTTGGCAGCACGTCAACAGCCGCCAGCAACGATTCCGCAGCTGCGATGGGCGCTACAAGAGGAATGGGCCACGAAACATTGACAGCTCCTTGACAACTTCGTCCTCAGCATCGACAGACGTTGTAAATCCTGAAACGCAGTCAGGGGTGATCATATCCCCTACTAAAGACTGGATTTTTCTTGGTAGCAGCCTGTCACATGGACGTTTCTGTCTTCTGTCCAGTTGTGCTTGAAGCTACCTTTTCAATAAAGTTCCTTTGTATCCTATGGATTCCTTGTTTGGACGGTTCTGCTCACTTGTCCCATAATCTTACATTTTGGGGATCTTACGGTATGATTAAAGTCGACGTTGGGCACTTCTGCAACTTGTTACATTCGAAAAACCGTCTCGTCCTTAATTTTTGTACACCAGTATACTTTTGAGCGCTGTATGTGTAAGTATTTCTTTTAAAACCTATTCTATAACATATGACAAAATGGAAGTTAGTTCACAATGCAGTACTCAGCATTACTTACATTTTGAAAATAAGCACGCTAATAAAATCTTAAGGTAATTTTACCACGTTGATAAAGCATTTATGTTTGATATTTTCATTTTACGTACTACTAAAACTTTTCTACTGCCTTTCAGAAGTAGAAATGCACATGTATGTGAAATTTGAGCACCCATATGTTTGTGGGTGTATGTGATTAAAAAGGCAAATAATTCATTTGAAAATGTGAAAATCTGTCTCCTGGGGTACTAGCATTTTTCCGGAATGTGTCTTAAGATGTTTTCTTTGATTATATTAAATTTATCCGAAAAACATGCACCCACTGCAAATTTTTCTATGATCGTACTTTAATTTCGAAACTTCAACTTAAACATTTATTCACTTTCCTAAAAACATTTACCTTTCTTTCTATGTAAAATGTTTAGCTTGTTTGTCATAGAAAGGCCGAATATTATCAGTGAACTTAATAAACTTTCTGCATACTTAGTGCACTAAGTATCTTTTAGTCTCTGGCATGAAAGCCATGTATAAACATGACATCCAGTGATTGTGTTTCCGAGAAAAACTAAAAGAATTCGATGTTTTTCTTTCCAAAGTTAGGAGAGATGAAATTTGACTCAAAATTAAGGTCAACATAAATTTTAATATGTAATTCTTCACCTGAGCATTAAGAAAAAATATTTTGCATTTATTGTAAAACAGTGAGCTTTTCTTTGAGATGCACAAGGAGTAATTTGACTTTAAGTAGCGAATTCCACATGAAAACGTATTGTAGATTAAAAAAAGGTCTCAGAATAACACGAAATAGAAAAAATGAAAGTGCTTCAGGTCATTCATTAGCCACGACCAGTGCGATGATCCTGCCCTTTTCGACTGGAGAGCTATTTTATAGATCAGGCAATTATTTTGAAATACTTATTTAATATTAAACTAACACATGCGTAATACTCTAGGTAAAAAACTAAATTTGCAATCAACTACAAAGAGCAAGTTTTAAATACATGTGCAAATATATATGTTTTTATGTATGTATTTTAAAATGAATGTATTTTAAAAGTTTTAAACATTATATTTCTTTGAATACCGAGTTCAGACTCACCCGATTAAGTTTGAAAGGAAAATCTCACCTATAAAACCAGAGTCATTATCCACAGGCGTAAGGTAATCTAAATACGACTGGAATAATTGGTTCTACTTGTAAACAATTTTTGTCCCATCAAACGTTAACTCTAATGCTAAGGTAATATTTGACCAAGTATTCAAAAACTAAAGAGAATGCCTCTATCACCCAAATTTTTTGTATAGATACCTTTCATTTTATTAATGGTTATAAAAGTTTTAGGTATTATGGCTACCAAAATATTGTCCACAAAGTGCATTATAAAATGGTTATTTGTTGTATGTTTTTTGGAATATATTGTGGGAAATGCTATTTATCATTATACGTGCACTAGTGCAGCCATTCATATAAGTGTAAAATTTTTATTGGGCAATTAAAAAAATACTGGTGGACCAAAGCAAAATAGTCTTTTATTTTTACAATAGGAATACGTTTATTTCAATTATGGTGTTACCGCTAAGAAGGGCTTTAAATCTTGGCATCCCAACTGCACTTGAAAACCAGTTATTCACTCCAGGAACTGTATCGAATTCATTAGTTGTTTAAATTTCAGAAACTGCAAATTGAAAATTGAACTCATATTGTCAGTAAAATGTAAAAATAATAAATTACATATTTAATTTATAGCTGTTTTTCTCTGAAGATATCATAAATAGTGTTAAATATTGGAAAGGATCATTGAATCCTAATAAATTTGGAAGGTTTCTTTGCTGCAGTAACTAATATTTGAAAAAATTAGCTGGCACACAGCCTGCAGCACTTTACTGCTGAAAATACAAATTATCAAATGTGATAACAATTTGCGCTGTTACTTGCTAAATGCTTCGGCGCGGTATAATCTTTGGTGATTTGCAAGATATGATTGTAATAAAAGATGACAACATTTTTTACATAACATATCCCATTCATTTCACAATACTATAAATAATAAATGTTAAGAAACTGACCTATTGCATTTATTCGAATTTGTTTATAAAGCGTTTTTGATTATGCAGTTTCACAAAGAATGAAGAATCTAACAAAAATCTGAATCAGTCATTCTCCTGGGTTTCTCCTTCACCTGTTTTATGCACTAAATAAATCATTGTAATGAATAACATAATTTCCTCATGCATCCCTGTGCTTAATTTATAATTTTGATGAGCCACTCAGGAAAAATACGAGATACCTCATTCCCCCAAAACGGACATCGCTGAAACTTATGGAATATGTGCAATTATGTATTCCATGTGTTGTTTAAAACATCCGGCCGCACTGAGAAGTCCTTTTCTAATTTTTTAGCAAAGATTAGTTAAATGAATGCAAAAAATGTTTGGGACTTTTTAAATATTTTTTCCTCATTATTCAAATTTATCGTACTAACAAAGCGATACTCGTTCTTTTTATTAAATTATTTTTTCTCCCTATGCTCTTCACATCGTAGTGTGCTAACAAAATATCACTGGCACTTTTATTGAATTTTTATCAAATATTTTTAAGCTAATCCTTCAAATAATTTGTAAGTACTTTTCAGCAAATCAACAATTCTTTGAAGTTCCCTAATACCTTTATAATTTAGCTTTAAATGACCTAAATTATGCTTTATGTTAATAACAGGTTTTTGATTGTACAGTCAATATTTAAACCTTGCGGAATATTTCTGAGATTCCGTGAGGAGGAAAGTCAAATCCAAAGGTCCTTGACCAACGCCTCGAGCAAAAATGCGGGCATTGTTGCAATAGGCATGCCTGATATTACCCAAAGAAACCTTAAGGCATTTGGTGGAGAATATCCTCGACGTTTACAGGTTATTTTTCGCACCAGAGGAGAGCCAACACGCAATTAATTAAGCATCTGTAACTGTTTGTTCATTAAGTGCAGAAAAACAAACAATCACACACGCGCCGAACATCTAAATATTATGACCTCCTGCCTAATAAGACGTTATTCCTTATCACGAAAAACACTTCTTACCCTGTAAGACATTAACGTTACAGTATCAATCTAGGTGTCTTGTTGTGTGTTCTACTAACATGTTACAAGCAGATGTTTTAATTCTTCAACAGCAAATGGTATTTGTTCTTCCAACACCTTCCATGGATGATCGATTGGATTGATGTCTGGGGAATTTGGAGACCAGTTAAATACCTGTAGGTATTTCTTATGTCCCGCGACCCATTCTGGAACAATCCAAATAGTGTGGCATTATGCTTTATCCTGCTGAACTATAGCGCTACTAAAGAGGTTGACCGTTGACATTAACATAGTCACAGGTTTCATCCAAATTGCTACAAATTGTCGCCTTATTGTCCATGTCGAAATTTGAATATATGTTGCGAATTTCTGCATTGTTTTCGCCAAATTGGTCTGTTGCGAATTCCTTTTCTAAATAATTAAATTTACAAAATTCCAGAAATACGGTCCTCTAGTGTGTTATTGAGCAGCTTTTTTCTACCTCTATACTGTATTTTAACCAAATGGTGACCAATAGAATATGTACGGTATGACGTTGTCCATTTGAGGGATGGCGTCCTGTACATTACAAAATGGTGTAGATTATAGTCAAAATATGAACGTTACGTATGGGTAGATGGGTGGCAACGATGTGCGCATACCTTCTGCCGGTGACCTAAGATTTAACCGGCACAATGGCACAATGGAAGCCCATGAAGACGAAACAAAATTTTTAATACGCGTCCACGTCCCTGTATGACACAAACTTGGAAACTGGGTAAGTCGTTTCGAATGGTTTACCCTAGGGTTGTTTCGTATGGTTTACGCCCTTTTCGTCGCATTGATATGGTTTAAACAATGACTCTTCAAATCAGATGACTCGATTCCACTTCTTCAAACTCGAGTTTCGAGTAGTTTGAAGTGATGAAGGAATTTGGTAAGATGAGAGTAAAAGTGAAATTAGAGGTGTTTTGCTTGATGGAAAAAGCATGTTCCGTTTTCACATTGTTTTGTGTCTAAATTTTATGTATGAAAAAAGCATTCGTGCTGAATTGCACCTTAACGTGCTGATGTTTCATCACACTTTCTTCACGTATTTCAGAGCCACGGCCGAATTTCAAACAATCACCCCAATTGGTGTAAATCTGTAGTCCTACTCATATTCGATGCGTTCGCGCGAATTGTTGTAAACGTTTGAAACCAGAGCCTAACACAACGAAGTTTCATGCATGCTATCTTAATTTGTGAGAAACATAATGCGCATCTGTTTTTCATCTTTCTGCGATTATACGGTGTTTTACACACCTTAAAAAACTTTCATGACAAAGAACATTTCAAGAATTTGTATATTCATTCAATTATAATGTAAACTTTTCTGGAGAAAATACTGAAAACCCATTTGTTTAATTACTTTTCCTGGAATTTTACGCGCAACTTTTTCCACCAAAACCGAACCTGTTTATCCGGATGCGTTTTAGAATCGGTGGCATAATCCTACATCGGGAGTCTCGCAAATGCCTGACTGTCTACGATGTTCCCGTTGCAGCGAGCCAGCTGATGGAATTTCCTGTGAGCGTCTGTCTGTTGCTATAGCCACCGACAACCTTCAAGTTTCCTCATTCCTCTGCATGTGTTTAGAAGCTTCGACGAATGATATAAAACAAGGACAGTCGTTTGTCTCATAGTATTGTTCTCTGAAAGAAACACTTCATTTTGTTATTTGAACGTGGAGTATACTGTCCAGAAATGTGTTCTAAACGGCAGCATTATCCAGCAAAGTTTAAACTGCCTATGCAGAGAAAAATGGCAATCGCGCTTGTTTTAGAGAGTATGGAGTTTCAAAAGTGAATCCAAGGCTTCAGAGTAAGCAAAAGGAAAAGCTGAATCAGTGCTCCAAATCAAGAAATATGTTCTCGGGACAAAAGACGGTTAGATTTCCCGAGATTGATGATCGTCTAGATCATTTTCCGAAGCAGCAGCGTGCATCAGGTTTTCCTGTTACTGTAGAAATTCTTCGAGCAAAAGCACGAGAAATTTATCTTGAACTTGGATCCAGTTCAAGGTTCACTGCCTCAAAAGGATGGATGTGCTATTTTATGAAATCCAAATGATTTTCTCCGAGGAGGAGAATTTCAATATATCAGATAATGCCATCTGACTTTGAAGAAACGCTAGACAGTTTTCTCAAGTACGTCATATCAGTAAGAAAGCAAGGGCATCATGTTTTAAGCCTGATTAGTAATGCTGACCAAACACAATTTTATTTTAATATGCCATCAAATTACACGGTACAAAGTATTGGTGCAAAGCAAGTAAAAGTGCTAACAACAGAAAACGAGAAGTTCCGAATGACGGTCATGCTTTCCATGACCGCCGATGGAAACAAGCTACCAGCGTATGTTATTTTGAAGACTTTTTCTCAGAAAATTCATGTCAAAGTTCACGAAAATGGCTGGATGACCGAAGAACTGGAGAGGACTGACTTGAAAAAGTGTGGTTTCGACGACCAGGTGCGTGGAAAGTGCGGTCCATGTTTGTATTGGATTCATTGAATGGGCATGTAGCCAACTCCGTAAAAACCATTATTGTTGAAAATAAAACTGATCTTTGATAACGAGTTGATATCTAGGAACAGTACACCAATTAAGTAGTAAATAGTAACACTGTACTAGTGATCCGATTTATTGGCATAGGAAGTAGGTGTAGTTGTTATGCCTGGAGGAATTACTTCCCAAATTCAACCACTAGATGTCTGCATAAATAGGTCTCTTAATACAGCAATTCGATCACGCTATATTGCGTGGCTTACATTGCGAGACACTGGACTGACAAAAACTGGATGTGTTAAAAAAACCTTCACTCTCTGTAGTAGCACAGTGGATTGTTGATGCCTGGGAGTTTATTACTAATGACTTAGTTACGCGGTTTTTTGTTAAGTGCGGCATATCTATTGCGATGCATGCCGATGAAGACGACGTTATCTGCGAATAATCCAGCAGTGAAACCACAGCCGACAGCAGCAATGCAGTTTCGTACAGTGAAATATCTGATGATGCAGATGGAGAGATGTCTGTGAGCACTGCATGATTGGGAATAACGTGGAATTTAAATAAATTCAAGAATTGCCATATTTCGTAGATTTCATAAGTTTGTATTTCTTTCAAGTTTTCTTGCGTCTTAGTATACTAATACAAGTACTAAGAAAAATACGCATTTTTGTAGCTAAAAATTACGGTGCGCGTTAGATTCGAGTAAATACGGTAGGTTGTTTATTTAATTACTGTACACGTTTTATTTATTGATTTTTTTATTATTTTAGATTTCAAAAATATTACTTACAAAATCCAAGCTTATTAGATTTCAAGATCTGTCAAATGTTTCGGAAACTGTTCAAAGTGCAGCACAAAAAAGGTCAATAGCTCGCGATCGACTGTGTACTTTAGCAGCACATAGAGTGAGCTAATTGAGTTGTTCGCGCACACCGCATCATGTACGCATCTCCCTGCTGATATTAAATCAATGCATCTTTCTTTAGGATAAGTAGGAATATTCATGGTGAACCATGTTTTTGTTTGCACTGTAATACTTCATTATATTTTGAAAGCTGGCATTCAGCTTTTTTTTCAGGCTGCTGGATGCTGAATTTCCATGTATACGGTTAAGCCTCAGTGTAACTAACGTGACGTTTGTGCTTCCAATACAACATAATACTTCCTACCTAATTTTTTACAAAACCAAAATATTAGAAATTGTTCCCATGAAATCATATTTTTTCTGGCTGTAAGTGGTTTACACTACATGACAAAAAATAAATAGAATTGAAGCAACCCAAACTTGCATCCAAACGGTTAGTTCGTTAGTCTTGTAGTTACTACTATTTGCTAATCTAATAATGTAAAACACGTGGGAGGGGAATGGTTTCCATCATACGTTTTCAGGTAACACTAAAATGATTCCTTAATAATCAGAAACACGCTTGGAGTTAAGGCCAATACATTTTTACTGATCATAATGATTTTTTTGGGGGGAGGAGATACATTTCTTCCAGTACACCCTTACCTTACTAGGATCCCCAATATTTTACGCTACCCCATGGTGAATTCCGTGGTGTATTACTGAATTAAAGCAAAGGTATAGCAATTTTTCCACTTTTAAACATTTGTATGTTTAGATTTCCTGGAATTGCATGTAGGATTTGTATTGACCCCCCCCCCCCCCCCCCCCCACACACACACACCCCAGACCCAGCCGGAAAAAAACTCTCTGAATGCAACGTTACGCACCAAAAAACCGCCAAAAAAGACATACGCAAAAACCTAAGCTGTAACGTGTTACACGTTAAACTGCGAGCGCAGAGAAGAAAATGCGGTTACGCCACAAACTGGAACTATAAGTGATTGCACGTCAAAGTGCTAGAAGAGAGGACGAGATATCATAAAATCAAAGCACATGAGTGAGCACTAATATAGTGTCATATATCGTCGCTTTGGAAAATCTAGCTCGGGGCCAAACGCGGAAGTCTATCTGAAAAACCGTAAAACAACAGCTATTCCCTCCAGCTATTGAAAAACTGCGGGCCAGGCTGTTCTTGACAAAATTCGCGGTTTTCTTTCAGTTTGATGGACTACACAGCTTCGCCTTCTTTTCTGAATGTAAGATACTTGCATTCGCTGAACACTTTGAGGCGGAAATACAAATTTGAAGTGTGCGAGAAACTGCTACAAAATGTTTAATTCCAATTTTAAGCAAGCAATGAGATTTGCGTCCTCTCCTGGGCTACACGCTGGATTGCAGCAGCGCTAACCCCGCTCTAGTGAGTCCTCTGCTCAGAAAATTGCTTGGATATGCTAATTTGCATTGTCAGACAGTTCTTCCCTGGCAAGTGATCAATTGATTTTATTTTTATGTAACCAACTGATTTATTCCGCCACACAGACGCCTTTCCATTTTTGAGGAAACAAAACTTTTCCGTCATAATAAATATTTCAGAGTAGGGACACAATTAACATTCATAAAATAAGTTTTAAGGGCCAGATAAAAGAGTGTGAAACGGATTATTTCACACTTCACGCGCTGCGTCTCTCACACAGGTCGATAGATGGCAGCACGTAAACTCTGACTACTGAATCGGAGAGAGTGGGCAATCACATAGCAGCACAGAGATGTGCTTTTTGGAAAGGTTCGATTGGAGGAAAACACTTTTCGCTCTGTCTCTAAAATCTTGGTTATGCAACATCTCTCTATCCGTTTCTTAATTTCGTGCTCGAAGTTGGATATTTAGAATTTGGGAGTGCGTTGCGTAATCTTTTTTGAGCAAAGCGCACTACTGAACTGATTTTAGTTTGATACCAGCCGAGGACGTGATTATCATAATTTCACGTGACTTATGATGAGCGATACTGTAAATCTTTTTTTTTTTTTTTTATGCAGCCCTGAATGGCTGTGTCTTGCAATGTCAATCAGCTTCACGTCATGGCAGGGAGATAATAAATAACATGGCTTAATGTTGCATTTTTATATGAAGTGCATTAGCTGAATTCACTGAAGAGAAAAAGCTGCTTTTTATTTTTTGAAATATAGAAGTGTCCCTTGTTTTTTAAATAAGAACTGCAAAAACAGTTATATGTATCTATGTAGTTGGGGTGAATTACCAATCTAACGATATCGATCTAATATCATTAAAGCACTGATCTAATTACAACTACTTATTGTTTCGTTCCGAGGTAATATAAAAATGCATGCGCAGTGCATAGCGTGATTTGTGTAATTTCACCGTTTAAAATTCGTCATAAAAATTAAATATTAAAAGAAACTGAGATTGGGTTAATTGACAGTGTTTCATTCATAACTTTTAGTACATATATAATACATCAAACCGATTATTTAATATGACGTTGCTTTCCAAAACAAAGACTTGAAGGCGGTACTTGTCCGAATGGATGGGTGTCTGTGAGTAGAGAGATCAGCTTTCATGAACAAGTCTACAAAATAGCCCGAATGGCGATGCGGGGAAGTTTGGTGTGCACATGCAGTCTGCACGATCGAGGTTTTACTAATGGGAATAACATGTTGATCTACGAAATGACGCATCCGCTAATTGTGACCCAATGTTTATTCCCTGACATCACGTATTCAGAGGACTTTCAATGGTAACAACACCACTGAGCCACCGCATGAGGTTTCTCCTAGTATGTACGGAGAACTTTAGCCTGACATTATCGACGTCTGTTCGAGAGTTCTTTGCTTGACATCGGTGTTTCCGGAGTTCCAATGTTGGTGTCTGTGGAACCGTGCTCTTTGCATGGGGCCGGAGCGTGAGTGGATCCGAATCCATGGCATATACATGTGCGAAGAGAAGCAAGTGCATTGGTGTTGCTGCGCAGCAAATCTTCGTAGTGGGAGAGATGTCGCCGTGCTTGAACACACTAAGACTTCCCTCCCTTTCAGTTTCCTAAGTAGTCATTTATTCCAAAGGATATCTCACTGAGAAGTTAAGTCTTAGCGAGACGTAACTAGCGCCGATATATCCTAGGATAGAAGACGCAGTGCACAGAAACTAACAAAGAGGCTGATACTGGAGCAGACTGCGCATGCGTATTTCTGTTGACTTCAATTCCGGACAAGAACAATCAGTGCAGCTACTCACAGCACGTGATTGTTACCTTCTCGGTAGCATAATAACTTAGCAAATCTGATATGTTAGTTGTATTGCCCCAAATCGGGTTAGTTAAGGTTTTTATTTGTTCTTCTGTTTTTCAGAAATATTTTCAGTAATGCCAAATACTAGAGGTTGTTTACATTTTATACGGGTCCTTAGACCTAACTATAATATTTTTTAAATTTTATTTAAACAGTAATACTAATAAATTTGCACACTTGTTTCAAACAAAATAAGGGGCGTGCAGGATATCAGAAAACAACAACAGGAACAAAAGAAAAATCCTTCCCTTACCAAATATTCATCAGATCGAAGAAAACCATCATGGATCAAAGGAAAGCTTCACTGCCGCAGTCCCTAAACCCCTTTGCTCCTGAATGTTTGCTTTTCGGCAGAGTACAGAAGCTCCGAAGATGTGGGGGCACGGTAATATTCAGTTTTTCGTTAACATAACGGGAGTTGACGTTCTTCACAAGAAGCTTTATGTTTTTTGTTTATACAAAAACAAAAAAAAATCAGATTTTAACATAGGTGTGTGTGTGTAGCTGCAATTACCGGAATGGTCGGCATTGGCCTCACGTATAGGGTCACAGAACTCTTTACCTGTTCTTCGGTTAGAGATATTGCACTGGGCACGTCTTCGGGAGATCAAAGTAAGGTATTGAATCGTGTCTCTCGTGCGTTTATAAGACAGATGTTGGAAGCCTACTAATTTGGAATTTTTTGCCGTAGTGCTGTGAGCACCCCTTACGGGGATTTCAAAGTATCGGTCGTTACTTCTGGTAAAAGTGGATCCAGAACAACGGAACATTGGTTGATGGGGTATGTGTAGATTAGCGCCCTAAATTATTTCGTCAGAAAAATGCTAGTACCTGGAAAAGTGCGACGTACAGATTTTATAGCATGGAAAATAATGGCAAATAATGCAGAAATTTCATATCTCAAATGTGTTTCAAAGGTTTGTATCGTAATATTTACCTATAAGTGCGATGCTGTGAAGAGACGCTGCGGTAGGCCGAACACATCTCTAACTCGACGATGTCAATATTTCTTCCGTTGAAAGGAAGATTCCCTGCAGCGTGTATTTCACGAGCGGATGACTACAAGTGCAGTACCACACGTTCTTTCTAGGAGATCTAAGCATCATGCACTCATACGCTATAGAATATAGCTGGTTCATATTTTGTCATTATTTTTAAAGCAGATGTTGAGAAATGTTTCGTTCCTTCACACATGATTTTCTGATTTCAAATACAAAGTACGAATATGCTTTTCTATGTTGTTAAGAGAACTGGGCAAATAAGTTTTTGGTTCTGCTTTGAACGGCGTCTATTCGTAGTTGATTTGCTGTACCACTGTGCTTTTGGTTCACCTGTAAATACTTTTTTCGTAGGTCAGTTTCTGTCTCAATACGTACCTTATGCAAATGAAAGAGGATTTTTCCGGTTTTCCCTGCCAATAGCGTACAGGATACAACAAAATAAAGGGTGGATAATCTGGACCTATTTTCAGTACTGTATCGCTACAACATTTATCGCTCTCCCGCCAACAGCGTATCCGCTTTCTTCTGTACTCTTCCGCCCGACAAATCGGTGCAGCAAGGAACCTTCCTTTTAACGGTAAAGCTTGACATCATCGCGATGGCGATGCGTTACGCCTACCGCAGCGTCTCTGCCCAGCATCGCACTTACACGCAAATATTAAGATGAAAATCCTTAAAACGCATTTAAAATATGAAATTTCTGCACCATTTGCCACTATTTTCCATACTGTAAAATCTGAACTTCGCACTTTTTCGCACTTTTTCCAAGTACTAAGATTTTTCCGACGAAATAATTAAGGACGCTAATATACACATTTACCAGTTTTTAATCAGCCATGATACTAAAGCCACACCTTTGTGAGCAAAATGTGGCTATGCCAAATTGTTTTCTATACCAATAAAACCTACGGATATTGCTCTATGTTCGTTAATTTGGTCACCATTTGTTCTGATTACCTATTGTTTATCTTATCTAAATAATTTGTTTGTTTAATCAATATCGTGTTTGTGTTATGACCTTACCTAGCCCGACAGTACCATGGCTTTATGCTGTCGAGGCCACACCTTCACCTTTCCGTCAGCTTGGTAGCGTAGAAAACGGGAATCGTCTAAACACACGACACGGCGCGGCTCTGCAGATGTCCAGTACGGATACTCTCGGCACCATGAGAGGCGTAATATCGATAACAAGAAGTTAGCAATGCTTTACGAGTAAGGCGCGTCTTTCGTAGTCTAAAATATGCATGCGACGTATTGTTCGCTCGCTGAAGCTACCTCGGCCTCCTACATTTCACAAGATTTGCATTTCATATTTGCGCCGTTGTTTCCAAGCGGTCGATCTATATGAAGCTGAATAGTCCACTTCGACCCCAGTCATCAGTGGCGATTGCTGGGCCAGCGCATGCTCTGCGGATGCTTGTACGTCCTTCGATGATATGCGTGAGGTATACGTTTGGTACGGATGCGCTCGGGAACCCAAGGGTTCTTACTACTTGGGCGACAGAATGACCCATTTTTCATGGGCCAACAATGCGTACGCAACCACGCAACCAAAGTCACTGAAATCACCACGTTCATAACATACATAAATAAATACTCAATTAGCACCTATTTATATTTACAGAGTTCACGTTGATTCCATCTTAATTATCTCAGTAACTATTAGGTTCTAAACAAATTTCTATTCAAAACGTTGTTGATGTGGACTTCTTACTTTGGCCATTGGCCTGCCCTAGGCATTCATGAATTCAAAGCTGTTACTAATCAGTTCAAAGCATAAGCAATTGCTTACATTATCTATTGTTGTTAGTCGTTAAAATTCGGCTCTTTTCAATATACTATGGTGGTCACCCAAAATGCAACACCAA
Organism: Macrothele yani; assembly: GCA_039090855.1. Taxonomy (NCBI): domain Eukaryota; kingdom Metazoa; phylum Arthropoda; class Arachnida; order Araneae; family Macrothelidae; genus Macrothele; species Macrothele yani. Next base: position 78,390,410 of record CM077033.1, on the reverse strand, counting down.
GAAGGAAGCATCCGATTGGCTTGAAATTCGTAGCATGCGTCGCCCGCGAGAGGACGTGCAAACGATTATCACTGCAGAGCATATGCAAATCTTGTGCGCCCGGCACGCCACCGAGAAGCACTATAAGAAGGGTGCACAGAAGGCCGGCTGTAAGTAGTGAAAGTGTGTTATGCTGCCGGACCTGTGCGTGGGAAGCTTCCTGATACCTCGTCGCAGAATACGGCAGTCATTGCAGCACGTTTCGGAGTTCGACAGAGGACGAATAGTGGCTTATCGCGACAGCAGTTTATCGTACCAAGACATCGGCGCCCGTGAGGGACGACATCCAGCCCCAATAAGGCGAGTATGGATTCGGTGGGTGCAGGAGGGACGGACGGACCGACGTGAGCGATTACTGCAGCCGCGGTACACCACCAAACGATAGGACCGAAATGTTGTGCGGCGGGAATTGACGGCTGGCCCCGCCACACCACGAACCTTAGCACAAGAATTAGGGTGTATTGCGCAACAACCTGTGTCAGCGCGTATCGTTCGACGTCGTCTGCAGGAGCGGGGACTTGTCGCACGGCGCCCATTTCTCCGATTACCATTGACGTCACACCACCGGCGAGTGCGGCGGCAGTGGGCCGTTGAACGCCGCACCTGGCCTACGGAATGGCACGACATTGTCTTCTCCGACGAATCCCGCTTCTCCCTGCAACACCACGATTGTTCGATCCGCGTGTGGCGGCACCGCGGCGAGAGACACTGCTAGTCAGTTTCTCATGGTGTTTCTGAGGCGGCTATTTCCTAGGCTGTTTCAGATGATGTTCCTGAGCCGGTGAAAATGCCTATCGACGATGGAATATGAAGTACCGAGTTGTCCGGACAACCTACATTTGCTGGTTGTCAGACTGGCCACAACCGCTTTACATAGAGCTTCAAAACCCACAATAAATTGTCTCCTTTGGTGAAACTGATCTTCCTGTCTCCTGATGATGTTCCTGATTCGGTGAAAATGTCTATCAACGAAGAATTGTGAAGTACCGAGTTGTCCGGACAACCTACATTTGCTGTTTGTCGGACTGGCCACGATAGCTTTACATAGAGCTTCAGAACCCACAATAGTTTGTCTCTTTTGGTGAACCTAAACTTCCTGTCTTCTGATGATGTTCCTGAGCCGGTGAAAATGTCTATCGACGATGGATTGTGAGGTATCGGGTTGTCCGGTACTTCACTTAAGACTCGCAAAGTTACTTGCTCTTTGTGAATTCACTGGAATGACAGCAGTGTACCTAAAAACATCTATATTGAGCTTTCGAGTGCGGTTAATTATTATACAAAGAAGAAATGTGACTACAGACACTTTTCACGTGATAAGATTTCATATAACTTCCCGGTCGTTGGTATTTAACCAGTTCGGTTGTTTCCTTGAGCAGTAGGCATTGCTTAATTTTTGTTCAAGACGGCCAAACAAATCAAAAGTAAAGATTTATGGTAAAGAACATTACATGTTAAAGAAAAACACTTTTAAATAAAACATTAGGTCCACTAACCTGGGGGCATATACAATGGTTTTAAAATTCAAACTGAAGCACTTATTCTAATGTCGTAAAAAATACACCCCAAAGATTCTGCTCGATTTTCAAAAACTCATGTTTGGTTCCTATTGGTTAGTATTTACTTTAAAGTGGCTGAAAAAAAGTTCAATCTGGTCGGTCAATCGAATATAATTTTTACCCTATTTGTCAGTCTTGGGTCTACATTGGATGAAATGACCACAGTCATATGTAATTCATAAACTTTATCATTCTAGACCTCAGATATGAAATGACCACAGTCATATGTAATTCATAAACTTTATCATTCTAGACCTCAGATATAAAATGACATAATGTCACGTGGCATCACATTGTCAAACAACGTGGTATGTATCATGAAATAAAGAAAATAAAGAAAATGGAATGCAGGTATACATACAATACTGCATTGTAAAAGTAAAGGAAGGTTAGTAAGTAACTAATCTAATTGTGTAGTTCTCATCAGATGATACAACAAGGAGCACTATAGCTGAAATCGAAATTAAATGATTTCATCCTCAGTTTGCCTCGTATTCGGAACTGTAAATAATTTCCAGATTGCAGGTACAGATACTGGAACATTGACATTACAGCATAAATGTCTCTGAGTAGCAATTACAAGGCTCTCAGTGAACAGCAATGAAGAGACAGCACTAAGTGTTACGATGATCGAAGCATAATTCCAAATTGGATAGTGCAGGCCATCACATACAAGTCGAGACAATGCAGAATTTTTAAGTCCATTTTTTACGGCGTATTTATGTTCATTTATTCTTGTTGCTAGTGTACGTTTTGTAGATCCTATATATTTACTATCGGCAGTGTCATCATCAATACTTTTTAAGAGGATGCTGTGAACGCCAAATTTGTTTAGCTTTGTTACCTGGCCTCGATCTTTTTTAATCAACTGGAAAATCTTTGTAGTACGCATTTCAAAATCCAGGTGAAATGTTCTGCAAATGGCTTTGAGAAAAGGTGTTATGGTTGAATAATTATCTATGGCACCGACATATCTACGAAGTTGTTGGTCCCTCTGGAGAGTAGTTGATGTTTCTTGGTGGAGCCTCTTAGGAGCTTTTTTTATTATACAGTTGCGAAAGCCATGGATGAGGGTGATGTTGAATATTTTGATAATTTCACATTTACGCTTGCTGAAACTAAATGAATGCGTGATGGCTCTGCGTAAAAGGAAATTGTTTGAGGAGAGATTGTAGCTTTTTGGATGTGCTGAAGAAGCCGAGATCAATGTAGGTATAGAAGTAGGTTATCTATCTACAGAGTGTTGCAAGGTGCAAGTGACAGCTTCTCGTTCAAGCATAAAGTCCAGGAATGGCAATGTACCTTCACTTTCCAGTTCAATGGAGAATTTTATGGTCGGGATTCGGGATGATAAGTGTTCAGCCAAAGTTCGTAGGTCAGCTGGTTGTTATCCCATAAGACAAGTACGTCATCTTCATATCTTATGTAAAAGCACGAAGGTTGTTGTTATTCTTGCAGAACTTTATTTTCTATGTGTTGTAGCAGAATTTCTGCTGGAATCGGAGATAGGGGTGATCTAATTGGGGCGTCCTCAGTTTGGCGATAAATATTGTTGTTGAATTGAAAATATGATCTGTTCTGTACTAGTTTTAAAGGTGTAATGATAGATTGGATCGTTTCTTGTTCGTATGTAAGTTCAATTAAATTTGTCGGAATGATGTCATGTACAGCTTTGATCGGAATATTAGGGAACAAAGAAATGACATCGAGAGAAGCCATAATAAGGGAAGAATTATTTGCATTAAAGGATTTTATCTTGTTAATAGCTTGTACTGTGCCTTTGACCGAGTAGAGTAAATTATTAACTAGTGGTTGCAGGAAATTAGCATAAAGAAATGGAATACCTGCATTCGATTTTCTTTATTTCATAATACATACCACGTTGTTTGAGAATTTGATGCCACGTGATATTATGCCATATTAATATCTGATGTCTATATCATGTCACGTAACACTCTATTTAAATTTATCATTCTATTTACCGTGGTCGTATACGAAAAGGCGTTGTTCTGGAAAGAAAAGCAATACTAGGAAGAAGACATGAACGCCAAGAACCATGTGACCTATATTTCCCCAATTTAACATCTATGTAGCTGGAACGTCTTAAGTATGCGTTAGCAAAATTGGCTGAAATCATCTCGATAGAATGTATTAGCTATTTAAGAAATAGGCCGAAATTAGCATGGACGAAAAAACTTCAAATCAGAAAGCTTTGCTTTCTTCTTGGCTTTGTTATTCAAAGTGGTTATATTGGCAGTTGATTACCACCAATGGTTTTTGACGGACTAAGTGCAACAGGAACTGTAACAATTCCGATGAACCTAAGAAAAAGACAGGTGTTTGAGTAAATTGTTTTGACTAGCGACATGATGTATGTGTCATTTGGATTTATTCTTCCCCCACTGTATGCCTTGTGTAACGAAGCAGAGAATCAAGGGCTCATCACAGTAAAAAGCGCCAAGGACGTAATGCACCTAAAGGTGTAAAGGACTTATGAAAATGAGAGGTATAAAGGATTTACTACAGTGAGCGGTTATCGCCGGCAAAATATTTAAGGTTTTTACTGTTGCAATGTGGGTGAAAATAAATTGTTTTCTGTAATATTGGTAAAACCCGACCGTTATGTGAACATGTATGTTTATGGAGCACAGGTACACTTGAGCACCAATTGCTTCCGGTACATCAGCGCTTAATAGCTTTAATATCAAGAATGAAACTGTAATGTTTCAGGCAAAGAATATTCATTTGATATTTTCACAAAAAAGGCGTTGTTTTATTGTCTACTCATTTCTTTTACTATAGAAGCAAAAAGGGTGTTATACTCATGCTACGTTTAGCCACTGAAAGATCAGTTTAGAAATCAAAATATTTTAGCTTTTGTTTTTCACATTCCCAAAAACTTCGTACTACATCATAATTCTACCTAACATTTTCCGAATATAACGCACAATGTCGAATATGTATTTAAACCGAAAACTATCATACAGATGCCTTACGAATGGTACCCAAACTTTGATTAATAAGATAGCATCTTATCCTCAATTTTTATTGTTGTGATAATGTTTGAATTTCTAAGGTCACAGTAATGAAGGCATTTAATGAAAATATGCATTCAAGGTAAATTTGTTCTACCATACTTTGAAAAACTTTACTTGCGAGAAGCTTACGTCTATTAAAGTAGATTTTTACTGAGTTTATGCTATAAAACCGCTTCATATTTTAAATTTTACTAGTAAGAAGCTTATAGCTATAAAAATAGATTTTTACTGAGTATATTCTATAACACCTCTTCATATTTTAAATTTTACTAGCCAGAAGCTTCCGTCTGCGAATGTAGATTTTTGCTGAGTTTACGCTAATATACACCTTCATATTTTTATAGTGTGCATCAAAGGCAAGGGCAGTGAAGTCAAAAACATAAGAGCAGGATATCTGATGGAAACTTACTGAACTTATTTACCATCTTGTATTTCTCTGTAAGTTTGGAAATTTTGTATATGGTTGAATGATGTAGTTTGTAAGATGTATCTAGGAACTTAACGATCTTTGTAATTTTATACATGTCTGGCTACAGAAAAGCAGCAGTTGAAAATGCATTTCATAAGTTGAATATTTTAAGGAAGAGGGGAGGAGCAGTATAAGTAACAGGATCTTCTCGGTTGGCTACTGGAATTCGCATTTTCTAATTTGCGCCATTGGTTCCAATGACGACCAAAGACACCCAACACCGTCGAACGACAGTGGGAACCAATTCTTATAAGAATACTGAGCTCAGGCTTATCTCAGGCAAATAATAATCTGAATTCAACGCCTCAGAATATTCTTCCCAGGAAGGTCGTTTTAGTTGATTAGAATGCTGCTGCCTATTAAATGAGTATTCCTTTAAATTTATAAGAAGACTAAGCTCTTATAAATTTACCAGTGATCTGAAGAACCCTGGCAAAACGTGTTACATACCTAAGGTAAACACAAAAACGGATTTAAAGTAAAACTGAACAGAATCCCAAGAAGGACTTAAAATTAGATTTCTGCTTCAATTCCAAGAAGAAATCCTAATAGCACTAATGTATTTTATGACTGCAATACTTGTGTTGTTTGCATAGAATAAATCAACAATTTATGTTTACAATTAAATATTTTATTTTAAGATCTACTAAATCAGGTAATCACAAAAGTATTTTCTGTTTTTCGAGGAAACAAAAGAAAAACCTTGTAATGATTGTACTTGCGGAGAGGTACGGTTCTTTTTGCGTATAAAATCAGCTAAAATTCCAATATTTCCTGCGCATATGAATCAGTTGAGTAAGCAGTTTGATAGTGGAAAGACGTGCGATTACCATGGCTCTATCAGAGGAGATTTTTCGTGGGAGCTTCTTATACGAACTTAAACACGGTTTATCTTATGCAGAAACAACTCGTCGTATTTGATTATCATTCGAGGCAGTGCTGTGAAGGAACGCGCAAGTCGGAATTGTTTTCGAAAGTTCCGAGACGGAGATGCTGCCCTTTTAAGACATGTCGCGGATGTCTCCGAAAATAGCAAATACTTTTGTGGTTGTCATGTCGGCCTTGACACAGAAGCACAGAAATGGCTACTGAGCAGGACAGTAGCCAAACATGACAACAACTAGCCAATCACTTGGTGTTAGTTATGAAACCGTCCGAAGACTAAGCATGCAATAAGTAAGACATACAGTTTGTATAAGTGGTACCACAACGAATTGTTTGCAATGAAAAAACAACAACGTGTCTCAGCTTGTCTTGCATTGGTTTCACGTTATGAAAAGAAACCATTTTTGGATAGGGTACTCACATGTAATGATGAGTGGGTCCATTACTGTACGCCAAAACATTCCAGGCATTGGTTGTTCACGAGTGATTCAATTCCTAACACAACGAAACAATTGTGTAAAGTTTAAACTGTGTGTATGGTGGACTGCATGTTGTGTTTTGTAAGCGCGGCCGGACGATCTCCGCTGCAGTGCACTGCGATCAACTGATACGTGTACATGATGACCTAAACCCTTTAACCGGCCGGTCTGCGGGAACAAATTGTCGCCAAAATCACCCGAAGCTTGAACGCGTATTGTCTCCAAATTCCCTTCCTCTTTCGAAAAAAACTGGTCCCATTTCGGCGGGATTTCAGCTTTTCCAACATAGCGATTGCTGTCCCCCTTCTCACCTCAGCGGGTGGAAAGCAACCCTGTGACAGGGATTAACGATGCCATCAAGTGTCCTTTATGCTCCGTTCTATGACCCATGGCGAGAACAAGAAGGCCAGTCTCCTCCAACACAATTCTTGCTGAGTCGGTCGGAAGAAAAACAATTAAAGGAAAGAATTAACATGTAAAGACAGTGATGCCCACTACATTGAAAAAAAAAAAAAAGAAAACAGTTTTACATCCGCATACATTGGATTTAACCATAGGGGTTGAATCGTATGTAGACGGGAACACACGTTCCCCTCAACTTCCGTTATCGAGAACACCCCCTGAATTTTTGAATAAAGTTTTTCACATAACATATTACTCTTTCCTAATTTTTTTAATTTCAAAACTTTGTATGTATAAAATTTCAATATTAATTCAAAATAATTGTGTTCTATATTTTTCTAAAACCAAATATATCGATATGAAGTTACATTTGTTTTCATACCACTGTGTGTTATCAGTGGCGCATACCCGGGCAAAACCCATAAGGTCCGTCCCCTTTCCCCACCCTTCCAAAAATTCTTGTCCGTTGCTCAGATGAAGGAACAAAAATTACCTTATTCCAACGGATCCAGGAAAACTCGTACGCTTTCTCATGCCGCTGAGAAAAGTGCAAACGGCGGAAAACTCGTACACCCTTTCAAGTAAGGGGATATACACAAATTGCGTTTCGGTCCGAGATTTTGACAAAGTGTACGAGTTTTCCTAGCTGAACAAAATGGAATGTACCAGTTTTCCTAGGGATCTCAATGGGTATGTAAGATCAAAATGGCTCAAGGTTTATGTAGAACGTTTCTGACTCCTTTAATCTTGAGTTATGATTTTAATATCTCCCATGTGATAACAAGCAATAAAGGCTAATTAACAGGGGCTCAACGAATCGATATTCAGGTGCTGATCCTTTTAGAAGATTTTAAATTAAAACCTTGATATTCCGTATTTCTAAACATTTTATAAAACCTAATAAAAGGCACTCAATGGATCACAAGCCACCTAGGCCGCGGGCCCTTTTAGAAGATTTTAAGTTACAACCTAGAAATTTCGTATTTGTAAACATTTTATTGAACCTAATGAAAGACACACAAATGATTATTTCTCACCTATTTACAAGCCACCTAGTCCGCGGGCCTTTTGAATAGATTTTAAGTTGCAACCTAGATATTTCGCATTTGTAAATTAAACAGTGACAAACGGTATTGATTTGGACATGTCTGCTGTAGTATAAATTCCACAAGAGCCGTAGCTCTTAGATTATGCAAACGATGTACGTGTAAAAATATCTCATTCCCTTCGTCACCTTCCCCTTTAATTTTTTTCTTTAGTGAAGGAATGATGTTATTGCACCTTAATGAAAAAGAAACAGTTCCAACCCTTCTTACGAAACCACAGTATACATTTCAGGGAAACTTTTTTTTCTTTTTTCTTGTAGGGGGGGAGGATTAATCTCTAGTGGGCCTCCGAAGTGTAAGGGGTACATAGGATTCCCTACCACTCATTACCTATGCTCTTTTTCGGAAAACGATCACACCATATCATATCGGTAAACGGTAAAAATACCCCCGGGGAAAATAGCCCCCCTGAAAATACCCATGAAAATTTAAAAGCGGTAAAGGCAATGTTCCGGTGAGGCGCTTTACCGGCAACCCTGCCACACCTCTTTCAGAACTTGGAAAATTTCCACAGAAGAAAATTGCCACGTTTTTCATTAAAGAGTCAGGTACAAATTGCTGTTCCTCCGAAGAACACTTTGAATGTGTGACAATTTTTCCAGTGGGGTAGTTTTCTAAATTCCCTAGTTATGTGTGGCAGTTTTCCAAGGTACCTAAAGAGGGGAAGGAACTCTTTTGTTTGTCTGAATTTTCATGCGGGTTCATACGTGTTTAGGGCAACTGGCCACAAGAGTTCAAGGGGGGGGGGGCTATAAAGATTGCCGTTTCTGAACCTATATTGAGAACTTAATTGGGAACTCCAAACGAATTTCGAGAAAACGTTCCATGTAAGCCGAGCGAGAATTGTACTTTAATTTGAAGAAATAAATTGCCGAGGATTCGAGGTACACTTGGTTTGGGAGGGGCTCTACCCCCAACTTCCGTAATATTATATTCTTGGCCGCTGGAGTTTGTCAGTGTATCCAGGATGTTCCTCTTGAAGCGTCCGCAAGGTCCGTGGGCTGGGGGGGTTACCACAAAATGTTAGAATGGACGTAGAGCTGTAAACATCAGTACCATGTTTTATATAATGATTCTGTACACGACCACGAATTTTCAGGAGGGTGGGGTGAATTCAGCCCCCCCCCCCCCTCATGTGTCTAAGAGCTCTTCATGGATAACATCGAGGATACACTGACCGACTCTAGAGGTCCAGAATATAAAATTACGGAAGTTGGGGGTAGAGCCCTCCAAACCAAACACCTCGTATCCCTTTTACAGACTTCACCAACTGACCGGGGCAGCAGGGAAAGGCATACATAGTCTGCCACTAAACACAACATGAAGTATAGAAATTGCGAGCAAATTCCCTTACCTTGAACACCTGTTTGCACTCTAAACGGCCCAGAATATAATATTACGGAAGTTGGGGACCCCCCCTCCCAAACTAAGTGTACCTCGGATCCTCGGCAATGTATTTCTTCAAATTAAAGTACAATTCTCGCTTGGCTGGCATGGAACGTATTCTCGAAATTCGTTTGGAGTTCCCAATTCAGTTCTCAAAATAGGCCCAGAAACGGCAATCTTTATAGCCCCCCCCCCCCCTTGAACTTTTGTAGCCAGTTGCCTTAAACTCGTAAGAACCTGCATGGAAATTCAGACAAATAAAAGAGCTTCTTCCCCTCGTTAGGCACCTAGGAAATCTGCCACATATAATTCGGATTTTTTTTACTGTCACGTATAAATCGGAATATATTTGGAATTTGGAAAACTACCCCATTAGAAAAATTGTCACACATTCAAAGTGCTCTTCGGAGGAACAACTATTTGTGCCCAGCCCCTTAATGAAAAACAGGGCAATTTTCCAAGTTGCTGAAAGATGTGTGGCAGTTTACAGTGAACAGTTCGTTCTGGGGGTATTTCCTTCGGGGTAACTGTTACCGCTTTTAAGTTTTGAGGGGTATTTTCCCCGGGAATATTTTTTCCAGGGGGTATTTTTACCCACATCCTATCATATTATATGCAGAGGTTTTTAGGAAAGGAGTGCCTGACCCCAGTTCTTAAACAACCGTTAGAAATAGGAAGCTAAGAGATTTGGGCTAGAGTGCCCGATAGGAAAGTTACACGGAAGCGAGGTAGAAAGGGGGAGGAAGACACCCTTATTTATTACCGGGGGTCCAGTACTAGGAGTCTGATGGCTTAACGTGCACATTGACGCGTCCGTGAAGGGCTCGGGTTTAAATCCCGCCCGGTGAGGCATGAACGTTGCGTTTGTCTTACGGCACTGGACCACATTCTGATTTCTTATCTATTCAACACTGGCATGAGATCATTCTGATTTCATGCCACTGTTCCCTTCCCTGGAATCAGTGGCCTTAAATTTGGAACGGGAGAAAGCTTGTAGCCCATCGAGTTGCTCACGGTGGTCGTTAAACCTTCAATCAAAGAAAGAAAGAAAAGAAAGATCAGAATTATCGTTCTTTTGTTTTCGTTGTAATTTACACTTTTAGGACAAACGGCATAGTAATAACACAGGAAAAAGAACTCAGGAAGAGTCTCACATCTCTATAATACACTAAATATCTCAATTAAAAGGAACACAAAATTATGAGGGTCGTTATGAGTCCCAACTGGGAATGTTTACATGGAGCAGTCAAATGGACGATTATTATACGGTCCCTTTATATATTTGTGTTCAGTTCTCTGGGTGGCCAATCTCCGGTGGCCACTTCTCTTGCACCTATATCATCATTGTCGACTGTTATCATCCACTGTTGGAAGAAGGTCTCCCTAACTTTCCTCCATAACGATCTGCCTTAAGTCAGTCTTCTCCATGTCCCTCCCGCATGCTTTCGAATTTCATCTATCCATCTCCCATGCGGTCTCCTTCTGGGTCTTTTCTAGTCCTGTGGAGTCCAGTCTAAAATTTCAGTTCAGCGTCGGTGGTCCGTTCCTCTGGCAATGTATCCAGCCCATTGCCATTTCAGGGATTTTGCACTGATCAAGCTGTCTTCCACTCATGTCATTTTCTTCATTCTCGAGATCCTCTCCTTTTCTTTCCTGGTTATATTAAGCTTCTTTTCAGTTGTCCGTATTTTTTTAAGCCTTTATTCGTTAAGGTTCACGTCTCCACTCCATATGTAAGCACTGGAAGGATGCATTAATTAGGCACTTTTCTTTTAAAACTAAATAGCATATTGCTCTTTAAAAATTCACTGTTTCTTCCAAAAGCACGCTGATCAAGTTTTATACGCAGATTAATTTATTCATCAAAGGGACCATCGCTTGATATCTACTATATCGAAGGTGAATGTAGGTATCCGTTATCTCCAGCTTCTCCCTATCAATCAGTAATTCTTTATTTCTTGTAAAATCATTGTACATCATGAATGGAATACAGGATTACACCATACAATAGAAATCTGGAAAATGTGAATCCGTTTTTTAGTGTAAATATGGCATGGATGATAAGTCAGATAGTATCCGAAAACTTGAAAATGTCGTCGTCCTGGAGCGGGAATCAAATCCGCGTCTCCCGGATAGACTAGGGCGCTATTAGGGTGACGCGGGTTCGATTAATCAGGAAACGCGGGTTCGATTCCCGCAGCAGGACGACGAATTTTTCAAGTTTTCGGATATTATCTGACTTACCACCCACTTCGTATTTACAAAAAAAAAAAAAAAGATTCATATCTTCAAAATTTGCTTTGTACATCAGTTTTTTCTTCTGCAAGTTCATTTTTAATTCCACTTCTTCACTCTTGTCAGCAAGTTATTGGAACATACTCTGCAGTTTTGAAGTGCCAGTTCCAAAAATGACAACGTCTTCAGCAAAACGAAGGTGAATTAAATAATCTCCATTGATCTTTATCTCTTTGTTTTCCCAGTTCAGTGACTGCATGACATTTGCAATGTGGCATTAAAGAGTTTGGGAGATACAAACACCTGATGACTGATATATTGTTTCAAACATCCGATGACTGATATGTTGATATCCATTTACCACTTTTTCTTATTTATTTAAACATATCAAACATTATGATTGTAACAAAAATTCTGCTGAAAAAGCTTAGGGAGCTTTGCACGAGTTTCATGTGTAGCACAATTTTTTTATTGGTAATTGTCATTCGTATACAAAAATGAAATATCAAGCATTTAACGGAAAACGTCGTAAAAAGAGCTTGGAACTTTTTGTTCATGCAGGCATCTAAGGATTGATGTACTACTTCTCCTATCCCAATTTTAGAATGTATATTTGAATACACCTCACCTTAAAACTCCATTGTAAAAGCTAAATTTTGTTGAAAAGTCCAAGGCATAGGAATTTTGTAAGCGTTTTAGGTTCAGTCCGTTCTTGCTTCTTAATAACATTTGACTGCAAGTTCACACTTACGAGATATTAAAATTACTGAGTTTCTTCGAACAAGACTGTTGTGAAATTTTCAGAACTGTTCAATTTCCTTGTAACGCTAGGTAAAGTTCTGCCGCTCAGCAGAGGAAATGATCTGACTAGTTTTGTCGATTGCTTAGTTAAAATCAAGATATTTCTTAGTGAAATTAAAAATGACCTCTTGTTTCTAACAGACGTAAGAAAACAACACACATCTGAGTATTATCTTATTTTCAAGACGTGGGCATTTTTTTCTTATTTTCGAGGAGTGCGATTTTTTCTGTGAGCAATATTTCTGTGCGCATTCGTTATTCACATCGGATTAAACATAACAGACACGAGATTGTGCATTAGGAGGCGTAGGCTGTTTTTAAAATAAATGCAAGTGTTTACATGACTGTATTTATGAAAAATTAATCCTGTCTGATCTCGGGTACTGAGAACTGGCCACTGGAGAACTGGCCACCGAAGAACTGGCCACCGGAGAACTGGACACATTGCAATTTCAGTGCCATAAAATTGTTCTGCATAAACAAATTTCGTGTGGCTATATTCCCCACTACTTGAGCAACTTCTGTTCATAATTTTTTTTTTAATATTTCATTTTCAGTAAGAAATTTAGACATTTCCAAGATTTTCGGAGCTAAGACTAAGCGGAGAACTGGCCACCGGAGAACTGGCCACAAAATTTTTCCGTTGCCACGTCTCCCCGAGATTGGTTATCTGACACACATAAAATGTCCGTAATTTCGTATTTTCTTATTCACGATATTTTTCTATAAACTACTACTAAACAAATTCTCTGCGAGTATGAGCAAACCCAGGAAACTTGTCGGGTGGGAGTGGGAGGACTTAAAACCTAAAATATGAAGAATTTCTGGTTCGATCGGGAGATTTCCAGCCATTAGAAGCTACAAAGTAATCGAATTGTCTGAGGGCATCTGCTGCCTCAGGAAACTAGTTGGGGGGAGGGGGGCAATACCAAAAGCGTAAAATATCAAGTATTTCTCATTTCTTTTCCGATCGGGAGTTCTTCAGCATTTACAAGCTGCAACACGACAGATTTTCTCAGCGCATGTGCACTCTCTGGAAACCTGTCGGCGAGATGGGGTTAATACCGAACGTGTAAAATATGAAAAATTCCTCGTCCGATCAGGAGATTTTTGGCATTTACAAGCTACAACTCGACACATTATTTGAAGGCATGTGCCTACTCCTGTGTATGTGGAGGGGATGGGGGGTAGAAACCGAAAGTGTAGAATATGAAGAATTTCTCGTCCGATATTAACTATTTACAAGCTTCAACTCGACTAATTTTCTGTTCTGAGCGCATGTGCCTACGCAGCAAACCCGTCGGGGCGGGGGGGGGGGGGGGGGATTTCAAAAGTGTAAAATATGAAGCATTTCTCGTCCGATCGGCAGATTTTTGGCAATTTACAACTCAACACATTATTTGAGGGTATGTGCCTACTCAGCAAACCTGTGTGTGGGAGGTACCAAAAGTGTAAAATATGAAGAATTTCTCGTCCGATCGGAGATTTTCAGCATTTAGCAGCTACAACTCGAGACATTATCTGAAGGCATGTGCCTACTCAGTAGACCTGTCGGAAGGGGGGTAGCTTGTAAATGCTGAAAATCGTCGGATCACACGAGAAATTCTTCATATTTTACAGTTTTTGCATCCCCCTCCCCCCGACAGGTTTCCAGAGTAGGCACATACTCTCAGATAAGATAATACGTCGAGTTGTAACGTGTAAATGCTGAAAATCTCCCGATCGGACGAAAAATTCGTCATATCTTACACTTTTGGTATCAATCCCCCCCCGAAGGGTTTGAAGAGTAGGCACATGTCCTCAGATAATGTGTCGAGTTGTACGTCGCTTGTAAATGCTGAAAATCTCCAGATCGGACGAGAAAGTTTTCATATTTTACAGTTTTGGTATTACCCCCCCCCCCCCCCACGACAGTATGCTGAGTAGGCACATGCCGTCAGAAAATTTGCCGAGTTGTAGCTTATAAATGCTAAAAATCTTCCGATCGGACGAGAAATTTTTCATATGTTGCACTTTTGGTATTAACCCCCCCCCCCCCGGACATGTTTCCAGAGTAGGCACATACGCTCATATAATGTGTCGAGTTGTAGCTTGTAAATGCTGAAAATCTTCGGATATGTCGAGAAATGTTTTATATTTTACACTTTTGGACCCCCCCCGACAAGCTCAGATAATTTGCAGACTTGTAGTTTGAAAACCCTGAAATCTTCTGTTGAAATGTAGATCATAAACATTTTTTATAAAAAAATTACATTAATTATCGCAATTAAGAAAAGACGAAATTATGGAAACTTTATATGACTCAGATAACCAACCTCTGGGGTTCGTGGGCATAAAGCGGTCAAAAACGCAATTTTTATACGACCCCTTAAAAATTTTGTGGCCAGTTCTCCTGGTGGCCAGTTCTCCGGGTGGCCACTTCTCCTACACCCGTCTGATCTCGCTCTTCAAAATATGTAGGTTCAAAAAATCCAACTATGGGCAACTCGATATTAGGCTTTCTGATAAGCATAGCTTGTAATATTATTGAATTATAAATAACATACAATGAATGATAGTCTGACTGGACTTCTGCAAGGATAGCGCGATTTTTTTCTAGCAAACCATTTTCCATCTCTGTGAATCCGAAATCATATGTGTTCAAAAGAATTAGACCAACTGTCTTCGTACAAAGCATGCTGATTGACAACCGACCAACTATTTCCTCCTGTTAAATTAAAGAAAATCGCTTTTGTGTCTTGTGTGTTTTATGTACTTTTTATTGCTCACACTTATATCTAACTATCTGTTCTCACTAATAGTTCAAATCGTTGCTGTTTTCATTTAAAATAGCAAAGCACTTTTGAAAAATCCAAAAATAAAGTAATTTTTGAAATTTAAATTTTGTTTTCATTACCACCTAATCAGAAATTTCACGTAAAAAAAAATCATGTCATATTATTTCAATTATTTTTAGGTTGCTGTTGCAAACCGAAAAATCAGTTTCACAGTGGATTTCCTATTTCTTTAAATAAAATTGCGTTAATTAAGTATTTTGAAATTAAAAGATTGTGTTCCCGAAAGTAAAATTTTTTCTTGCCAAGTTGATTACGGAGAATTACTGAAATACTCTAAAGTTTTCCTTAAGTTTTAATTGTCGCATAACTACAGTTCAAGCTTCGTGAATTTATCTTTCCAAGACAAATGTAGAAACTGCAATGACATCCAAACGTCTCTCCTTTTAGATTCAGTGCCATTGTACGAACCCTTTTAGCAGGTAATCAATCAGAAAGGATTAGTGTCAACAGTCCCCGTAAACGAGCAGTTTGAATAACAAAGCAAAGGGGGAATGCAATGTTCACTGTTAACCGGAGTTCGAGGTCACTCGGGTGAGCTGGGCAGTGGACAGATTGCGTACCCCGAGTTATTTCGTGCCAGCCGCTATGGGCCACTGAAACGTACCCCGAGTTATTTCGTGCCAGCCGCTATGGGCCACTGAAACGTACCCCGAGTTATTTCGTGCCAGCCGTTATGGGCCACAGAAACGTACCCCGAGTTATTTCGTTCGAGCCGCTTAAAGGGTTAATAAGAAGGAAGCCGCATTGGTCTACAGAAAGGAGTTCTGCTCCTGTAAGATAACTCTCATGTCCATATCGCTTCATTGACCAACAACACTATAAAAGAACTTTGGTGGGAGCTTTCATGTCATCTAGCTTATCAGATATTTCTTGTTCAGACTATCACTTATTTCTTGTACTCGAGAATCATTTGCGTGGACAGGACTTCTCCAACTTTGATGAGTTACATGCTGTCCTCCAAAGCCTTTTCTCTTCCCGTGAGCTCGCATTTTTTCGCAGAGATACATGAACGTTGTTTACTCTTTGACAGCACGTTGCTAATCATCAAGTTGATTATTTTGATGAATTAACTGCTTTTCTACTGTGTATGTGTTATACTTTGTTTCAGTCTCAGAAACCAGCAAATACTTTTGTGGTTACCTAATACCTTCAATCATTGAAATATTCGTGGTGCCATATAAGAAAGATATGTTTTAAAACAAATTTATGTAACATCCATTTATTCATGATCAAAAATACATCGTGCATTAGCAGTTCTACGAAACAATTTCGTTGTGCTTTATCCACTAGTTAAGCCATGGTTAGGACAGCATTTTTCGTGAAACATGAAAGTGAAATATTATTTTAAATAATTCCCCATCATACCACTCTAAATAACAAAAAAGCTGCGGAACCTTTCGCTTACTGGTATGTATGAAAGTGGGACATATGAGATGTGCTTCATGAAGAACAATCGTTTTGGCCTATGAAGCGAGATATCTTATAGTAGTTTTCTCAGCAACCTTATGTGTCCTTCTATTTGTACAAAGGTGCACTGGTCAAAGTATTTCTTCTTTTCGGTGTATGTTTAGATTTTAAGCGTACTTTGTCAGTTCTTGCTTAAACGAAGTTATCAGCCTCGCAGTACTCCCCAGCTTTTTATTATGTATTTCTACCCAAGATATCGTCATTGGTCATATTACAAAAGTTTCTCTTTGATATCCGTCGGAGAAACGTCTTTGAAGTGGAGCTCTTGTAGACATTTAGAATTCTTACATTTACAATTTTGAACAGCGAGTAACAGCTCCCTAAGTGAAATCTGTAACACATGTAAAATATGTTTTGCTTGGTGCTGTGCGGAGTCATGCAAACTTATGTTACGAATGCGAAGCTGCTGTCTTCGGTGATGAATCTCGTTTCTCTCTGGGCGCTGACGATCGACGGATCCGTCTGGCGACATACTGGTGAGCGGGCGGATACGATCTTTGATCTTTTTCGCGAACACCCCACAGCCTGTCAGAGGAGCATCATGGTATTAGGTGTTACTATGCAGATCAGCAGGTCACCTTTTGTCCGCATCACGGGTACACTGCGAGCTGCACAATACGTGAGCGAGATACTGCAGTCCATTTTGATATCGTTTCTGAATGGCCTGCAGCACCCCATTTTCCAGCAAGATAACGCTCGTGTACACACCTCTCTGGTCTCTAGACTATGTTTGCAAAATGTTCAAACGCTACCATGGCCAGCTAGTTCGTACGATTTATCCTCAATCGAAAACCTGTGGGATCATATAGGACGTCGCCTGCAATTGAATTTGCCTGCTCACAATCTCGCTCAATTATGGGAGCATGTCAGGCGTGCTTGGTTTTATGTTCCTCAGTACGATATCCGTTAACTGTGTGACTCATTGCCATGCCGTATTGCTGCTTCTATTGCGGTTCACGGCGGTGCAGTCACTTACTAAGGAATACCAATTGTGCTGCATTATCTCATGTAATAAACATTGTACGTCGCTGAAAATAGCACCAAGGTGAACCCTTGTGTATTCCTACTTTCATGCTTAAATTCACTTCTCTATCCTGACTCCTTCTAGGTGGAGCAATTTCTATGCCGAGTAGTGTGTACACAGCAATATCGGCTCTACCAAAAGCTCGAGTAAAACAAATTGTTTCGTGGACAGATACCACTCACGCGAGTTTTGCAGACCTTGTGCTGAAAGCGGGCATAGCTTTTCTGTCAGGAGGTGTATATGTAAATCATATTTTGGGGCGATATCTCTGCTGATATCACTCCGATTTTAATTGTTTTCTATTTGTGAGTGAGCGTTTCGCTTGCGAAACATTTTGCAGTTATTTAAAAAAAATTTAAGCAGACATGTGGCCTTAAGAGTGCGTAATTTCACGTGTCCGTTTGCAGCATATTAGTAACAACATCTGAGCGTCTATAAATCCGATTAAAAAAATCCTTTTTCGGCCAGATTCTCCTAACTATCAAAATATTTCTTGTACATTTATTTCCAAAAACAGTGAATAATATTCCCGCTAAGGGAGCAAACGGCGTATTAGTTTTTCTTATTATATCTGCATTTCAAAGTCCTATTTCAAAAATATTTTGAACGACGTACACTATTTACTATGTGGGACTTTTCTTCCGTACTCACGGGGTGTTCAGAGTTCTGGCGCTCGGTGGTGATAGTGTACATTTCTGTTCGATGCAGTACCTCTGCTTTTAAACAAAATCTATGAAAAATTCCATTTTTCACAGCAAACCGTTCGTTTCATTAAAGGTCGGAATATTATCTTTTTAAAATAGTCCACATTTTACCCGCCAAGGAGTAAACGACAAAAAAACCTTTTTCTCGCTGTCTCTGTTTCAGATTGACGTATGTAAAAATTGTTTTTTTAATATATGTAGCATTTGCTGTGTAGAACTTTTCACATTTTTTCTACTTTTCCATTATTAAAATTCTTTTGCAAGTGGGCAGAAAGTTGGATATGTTTCCTTTATATCTTTTCTTCTAGATGTTGAGGTAAAATTATCTTTGTCTCTGATATGATTTTTCAACTAAGAGAATACTTTTGAGCGCAATTTCTTCATTTTTGTAACAGTGCTAGTGGGGAAAGTACCTTATGCTAGGTGTTTTATCGATAGTATAATTTCAGTTTTTTTTTTTTGTACTTTCTGTAAGTACAAAAAAAAACTGTGTTCAATTAAACACGAATAAATTTTCAATGTTTTGTTCTTGCTGGAAATAATTCAAAAGACATGCTCATTTCAAGCGAAAATTCAGGCTCATTTTTTTGGTTGTAACTGCTCCTATTCCGATATCATTGAAGGTGAAGGAGCCAATACTTTACATTGAAAGACAATGTTCTGAAATATTTTGTAGATTTAATACATAGATTGTGTTAAAAATTGTTAAAAAAACAACCTGCAACCGATCAGATTCAGATCATATGTAGAGGATTTTACGAAGGGAGTATCAGGTCTTAAATAACCCTTAGAAATAGGAAGCTAGGAGATTTGGGCTAGAGTACCAGATAGGAGAGTGACACGGACGCCCTTATTTATTACCGGGAAGCGAGTACCCGGGGTCCGACACCTTAACGCGCCCATCCAACGTACGGCGGTTATTTAGTATTTCGAACCTGAGGTTATTCCCATGGCACCCGCGGCTATTGTTCACTACTGCAACAGATGAATTCCACACAATTCGGCAAACTGCCAAATTTTGTAGAACTAAAAGATTACCCCTATACTAACAGTGAAAGTCTTTGCTGCCTATATATAAACTAAATGTTTATGAAAAAATACTGCAAATTGTGTGAACTGTCATTTCGAAATTTTAAGTTACAAATCAGTTCCAAAGGAAAATCCATCTGATGTTCATCTTGTAATTTATATACATAAATCTTTTAATAACTTTTAGATAACCAATAGATAAAAGAATATTAATAAAACTTCATTCAATGATATTATTTTGGCTTATTATTTGGAAACTTTAATGTTTTCCAGTAATGATACGTGGATGTTAAAATGATAAAACGGCCTTTAAATTCGAATTTTAGAAGTTTCATGTATTTAAAAAAAGCAGCCCAGTCTCTCTTTTATCACGTGAAGGTATTAATATTTTGTGTTTAGAATTCCCATTTGTGCAATATAAACACTATAACCCAGGTCGGTTATATTTCTAACCTGAGCGCACCCTGCGCGATGGCGTAAGAGCTGGCATGCTGCCATCTTCGGCCTCTATGAAAGATAACAATACCTTATATGAGTACCAGTATCTGTAAGTTACTATGTCATCTAACACTTAAATAGTGTCTTCGGGAATTTTAATTACATCGCTACTCCCAAATATATATTCGGAAGGAAAAGTTTAGTTTCTTCAAGAATCGGAATCAGTCTATCTCGCAGAAAAAATTAAGTACAATCATCACCTGCAAGGGAAGAATTGTTTGATTATGCAAATGAACACCTCAAATATGGAATACATATTGTACCTACAATGCAGCTGCTTATTGTAGAAACAAATTATTGTATTTGATCAAAAGAAGTCATTATCAATTTTCCGGAAATCAAACAAGAAAAATGAAAAAGAAGGTATTATTTTTGGGAAATGTTAAGCAGATTTTAAATTAAATGTGCTTAGCCGGATTAATGTATAGAAACTGAAAACGTTCCAGCAGCTGTTTTGACACAAAAAAGAAAGCTTTAACAATGTTAAAATTACAATATAGCTTACATTTCTGAGAAGGTATTTCACCACAATCCGTCTGCATCTTTTAAAATCATACAAACGCGCAATTTTTTGGTATTTAAAAATATTATATTGATAAAAAGGAACTTCAATACATTTGTTGTGATTCTGAATAGTCACACACAGTCAAAAACGTACATTTTAACCCTTCTGTAATTGTTAACTTAGCCCAAGAAGATTTAGCTCAAGACAGTTGAAGCATATGTATGGCGTCATAATTATATATACCTTTTCACAACCTCCGGTCCTGTACCTAACTTTCCCATGTCCTCTTGCATGCTTTTAGCTTTCATGCACCTACTAACCACTTATTCTCTTTCCGGGTCTTCTTCTTTTCCTCGATCTTCGGTAAAATATTTTTGTTGTCCTATTTATGGCAGTTCTTTTAGCAGTATGTCCGACTTTTCGTTATCTTCAACAATAAAGGGTGACTTCTGCAAATCACCTAGAGGCCGTGCAAATTCAAAACACTGGTGGAGCAAGAGATTCATCTCACTCTTGACTTACTTTTCGGTCGGCAGTGTTCATCAGCAAACACAGACGTTTTGCGAGTTCTGGCTCAGAATTGTTTTATATTTTTCACAGAAAAACGGAATATCCAAATTACTGGTAGAGATAGAAACGTTTTGAACGTTTTAGAACTAAAATGGTACAAATGATGTAGGGCCGATATAAATCTTAAATAGCCTCCAACTATTAATTACAATTACGTGCAGAAATCAGCAGAAATAATGAATTTTATTAATTGACAGCGAATTTCTTTATGTGATGTATGAAATAAACTAATGATTTGAATTAAATCTTTGAAACAAACAACATGAAAACTTAATACCCTTGTTTATTAGACACCCCTAAAATCAGGAAAGCATTTTCGAAGAAATTACCACCAAAATCAAGTGCCTTGAGTGAATTTCCCAAGGCAACATTTTATGCTTAAAGTGTTCGCATAGCTTCTAATATAACTTATGAAATTCAGTCTAACTCATATTGTATCATCATCAACATCATTGTCAACAATTATCAATTCACTGCTGGACGAAGGTCTCTCCAAGCCTCTTCCACAACGGCCTGTCTTGTGCCAGTCTCCTCCATGTTACTCCCGCATACTTTGGAATTTCATCCACCCATCTCCCATGTGGACTTCTTTTAAGGCTTTTCCTGTCCCTTGGAATCCAATGTAAAATTTCGACTGTCCATCGATGGTCTGTTCTTTTGGCAGTGTGTCCACCCTATTGCCATTTCAGGGATTTCACCCTGATCATTATGTCTTCCACTCTTGTCAATTTTCTGATCCATGAGTTCCTCTTCTTATCTCTCCTGGTTACACCAAGCAAGCACCTGTCCGTGCTTCTTTGAGTTGTCTGCAGTCTTTGTATGTCTCTTTTAGTTAAGGTCCACTTCTCTGCACTATACGTGAGAACTAGAATGATGCATTGATCAAACACTTCTCTTTTATAACATAATGGCATATCGCTCTTGAAAATTATGCTGTTTCTTCCAAAAGCTCTCCAGAAGAGTTTTATACGCCGATTAATTTCTTCATCAATGTGACTGTCACTTAATATCTGCTGTGCAAGATAAACATACGCATCTGTTATCTCCAGCTTCCCTCCATCAATCGATAAATCTTCATTTCTTGTAAAAGCAATGTACATCACTTTTGTTTTCTGAAAGTTCATTTTTAATCCCACTTCTTTACTCTTGTCAGCAAGTTCCTGGACCATACTCTGCAGCTGTGATGGTGCAGTTGTAAAAATGACTACGTCATCAGCAAAACGTATTGTATATTGAACTAAACCTAAGAGATTGATAGCTAAGCCTCACACGTATTGTGAAGCCAATAAACTGCAGAATGAATTTGTGAAAATTGTAAAAACGTTTGTAAACAGATTATGGGTATAGTAAATGCCGAAGTGAAAACTGACTCTCGGTTTAGGAATGGAATGTCGGCGGTCGTCTCTCACTCTTTTGTGAAGGACAGAAAGTTTTCGAAGTAAGTGACGACATCGTTCTGTTTAAGATAATTATATTGAAAAAAGGAAAAAAACACTGGCTTGCAAAAATTAAGGACCAGACAGTTTTTCGAATGTAACGTCGTCCTGAAGTGCTCCACATCGACTCAAATCATACCATAAGATCCCCAAGATGTAAGAATATGGGACAAGTGAGCAAAACTGTCCAAACAAGGAATCCAAAGGATTCAAAGGCACTTTATTGAAAAGGTAGCTTCGAGCACAAATGGATAGAAGACAGAAACGTCCATGTGATAGGCAGCTGCCAAGAAAAATCCAATCTTTAGTAGGGGATATGATCACCCCTGACTGCGTTGCAGGATTTACAGTGTCTGTTAATGCTGAGGAAGAAGTTGTCAAGGAGCTGTTGAGGCAAAACGGCCTATTCCTCTTGTATCGTCAATTGCAGCTGCGAAATCGTTGCTGGAAGCCGGTGACGTGCTGCCAAGCGTCCCCCGAGAAGGTCCCACACGTGTTTGATTGGGTTTAGGTGCAGGGACGATGCTGGCCAATCCATGCGTTGAATATCTTCATTCTCCAACAGCTCTGCGACAGCCACTGTACGATGAGATGTGGAGTTGTCGTCCATGAAGAGGAACTCAGGATCCACATTACCTCTTAACAGACGTACGTGAGGTAGGAGAACCTCGGTACAATAGCGGACACCAGGAACTGAACCTCCTTGGAAGATATGGGGGTCAGTACGGCTACCAAGCATGATACCGCCCCAAACGAGAACGCCGCCTCCTCCAAACCAATCCCTTTCGATGATGTTGGAGGTGTGATTGCGTGTTCCCTTCTCTCTGCAGATGTGTATACTTCCAGAATCGAAAGTCAGACTAAATCGGCTCTCATCCGTAAAGAGAACTCGACACCATTGCTGATGTATCCAGTTCTTGTGTTCCTGGCCCCACAGAAACCGCCGTCTCCGATGAGCAGGCGTTAATGGCACACATCGTACTGCTCGTTGTGCAAATAGACCACTTATGTGCAGCCTCCTGGCCACAGTGAAACGTGATATTGGACGTCCAGTTGTCTGTTGCATGTGCCTTGCAATTTCTCCCGCTGTCCGCCGTCTGCCTCTTTTCGCCTGCAGGGCAACATACCGGTGGTTCGCCGCCGTGGTTTCTCGTGGACGAGTACTGCTACACTCTCGGACAGCTTTTTTTGTCGTTTGAAAGGATCTCTAAGCTCGTGAAACGATGCTGTGAGTGATACCGAACTCCTGGGCCACTCTAAGCACACTTCGACCTTCGTCCAACTTCCCAAAGATGGGACCTCGGGAGAAATCATCCAGATGTCGTCTACTGGATTGTTTGTTGGCCTATCACACGGTGGCAGCAACTCGACGTCGTTCAAACCGATGTACACCGTGCAATAGCTTTCACCGAGTTGCTGAGCGTACACCACCCGTGTGCTATATACCCTTCCGATAACACCCCCCCACACACACACACAGACACACACTACGTCATGCTGCATATATTCGCATGCCCTACAGTACCAGACCCTAGTGTATCTCTTAAGTGTTTTTTCGGTCCGTTCTGCCTACTCGTTCCGCTGCTATGCTTAATTCTTCTCTTCGTCCTTAAGTTTTGCACACCAGTGTAATATTTGAATCATCAAAAATGGGCTACATCAATTTTGTGTGGTATTTTATACAGTCCTAGTTGGACATTTAAAATCGAAGAATACTCTGCGGGGTGACCGAGAAGAAGATTGCAGAGGCAGGAAGTTCCTCGGTTCGCCAGGTCATCCGAGCTGTTAGGAACGATAACGCCAGCCTCCATTGTCATAAGGAACAAGGGTTCTGTCGTGGATCGACCTCACTCGGACCTACACCTCTTCAGACTCGTTAATCCAGTACTAAAATGTTTTGGACGACGGAAATTAGATCGACTACATAGAATTTTCTTTCACACTAGGGACAGAAACCGAAAGGAAATTTTTCAACAGAGTTTCAGTACCCAAAACCTAAATTGAACTGATTTAAAGAGACATCTACAACATCTATTCAAATTACTGAAATAAATCGAATGTGCAGCTCAATAAAGTTGATGGGCTGATTGATTACTGTAATCACATAACCACACCTTATTATTTTCCATCTGTGAAATTTGCAGAAATGTGGGGTACGGTCTTAAAGCTTCGATTCTCTTGCGATCGGAAAATTCGATTCTTTTCAGGAGCAGAGCTTGAATTCGCAGGGTGAAATGGAAAGGACAAGTTCTATACGTATGAAGGAAAACACCCTAAAAGGTATTACACCCTAGCCAGAGCAGAATGTAATATTTTTAAAGTATTAATTATTTTAACATTGTGTAAAGGCATCTTCGCAAATTTTTAAATCGTGTAGTGAAAGATTCTTTCTTACGGATTATATTGTGTTTCACACGAAAACTAAGTTAAGCATCTTGCCGCTCCTGGATTAATGGCAGGTAAATTTGCTATTACATCAACATAATACTTCGTATGGATCGGGCTGTGATGATGTTCTTTAAACTTTGTGTCACTTTATGAACTTTTTATCACCCCAAAATATCCTTCACTTGGGCGATTATCCATTTTACGACATGATACGTCAGTTCTGGGAACCGCAGTGGTAAAGCGCTTGGCCAGAGAAATTCGATCAAAACATGGCCTACCAGATTGATTACACAGAAGATCTTAAACATCTTATCGATTTATAAATTTGGGAACCTTGTTTCGCAGGCCCTGGACGAGAAGTACCCCAACCTCACCAAGTACGCCTGCACAATTTCCCACATACCTTAATTTGAGTAATGTGACGTTGAACTCCACTAAAAAACTGCCTTGGAAAATGGATACACCTTTAATTATCCCTATAATCGAATACATACTTTCAAAGTTATCCCGAAAGCTTGGAACATTAATATGGCTTTAACACCGCAAAAGCAGGATTGTGTTACATAAGATAGTTAGGCCTATCTATGGGTTTGATACAAGACGCAATAGGACTGAAAACTTGTAGTTTCTGAAGGAGACGAAGCAACTTAATTACTTGACAACCCGGGACTTGCTACTATATCAGTTGATAAATCAGATGAAATAATAATTCTAAATAGGACCGATTACAATGCTAAAATGTCTGATGCTGTTTCAAAAAACCCTCACATCATCATCAGATCGGATCCTACGGCTGCCACCATTTCTGCCTTGAAAAAATTGAAAACCCATGATTTTCTTTCTCGCAGCATAACCCGAAATATGCGCAAACCTAATGTACCCGGGAAGCCAGAATTAAATTACAAAATCAAGTTGCATAAAGACGGCCAACGTGTAAGACCATTAGTTTCAAGTTATGGAAATCCATCTCGGCCGCTTGAAAACCCCTGGCCATGTTTCTGGATCTTTTGACCTTGGTCCATCTCGAGTTCGATTCAAGCACCGAACCGAAACAAGACCTTTCAATCTCTTGGTGTGCCATTCATTTGGCTTCACTGGATGTTGCATCTCTTTACCCAAATGTGCTAATTGCGTTGGCACACGAAATTACTGAAAACAAATAAAATGCACTGGGGAATTTATCAGCGGCAGAAACTCAGGCTGTCTTACAAACACTTCACCTAGTTGCC
Organism: Macrothele yani; assembly: GCA_039090855.1. Taxonomy (NCBI): domain Eukaryota; kingdom Metazoa; phylum Arthropoda; class Arachnida; order Araneae; family Macrothelidae; genus Macrothele; species Macrothele yani. The sequence goes on along the minus strand of CM077033.1, from coordinate 78,364,324 downwards.
CAGCGTACATTCTTCCTTTTCAACGATGTTATGTTCCGACAGGAGGATGGTACACCCATGGGCTCTCCGCTCTCCTGGGTATTAGCGAAAATTATTTTGCAAGCTCTCGAAAAAAGTTATTACTCAATGTCATTTTTTCTCAGTATTCTACATTAGGTATATCGATGATCAACTGATCTTCTGGACTCATTTCCTTGGGCGTCTAACTCCTTTTGATGAAACTATGTCGTCCCATTTCCCATTGTTAAATTCAAACTGGAGATTGAGATATCTGACTCTTTACCATTTTTAGATATCTTTATCCAGTGTCACCCGGTGTCTCAGGATTTGAAATTCTCAGTACTCCGGCATCAGCTTCTGTGTGCGTTTCTGTGCAATGCATCTTGTATCTCAGGATATATCGGCGTTAGTTACGTCTCGCCGAGCCTTAATTTCTTCTCAGTTAGATATCATTTGGTATAAACGACTGCTTAGGAAACTGGAAGAAGGGACGTCATAGTGTGTTCATGCACGGCGACCGCTCTCCCACAACAAAGTCTTGTTGCCCAGCAAGACGAAAGCACTCGCTTTTCCTCGCCACATGTATATGCCATGGGTTCGGATCCACTGGCGCTCCAATGCAAACAACACGGTTCCACAGACACCAACATTGGAACCTCCAAAAATTCTGGTCACGCAGAGGAACTCTCGAACCGACGGTGAGATTGTCAGGCTGACGTTGACACTACATACGTGGAGAACCCTCATGCGGTGGCTTAGTGGTGTTGTCACCAGTGAAAGTCCTCTGAATACGTGGTGACAGTAAATAAACATTGGATCACCATCAGCGGAGGTATTAGGTCGGAGATCAACACATTATTCCCACTAGTAAAGCCACTATCGTGCAGACCATTTGCGCACAGTAAACTCCCCAAATCGCGACTTACGCTATTTTACACACTTCTTCGTGAAAACGTAAATGTACTTACAGGTACCCATCCATTCGGACAAGTACCGCTTTCAAGTATTTATACTGGAAAAGTACTGGAACTAATCCACTCCTTGAATGTGTATTATATATAAAAAAAATGTTTGAATTAAAAACTGTTAATTAATACATTCTTCAGTTTCTTTTACTAATTGGTTTATATGACGAATTTTAAACAGTGAAATTACACAAATACCGCTATGATCTGCCCATGCAAACTTTTATTGCCTCGAAACGAAACAATAAGTAGTTGTACTAGATCAGTGGATTAATAATATTAGAAATATCGTTAGATTTTTAATTCACGTCAACTACATAGATTCAAATAAATGTTTTTGCAGTTCTTAGTTTAAAAACAAGGGACACTGCTCCATTTCAAGAAATGAATAGCAGCTTCCTCTCTTCAGTAAATTCAGCTCATACATTTCATAAGAAAACGTAACATTATGTCATATTATTTATTCTCTTAATGTCCTCACGTGAAGCAGATTGACATTGCAAGACACAGCCTGCCGAAAATGAAGTTATACGGCATCTCTCATTATACGTCAGGGGACATTTTGATAATCACCTTCTCGGCTGGTAACAAACTGAAATCGGTTCAGTTGTGCGATTTGCCCAAAAAAACCAAAACAAAAACGCGTCGCACTCCCAAATTCTGAATAGCCATCTTCTAGCACGAAATTAAGAAACGGAGAGAGAGAGAGTTGTTGCATAACCAAGATTTTAGAGACACATCGAATAGTGTTTTCCTCTAATCGAACCTTTTCAAAAAGCCCATCTGTGTGCTGCTATGTGGTTGCCCACTCTCTGCGATTCAGGAGTCCGAGTTTACGTGATCCCATCTCTTTCGGACTCTGTGAAAGATGCAGCGGGTGAGGTGTGTAACAATCCGTTTCACACTGTTTCATCTGGCCCTTAGCCGCACCGGTCGCGCAGTGGAATAAACGCTGGCTTATGACAATTCTTCCGGGTTCGAATCCCGGTGAGGCACGGACATTTTGCTTGTTTTACGGCCCTTGCTCTCTAACTTCCTTGGAACCAGTGGCCCTATATTAGGGACGGACAACTGCTTACACCCCACCGACTTGCTCACGGTGGTCATTAAACCTTCAATCAAAAAAAAAATATATCTGGCCCCTAAAACTTCCTTTATGAATGTTAATTTTGTCTCCACTCTGATATATTTATTGTGACGGAAAAATTTTGTTTCCTCAAAAATGGAAAGCCGTCTAAAGTGGCGGAATAAATCACTTGATTACATAAATTTAAAACCAATTGGTTACCGGCCAGGGAAGAACTGCCGGATGATGAGAATCAACATCTCCAAGCAGTGTTCTTAGTAGAGGCCTAATTAGGGCGTGATAGACGGGGATGCTATCCAGCGTGTAGCCTAGGAGAGGACAAAAAAATCATTGCTTGCGATCTGCTTAAAATTGGAATTTAAACTTTTATAATCGTTTCTTGTACACTTTAAAATTGTATTTCTTCCTCAACATGTTCAGGGAATGCAAGTTGCTTACATTCAGAAATGAAGAGTCAGTTGTATTGTCCGTCAAACTAAAATAAAACCGCGACTTTTGTCGAGAACAACCTGGCCCGCAGTTTTTCAATTGCTGGATGGATTTTGTTTTACGGTTTTCTAGCTAAACTTCCACATTTCGAGTTGGTTTTCCAAACGACGATATATGTCACTACGCTAGTGTTTACACCTGTGCTCTGTTATTATGATCTCTCCTCCTCTCTTCTAGCACTTTCTCGTGCAATCTGTGGTAGCTCCAGTGTGTTGGGTAACGGTATGTGCTTCTCTGAGCTCATAGTTTCACGTGGAACACGTTATAGCTTCGTGTTTTGCATAGTGTGTGTGTTTTTTTTGACGGTTTTGTGGTGCGGAGTGCTGAATTCAGATAGATTTTTCCCGGCTGTGAGGATAACAATTTTGAGGGGGCTGAAACGTATTGACTGTTTATAAAAATGTAATAACAATTTTAATATTTTTATATCATCATCATTATTGTCAACAATTATCAATCCACTGCTGGACGAAGGTCTCCCCAAGTTTCCTCCACAACGGTCTGTCTTGTGCCAGTCTCCTCCATGTCACTCCAACATACTGTCGAATTTCATCCACCCATCTTCCATGTGGTCTTCTTTTGGGTCTTTTCCTGTCCCTTGGTATGCAATATAAAATTTCGGCTGTCCATCGATGGTCTGTCCTTCTGGCAGTGTGTCCAGCCCATTGCCATTTCAGGGATTTTACTCTGATCATGATGTCTTCCATTCTTGTCATTTTTCAGATCCACGAGTTCTTCTTCTTATCTCTACTGAATAGACCAAGCATGCAACTCTCCCTGTTACTTTGAGTTGGCTGCAGCCTTTGTATGTCTCTTTTAGTTAAAGTCCACGTCTCTGCACCATACGTAAGCACTGGAAGGATGCATTGATCAAACACTTTTCTTTTAAGACATAATAGTGTATTGCTCTTGAAAATTATGCTGTTTTTTCCGAGGGCTCTCCAGGCAAGGTTTGTACGCCGATTAATTTATTCATCAACGTGACCCTCACTTGATATCTGCTGTCCAAGATAAACGTACGTGTCTGTTATCTCCAGCTTTTCTCCAATAGTCGATAAATCTTCATTTCTTGTAAAAGCATTGAACATCACTTTTGTCTTCTGAAAGTTCATTTTTAATCCCACTTCTTTACTCTTGTCAGCAAGTTCCTGGATCATACCCTGCGGCTCTGATGGGGTAGTTGCAAAAATAACTACGTCGTCAGCAAAACGAAGGTGGGTTACATAATCTCAATTAATCTTTATCCCTTTGTTTTCCCAGTTCAGTGATTGAAAGACATTTTCCAATGTGGCATTAAGGAGCTTCGGAGATATGGTGTCACCTTGTCTCACTCCCTTTCCAATTTTTATGTGTGTCGTATTTTCAAACAGCTGAATCTTTGCACTTGCATTTTCATAGTTGTTATTAATAATATTAATGTATGCATCTTCAATACCACAGGATTTCAGAGCCATTGTAACTGCTGACGGTTTCACCAAATCAAAGGCTTTTTCATAATCGATAAAAGAAATGAACAATGGAAGTTCATATTCCTACGCTGTTTCAGTTAGTTCTTTTAGTACGCGGATATGATCTATAGTGCTGTAGCCACTCCTGAATCCTGCTTGTTCTTTCGGTTGAGCCATGTCCAGTGTTACCTTAAAGCGGTGTGAAAGAACTTTAGTGAAGATTTTCTAAAGCACTGATAGCAGGCTGATAAGTCTGTAGTTCCTGAGATCCTCAATGTCACCTTTTTTAGGTAGCAGGATCATTGTAACGTTCTTGCAATCCTCAGGAATTTTCCTTTCATTATGGCATCGAGTGAAAATTTGGGCAATTACTCTTTTGATTTTTCCACTTGCTTCTTTTATGATGTCTACAGTAATTCCATCTTTTCCTGGAGCTTTTCCCTGCTTCATGTTCTCGATTGCGTGTGCAACGTCTGCTGGGAGGACTGGAAGAATTCTGGTACTGGTACCTTTCATGATGTCTGGAGTACATGTATCATCCCTTTCATATAATGTGGAGCAGGAATCTTTCACTCTTGTCAAAATTTCGCCTCTATTTCTTGTTACAGAACCATATTCTTTTCTCAGTGCCATAATCTGTTTTTTTCCCTTACTATGATGTCCCTTCGCTATCTTTAGGCTTTGATAGTTTTCAATTGCTTTCCTCACTAGTTCACAGTTGAATTTCCTTACATCTTCTGGGATACTTTTTCGTACCGTCTCTTGCATAGCTCTATATATTCCACTTTGTAGGTCACATCTTTTTTAGTTGTCCTCATCTCTCTTCTGTTTTGCATCAACATTTTGGTTTTTCCTAATAATTTGTTCACATGCAACTTGTTCTTAGACCCAGCCAATTTTGTTACTGTTTCCATAAGACCTTTGGGTATTTTTCTGTTAACTTCAGAAATATCCACTTCTTCCGATGTTAGGCCTTCTAAAGCAGAGAATCTGTTCTTCAGTTCCAACTTAAAGGTATTATGGTGTTTTTAAGGTTGGTAATGTCAATATATTTTGTTTGCTTGATGAGCTTGCCACGTTCGAGTTTAGTGTTAGGGTGCATCTTACATCTCAAAAATCTATGGTCACTACCTGTGTTGAACTTGTTTAGCACACTGCAGTCTTCTATGACGAATGTTTTGTTACACATAATAAAATCAATTTCACTTGTCGTCCCATTTGGATGTCCCCATTTCCATTTCCTGTGTGGCTTTTTCTTGAAAAAGGAGTTCAAGATGAAAAACCCTTCTGCCTCTGCAAACTCAACGAGAGTATTTCCACGCTGGTTTCTACTGCCGTGACCGAATTTACCTACTGAAGTTTCATTCTGTTGCCGTTGCCCTATTTTTGCATTGAATTCTCCCATAATTATCTTCAAATGCTTCTGACCTTTATTATTTAGATGACAAATTTCCTCATAAAATTATTCAATTTCTTCTTCAGGATGACTTGTGGTGGGGGCATAAATTTTAATAATCTGAGCCTTGTATCTTCTCGAGAGTTGGATAATGAGTCGTGCAGCTCTGTCAGAGGAACTGTCAACTTCTACAACTTTATCCTTCAGTTTCTTGTTTATTATAAATCAAACACCACAAGTTCTGCCAGTATCTGTCCCACGATAGTAGAAGAGATGTCCACTTTTCAGTTCAATGACATCTTCTCCTTTTCTCCTTACCTCAATTAGTCCGACGATGTTCCACTTGATCCTTTGTAGTTACTCTTCCAATTCAAGAAGCCTTGAATCATAAGATAGGGAGCGTCCATTATACATAGCCAAATTCAGCATCAGATGTCAGCCTAGTCCGGTCCTCCGGTGATTCTTAGAACCCTGTGCCTTAATGTCGCCTTGGCTGCTGCCTTGGGCAGGTACATTCCAGCTGCCGGAGATTGACGGCCAAGATTTAAGTTGTGGAGTCATTTTGGAGGGGTTTGACCATAACTCACTACCCTGGCCAAGCAGGTTAGTGAGGTTGGGATAGCATTTCCTGTAATCCCGATGGTATAATTATACCGCTATTGGCGGTCGTCAGAGCCCCTTTAGTAGGAACAAGATGCACCACGAGAAGGCGGGGTTGACATTTTTCAAGGAGAGTGTGTGATCTTACGCATCACCTGACCTTACATCCCTATTTATATATGCATTAATGTATATAAGAAATTTTAAATGAATCCTTTTGCTCGTGTAACACAAATGCTAATTCCAGGAAATCCACACATACAAGTTATTAAAACTGTAGAAAATGTATACCTTTGGTTTCATTCAGTAATACACCACGGATTTCACCATGGGGTGGTGTAAAATTTTAAGGATTCTAGTGCGATAAGGATGTACTGGAAAAACACCAAGAACCCCCCCCCCTCGCCCCAGACCAAACCTAAAAAAAACATTAGGAGTAGTAAAAATATAAGGAACCCTTTTATTGTTTCCTGAAAACGTATGGTGTAAACCATTCCCCTCCCATTTGGTTCCAGCCCCATTAGATTATGGAGATTAGCACATACTAGTAAAAACAATACAAACAAACTAACCGTTTGGATGCCAGTTTGAGTTGCTTCCACTCAATCTGGCATCCAACGGTTAGTTAGTTCATATTGCTCATATATTTTTCAGTTTATAATGTTGTACAGAAATTACCTTCGCCTTTTGGGTATGGGATGTTTTTCGTTAGTTCTCGAAAATCTGAGAAACGTCTGCAATAAATAGAACGTTTGTTATAAACAAATATCATTTAGTTTTTCTGAAATTTGTGTTGCAAATATGTGGCATGTTATGTGAATAAAGTAAATAAATCCAATAAACAAACTGAAAATATGGTATACAACTTGAAATGCTTATTCCGTATTGAATGGTGTAACAATTTATAAAACATACAACGATAAAGTGCCGAGCTTTCACACTCCAGGAGGCTTTCTCAAGGCCAGTGAACACAAGAATATTTTCCAGAACAACGATAATTTGAATTCTTGAAAGCTCGGCACTTAGTTGTTGTATGTTTTATCAATTGTTACACCATTCAATACGGAATAAACATTTCAAGTTGTATAATATTAAGGTGTAAGTTCCATTATTGTAATTGAAAATATGTTGTTTGATAGTAAACAAAAATGACGTAATCGTCACATATACAATTAATCCACCCAGCTAAAATTCATGTAAACTGCAAATATGTAAGATTTGCGTGTTGTATCCGAAACCAGTGACTCTGATGTGTGGTAAAAGCAAAGAGTTAGTAACCAGATAAGTAGATATATTAAAATACCATTATTAATCTTAAAAACCAGAATCGCAGTACTGGTCCGTAAACACAGAATTGATTATCGCTGCGGAGAACGGCAGAATTTTAGGTTACGTTACTGAGAATGTAGGCTATTTTTAAAATATTCAAAAAGAAAAACAATCCTATTCACATTTTCTTGGAGCGTCGATCAACAAAAAATGAAACATTTAATTTTCGAAACAAAAATGAAATTGACTGCCGGTAAAGATGCGATCATCATTAAAACTTTAATTCCTTAACACGACTGGAGCGTGGCCTCGCCGGCGATTGAGTTAAACCCTTTGAAATGGCCATGTTATAAGTGTTCTTTATATGATGTTTTACTGAATTAGAATATATATAACATCGAGTTGCTGATCAACATTTTTTTATTTTATTATTATTTTTTTTTGTTATATAAAAGGATTTAGGGGATGCTTTCTTTTACTTTTAATTTATTTATCATTGTTATTTTTATTTAAGGTGCCTTTGGAAGGTAATTACAGCCTCCAAACACGATAGCGGCACCATTGATAATACCATTATAGCTGAGCATTAAGAAATCAAAATAAATAAAACCAATTTTGAAAAATTGCGACAAGAATTGGTTCTAAATAAAAATAGTAGCAAAGAGGTGATTTACAAGAAAATACAAAATGTAACTTTTTTTTTTTTTTTTTTTTTGGGGGGGGGGGGCAGTTGGTCGGAGATCATAATATTCCCCTAAAAATGCCTATGTTTTGTTTTAATGTGATAGTATTCGAAATAAGTATGCACAGCTAAATGCACTTGTAATCGTATTTCTTAAATCCCATTTACAGCTTTAAGAAAGTGCTTATTTACAGTTTTACAGAAATACTAAATATTTTTTCAGCTTTCGATTTAACACGAATTTTATAAGTTATTTAATATTCGTACCACTCTAAAAACTTTAAGAAATACCTGTGAAATGCTGCGTGTCGATTGTGGATAAACAGTTTGCACGCATTCTGGAGAAGTATGTTTTAATTTTCAGATTTGTTAAATGATCCTTTTAGGTGGGCATTTTTCATTTATTACAGAGATTAAACAGAGCTGTATATCTATTGCTAGTATACCAAAAATATACATTTTCTTACCAGATCAGATACTGACATGAAAGGTAAAAATGTGTTGTAAAATATGATCAAGTCATATTGATATTGAATGTGACTTCTGTATATTTCACTACGGAACGGCTTCTTACTTCGAAGAAAACGTCGATATATGTATTTTTTTCCAACTCCGATGACGGACTCCTCGGAATAACAAACTTCACACCTATTGGCCGTGGTGGATTAAAGTTCAATTCTCGAATGTGGCATGGGCGGTTTGCTTTTTCCGCTCTTTGTCTTCTCTTTTCCAAGAACCCAGGGATTCTAAATCACGCGGGAGGACGCTTAAAAACATATGAGGTGCTCATAGGTATCGTTATTCACTCAAACAAAAAAGAAATAGTAAATCTGTTTGTGACTGCTTTCACTACATGGATAATTTGTGTTAATATAGGCAAAGCTGCACTTGAAGGAGACAGGGGGAAAATAAATCGATTTTCTGTAAACTTCACATTCTTCCCTATCTGACTTTTAATTCGAAAATACTAATTCAAGACTAAAGCCAAGAAACATAGAAGCAGAAATGCTTCCATTACTGAGAACAAATATTTGTATACTTAAAAATTAATTGTTGTTCATTCTATTCTCTCTATTTGCTACTACGTTGTTTTGTTTAAAACCAGCGGCAAAAATATTCCAAATAAAAACGTATACATTGTTTTTATATGGAATATTTTTGTCGCTTGCAAAAATTAAGGACTAGACGGTTTTTCGAATGTAACGTCGTGCAGAAGTACTCCACATCAACTCAAATTATACCGTATGATCCCCAAGATGTAAGAGTATGGGACAAGTTAGCAAAACCGTCCAAACAAGGAATCCAAAGGATACAAAGGCACTTAATTGAAAAGGTAGCTTCGAGCACAACTGGACAGAAGACAGAAACGTTCATGTGATAGGCGGCTTCCAAGAAAAATCCAGTCTTTAGTAGGGGATATGATCACCCCTGACTACGTTGCAGGATGTACAACGTCTTTCCATGCTGATAACGAGGTTGTCAAGGAGCTGTTGAGGCATAGCGGCCAATTCCTCTTGTAGCGCTAATCGCAGTTGCGGAATCGTTGCTGGCGGCTGGTGACGTGCTGCCAAGCGTCTTCCGAGGAGGTCCCGCACGTGTTCGATTGGATTTAGGCGGGGACCTTGTGGGCCAATCCATGCGTTAAATATATTCACTCTCCAACAGCTCTGAGACAGCCACTGTACGATGAGGCGTAACTTGTAACGTTGTCGTCCATAAAGAAGAACTCGGGACCCACAGCACCTCTAAACAGGAGCACGTGAGGCAGGAGAACCTCGGTACAATAGAGTAAACGACCACTGTCAAACTCTCGAGCAGCTGTTCGTGTCTTTTGAAATGCTCCCCAAGCTCGTGAAACGATGCTGTGAGCGATCCCGAACTCCTCGGCCACACAAGTCACACTTCGACCTCCTTCCAACATCCCAATGACGCGACTTCGGGTAAGTTCCTTCAGATGTCGTCTACTGGATTGCCTGTTGGCGATATCACACGGTGGCAGCAAGTCGACGTCGTTCAAACCGATGTACACCGTACAATAGCTTTCACCGAATTGCTGAGCGTACACCGCCCCGGTGCTTTATACCCTTCCTACCCTCTCCCCCTACGCCATGCTGCATATATACGCATTCCTTACCGTACCGGACCCTAATCTATCTCCTGATTGGTCTTTCGGTCCGTTCTGCCTGCTCGTTCCGCTGTTATGAAAATTTCTCCTCTTCGTCCTTAATTTTTGCACGCCAGTGTATATATGGACCTGCTTGCTAATTTAAACACTACTAGTTCATCTATGGTCTACCTATATTCAGCGTTTCGTTAAAAATTTCATATTCTTGTCTTTCTAAAATAATTTTCGGGCCAGGTAAGTCTTCGTATTGCTGTTGTTTGCAGCTCAGGGATGCACAAACATAAGAATTCGGCTTTTTAAAACGAAAATTATTCCAATGTGAAAGCAGCGTAATAATGACTATGACATAGTGCTTACATTAAATCACCAGACACGAGCGGAAACGAATTTAAAAAAGAGGAAAAATCCAGTATCTAACACATCGGTTATTGTCATCTGAACCATATGGTAAATGCTTATAAAATAAAATATTTTTAATATATATTACTACAAAAGAAAGTACAGTTCCCAAAAAAGACATGATACAATCTATAATTTGTTTCCGGAGATTTGACTCAATGAGGTTCTAGAAAAAACACCAACATTTTAGTAAAAGTACAGATGCAGTAAACCTCTTTGAGATATTCCCATTATGCACAGAGTCACCGGAATGTGTTCATGAAGTACTAGTATTTTACTTCCAACAGAATGCTCTTCTAGTTATTCATTTTTAATTTTCTGTATCATCAGTATCGGCCATCCTCTTTTTAGTGGTGTTTCTAACAGTCTGTCACAGTGCCCTGTCTTGTAAGCGATTAACTTTCAATGCAGCGGAGCCTGCTATAAATTATCAATACCATTTATTTACAGTTAAGTATATTAGTTTCGCACCGGCGACCCGTTCCTCTGGAAACACGTATAGACATTGCCGATCCTGGATTTTACTTCGTTCATGATGCCATTAAATCTTATAATTTCGTTAATCCTTTTGTTTTTCTTTTAATCTTTCTCTGTAACAACGATCATGCTTTTCGTGATGTTTCTCTCAGTTTTTGTAACTTCTGTATGCACTTTTTTAATTAGGTTCTCGTCGCTGACACATAAAGAAAAACAAGAAGGATCATTTGATTAAAAACTGCTTTGAAGAAATCATGGAGAAATGCTCTAGAAAATTGCTCCTTTTCTTCAAATGTTCTTCAGCTTCACCTATGTTTTATTTTCTCCTTTGGTGTGATCCTGGCTTTACGATATCAGGCAAATCGATTTATAAGCTTCGGAATCAGAGCCATGTTTTCCAAATCGCTGGCCAGCATCACCTGTCTAAGCATCTTAATATATAAAAGGCTAAGTTGCAGACGTCGTGGATTGCTTTTTAAGTCGTCATTACAACAACCAAGGAACAAATATTTGTGACGTAACTATTAGCTTTTCGTGTTTTCGTGCAGGTGACATCATCACCTACACTCACAGTTCACGCGTATATCACTTTGTTTCGTTGTCATAGCAACAAAGGACACAGCTCCTGGTGTGATGTCATTACATCTTAATCATTCACACATGACGTCAAAGATGAATTACGGCACAGGGTCAGCTCTTTAGAAATAGGAAAACTACTTCAGAAATATTGGTTCTACTTTAAATACTTTTGATATGCTTTATTACACTGTTTACCAGGAAATTTATATTTTAGTGTTCACACCGTGAGATCCGTAACTGTTCCTGTTCAAAGTTTGTTTACATCTTTTTTCTCTCGTTCGAAGTTAGAACTTTTATTTCTAGTGCGGTGGAAGTGGAAGAATACAGTCCTAGGATGTAAGACGTTTATTATTTATGTATTTTAACATACAAGATTGTTTTTTTTGTATACATTTTCCTCGTAAAAATTTTAATAGCCGTTAATACTTGTAAATTTATGTAATTTTAATATGTACTTGCGACGACGTGGATCACTTTTAATTCAGTAAGGCAAGGACGAACGTTAGCGTCCTTCGCGAAATTTATTGCTGTTTTAAACCACGCCCATGCCACGTCAAAAATATTACCTCCTTCATTAGAGGACGAGATTGAAGATAAACGCCACAAAGCATATCTGCCACCCTGGTAGCACAGCTGTCTAAGCGATGTCTTCTGCTCATTCGTCCGAGGTGGGTCCGGGTTCGGTTCCCAGTGAGTCATGGATGTTGTGTTTGTCTTACGGCAACGGGTTTCTCCTTTCCTTGGAACCAGTGTCCCTAAATTAGGTACGGGCGACTGCGTATAGCCCATTGAGTTGCTCATGGTGGTCGCTAAACACCCAATAAGAAAAAAAAGCCTATTGCGATCGAGCAAGGTGCGAACATTGCACTGGAGTCGAAAGAAAATATGTTAACTTCCGAAATCCTGAACATGCCAAAAAAAAAAAAAAAAAAAAAAAAAAAAGCAGCACAGTTGAGAGAAATTCTGCAATTCGACGTTTGCGTGATCGTCGTAGTATTAATTTGACGCCGGAACATATTGAAGCTGAATCTCAGCGCATGACAAATGTACATATTGCCGAGGCACAAAATAAGACCCCCGAAAAAAGGAATGAACGCTGCGCTCGAGAGTTTCAGAGGACGTTAACGAACGGACAACAAGAAACAAATGCTACATGTAATGTGGTTTTAACCACATAGACGACGAAAACACCGTAGCGAGACACTCATGTGATACTCTTGAGCAAATTTGTGAATTTTGTAAAACCAAAAACTTTGCCGAAGAAAGACCTTCAGATGGCAAATTTTCTAAATGTTGCTAAAAAGGAGCAGTAAAATTAGATCCAATTCGCACTTCCACATTAATTGAACAACTTATGATATCAGCATGAGCATTCAAAAAAATTATGGTTAACATATGGTCGATAAATAGTTCTCTTGCATTTTCATGGGCCTTACAGTTTCAGCATAAATGGATCAATATGTCACCTTGCAGGAGCATTGCATACCTATAATGGTGATTCGCGGAAATACGCGCAAATGTACATATTGGATCCCGTGGAGGCTGTTGCCCAAAGAGTGCAAATGTGAGAAAATAGGGGAGTCAATAAAGATCTGTTACAAATACTGAATACATTCGTGATAGAAAATAATCCATTTGTGGAAGCATGTAAAATCCTTTGTGAAGTTGAGTAAGAGAGTATTCAAGATGCTCAGATGAATAATGCATTATTATACAATATAAGTTAGACTGCATTTCATAAGTTGTATATAAACCAGGGGAACACATTGAGCATAAAAATTTATCTGGAAAGCTTACTGAAGGCACTTAATAATGTTAAAGGACAGTTAGCCATCCAAATGAAATATTAAAATATTCCATCTTTTCAAATACAGTTCCGAAACAAACAATGTTGTACGTGACTTCGGAATTCGTGTATTTTGCTATTAATTACTTTGAAAACATTATTTCCTCTGTATTTAAATAATGTCTAATAAACAAAGAAGTCACGAACTCTTTCTTACGATCAATTTAAAGATTTCATGAAAAACTTTAATATATTTCATATACCATAGGAAGAAATTCAAAATCAATTTTTAAAAATCATTATATCAGCCAATTTATACACATATTATATTTGAATTAATAATTGCAGGTCATGTAAGATTTATATTCGCTGCACAACATTATAATTTTTATAGTTCTAAAGCGTTCAAGACGTCTCTACTTCGTTTAATAATTTGGAGATTCAGATTTTCTGTGAAAATGTAAAACAAACCTGTAATCATAGAATTAAAGTTCTAGAGAATCTATTTCTTATACGTTTAAAATCATCATAAAATGTTGCAACATTTAATTGAAGGGCTTTCAGTATTACATTACTAAAATATTTCTAAAAATGAAAGTCACATAGGTATTTTGAATTCGATGATTCTTGCTGTTATGTATTTTTTTAGTGGTGTTCCTTTCAAATATACATATTGTAAAAGGTACATGAATAAATAGGAATATCTGAGCTCTTTCGATGAAATGATGACTAGAAGGACAGCAGTCTTATTAGCGGAATGATTTCGTTTGAAGTGACTAAAATTGAGAATGGGATGCCCTGCAAATTCGAATATCATTGTTTAACCTTCTAAAGGATAAAATATTCCGTTAACATTATGTGAAATAATTTTTTTTTCGATATCGTCCCTAGGTTTATAAACCTGTTCGCTTTATTTTGGAAAAGTATTGGGAGAAAAAATAACCTTTGGTACTCTCAAATCATTACGCTTTGTCCATTAGTAAAATTCACCAAGGTGTATTTTTCTCGCAGAAATTCATTCATGAAAAAAATACTACACGGTTTTTGAACACTTAAATATATCTTTTCCACCTGTGATTTATATATTTTCTTCGAAATATAAATCAGTATTAAATGTTTGCAATTTTAAAAATATTTATGCAAATAAAAAAGATTTTCTTTTCACTACATTGTGTCATTTTCACTTCGATTTTGTGCTCCGCAGAAAATAAATTAATAATCATGCAAATAGTAGAAGACAGTAGGTGTTAAATAATTGAATCTTCTGAAAGAAAACTTATGTGTTATTCTAATCTTGTCAAATGCTAATCATTTAAAATATCTTGTATACATTTGTATATGCGAACAAATTGTAGAAGTCAGATCGCAATAGAAATTGTATGAGGTTCACACAGGATGTTCGGATATTTACGGAGACACCTTCTTGTTTTGTGTACGAGAGTAACTTATGATACTAAGTAAGGGAGTTTTCTGTGATGATAATAGAATACCCTTGTGATCCTGTGAATACAATATCCCAGATTAATGTTGCCTCTGTCCTTCCCCAGTATGGTGGTAGAACAGTATGTTTTGGATAATATAAAACGTGTGACTCCAGGAATTTTAAATAGCCGCCTTTTATTGGCAAATAAGGTTTCATGGGAGTATATTTATTATTGAATTTCCACAAAGTTAGACATTTTTTTTCTACAAATACCTTTAGTGGGTAACCCAGTACTTGCACTTATTTGGTGCATCATTCTCCTTTTTCTCTTTTTTTTTTATTTTTTACTCATATGCTTCCTTTAAACAGACCATGGCAACTTTTCTTGAATATTTTGGTATCCGTACTTATCAGTTTATGGTGTGTGGCAGCCGTTTAGTTGCTTGTGTCAGATAAATACACTGAGTTAGCTTTGCATTAATAACACATAACTAAAAACGCGTAAGTCCACCTTTCTCTGCAATCTTTCCTCACAGAAGCCTAGTAAGAGATGCTACAAAGTCTCAAATATCCTCCCTGCCTAACTTGACCCATGTCCACTGCAGCAACTCTGTCAGTTAATCCTTATTCTGTGAAGGAGGATCAGCAGTCTCCATGTTCCGTTCTAGAATATTCCTTAAATGTTCCTTTGCGTTACAGTCAGGAGATCTCGGGAGCCAAGGCCATATGGGAACTCATTGTCGTATTCATCCATTCCCTCCGTAGTTATACAAACCCGATGACAAGGTGCGCTGACTGGAAGCTGTGCACCTTGTCATGGAAGCAGGTCCCTGTAGCATCTATGATCCAGTGTTTGTTGGGGTTGGATCCAGGGGTTGCCAGAAAAAGCTCTAGAGGCCGAAACGCGATTCTCACAGGCCTGTTGAGCCCCAAATGTGCAACTAGGGGAAACAGGATTTCATGTTGCTTACTGTAGACTCTAAGTGGGCAGTGCCGTGGTGTAGCATGAAGCAGGACTGACTACTTCTTTCTACCTTATCCATCTATGGAGGGTGCATTGCCGACGTTCCTTGGGTCATGCTAACCGAGGCTTGCGATGACTAATCCTTATCAAGGGAAGCCTCGTTGTTTTTCGGCTATAAAACTTCAGGAAAACCAAGATACGACACATGTTGTACGTACAAGAGCTTGCTGTCGTGAAACACGACATTTGCATCTAGGATTAACCACGTGTGGGTGACCAATGAGTAACTTTCTTGTCGATGTCCGTGCATGGTCAAACGAATCCAGGTACACCAATCGGTACAATAGAATGGGAGCAGCAATCAACTGTGGCTATTTCCGAAGTACGGGCATCTGTCCTCCGTGTCCCAACTACCTGACAAGGGTCAAACTCCATAAGTCGTTACTGTTTAGCGTTTACGGATTACGTACAGAGGATACTTTTGAACAGTTTATAGTAGTCGCACATGACGTTGATATTACATGACACTTCGTTATCGCTCCAAATATGTAAAACAGGGGGGTGGGGTTCCAAATGCAAAGCCAGCTCAATGTCTCCTTTTCTTTTCAAATAGAGAACACAGAGGAAAAGGTAATCGGGATAAAGATGAAAATTTCCTTTGAGAAATCACAAAACAAATTTTTGAAATCTCTTATGTAATCAGATCTCACGCGCTCATGAAGCACTTTCCAACTGGTCCAATACCATTTACTTGGCTTTGATTTTAACGTATCTGTACATTAGCTATCATGTTACATAGCACTATGAGTTATCAGGTTTGTTGAAAGACAATGCACGATAACTTTATAAATCAGGATCATGTATCTGCACTATCTAATTTCATGAGAAATAAAATTATTTTGCATTTAGCTAACTTCCAAGTAACACTTCATCCCTTCGCATGATTTCTGTGTTTTATTACCCAATATTCAGTGATTTGGATTTTATAAACCTCGTTAGTATATGTTCTAATACACTCACGGAAAATGACATTTGCGCACCAAGAAGAAAACATGCTACAACCGCGAAACTTTGCAAATAGCTAGAGCGCAAGCTGGTATGCAAATGATCCACGTTTGGTGTAATTGCGCATGACAGCAAACCCTATGGTGGCGCTATAAGCACGAACCTTCAGCCTCATAAACCAGCGTGTAGTTGGTGCCCCATGAAAGCGAAAAGCACCGGCCGACGTAAGCAAAAGTACAGAGTGAGAAGAATGTTGGGTAGACGCCTGAGACGTCGATTTACGCAAATTACGGAATTTGAGAGTGGCCTGATCATCGGACTGAAAACCGCAGGGTGGTCGGCGCGCCTTATATCGTACCAGGTAGATCTTTCTGACAATGCCGTCCGACTGTGCTGAGAGCAGTGGACGCATGACGACATGGCCACGGGCGGAGTGGATCGGACGAACTAGGAGGACCACCTGCAGAAATGATTTACGGATCGTGAAGTAAGCACGAATGGATCCCAAGGGGACCCGGTCTACTCTACCGGTAGATCTATCGGTTCTTGTGTGACTACGACCCATTTCCCGACGCATCGCGGAAGCGAATCTGCGATCCTAGCACCCCTTATGTGTGCTGCCATTAACACCGGAACATCGCCGGTTCCGTGTGCAATCGTGCCAGGTCAGAGCGACGTGGAACCCAACAGAGTGGTGACTTGTACTATTTAGCAATGAGTGCCGCTTCGTTTTGAGTACAAATTATCATCGTGTGCGGGTGTGGAGGTCCTCGGTTCAACGGTACAATCTGAACCTTGCTATCGAGCGCCAAACCTCCCCGACTGCAGACATTATGGTTTAGGGAGCCATTGCCTGCGATAGCCGATCAGCTCTAGTAGTGGTGCTTGCATATTTGTCGGGTCAACGATATGTGGATTAGATCGTACGGCCCCATTTGCTCCCATTCCTGGCCAGGATTTCAGGTGATATTTACCTGAATAACCTGATGGGTGACACGGCTCAAGTTGCCCAGAACTGCCTACGTAATGTTTAGACACTTCCATGGACTGCCTGCGCACAGGGCATGTCCCCCATCGAGCATGTACGGAACCAGTTGAAACGGCATCTGCCTCCGTGCCGCACTTTCCAGGGTTTGGAGCACTCCGTCCAACACGTATGCCGCAGGAGAACATCAGGCGTTAGTTCGCCTCCATGCCGGATGTACTGTAACTGTCGAATGTACTAAAATAATAGGAATGCAATGTATTTTCTTTATATACAACAGTTTCTTCTGGACAACCAAACAACTTGCAAACAACCATCTTATTCATTCCGAAAAGCTTCGCTAGCTATAATTCGTCTTTGCATTCATAAAACAGTTTTGCTATTTTTAAAAGCAATAATACAAGGGTTTGTGTTAAAATATTTTTCTCTTTAAAGTGATCTGTACTATATATTTTATGCCATATTAGCCTGAACAACAGTGAAACCTACAGCGGAGAGTTGGCATTTAACACTGGATCAGTTCTAACCTTTCCAAAAACAAGTTTTGTGACACTTCTTACAAGAACTGATAAAATTGATTAATTAGTAGAAATTCTGAACTCTAATAATTTAAGCAGGGTTTTCCAGTTACATGTTAAAATACTTTTACGAAGCCCTTATATACATGTATCTGAGAATATATTGAAATAAAGAAAATAAAAGAAAAACTGTTATCCGTAAAGTAGAAATGTTGTTTCTCTATTGCAAAGGAAATGGTGGATTAACAAGAATATCAATGCCCTGCATGTCAAAATAAATTACAACACAATCAGACCCTTGCTTCTACGAAATGAACTTCCTTTTTGAAAGAATATCAATTAAGGGAATTAAGAAGTCATTTCCTACCCTAAAGTAGGGATTGCTGGTTTTCCGACTTCCCCTTACTTGAAATGTTGCTATAGTGATACTAACACGATGGACGCTTTAGAACTCGTTTATCCCTCGGACAACAATGACCACATTACGCACGTGCGATTTACCTCTAAAAGTAGTATATCCAGCACACACATGGTACGGAACAATTGTCTTAAATGTAGCTAGGCCCTACAGCGTCAACAATGTTCCAATTGTTTTGAAAAGGCGGAGATCGAAATCGGCCGCAGAGGTGTAACAAACGTTTCTGACGTCACCAAAAAGAAAACTAAGCACGTGGTACCGCTTTCCTGCCGGAACCCTTGTACAAACCCACAAACTCTTTGCATAATTTTTCAATTCCTGTTTACTACGGAATCATTTATTATTTGAACTTCATTTTCATGAGTTTACTATTTTAATCAGTGAGCTCGCATGAATCAGAATTGAAAAAGCGCATCCAGGAATATGGGTAGCACATGAGCTATTACTTCATATGTTATCACAGTCAAGAATTAAGTTCATGACATATAAATTCCAGCAAGCGATTGAGACTAAGTTTTCTTTATTTTTTTAAAGATAGTGCATGCTAATTCGATAGTAATCTGAGGAAAGAAATTGCGTCTCAGAAAGATAGAAGTAATAATCATAAATTTTAATGTTTAACATTATTATAAACTTTTTCCTCAAATCGAGACATTCAGAAGGATGTTTAACGCATAAAATACAAGGTCTCAGGTAATTGTCATTTATCAACGTGAGCAAAAGTAGAAGCAGTTCAAGAGAGATGGAATCCCAGTCAGAAACGTATGATGAAATAAAACAAGAGAAATCACTGACCGTTTTTATTGTAACTTGTTTTTCCAAGTACATAGGGAAGAAAATGAAGATAAACCATTGTTTATTTTATATACTTAAAAGGAATGCAGTTTTTATCCAAACTGATTGATTAGAAAAAACAAATTGAGAATATTTCAATGGAACACTGTTCTGCCTGAAAAAAAATACAGTAAATTCTGCTGCTGAGAAGCGGACAAGTATAATTTTCTAATTTGCATTTTAACATCTAATTTAATTTTTCGTAGGAAAAGGTAAAGAAGACATGATAATTGAACCTGAAAATTCTGCAGCACCTTTTTTGTGTAAATATTTCGAAGCAATTTGGGTATCTTGAAGAGAATTGGATTCTTATGCGTTGATCTCAACTATATAGGACGATTGTTAATCCAACAAAACACATGATTTCACTTATTTACCTAAAAATAATTCTTTAACAACAATTTTCAGGCATTTTGCTGAAAACCTGATCCGCAAGAGCTTCCGAAAATGCGTAATGCACTACAAAGTTTACGAACAGATCACCTTATCTGTGCAATTGGTGTTTTCTACGAACTAAAACGTTGCTGTGACGTGGCATGTTTCCGATTCTGAAATGAATGCCTGTATCACACTCATAAAATTCATGATAATTGTCTTTTGCGATATGAAGCTTAAGCTTAAAGTTCCGCAGCCTTCCTTTTTCAGTGGCCGAATAGTACCTTGCCCTGTTCTCAAACTGTTACTACGAAATGGGTCCGGGTGAGCCAAAAGTTTGTCCCCTTGTTCTATGGCATTTTTTCTTTTCCCAAATCAGTGTTCCTAATATTAGGGACGTGCGAGTGCTTTTAACCCATTGCGTTGCTTATGCCGTTCGTTAAAGTGCCAAACTGAGAAGTGTTTCGCGGCTGACTCTAAATTAACTGAGCGGAAGTAGATCATTCTTTCGTAAAAGCTCCTGTCACTAAAGTAATTGCTTCAACTCTGTAAACAAAATTCATATTACGTTTTTTTCCTCTCCCGTGATTTAGGATAAATGGTTTTGTAAGTCGAATTGAACATTGTCATGCAATAAAAATCCAGCGCAGCAAGTATTTTCCCAGAAGCTTTATAGTTCTCTTTAACTATGACCAAATCATATTGCACGAGTAAACGGTTCCAAAACGGTTTTCCATTTCTCCAGATGCATTTAGATCAATTTCGATCTATGTCGGCTAGCATTTGCTCAAACTCGAGGAAGATGTGCCATTCGATTTCGTCCTCAGTTACATTTCTCGCATTGAGGTTTTCTGCTGCGATTTGCTGTTTGTAAATATAAAAGCTGTTTAATGGTCCTAAAATGCTTTTGCCAGTAAAATTTGTAAAGGTGTCTTGCGATAGGTGGTACCAACGCGTTTCGAATTCATTTTTCAACTCATTAAGTTACATGTTCGAGCCGCCGCAAGTTGGATTTGCTGTTCCCACTCAACACAAATGCTCGATTGGATTGATGTTGAAAACATATGGAGTCCAGGCTGATACCTGTAACTTTTCCTTATGTTCCGCGAAGCCTTTTAGAACAATCCGTGCAATATTGCCGGCGCAATCTTTTTGAAACAAGTTACAAGTAGAAGGGAAAACTTTTGCAATAAATGGATATACCTGGCCTGCAATGATGTTTTAGATATTTGATATACGTCATGGTTTTCGTCATGTAAATAATTGGGTCCAGGTTTTCCCAGGAAAACTTTGCTAATGGTTTCACTTCTTTCATCTGCTTGTTTAGTCCTACGGTGGATCCTAGTACCAACACTACCCCAGGTAAACGACGCGCACGTACCAACCTGTCATCATTGGCCAATAGAAAGGAGATTCTTCTGAGCAGACGACCTGCTTCTGATCATTCAGCGTCCGGTTTTGAAATTTACCTCTCAATTTAACTCGCATTCTTTGTTGAAGCGAAGTTAGCGTGGGCACTGGGAGTAGCCTGCGGCGCCGCAGAATAATTTCTACAGGTTTTGATGTATTCCTTCTTGTGATACATTACTCAGGTTACCATGATTAAAATTACCGAAGTGTTACGCCTGCGCGACCGCTTTTGTTGGCTTTTAACATACGGGATAGCCTTTGCTCACTTGTAGTATCCATGAGCAGTTGTTGGCCCACACACCGACGGTGTTTGTAGTTGTTCTCTCCTCGGTCCGCTTTGTGTAATTACTGACCTCGTTTGATCATGAGCAACCCGAAAGCTTTGCTGCCTCTGAAATGCTCAGACCCAGTCACTGGCCATTACTATTTGTACTTTGTCAAACCCGATTACATCCGCTACCTTTTGTATCTGAAGAACGAAGAAAGCGTTGATTAACAGAGCTCATTATCAGGTGTTATTGATATCGTTTCATGAGTTTTGCCTGCTCCGTCGTTTAGCTGCAGTTCTTTCGATTTTCATAAAGACGCATAGTTATGATGTTTTAGCTCTTCGGTGTAATACCCCACGTCATTTCTCAGCAAAATATATTAATCTGAGTAATACTGCGACCATCATTCGTAAGAATGACCACTAAGGTTTAAAAACTCTCTTGTATCTTCTCTAAAATTATATTTTCTTATTCTTTGTCGAAATATTTTTTCTATTGTTTTCCATTCAGTCTAGTTTTAAGGGTTCTTTTTATTTTTTATGAAAAACAAGACAGCTTTAGTAAAGTATAAAAATTGTAAGCCTTAGAGATTCGATGTTTACCTACGCCTGTAAATCCCAAAAAGGCACACGAGGAGTGACTTTTTTTGTGTCGTTCCCCGGTGAAAGCAGGATCGGTGAGCTGGCCTGTTAGTCATCAGACGCGTATGCGCTGGTCATCAGTGCCAAGTGCAAACCGTGAAAAATCACTGAAGACAACACCACGCCACTGGTCATTATCCCACATTAGTCCATCCTGACACCACCACAGCCTTTGCTGGCAATGCTCGATGGTCAGTGCTAGGTTGTGTAATGGCCTCCTTGATTACAGTCCTCATTCCAATAATTGTCTCGCAAAAGTCGGAATGGGAACTTACGTAACTGCAAACGACATTACATGGCCACGAATGGTTAACAGCAAAGAGTTGAGTTCTGTCCGTATGGCCGTCACATTCGCTTGATCCTCGCGTTCTGTCGTTGCCCTCGGCTTTACACTACCCACATGCCACTGAGTTGTGCCCACCTCGAAACATTGTCGCCAACACCGTGCGACTGCCGCTTCATTCCGATCCAAATGCTTGGCGGTACGGCCACTTTACCAACAGGCCTCTCTCCACCCAGTAATACGTTGTCTCTCAGGCTAATTGCACACTTTCTCCTAGCTCAATTATACGACTTTTCTCAGGCCAGTTAGGTCCACTCTCTCAGACTCGCTCAACATCTTGTAGTGAGAACGTATCCGATTTCGAAGGCTTCCTCACAGTCCGTGGAGTTCAATGAAAACTCAATTTGCTGTTATAATTGCCATTGCGTACAAGCTTTGTTCATGATACATCCCGCTCGATGCGCCGTTCTCATTCGCTGTGACGGGCTGCTATTTAGTCATATTGATCGTTATTACTTTAACTTTTTCATATGTGTCCCTGCTGAACCTGCAGAAGAAGCTTCATCAGGACCTAACCCGGGTGTTTCTACTTTTTTCGCAAACAGTGTATATCGGTACTCACTGAAATAAAAATGTTAAGGTACAATTTTAATAACTTTTAAATTTTTTTATCCTTTTTTATTGTGCATATGTAATTGAAATATAATCAGATTTAAAAAACGTGTGGCATTATGTATAAGATAAAGTGTCGTTTGCTAAGAGTGTATATCCGAACTCACTGATATTAAAATTCTTAAGTAAAATTTAAATTACTTTTCTTTTCTTCTTAGTGTGCATATGCAATTGTAATAGATTCTGATTTTAAATACTGTACCATTACGTATAACGTAAAATGTCTAAATCTCTCGCGCCTTTTAGTTATTCCTATGCTGCGCATAGTTACACAGCAGTCATATAAGGCACGAATAGGATACTGACACTGATTTAGAAACATTATCTTCAAATTCAAATAGGAAAAAAATAGCAATTAAAACAGTATTTTATTGAAAACATTTTATTAATGTTGTATTGAACAATTTCCTATTGCTACTCTTTATTGGTGACAAATAGCTTCCTGCGAATTTGGCACTCTGCCAAATAACCTTCTGCTTTGTTATTGTCATTAACGTTAAATCTAATTCAACAGCATATGTTTTTAATATTTTTAAGGTATGTTTTTGTTCACAATCCCTTCTGCAAGTGAAATATGCTTTTTTAAATTTCAGTCCGGAGCAGCAGCTAATGTATGCCTCCTACCATATTAATTTTTAAAGGTCCACCACGTTGTCTATACTGAAGTGGTTCTACGCGATAAAAGGCCTTTCCACATGAAACAAATAAATCGTTCAGATGAGATGTACGACAAAGAAAAAGAAAAATTCAAGTTTTCATATCGGTGAGCTTTCAATCACAGGTGTGTAGATATCGTGAGGAAAATGAAATAATGAATAAAGAAATGTAAAAAATAATTCATACGCTATTGAAACCCAGGAAATCCTATATATACTCCTCATAATTCAATTCGTTTGAAGCGGAATCATAAATGTCAGGGTTCTTAGATTTAACTCTAGGTTGAGCCATTGCGGATACGAACTTCTGTTGGCTGCTAAAGTGACGTTAGACATGAGACAAAGAAGCACACGCAACATCCATCAAAAAATGAATTGATAGTAAGGGTCTCGTATACTAATTGGAATCTCTAACTTTTAGTAAAAACGTATTTTACGGTGATTTCTTACTTCTTTTGAAAACAACAAAGGAGGGATGTATTGTATGTTGAAATGATAAAATATATTTTCCGTTCTGTAAACAAATAATTATATTCTTGCAATTGGTAGTTCACAGAAAATTATGTTTGTTACAATTTGATGTCAGTGTTACTGTAAAAATTAAAAGCATGAAAACTCCAAAGTATTTGAATACGCAACATAAGTTAACTAATAATTTATGATACAAAAACGGAGTTTCCTTCAAGATCAGTATTTAGCATTCCAATTTGAAGAATATATATCTTTTAGTTTCGAATATTTTTTTACAGATATTATAACCAGCAGTTGTTCAGTTTTATAAATATCATGCTTCTTCCGTTGCACACTTTTTTTCACAAAGCAAAATAACGAATCTGGCTTTCCATGAAAACTTTCCGGCTAACGTTACTTATATTAGCTGCCAGCTATGAAGCCAAGTTATTTGGGCATTTACGTTCTCCCTTTGAGATGTTTGGAGTCTTATTTTGTACACTTGAGTTGGAGCACTCAAAATTTTATTTCTTTTTATTTCCAAAGACCTAATCGTCACCGTCAAAACTGGATGATCAGCTGAAGCTGATTGTTTATTTTCAGATGAAAAAAAAATCTCTTTTTCTTTCTTTGAAGACGAAATTTTTCCAATGCTTCTTTTCGCATTTTACGGCATATATTCTTTTCACTACAGTACCAAGTGTCACAATGTTACATGGTGATACATACGGATTATCCGGTGCTTTATACGGTATTTACGATCAATTAAGAAAGTATGCTAGACGAGAATCCGTTTTCAGATTATCTTTGCAAGGTAATCCGAACAATTCTGATTTTAAATCACGAGTATAGCTATCAGAAGTAAAACGTTTAGCGTAAATTTTTGCAATTTTCGCTTTACGATTATAACTTCCTTTACATTTCCGTACCAAGATATTGTGTAAATCGATATCTTCAAGCAAATAGTGGTAAACAATATCCGAATACTTTGTCATTCCATTGCAGGCTAAACAGCCTTATAGTGCACATTCAAGTAGTAAATTGCAACACTATACTAGTGATCTGAGTTTTTGGCGTAGGAAATAGACACATAAGCGTTTCCAAGCTTTCGCACATCAACCAGATGTATTTTTCAAGGAAGTTAGACTGAAACGCTTATGTGTTTATTTTCTATGCCAATAAATCGGATCACTAGTATAGTGTTACTATTTACTACTTGATTGGTGCACTTTTCCTTGTTATCAAAGTCCACATTCGTGTTTATTAATATAGAATAGAAAGATATACACAACTGCTGTTGAAGAGTATGAAGAAACTGCAACTACTTATGACCCCTGACTTTTCGTCCTAGTAAGGTCTGGATTCGTCCCCGTACGGTGTAGCAAAGTAGTTGTTCTAGTAAAAGTGGCGAAGCGTGCTGGATATTTCTGTCCATTTGATCTACTTCGAACTGCGATATGTCTTTGTTGGATGCAAGTGTGTATTTGCATATGCAGTACATGATCATTAACTCTGAAGCAAATGCAGAAACGGGAAACAAAGTTATCTTTCTAAACACAAAAAAACTGACAGTTTCGAAAATACTCGTACATATTGTACTATATATTGCTACTTAAAATGTGTTAAAACCAGAATGGCAGTATGCTGCATTCTGAAACTAAATCCTTGTTAACTTTAATTGATAAGGACGTTACCGTTTTTATATATATATATATATATATCATCATCATCATCATTGTCAACCATTATCAATCCACTGCTGGACGAAGGTCTCCCCAAGTTTCCTCCACAACAGTCTGTCTTGTGCCAGTCTCCTCCATGTCACCCCTGCATACTTTCGAATTTCATCCACCCATCTCCCATGTGGTCTTCTTCTGGGTCTTTTCCTGTCCCTTGGAATCCAATCTAAAATTTCAGCTGTCCATCGATGATCTGTCCTTCTGGCAGTATGTCCAGCCCATTGCCATTTCAGGGATTTAACTCTGATCATGATGTCTTCCACTCTTGTCATTTTTCGGATCCACGAGTTCCTCTTCTTATCTCTCCTGGTTACACCAAGCATGCACCTCTCCATGCTACTTTGAGTTGTCTGCAGCCTTTGTATGTCTCTTTTAGTTAAGGTCCACGTCTCTGCACCATACGTAAGCACTGGAAGGATGCATTGATCAAACACTTTTCTTTTAAGACATAATGGCATATTGCTCTTGAAAATTATGCTGTTTCTTCCAAAAGTTCTCCAGGCAAGTTTTGTACGCCGATTAATTTCTTCATCAATGTGACCCTCACTTGATATCTGCTGTCCAAGATAAACGTACGTGTCTGTTATCTCCAGCTTTTCTCCATCAATCGATAAATCTTCATTTCTTGTAAAAGCATTGAACATCACTTTTGTCTTCTGAAAGTTCATTTTTAATCCCACTTCTTTACTCTTGTCAGCAAGTTCCTGGATCATACTCTGCAGCTCTGATGGGGTAGTTGCAAAAATGACTACGTCATCAGCAAAACGAAGGTGGGTTAGATAATCTCCATTAATCTTTATCCCCTTGTTTTCCCAGCTCAGTGACTGAAAAACACCCTCCAATGTGGCATTAAAGAGCTTCCGGAGATATGGTGTCACCTTGTCTCACTCCTTTCCAATTTTTACGTGTGTTGTATTTTCAAACAGCCTAATCTTTGCACTTGCATTTTCATAGATGTTATTAATAATATTAATGTATGCATCTTCAATACCGCAGGTTTTCAGAGCCATTGTAACTGCTGATGGTTTCACCGAATCAAAGGCTTTTTCATAATCGATAAAAGCCATGCACAATGGAAGTTCATATTCCCTCGCTCTTTCAATTAGTTCTCTCAGCACGTGGATATGATCTATTGTGCTGTAGCCACTCCTGAATCCAGCTTGTTCTCTCGGTTGAGCCATGTCCAGTGTTACCTTCAAGCGGTGTGAAAGAACTTTAGTGAAGATTTTATAAACTACTGATAGGAGGCTGATAGGTCTGTAGTTTCCGAGATCCTCAATGTCACCTTTCTTATGTAGCAGGATCATTGTAGCGGTGTTCCAATCCTCCAGGAATCTTTCCTTCATTAAGGCATCGAGTGAAAATTTGGGCGAGTACTGTTTCGATTTCTCCACTTGCTTCTTGTATGATGTCTACAGTAATTCCATCTTCTCCTGGAGCTTTTCCTCGCTTCATGTTCTTGATTGCATGTGCAACTTCTGCTGGAAGGACTGGAGGAACTCTGGTACTGGTATCTTTCATGATGTCTGGAGTGCATATATCATCCCTTTCATATAATTTGGAGTAGAAATCTTTCACTCTTGTCAAAATTTCGCCTCTATTTCTTGTTACAGAACCATCTTCTTTTCTCAGTGCCATAATCTGTTTTCTTCCCTTACTGAGATGTCCCTTTGCTATCTTTAGGCTTTGGTTGTTTTCAATTGCTTTCCTCACTAGTTCACAGTTGAATTTCCTTACGTCTTCAGTGATACTTTTTCTTACTGTCTTGCATAGCTCTATATATTCCACTTTGGAAGTCACATCTTCTTTAGTTGTCCTCATCTCTCTTCTTTTTTGCATCAACATTTTGGTTTTTCCTGATAATTTGTTCACATGCAACTTGTTCTTAGACCCAGCTAATTTTGTTGCTGTTTCCATAAGAGCTTTGGTTACTTTTCTGTTAACTTCAGAGATGTCCACTTCTTCCGATGTTAGGCCTTCTAAAGCAGAGAACCTGTTCTTCAGTTCTAACTTGAAGGTATTATGGTGTTTTTTAAGGTTGGTTATGTCAATAGATTTTGTTTGTCCTATGAGCTTGCCACGTTCAAGTTTAGTGTTCAGGTGCATCTTACATCTCACCAATCTATGGTCACTACCTGTGTTGAACTTGTTCAGCACACTGCAGTCTTCTATGACGAATTTTTTGTTACACATAATAAAATCAATTTCACTTGTCGTCCCATTTGGATGTCTCCATGTCCATTTCCTGTGTGGCTTTTTCTTGAAGAAGGAGTTCAAGATGAAAAACCCTTCTGCCTCTGCAAACTCAACGAGAGTATTTCCACGCTGGTTTCTGTTGCCATGACCGAATTTACCTGCCGAAGTTTCATTCTGTTGCCGTTGCCCTATTTTTGCATTGAAATCTCCCATAATTATTTTCAAGTGCTGCTTACCTTTATTATTTAGATGACAAATTTCCTCATAAAATTCTTCAATTTCTTCTTCAGGATGACTTGTGGTGGGTGCATAAGTTTGAATAATCTGAGCCTGGTATCTTTTCGAGAGTTGGATAACAAGTCGTGCAGCTCTGTCAGAGGAACTTTCAACTTCTACAACTTTATCCTTCAGTTTCTTGTTTATTATAAATCCAACACCACTAGTTCTGCCAGTATCTGTCCCACGATAGTAGAAGAGATGTCCACTTTTCAGTTCGATGAGATCTTCTCCTTTTCTCCTTACCTCACTTAGCCCCACGATGTCCCACTTGATCCTTTGTAGTTCCTCTTCCAATTCAAGAAGCCTTGAATCAGAAGATGAGGGAGCGTCCATTGTAAGTAGCCAAGGTCAGCATCAGATGGCAGCCTAGTCCGGTCCTCCGGGGATTCTTAGCACCCTCTGCCTTCATGTCGCACTGGCCGCTGCCTTGGCCAGGTACATTCCAGCTGCCGGAGACTGAGGGCCAAGATTTAAGTTGTGGAATCATTTTGGAGGGGTTTGGCCATAACTCACCACGCTGGCCAAGCGGGTTGGTTAGTGTGGGATAGCATTTCCTCTGATCCCGATGGTATAGTTATACCGCTATGGGCGGTCGTCAGAGCCCCTTTAGTGGGAACAGGATGCACCACGAGAAGGCGGGGTTGACATTTGTCAAGGAGAGGCTGTGATGTTACGCATCACCTGACCTTACATCCCATATATATATATAAACACAGGATAATGTTCGTATCAATTAACTTTATATATATATTTATATATATCATCATCATCATTGTCAACCATTATCAATCCACTGCTGGACGAAGGTCTCCCCAAGTTTCCTCCACAACGGTCTGTCTTGTGCCAGTCTCCTCCATGTCACCCCTGCATACTTTCGAATTTCATCCACCCATCTCCCATGTGGTCTTCTTCTGGGTCTTTTCCTGTCCCTTGGAATCCAATCTAAAATTTCGGCTGTCCATCGATGATCTGTCCTTCTGGCAGTATGTCCAGCCCATTGCCATTTCAGGGATTTAACTCTGATCAAGATGTCTTCCACTCTTGTCATTTTTCGGATCCACGAGTTCCTCTTCTTATCTCTCCTGGTTACACCAAGCATGCACCTCTCCATGCTGCTTTGAGTTGTCTGCAGCCTTTGTATGTCTCTTTTAGTTAAGGTCCACGTCTCTGCACCATACGTAAGCACTGGAAGGATGCATTGATCAAACACTTTTCTTTTAAGACATAATGGTATATTGCTCTTGAAAATTATGCTGTTTCTTCCAAAAGCTCTCCAGGCAAGTTTTGTACGCCGATTAATTTCTTCATCAATGTGACCCTCACTTGATATCTGCTGTCCAAGATAAACGTACGTGTCTGTTATCTCCAGCTTTTCTCCATCAATCGATAAATCTTCATTTCTTGTAAAAGCATTGAACAATATATATATATACAACTGCTCTGCTATTACTAAATAATTAGGAAGATAAATTCTTATACTAAATCGTTAAAATGAAAACTGGATTTTTCATGCTCTGTTACTAGACTTTAAAACAGCCCTGAACGGCCTGTGCTCTGAAGAAGAAATCGGTATTCGTTTCACATTTGCAATTTTATATAGCTAGTTATTTGGCCGTACCAAAAAAAAAAGTGTTTTGAGCAGTCACAAAATATTAGAATATGTCATGCAATTCTGGGTAAGCATCCCAGCTTTTCAAAATTAATATTACTTGAGATATTCATCAGTTCTGACTAAAATTCGTATTTAAGATATGATGGTGATAACTTCAATACAGTAAAACGTCCATGTATCGTATCTTCAAGAGAACTACGATTAACTTCGAGTTGTAGAAAATTTCAGTTAAAGAATTAATCAATATTTTACAGCAATACATATTTTTTTATTCCCTTAGTATCAACTTTTTGTACTAACTTTATTTTTTTCCAGCAATCATAACACTTTAAGCTTCCTTTCAGACATAACAAAAATTGCCACTACTATGATAGACTAGAATTTTTCTAAAGCTAGGTGCACGGCACTCACTGCCTGAAATGTGCCCAAAAGTATGCAGACTTAAGAAAGAAGTTGCGAAATAATTCTACTCTCACGCTACTGGGCAGGCCTTGTAGCTAAGCGTTAAATCCTGGAAAATGTCCACTTTGAGGGGATTAAAACACCCCTTTCACAGAGCAGATGGGAGAGGGAATCCTCTTTCTCCAGCTAAAATGTTTTAACCTAACCTTGGTTTGAACCCCAGCACCTATAAGACTAGCAACAGATGGCTCTTTCTTTTAATTCGAACTGTAGAATACGATTTCACGGGCTTCCTTCACAGAACATGAAACAACGTTTCGAGTTATAGAAAAATTCGAGTTTAGGAAATTCCACTTATAAAAGAAAAAATTCATAAAAAAAGAAATGTTTATGCAAAATGCCTAAATACTTTGAGTTACGGAAAATTTCGACTCATAGAAGTTCCAATTATTACTATAAATATCCACTAATCTTGAAAGATTGTATTTTTGAATAGCCACGTTTCTGTTTTCAAATCACTGCTTCTCTTAGTTATATCAAAGTACACTCATCTTTTCGCGATACTATGGAAAATGCTTATCATCTAAGTTTTGTTCAGGATACTTTTGGAATTTGTGACTTCAAAAAATGGAATTTGTGACTTCGTAAATCTCTCGATAAGTCCTCTTTTCGTAAAGTCTTTAGAAAAATCAATCGTTAAACGACCTTCATTTCAGAGCATGATGCACAAATGTAAACATTTTCGATCATATTGTTAGAATAGACGTAACAGGGTTTAGCTACACAACCTATGGAAGATATGACATCCTTTCATATATTGTATCTATTGGTCTGATAAGCATGCATTTAGCGTATCTGTTAGCAAATTTAGCCTAACAAAATATTTTTGCTCTGTGATCGTACAGATGATATTACCTAATTTACATCCACATTTTATGAACAAATTGTAGGAAACTAATTATGCCCTACAATTCTGCACTTTAAAGCTTCCCTGCAATTATCATATTTTTGGTTATCAGTGACCTAATATTTAACGACTTCGCCCTTAATCTTCTTGCCGCCTAACTTTCATGATTGTTGCACAAAACCAACCAGTTTCACATCACTATCCGCGTTGTTTTTTCAAGAAGATCGTGCTTCGCTTTATTATAAACCGTCTACACATGTTTATATTTCTGTAAGAAAGCGTTTCCTGGGCTAAATTTACATGACGTATTTTTAACAGAATCGTTCCCAGAATAAGTTCTCAATCTGTGTCTAGATACTTTCAAAGAACCCTATACGAGAGCATGTTCTCCTGATAAAAAATAGCAGACACATTTAATAGCCTTATTTTCACTCTATTTCTGGCCATAACTGGGACACAACTATGCATTTTTTTTCTTTTTAGTTCGGAATCTTAATGATCATCATGCACATCTCGATATGCGACGAGCAGTAATCGTTTCCTAATATCCGGCCATTGGTTAAAGACAACGGAAAGAGCCAGTGCCCTAAGACAAACATATCCGAACCTCATCGGGATCACATCGCGGAACAACATCGAAACCAAGGGTTGGAATGCAGAGCTTATACAGGGTGTTCCTAAATGCTTATACAAAGAGCTTATACAGAATTGTTCCCAAATTCTTATACAAAGCGCTTATACAGGGTGTTCCCAAATTCTTATACAAAGAGCTTATACAGGCTGTTCCCAAGTTCTTATACAAAGAGCTTATACAGGCTGTTCCGTAATTCTTATACAAAGAGCTTATACAGGGTGTTCCCAAATTCTTATACAAGGAGCTTATACAGGGTTTTCCCAAATTCGTTCGGCAAACAAAGAGGGGCAATAGTACACATAAAGACGAATATATTTTGCAATGGAACTTAGATTGGCACTCAGCTCCTAATGCTCGAAAAAGGTTAAGTTTTTTGTGCACGTTGAACCTCCAACAGAGGAAAAAAACACAACTTACCTAATATATGTGTTGCACTACTTGCATTGGTGAACGTAAAGACAGAGCAGGACTCAAAGGAAATGCTAGAAATCGCAACTTATGGCGTCGTTTCAGAGCCCATACCAACGCATCAAGGACTGTCGCAGTGTCTCGCATACTCCCGGGGTGGTGTTAATCTGGTCCGCAGCAACAACGATCCTCGGGGCGAAATATTCCGGTGACTCCACAGGCGTTTACTGCACCAGTGTTTCCATCTGTGCCCAGACGAAATCCCGTGGATTCAGGTCCGCAGAGTGTGGAGGCGAAGCTACCGGTCCGCTCCATCCAATCGACCTTCCTCGATACGTCGCATTCAGGAAGTATTGGACCGCGGTGAAAAAATGTGCGAAAACCCCATCATGAATGGACCACATGTCTCTCCAAGTATTGCACGGAACATTCTGCAGCAAACCGGGAAGCCATTGCTCCAGGAGCACACGGTAGATGGCGCCGGTCAGACGTTTTGGTAAGATGTACGATCCCAGCAGCGAATCACCAAGGATACTTGCCTAGATGTTGACAGCAAACCTCTGGTGGTGTGCCGAGTGGCGGTGTCGTGCGGATTGTTACTAGGCCAAATGTATTGGTTGTGACTGTTAAAAATGCCCTCCCAGGTAAACATCGCCTTATCACCTAATTACAGTAAGATGGGAAAGTGCGGTTTATCAGTTTTCATTTGCAGCAGTCACCTGACGAACTGTACATTCCGGGGATGGTAATCTCCGGCCAAAGCTTCGACGTTCTACACATTTAAGGGATACATCTGTTGCTCACGCAAAACTTTTCACACCGCATTGTGAGCAACAACAATTACCGTTACCACTGCTCCCGTGCTTGTGGATGGTGCTGCTGCAAGTCATTACTAGACGCACTCTCCCATTTCCGGTGTCCGAACAGATCCCAGACACTCCGCATCACACCTGGAGATCGTGAACGAGCCAGTCCCCAGCAGGTGTCTATAAACTTTTGCGAATGTCGCATGGCGAGGCATATGACGGTTCTGGAATCGCTCACGATACATCGTCGCTGCCGCAAGTCCATTGAAACGTACTAGCCCATGCTTCAAATGCATATCCGCCAATTCCTCGCATGAGTATTCCCCCATGTGGTGCACTATTCCTCCGCTACGTCCAGCCGTCTTATGCCGCACGGTGTTAACTCGATAATGTGTTTTCTTACACTGTTTGAGGATCAACGTGGACATCGAACTGAATTTTTCAGGCACTAAGAGCGGAGTGCCGCCCAACATTCTATTGCAAAATTTATTCGTCTTTATGTGTATTATCAACCCTCTTCTTTGTCGCACGAATTTGGGAACACCCTGTAGTAACGAGAAAGCGGGTAGGCAATTACCATATGAATTGCGAGCAATACGAGCGACGGTTGGAACTCAAATAATGCACAGGAGCTAGTGTTTTGTTTTTCTCTATGTCACACAAATCGAATTTATCATCTAATTCCAATGTCTAAAACACAGTGTTTAATGTATTTAAACGAACAAAAACCCTTAATGCGTGTGACTGATACCGAAAGTTTTTAATTTCAGATTTCGTTAAAATATGTTATATAATGTTGTAAATCAAGAAAAATCAACCATTGAACAGATAGCATTACTTACAGTGTTATAGACCGGAAGAAACGCTGATTTATCGTTTGTATATTAAGACCTCCAAATGGTGGGTCTACTGATTTCTCCCGGTCTTTTAGAATCCTCAGTATGTTTTTTTTTTTTTTTTGGCTTTGAACTCCTGGTATTATTTCACTGTACGTAACAGAAATAAAAAAAGAAAGAGTCAGTTTGGAAATGGGTTTTTTCCTACCGATTCAGTTTTCTTTATCGTACAGATTTCATTTCACACAGTATTTACGTTAGGAAAATCATTTGAAGAAGCAAAAAGTGAACAGAGGTTGTTTGCTTTTCTTTAGCAATCACAGTTATCCAATGTGTAAAAATTCATACTTAGTACAATACTTAGTACAATGGAGGCGTCCTAACTTAGTGATGTTTTGGTGCCACGTGCGTTCTTCAGAAAATTTGTAGTTCATTTCATTCGATTTTTAAGTGAAAGGTAAATATTGATAATCAGCAAGTTCTATTACTGGGTTCCTGTGTTTTTTGTCTCTGTATGTTTGCGAAATAATCCTCGTTATCAAGCGTTTGGAAGAAGATATATGACACGTGCAAAGGTTTTTGGTTTTTCCCTTGATCACACTATGATTTCCACTAGCGTCTGGGTACAGCAACAGAACAAACGTAGGAAGATACACTGCGTTGTCTCATTGGCAGGAATAAAAACGCAAGCAACCAATTGGCGTGCGTGCTGTGTGTGATAGGCAGACAGCCAGAACAGTAGTGCGTTTTTGATGCTAGTCCTAGCAAATTCTGATCTGTACATAAAAAAGGTTTGTATTGAAGTACCAGGTACTACAATGAGTTTAATGCATATTAATTTTTAGTGATGTTCGTCCTAGCAACTGTGTGTGCAAATATTCCCTTTATATGCACGTTTGAAATGCGTGCGTAACTTTTTACACACATCGAGGATGCCGTCTCAATTTTTGCAGTGTCTCGGATATCTTTAGCCGCAATATAGTGCTTTTATTTTCAATCAGACTAGTTAATCGTAATGTTTGTTCACGTTTGAGATTGTGGCTTTGCACGTGTCATTATCCTATGTATGCTATGCATTACCACCAGTAGTGTTACTAGGACAACGTGCCCCCCCCCTCGCAAAATTTACTTCAGCGCCCCTAAGCACAAACATTTTCCCAGGATTTGGAACATGATCGAGAGGAAGGATGTGATTTTTACAGTGTGTGTGTGGTTTCGGAGGGGGTTCAGGAAGATAGGGACAGTGCCTGAAACAGAGCTGGGAAAACAAGGGGATAAAGATTAATGGAGATTATCTAGCCCACCTTCGTTTTGCTGATGACGTAGTCATATTTGCAACTAGCCCATCAGAGCTGCAGAGTATGACCCAGGAACTTGCTGACAAGAGTAAAGAAGTGGGATTAAAAATGAACTTTCAGAAGACAAAAAGTCATGTTCAATGCTTTTACAAGAAATGAAGATTTATCGATTGATGGAGAAAAGCTGGAGATAACAGACACGTACGTTTATCTTGGACAGCAGATATCAAGTGAGGGTCACATTGATGAAGAAGTTAATCGGCGTACAAAACTTGCCTGGAGAGCTTTTGGAAGAAACAGCATAATTTTCAAGAGCAATATGCCATTATGTCTTAAAAGAAAAGTGTTTGATCAATGCATCCTTCCAGTGCTTACATATGGTGCAGAGACGTGGACCTTAACTAAAAGAGACATACAAAGGCTGCAGACAACTCAAAGCAGCATGGAGAGGTGCATACTTGGTGTAACCAGGAGAGATAAGAAGAGGAACTCGTGGATCCGAAAAATGACAAGAGTGGAAGACATCATGATCAGAGTTAAATCCCTGAAATGGCAATGGGCTGGACATACTGCCAGAAGGACAGATCATCGATGGACAGCCGAAATTTTAGATTGGATTCCAAGGGACAGGAAAAGACCCAGAAGAAGACCACATGGGAGATGGGTGGATGAAATTCGAAAGTATGCAGGGGTGACATGGAGGAGACTGGCACAAGACAGACCGTTGTGGAGGAAACTTGGGGAGACCTTCGTCCAGCAGTGGATTGATAATGGTTGACAATGATGATGATGATGATATATATATATATATAAAAGTACACACGAAGAAACCAAAACATGCGAAGGCTAATCAGATAGCAGTCTTGCTTATTGATCAGCAAAATGGCAAGACATATTGCTAAAGAGAGAAAAAGGAGAAACACAGAAATTTCGATAAAAAACTGAAAAATTCGAATTTGCACACTACCAAAAACGAACTATTTTTTCAGCAAGCTTTGAATTTCAATAACATTTGTTAGCATAATTTGACTTTTCAGCAAGTTTTATGTTTATTATTTCGTTATAGTGGCTTCAGGAGCATTTCTCAGTCAGCATTGGGTGTTCCCTGTCGTTTTCTGAAACAAAATAAAAGCCATTCCTGCAGTTTTCTGCTCTCCTGAAGAAGGCAACCTTGTTTTCATTTTTCTTATTCGTATTTTTACAAATTTATACGTTTTTCGAATCTTTGAGCATTTAATCGAGATTTCTTGGTTTTGGATTTTCTTGTTATCAGAACCACTCGTCGTTTCGAAGATTTCGTTTTTTTTTAATCGTCTTTCTCACTCTATAATTTTTTATTTTTAATCATACTATCGAAACTTCTGTGTTTAACAGTTTTCAAATTATCAGTATTTCTTGCTATGTGTACACGTTGCAAAGTCAGATGAAGCGTAACATATAGCACCTCCTTGAGAAATGCGAACCCCGTCTTCTCGTGGTGCACCCTTTTCCCACTAAAGGTGCTCTGACGACCGACATATTGCGGTATAACTGTACTATCGGGATTAGGCGAAGTGCTATCCCACACACACCAACCCGTTTGGCCAGCGTATCGAGTTTTGTTCAAACTCCACCAAAAGGTGATTTCGCAACTTACATCTTGGACCTCAATCACCGGCAGCTGGAATGTACCCGGCTAAGGCAGCAGCCACTGCGAAATGAAGACAGAAGATGCTAAACATCACCGGAGGACCGGACTAGGCACTAGGTAGCCATCTGACTAGTCAACGTTTTAATTAGATTAAAGTTCCCTTGTCTACGTTTAATGGACGATCTCTATCTTTTGATTCAAGGCGCCTTGAATTGGAGGATGGATTCCAAATAATCAATGGGACATCGTCGTGCTATAAGTGAGGTAAAAATAGAAAAAAAGATATATCATTGAACTGACTGTTGTGGGACATATACTGGCAGAAATAGTGCTGTTTGATTTATAATAAACAAGAAACTGAAGAGAGAGCTCTTCTAGAATTTCAAAGTTTCTCGGACAGAGTTACGCAACTCATTACCCATTCTCCAAAATATACCAGGCTCAGATTATTCAAGATTAGGCGACAACCACAAGTCATCCAGAGCAATGAAGAATTTTACGAAGAAAGTTGGCACTTAAATAATAAAGACATGCAGCACTTGAAGATTATTATGGGTGATTTCAATGTGAAAATAGTGCAACAACAACAGAATGAAATTTCTACAGGTAAATTCGGACATGGGGACAGAAACACAAGCGTCTCGGCACAACAAGGTTCTCGAGGAAGAAACCGAAGTCATGTGACCTTGATACTTCCACTATGAAACCTTGCTTTACTGAGCTTTTCTTCTTTTTAAGCAAATTGTTTTAAGAAGAGTATAATGGTGTTAGCGAATTCTTTTTACACATTGTACCCATTTCTTACTCAAAAAAGTAGCTTACATCGCTATTTTTCCCATAGCGATGTAATCTACTTTTTTACATATTTCGCCACTTTAAATTATGCTGCCAGTCGAATTGCGTGCAGAAAACATTTTTCTAACCCACCTTGCACTCTGGTGCACGTGGGCTTCTTACTTTTAACTCTTATTTGGTGTTTACCGGCTAATCTATAAAGAGTGTTGGTAATTTTCAATTAGCTCAATGTGAGCAAGAGTCTAACTAGTCTACATTTTAATTAGATCAACGTTCCCCCAGCTAACCTAGTTTCACCAGGAAAGATGGAGCACGCTGCCTTCTTGATGTCAAACAGTGTACACAGAGAAAAAAGTACGCATTTAAATAAAGGAATAAATCCAAAAGGAAAAAAGAAAAATCACTAAATGCTGTTTTTGAAATAAAATTTTTTCATCCTGTGTTCCCTAATTTCTTGATCGACCTAATTTCTTGATAACATCGACCTAATTTCTTGATAAACGTATGTTTCTGGAAACTAAAGCACTGGAATAGAATTACGATCAATGACGTCCTTTCAGACCAATATTCATACATTGTTGATTCAACTCCAGAAATCAAATTCTCAATTCGCCACTACAAATCAGTTGGATATGCGATAACGCATTTGTGTCAGATAGAATAGCAAAGCGGCAGTCTTGGATTTTTTTCTATTTAACTTTAACGACCGCCTTGATCAATTCAATGTGCTATCAGCAGTCGCCGGACTTTAATTTAGGGCCACTACTTCGGTGGAAAGGGTAATGGTGGAGGGCCATTGTCGTAAGACAAACACAACATCCCTGCCTCATTACAGTTTCGAACCCTGCCTAATCTCGGACGAATGATCCGAAGTTAGGGCTTAGATGACGACTCCAGAAGGGTGGCGTCGTTTATGTGTGTGTGTGTGTAATCATCAGGAATAATTAAAATCGTCACGAAGGTCTCGCCATGACTTTTAACACAACCGTCAGTTTATAGCCAGTCTCCTCCATACAACCTGATTTCCAATTTAATCTACCCATCTCCCACGTGGACATTTTGGGGAAAGGAGAGAGGAACGCTTTACCACAACTCACCACGATGGACCGACGAGTCCCCCACAGGAAAAGTCTCCCGTTTTTGGAAAATTCCCCCACATCGGAAACGTCCCCCATAGGAAAAGCCCTCACAGGAAAACTCCTCCACCTTTTTCAGTCAGGGATCATGCACAAATTGCATTTAACACAAAATATCGAATGTAGGAGAGATTTCCGGGGTAATCATTTCCATTTCCAGCTGTTTAAAACAAGATGCCGACGAACAACTTGCACAGATATGAGGGGGAAAATTCCGAGGTCAGCATTTAAAACATTTTTCGCTGTTTTTAGTGAACAACTGTCTTGGAAGTAGCTGGATGGGGTGGGCGAAATTTACTGGTTACTATTTCGATTGTTACCGCGCTTTTCAGTAAAAAAACGGTCTTGCAATCAGCAGGCTGACAAGGTGGAGGAAAATTCCGGGGTCGGCATTCAAACTTTTATTGATGTTTAGGGTAAAAGTCGGTTTACAATTAGCAGGGATGGATTTGGGAGATTTACGGGTTCGTATATTCCTTCTTACAGCAGTTTTTAATGGAAAACGTGTCTTTTTGACACGTTTTCCATTAAAAGACTGACAGGGTGCAGGGTGGGGGAAATTTTCGGTGTCATCATTTATGTTTTCATCCACTTTAAAACATTATCAGCCGTACAAGTAGCACAAATGAGTGGGGGAAATTTCCGTGGTCGGTATTTTAAACTTTTAACACAGTTTACATTACTGCAAGTAGCTGGATGAGGTGTGGGAAATTCCCGGGTGAGTATTTTGACTGTTACCGCGCTTTTTCGTGGAAAACGATCTTACAGTAAGTAGGCTGACAGAGTGGGGGAAAATTTCGGGGAGGGGGAGGCTCAACTTAGAGGTCTGCACGGGCCTTAATTTGGAAAGCCCAGCCCAGCCCGGCCCGTATATTTTTCCTGGCGTATGAGTGAAATGGCGTATGAGTGAAATTTCAACAATTAATAAAACACGAATTTGACACCTGGAACACTCGGTCATTTGACTCCTGAAGAGTTTTTGTTTTCTTAATTGCTACACGTATTCTATTACAATAAACGTTATATCCGAATATTTCTGTGACTCTGCATAAGTCACGTGACGTGGGGGGACTTGTATACTCAAAAGTATGGCATGTAAACGAACATTTCCATGACTTTCAAATTTTCTGGGGTTTTATATTATCATTGCCTACCGCCGGACCCGGCATTTCCCCCACCTTGTCAACCTGCTGTTTGCAAGACCGTTTTTTGCGAAAAAGCGAGGAAACAATCAAAATACTAACCCGTAAATTTCCACCACCTCATCCAGCTACTTGCAGTGCTGTAAACTGCGATAAAGGTCTAAAATGCCGACCCGGAAATTTCCCACACATATTTGTGTTATTTATACGGCTGAATGTTGTTTGAAAGTGAATAAAAAATAGAAATGATGACAACGGAAATTTTCCCCACCCGAAATGACGACCCCGGAATTTCCCCCCGCCTTGTCAGCCTGCTGATTGTAAGACCGTTGTTCACAAAAAAGCGTGTTAAGAGTGGAAATACTAACCCGGAAATTTCTCCCATATCATTTATCTACTTTCAAGACAGTTTTTTGTGCTATAAACAATGATAAATGTTTGAAATGCTGACCCAGGAAATTTCCCCCACATTTGTGCACGCTGTTTTGCTGCATCTTGTTTGAAACACCCCAGAAATCTCCCCCAACCTTTGATATTTTGTGTCAAATGCAATTTGTGCATGGTCCCTGACTGAAAAAGGTGGGGGAGCTTTCCTTTTGGGGGACTTTTCTGATTACCTTCACCACACGTTCCAGCTGGTTGGCGCGTATAGGATAGCATTTTTCCTAATTGGTACACTTATACCGCTACGATCGCCAGGGCGTCTGTGTGTGTGTGCGTAATTCAGCTTCCTATCAGTGGTTTATACAATCTTTACAAAAGTTCTTTCACATCTTTTGAAGGCAACATTGAACGTGGCTCAACTATCAGAACAGGCTAGATTCAGGAGTGCCTACAGCTCAATAGATCGTATCCAAGTACTAAACGAACAAATTTTAAAAACGAGGGAATATGAACTCCTATTATGTATGGCTCTTATTGATTATGTAAAAGCCTTTGATTTAGCGAAGCCATCAGCAGTTACAATGGCTTTGAAATCCTGCGTTATTGAAGAAGTATACATATTAATAACATCAAGAAAATGCAAGTGCAAAGGTTCGGATATTTGAGGATACAGCACAAATACAATTTGGAAACGGAGTGAGAAAAGATGACATAATATCTCCCAAACTCTTCACTGCCACATTGCAAAATGTTTTTCAATCTTTGAAGTGGGAAAACAAAGTGATCCATATGAACGTAGATTATTTAACTCATCCTCCATTTGCTGATGAAATAGTCATTTTTGCAGCTACTCCTTCAGGGCTGCAAAATATTATCCAAAAAATTCCTAACAAGAGAAATGGCGTGGAACTAAAAGATAACTTCCAGAGAAAAAAATGATGTGCAATGCTTTTACAAAAAATGACTACTTATTTATTGATGGGGCAACTTTGATGGTAACCTATACCTACATTTCCCTTTGGCAGTAGATATCAAGTGAGGGTCAGATCGATGAAGCAATTAATCGGTGTATAACACTTGGTTGGAGTGCTTTTTAAAGAAACACAACACATATTTCAAGAGCGAAACCCATTATGTCTTAAAAGGAAAGTTTTTAATCAATGCATCTTTCCAGTTCTTACTTAAGAAATAAACATCTGTGTGCCATACTACAGAGATAAAGTGCATATGAAATGGCAAAGTTGCTGCAATAAATTGTGTCTATGTAACTTATTTGTTAAAGCATTCGGCTCCGGAGCAAAAGGATATTGCTTTGATCCTTGTCAGGGAACTTTTCGAATTTTGGACATGGATCGTAACTACAAAAGACGCACAAAGGCTGCAGAGAAAATGAAAAAAAGATGGAGAGATGTATGATTGGTGTAACCAGGAATGATAACACGAACTCGTGGATCCGAAAAATGACAAGTGCGGAATATATTACCATCAGAGTAAAATCCCTGAAATGTCAATGGCGTGGATATATCGTAAGAAGGACGGACCACTGATGGAGAACCGAAATTTCAGCTTGGGTACCAAAGAACAGGACAGAACGCAGAAAAAACCTTGTGGGAAATGGGTGGATGGAATTCGAAAGCACGCCAGAATGATATGGAGGGAAGTTGCTCCATTGTGAGGAAAAGTTTCATCTAAATTTCATTTAATATGCAAAAAGTTTAATACTACAATTATGCAGCTCAGCTATTCTGCGTTGCTGAAATGAATTATCGCTGATGACAGTTTTGTAGTTGTGTGATCAGAATTTCATTTCTGGCGCTGGATTAACAGGATAAAAATATTGCTTCTCAGATAGTGGTTCTACGTCAATTCGTCGCGTGCGTCAATTCGTCGACTGCGTCAATTCGTCGACTGCGACGATTCGTCGCGCGTCAATTCGTCGCGCGTCAATTCGTCGGGCGTCAATTCGTCGCCTACGTCAATTCGTCGCGCGTCAATTCGTCGACTGCGTCAATTCGTCGCGCGTTAATTCGTCGCGCGTCAATTCGTCGACTGCGTCAATTCGTCGCGGACAAATTCGTCGACTACGTCAATTCGTAGTCGACGAATTGACGAATGCAGGAAAACGTACGATTTCGAACGTCTTGCTCCCTGATCAAATTTATAAAGTTTGGCCACGCAGACAGGATAGGAATATTACGTTTTTCTTTGGCACTAAAAATATTAGACGGTAAACGGTTTTTGGAAAGGGGCAGGGCCCGGTTGGTCAGAGCTCCCCATATACAAAATTTTCGCAAAATCTACAGTTTTCAATTCAGAATCACCAAATCTGGTATACTATCTCGTGGTATTCTAACTTAGACTGTAGACGGTTTTGGGAAGCGGTTACAGAGGGTGGGTTAGGGTTAGCGCTCCCCCCTACAGAATTGCCGTAAGATATAATTTTCAATTTAGAACTACCAAATTTGGTATATTATTTCATGGTACTCTAACTTAGACGGTAGACGGTTTTTGGAAGTCAAGCACAACGTCCCTGATTGTTCAGAGCCCCCATACACAAAATATTCGTAAGATCTACAGTTTTCAATTCAGAACCACCAAATCAGGTATCCTATCTCATAGTACTCTAACTTAGACGGTTGTCGGTTTTTGGAACGGGTCAAGGCCCGGGGAGTCAGAGCTCCCCCCCCACCTACATACAAAATGTTCGTAAAATCTAGTTTTCATTTCAGAACCATCAAATTTGGTATCATGAAACTCTAACTTAGACGCTAGACGGTTTTTGGAAGGGGTTGGAGCCCGCGGGGTCGGAGCCCCCCCCTCATAAAAAATTTCGTAAAATCGACAGTTTTCATCTTAGAACCACCAAATTTGGTATACTATCTTATGGTACTCTAACTTAGACGGCAGACCGTTTTTGGAACGGGTCGAGGCCCGGGGGTGAAAGCCCCACCCACATACATACTTTTCTTTAAAACTACAGTTTTCAATTCAGAACCACCTAATCTGGTATACTATCTCATGGTACTCTAACTTAGACGCTAGACGGTTTTTGGAAGGGGTTGGAGCCCGGGGGCTAACACCCCCGAATAAACACTTTTTCGTATAATCTACAGTTTTCAATTTAGAACCACCAAATTTTATATACTATCTCATGGTAGTCTAACTTAGACGCTAGACGGTTTTTGGAAGGGGTTGGAGCCCCCCCTCATACAAAATTTCGTAAAATCTACAGTTTTCATCTTAGAACCACCAAATTTGGTATACTATCTTATGGTACTCTAACTTAGACGGCAGACCGTTTTTGGAACGGGTCAAGGCACGGGGAGGGGTCAGAGCCCCCCACATACAAAATTTTCTTTAAAACTACAGTTTTCACTTCAGAACCACCTAATCTGGTATACTATCTCATGGTACTCTAACTTAGACGCTAGACGGTTTTTGGAAGGGGTTGGAGCCCTGGGGTCAGACCCCCCCGAATAAACACTTTTTCGTAAAATCTGCAGTTTTCAATTTAGAACCACCAAATTTGGTATACTATCTCATGGTACTCTAACTTAGACGCTAGACGATTTTTGGAAGGGGTTGGAGCCCGCGGGGTCGGAGCTCCCCCCTCACAAAAAATTTCGTAAAATCTACAGTTTTCATCTTAGTACCACCAAATTTGGTATACTATCTTATGGTACTCTAACTTACACGGCAGACCGTTTTTGGAACGGGTCAAGGCCCGGGGGTAAGAGCCCCCCACATACAAAATTTTCTGAAAAACTACAGTTTTCAATTCAGAACCACCTAATCTGGTATACTATCTCATGGTACTCTAACTTAGACGCTAGGCGATTTTTTGAAGGGGTTGCAGCCCGGGGGTAAGGGCCCCCCTCATATAAAAATTCGCAAAATCTACAGTTTTCAATTTAGAACCACCAAATTTGGTATACTATCTCATGGTACTCTAACTTAGACGCA
The DNA here is from genome assembly GCA_039090855.1 of Macrothele yani. Classification (NCBI taxonomy): domain Eukaryota; kingdom Metazoa; phylum Arthropoda; class Arachnida; order Araneae; family Macrothelidae; genus Macrothele; species Macrothele yani. Next base: position 78,319,952 of record CM077033.1, on the reverse strand, counting down.
AGACGGTTTTTGGAAGAGGTTGGAGCCCGCTGGGTCGGAGCTCCCCCCCCCCCTCATAAGAAATTTCGTAAAATCTACAGTTTTCCTCTCAGAACCACCAAATTTGGTATACTATCTTATGGTACTCTAACTTAGACGGCAGATCGTTTTTGGAATGGGTCAAGGCCCGGGGGGTCAGAGCCGCCCACATACAAAATTTTCTTAAAAACTACAGTTTTCAATTCAGAACCACCTAATCTGGTATACTATCTCATGATACTCGTACTTAGACGCTAGACGGTTTTTGGAAGGGGTTGGAGCCCGGGGGTCAGACCCCCTCCGAATAATTTTTTTTTTGTAAAATCTACAGTTTTCAATTTAGAACCACCAAATTTGGTATACTATCTCATGGTACTCTAACTTAGACAGTAGAACGTTTTTGGAACGGATCAAGGCCCGGGGGTCAGAGCCCCCACATACAAATTTTTCTTAAAAACAGCAGTTTTCAATTCAGAACCTCCAAATCTGGTATACTATCGCATGGTACTCTAACTTAGACGCTCGACGATTTTTGAAGGGGTTGCAGCCCGGGGGTAAGGGCCCGCTCACATAAAAATTCGCAAAATCTACAGTTTTCAATTTAGAACCACCAAATTTGGTATACTATCTCATGGTACTCTAACTTAGACGCTAGACGGTTTTTGGAAGGGGTTGGAGCCCGGGGGTAAGAGCCCCCCCCATAAAAATGCCGCGTAAAATCTACAGTTTTCAATTTAGAACCACCAAATTTGGTATACTATCTCATGGTAGTTTAACTTAGACGGTCGACGGTTTTTGGGACGGGTCAAGGCCCTGGGAGTCGGAGCCCCCCCCCCGCCCTGCACACACACAAACATACAACATTTTCTTAAAAACTACAGTTTTCAATTCAGAACCACCAAATTTGGTATCATGAAACTCTAACTTAGACGCTAGACGGTTTTTGGAAGGGGCTGGAACCCCGGGGTGAGAGCCCCTCCCCCTCCTCATAAAAATTTCGTAAAATCTACAGTTTTCAATTTAGGACAACCAGATTTGGTATACTACTTATGGTTATCTAACTTTGACGGTAGACGGTTTTTGGAAGGGGTCGGGGCCCGGGTCAAGGTAGCCCCTTGCAAAATTTTCGTAAAAAGTTTCGTTTTTTACTTTTAAGAATACCCTATTTACGTTCTAAGGCGCTCTTTGGCCCTTTGAGGGCCTTGCACCATAAACCATCAACCAACCAACCAACTAACCAACCAACCAACTAACCAACCAACCAACTAACCAACCTACGGTCTAAGTTAGGGACTGTAGATAACAATAAAGTGCAAAAATATGCGTTTAATGGTGTATTAAAAACACAACTCTATATAGTTTAGCTTTCACTACCAACGAACGGCTTATCAGAAAGAAATATAATGTAATGTAAACAGAGAGTTCCAGATATTCAAAATTCAAAACGGTAAGAAAAAGATGATCAATGCCAATGTGAAGTCGTATGCATGCGACATTACACAGGTACATTGCATTTCTGTGTCGCGGGATTCACAGCAGCACACGCCAGAAGTACGGCAGTTCTATAGATGTCTCCTAGAAGGTAAGTATTCCCATTCATTTTTCTTCCTTTTTTGTTTCGCAAAATTAAATTAACTAAATCAAAAAATTTAAAATAAGTTTACTGGAAAATTGCAGGAATATCTTTTTCATTCATTAACTTTCACCCGCTGAACTTGGTGATTCCACAAATAGTAATATGTACCTGGCAAATAACTGGTATCCCTGCTAGTACAAATGATATTAATGATTTATTTGCGTCCAGTTCAATCTAGTATGTCCATAAGAGCGTTTGGGGCCGTATGAAAAATACATTTCAACGTGTGCCGCTTCGGCTGCGGAGTGATCTAGGCGCTGGCTTCTGACCACTTGTCGAGAAGGATCCTGGTTCAAATCCCGGTGAATCATGGATGTTGTGCTTGACTTCTGGCACTGGCTGTCCCCCTTCCCAGGAAATAATGGCCAAAATTGGGAATGTCCGACTGCTTATAGCCCACTGAATTGATCACGGTGGTCGTTAACCCCCCCCCCCCCCGTACAAAAAGTATGTTTTTGATATCAAGGTGTCCACTTCCATGTAGGCTGGCCATAAAATGTTAGGGGACCGTACAAAATTGCACTTTTGTTTTCACCTTGTCAGCGCTTCGGTATATGGTTGAAATATACGTATATATAGTTGGGCCATTTCAGCACGTAATTTGGTTTATATAGAAAATCAAGATAATGTTACATTTTTACTCAGCTACAACACATTAATCCCAAAGGCTATTTGTTGAAATCTTTAATCCGCCGTGCTCATATTCACAACGTTAACATAACATGTCAAGTTATTGATGTTGCAGTTTTACCCTGTCACAAAACTTTAGTTACAAGACCTTAGGCGTAAACTTTTTTTAGGAATTTTTAGTCCGACGTATTCATAAGGTTTCGATAACATGCCAAGGTTATGGTACTGCGTTTTGACTGAGGCACAAAAATTAATAAACAGGCCTTAAGCCTTTTTATCAGTTTTCAATCAACCGTGCTCATATACATAAAATTTTCAGAGAAAGTCAAGTTTACTGTGTTGCGCATTTACTCGAGTACAAAACTATAAACAGCCATTAACTTTCACCCGCTGAACTTGGTGATTCCTCAATTCATCCATTAACAAGTCTTTTAAGTGATTGTATGCTGTGGTCATATTGATAATGTTTGATGACAAGTCAGGTTAATGATGTTGCACTTATTAAAGACTTAAAAAGGTGTAGAGGCTAGTAATTATTATTTGAAGTCTAAGGAAAAGCTCATTTTTAACTTGACTCGTCATGAAATCCTTGTGAATATGGCATTTATTTTATTTTGTACATTTTACAAAGCGTATGCATTTTTTTTGGCATTTGTTTTATTTTGTGTTGTACTTGTTACATAGCGTTTCGCATTTTTGTAATGCTTGTGACTTGTGATTGCATTTTGAATTTTTATTTGTTTCACATTTTGGATTTTTATATGTTTCACATTTTGGATTACTTTTTGACATTTTATGTTTTTGACATGCTATTTTGAAAATTTTGACTTTTTTAATTTTGCGTTGTGTTTTACATTCTTGCATCTTCGGCGGAATTACATTCTTGAAAAATTCAAATACAAGTTAGTAAAAGGTATAATTCAATTAGTGAGAAATACCAGCACATTTTGGTAAAGGGTAGAATTATATGAAATTCCTCTTAAAATGTCCAGCATGTTAACATTGTCTCTGTGCACCAAAGAAGTTCGAATTCCTTTTTATCTTGCTAGCGTTTCTCTTCTGGGTGGATTTGTTGGAATCTGTGCTATCACTCTTTCGATTTTAGCCATAGTTGTTCTCTGCTCTTTAGCAATTTCACTGATTATTTCGTACAGTCACAGTTTTTTCTCTCTCAGAATTGTATTCCAGCGTCTGTCTATTCTTTCAAATTCGTTTTGTGTTCTGGAAAAGCTAAATAAATTGTTTTCACTAGCTGACCAAATTGTTGGCAGGAACAGCGGAGGGCTTCTGCTTGGATTGCTTCTTCTGCTTCCACGAAATTTTCCAAGAACATAATTTTCCTCAAACCACTGAACTACAGAATCTGCATATTCTAGTAAAATTGATTTCACTTCTTCAAAAGCAGCTGAAATTTCATCAGATGAAAAAATGCGAGTGCTTGCAAATGTCTGACTTTGAGAGCAAACTCACTGGTTTCCTTATATTCCAAGTCTATGCCAGAGGAAGGATATTCCTCAGCACATTTTTTTCCGAGATGAAACCAACAACATTTGTGTGTGCTGCTTCCAAATTCCTTTTTAGCAGCATTATAACGGTAGCTATTTCAAAATCTATTATTATGCGTATATTGTGGTGCAAGCTGAATATCATAGTCTGATGCATAGTCTTGTAAATCCTACAAAAATACTTTATAATAGTATTATATTATTTATACTTGCTGGAAAGTAACCCATAAACTAGTGGGACAAGTCTGTGCATCTCTGGATTCGTTTCAACCATAGCATGAATGGAGCATATTTGCCTAAAAAGGGTTGGACAAGTTTCAAATGTCCCATCCATATTCCAGAGGGGTGCTTCTTTAAGCTTTCGTAAATTATTCTCTGTTAAAAATAAAATAATTCTTTGATGTCCAAATGCGCTATCTCTGCCAAGAAATTTTGCACCATCTTCTCCTGTAAATTTATTGGGGCATCGATCCGTTCTGAAGTCGTAGGCTCCGCAGGCATGTCTTGGCATGTCTTCTCTTTTTTACAACTTGCCTTAGTGCATCCATATTAGGCATGTAAGCTGCATTTACTGTAGCCATTGACGTTGTCACGGTTTGAATAATTTGTGCAGGGGCTTCGTCCGTATTTCTCGCTCGTTCTTTTATTTGCGCTCTTGCAACAGCAACATCACTTTTCTCCGGTCTTGGAGCATGATTATGTGGTTTCTCATTGCGCATCCTGTGTTCATCTCTAATAAGAATAGTACTAGCAAAGCCAGTACAATTTCCATAATTTCTTTCAATACAGTGACAATACCGTAAATCACCACGCACTCTGTTATGGCAAAATAAATACCCTTTCCATTTCAGCAAATCATTTTCTTTTTGTGAGTTAACTATTTATGTTGCATTCTTCATCTGCATAGTGCCTTCGGAAAACAATGCACTTTCTCTTTCCAAAATATTTAGAATGATATATTTCCACTATTATCACTTGACAACGCACAACTAAGGTTTCAACAAGCACGTTCTCTGTTCTCCAGTCAACTACGAACTAATGAGCAACCATTCAATAAAACACTCAGAATACAGACCATCACGTGAAGCTTGTTCCTCCAGTTAGGGTTTAAGCGAAGTTCAAGATTTTCGTACCTGCGGTCACAAGAAGTTGTTAAATTTAAGGATCGGCATCTTATCTTTTGTTTTTCCAAAACGCAGAGGTACATGTATTTTACAGCTGGGACGCTCCAGACGGGGGATGAACAGATGCGAAGAAGCCGGGAGCCAGGTTCCGGAGGCAGCAGTAGGCGCGGACTGGGCAGCTGTACTCTGGGCCGGTAGGCGTCATGCTAATTCTCAAAAATAAATTCAAATTTTTTGTGTTGCACCATGCGTCTGAAAGAAAGTTGTTATACTGAAAAGACAATTTGTTTACCCCGTAACATATTAAACGAAACCTACGTCCCTACGTGCCAAATGATCTCTAAGCCAAACACAGTTTTTCATGCAACACCTTCCTCCGACTTTCTAAGTTCAGATCTGTCTCGTTCGACTTATTTCCTGTACCGCCCCTCTCTTTCGCTAATTGCAGTTAATTGCCGTGAAATTTGTGTTTTACGTTGGGGTGTATTGCCGCCTGTCCTGAAGACTATAGTGAAAGCGGTGAACCCCAGGGGAAAAGTATTCCATCAAAAGCAACAGAAATTCAATGCGAGAGCAAAACTTTGTTCGTTGGCATTACATCCAAGTAATTTAGGCGAAGTAGGAAGTGTGTTTTTCTACTACGACACCAGAAGATTGTCGCGAATGCTCAGGCAATTACGATACAGATGTGTCCTTAAGACTTCTCTTTCAAGACGTCCAAAGGCCGGCACTAGGGGATGGGGAGGGATATAGTGCGGATGCTCTTTTTTGTTGCAGTTAGAAATTCTTAAGCTCATTCTTCCTTAAAACTTTGCCTGGTTACCAGTAAGTACTGTCACATGCCTCAACCATTGCACAGATTTGTTGTTTTTGTTTTCATTCTTTGAGTTAACAACGGGAAAATATCTGAACTGCGTTGTTTCAGTTGGAAATATTTTTTTACTTCAGCAACAGGGCTTCACGTATAATTGCAAAATACTTCGATAGAATAAACATACCTTACATAAAGAGTTTGCATGAGAAAATAGATTGATAATAAGGAAAATATTCTAAAACCAAAAAAAGAAATTGCGGAACCGAAAAAGCTAGGTAGAGGAAACAAAAGGCTCTAAGAAAACGTTCATATTTAAAGAAACCTGTAGTCGCTTAATGAGTAAGTGGTATAACTCAATACAAAATCATGTGCTGTATTTGAAAAAAAAATTAGAAGCAAGTAGGCATCGTGACTGTCCACAGTTTCCTCTTTTCATCCTGTCGACATTACAACCACCACAGAAAAGAAAATAACAAAAACATAACAAAAACACCCATACAAAGTAAAATGCCCAAAACATAAAAAGAAGTAACCACACAAAATGAAATGCCCAAAACATTAAAAAACTGCAACCACACGAAACAAAATACTCAAAACATGGTAAGAAATTCTGTTTAAAGCACAATGAAGGTATACGATAGGAGAAATATATGTTTTTAAAATTTAATACAAGTGTCAAAACTGAAATAAAAAGAAAGAAAAAAGAAATATTCCAAATTTAATTGTTACTTTAGATATTTTGACCTGTTGACATTTCGTAAATTGTACTTGCACTCGGTCAAAAAATATTACTTACAAGGACTTTTTAGTAACTTTTAATAGCTGTGGTCGTATTTATAAGGTTTGCATAACAAATCAAGTTAATAATGTTGCGCTTTCACTTACCGTCTCCAGCTAAATTAGAGTTTCATGACACAAAATTTGGTGGTTCTGAATTGAAAAATAAAGATTTTAAGAAAATTTTGTATGTGGGATGGGGGGTCTTACCCCCGGGCCTTGATCCGTTCCAAAAACCTTCTACCGTCTAAATTAGAGTACCATGAGATAATATACAAAATTTGGTGGTTCTAAATTGAAAACTATAGATTTTACGAAAGTTTGTGTGTAGGGGGGGGGGGTACCCACCCTTGCCCGACCCGTTCTGAAAACCGTCTACCGTTTAATTTAGAACACCATTATATAGTATACCAAATTTGGTAGCTCTAAATTGAAAACTTTAGTTTTTACGAAAAATATTTATGGGCGGAGGGACTCTGACCCAGTGCCCGACCCGTTCCAAAAACCGTCTACCGTCTAAGTTAGAGTACCATGAGGGAGTATGCCAAATTGGTGGTTCTGAATTGAAAACTGTAGATTTTACGCGGCATTTCTATAGGGGGCTTTACTCCCGGGCTCCAACTCCTTCCAAAAACGGTCTACTGTCTAAGTTAGAGTACCATGAGATAGTATACCAAATTTGGTGGTTCTAAATTGAAAACTGTAGATTTTACGAAAAAGTTTTTATTCGGGGGGGGGTGGTCTGACCCCCGGGCTCCAACCCATTCCAAAACCCGTCTGGCGTCTAAGTTAGAGTACCATGAGATAGTATACCAGATTTGGTGGTTCTGAATTGAAAACTGTAGTTTTTAAGAAATTTTTGTATGTGGGGGCTCTGACCCCCGGGCCTTGATCCGTTCCAAAAACGGTCTACTGTCTAAGTTAGAGTACCATGAGATAGTATACCAAATTTGGTGGTTCTAAATTGAAAACTGTAGATTTTACAAAAAAAAATTATTCGCAGGGGGTTCTGACCCCCGGGCTCCAACCCCTTCCAAAAACCGTCTAGCGTCTAAGTTAGAGTACCATGAGATAGTATACCAGATTAGGTGGTTCTGAATTGAAAACTGTAGTTTTTAAGAAAAAATTTTATATGGGGGCTCTGACCCCCGGCCCTTGACCCGTTCCAAAAACCGTCTACCGTCTAAGTTAGAGTACCATGAAATAATATACCAAATTTGGTAGTTCTAAATTGAAAACTATATCTTACGGCAATTCTGTAGGGGGGAGCTCTAACCCTAACCCCCCCCTCTGTAACCGCTTCCCAAAACCATCTACAGTCTAAGTTAGAATACCACGAGATAGTATACCAGATTTGGTGGTTCTAAATTGAAAACTGTAGATTTTGCGAAAATTTTGTATATGGGAAGCTCTGACCAACCTTGCCCTGCCCCTTTCCAAAAACCGTTTACCGTCTAATATTTTTAGTGCCAAAGAAAAACGTAATATTCCTATCCTGTCTGCGTGGCCAAACTTTATAAATTTGATCAGGGAGCAAGACGTTCGAAATCGTACGTTTTCCTGCATTCGTTTTGTATGTAACCAAAATCTGTAAACGCGACGAATTGACGCAGTCGACGAATTGACGTAGTCGACGAATTTGTCCGCGACGAATTGACGCGCGACGAATCGTCGTGGTCGACGAATTGACGCGCGACGAATTGACGTGACACCTCAGATAGTACCATGGACTTTTTTCAACGCTTTAAAATTCTATAGCACCTAAATTTTAGAAATAGCATGAAAAAGAAGGGGAGAGGAGGGAATACGGGTTTTTTTTTTAGTACCATGGACTTTTTAAACGCTTTAAAATTCTATAGCACTTAAATTTTAGAAATAGCAAGAAAGAGAAGGGGAGAGGAGGGAATACGGTTTTTTTTTTCTTTTCAAAAAATGGCATGTCAAAGATTTGTTCCCTTTTTCGGGGAATTGGTCATTTTCGGCATTTTCAGGTAAAAACCTCATGAGATAGGAGTACTGTTTCATGAAAATTACAAATTGCACTGCAAATAACATAAACCCGTACTCAACTGTTTCAAAGGTCAAAATTTTGCGATAATTTATTTTAAACAATTAGTTTTGTTTATTTGCATAGGGCATATTTGTATGCTTTTGATTCTATTATTTCTCGTTTCCCTGATAAACAATTTTTTACCTAATGCATGCATATAAATTTAAGAATTCTAGAGGATAAACATTCAGAATATTCGGCACTTATTTAAATTACTCATGACTGCTTGGTGTATAACACACATTAAAAATGTGAGTACATAGTACTGATCTCACTAAAGAGCAATAACTGGCAATGAAACTATTCAATGCAAATAATTTTGAATTTTAAGTATACACCACATTTATTTTTCGCATGAGATCACACAAAAGTGCCCTTTCTGTCGAAGGGGAGTGTGTGTGTTGATTGTAATTTTAGAGGACGAGAAATATATTCATGTTTGCAAAAGGTTCTGCCTACTAAGCCTCAGCGAACGATATGTTTTTTTTTCAAGTCATATAAAGAAGGGAAATTAAATGAAAGCGATAAACCTCGATCGACCAAAAATAGGTTACATTAATTGTTAGTGAATAAATGCTTATTTTTACATTGTAAATGTGATTCCGGCTTGCGTATGCTTATGCTGGAGGAATCACTTACAGTCGCTATGAAACTAACTCTGTATGTAAGTATGTCATGACCCCAGGAACATTGGATGAGTCGTACCGTGGTGGTGCAACACAAAGAAAAACAAACACCCCTCTCTGCTCTTACCTGAGGCACAGGGCTATTGGTCTAATCCCATTATCATGGCTGTCAGTCAGTACCGCCTTGCCCCTACTCTTAAGGTGGAACGTCAAAAACTCAAAGCCGCTAGTGAAACAGATTTTGTTCACATAGGAATAATGTTGGTCAGACATAGAGCCGAAAATAAGGTAGCACAGGGAAATATTTGATCCCCCAAAGGGTTAATATAGCATTTCCTGTGAAAACTTTCTTTCATATACTTTTCACTTTTCATTATTTAATATTCATACATTACAGGGTGTAAAGTTAGAACATGTTTTCCTTTATACCTGTTCCTCTAACTGACTGGTATAAAAATAGATTTGTCTCTGAAATATTACTACAGATAAGAGAACTTTTTTGAGCACAAGTTGTTAAGTTTCGTAACAGAATTTTGAAACGCGTTTGCAGGAAATGATATTTTTTCACTACATTATAAATGTCCCAAAACAAAAATATTTATTTTGAACGACAAAATGCCAACCAACAATACTTATTCGGAATTACAGTACAAAATTAAATATTTCTGGCTTTCTGTGGTTGATTCTATTCGTTGACTTGTGTTTGGGTCGGGAGTATGAAGGTTGTTAAAATTGTTTCTCAAGTTGCACTTTAAATTCAGTTTAAAAGATTTTCTATATACAATGAAATTTAAATTTGTGAAAAAAGAGTTTTCTTTGTTATACAGTATAATAAAAAAATTAGGGATATTCCATTTGAAACAACAGCGGTTTTTCTTGTCTTTTTGAAACCGTGCTTCCTAGTAAACTTTACGTTTTATGTTTATTTGCCTCTGGAGAAGACGGTCCTAAATAACTCCTTTGCACAAATTTCATTTATATCTCAAACATTGTTGTATTTGTAACCACTTTGTTTTAATCTATTTATGAAAATCAAACTATGATCTAAAATAAATTATTGAGAAAACGTGCTCCGCAAGAATTAAAATTGCATAAAAATTAAAGCACGTCATTGTTTCATATCGTGCGACTCTCTAGTTTCCAGAAGCCTCCGACAAAAAGCATTAATGGAATTTTCAGATAGCAGGTTAAGGAAAATATGTTCTATTTAGCATCTCAGCGTTCGAGCCTCAGCTCACATACTTTTTATTTTATCAATGTACTTATTGTGTTTTTTCAAATAATGATTTTTATTTCATTGGTAAACTGACTTTACAGTTTGTTGTGACAAGTATGCACATGCAAAAGCGTACTAATTATGTGATCACTGCAGACATATTTTGATATATTTTGGGAACGTTTATGACAAAAAAGAGAGTCTGCGGAAAATCCAAGAATAACTTACAGGTGAGGTGTGTTATATTTCTCACATCATTGTGAGTTAGATGCTCAGAGCTTTCCACAGATCCCTTCATTTGATGCTTTGAATGCGTCAATATGTTTATCCCACTTCAAGTGTTTTAATGCTGGTGCAAAAAACACGATATACAATTTTCTTCAATAAAGAGTAAACTTATCTTAATGTTAACTGAACAATTTCCCCCAATTTTTATTATATTTCTAAAACTTTTACTCTTAAAAAACACGTATGCGATAAAAACTTGATAAAATATATACATGAAGAAATAACACTTCATAAAAATTCCTTTTCTGATAAACGTGATAAGGATAATATTATTCAAGTAAAGTCATGTGTAAATTGCCTTTCGTAACACCTAATTCTTTGGTATTGTGCAGGATCTGTTTTAAGGATGTATCCCAAGATATTTGTGTTAAACATCCAACTATTGAAATCTTAACCGTACCGCATGTATAACTAAAGTCTGTTCAGGGAAGAACGTTAATTTAAATATTTTGAATTACCATTTTTTTCAGTTTATGGAAACTGTCAGCATGGAAATCGAGAGAGATCCAAAAGATAAGATAAGATAATAAGGTAGCTGTCTAGATAAATACAAAAATCATTCAAATCGTAGGTAGGCATATCCCTATTATGTTACGGATAATTTTGATACCAAATCGACGCCTTTAGCTTCTTCTAAAAACTAGTTTACATCCGTAAATCCATGCAATGATTCCGACTCCCAGCAGAACTGCAGATGTCAACCGCATTTCATGTCAATCGCCAACCTACAAATTATTTCCTAAAATCGGTGCTAACACCTTAATTCAAAACTAGATCGGAAATCGAAACACTGCAACAAAACAGTTTGATAAATTAATGTAAATTATTTTTAGAATTATTTACTAACTTCTGCTCCTTAAAGTGTAAAACATAAAGGAAAATATTATAATCGTACTATAATTACAAAAAAAGTTGTATTGCGAGTGAACAGAGTGATGTGTAGTAATAAAATAATAAAAGAACATATTAAAACTTCGTGGGTAAATCTACCCAATACTGTATGAGAAAACGTGAAGGATTTGTATAAAATACCAGTTTTTGTCACTCATCTGAGACAGCGTACGTAACATACAGGGCGCATGTTGGCAGAAACTGTTTTCCGCAAATAAGAGAAAATGCAGTTCTAGTAAAAAACAGCGGGCACAGTGAAAAAGAAAACCGCACAAAGTAACCATATCGTGTCAGGTAGGCCCTGTTATGTCTTGTGGGCCGTTCTAATGGGACGCATTAGGTTTTTTCGTGTGTCTGAACACCTGCTTAACCGCTGGCTTCGACCAGCATATGTTGACTGATGATTTATACGCTTTCATATACTTCACACATCCTGCGGCTGATCGTCTGTTTCAGGAGTACAATACGTCGGCCCGCAACCACCCAGGCACGGCACGAGAAACAACCCATCTAACTTTGGAACCATTTAATGGTCCCTCAAGGTCGCCAGTATACACTGAGTGGCCACTTTATTATGACCACTCCCGCAGTACTTCGTTGGGCCACCTTTTGCCTTTAATACTGCGTCCATTCTTCGTGGCATGGACTCCACGAGATGTTGATAATTGGTTTGTGGAATCTGAGGCCATGCTTGATGAATAGCACTTTCTAGGAGTGTGAGATTACACGGTTGTGAATCCAGCTCTCTGATGGCACGTTCAATTTCATCCAACAAATTCTCAATGGGGTTGAGATCTGGAGATTGTGGGGGCCACCTGAGCAAAGTAAACTCACCGGCATGTTCCTGAAACCAATCCTGCACAATACGAGCACTATGGCAGGACGCATTATCTTGTTGAAAGTAGCCATCGCTATTGGGATAAACCATCCACATGGCAGGATGCACTTGATCCGCAACGATGTTTAGATATTATGTGCCAGTAAGACGTTTATCTAACACGAATTAAAGAGCCCAAAGCATGCCAGGAAAACATTCCCCAAACCATAACGTTGCTTCCACCAGCTTGAAGGGTTGTAGCAATGCATTAGGGGTCCATGCTTTTGTGCTGTTTCCGACAAATTTTCACTCGGCCATCGGCATGGTGCAACTGAAAACGTGATTCATCGGACCACATAATTTGTTTCCACCTATCGAATGTCCAATCCTTTTGCTCCTGTGCGAACTGGAGACGTTTTCCCTTGTTAACTGTAGACAGCAAAGGTGTTCGAACAGGTCTTCGGCTGCCATATCCCGTCTGATGCAGTGAACGGCGAACAGTGAGTGCAGAGATCATTTGAAAGGACCCTTGATTAAGATGGTATGTAATTTGCTACACAGTTGCCCTTCTATTTTCTGTTACCAGTCTGGACATCTCCGTTCCGACCGAGCAGTCACTAGTCGATGACGACCACACGTTGCACGTAGAGACCTTGTTTTTTGGCTGACAGTCCAGTCTTTAAACACTTTAACAACAGCTGCTCTGGAATATTTCACGAATGCGGCGGTTTCGGTGATACCCGCTCCATGGCTCCAAGCTCCTACAATCATCCCACTTTGAAAGTTCATCAAATCGCATTTTTTTACCCATCTCGTCACCCAAAAATCACTTCTCCCTCTGTCGCAGGCATTAAACTTTCCCTTTTTATACTAGCCTCGCCCTCTGGCGGCAACAGCATGCAGCCATAGCTCATTTGCTTAAAACTGTCAAGTGGTCATAATAAACTTGCCACTCATTGTATACCCTGTCGGAACACTCCGGAAAGCCGTGAAGCACGCCATCAGATCTACGGATACTGAGACGTAGCGGGCTGAGTTGTGGTAAATGTTGCAAACTGCATGGCAGGAATTTCCTCCGGAAACTCTCCGCCACCTGATGAAGTCGATCCCTTTGCAAGTACAGGATGTTATTCGAGTTAGACAGGATCAGCACGCTGTTAAGTAGGTATCTCTGATGTTTTGTCTGTTGGTTCTATAATACAGCAGAAAAAGCTGTCTTCTTTCCTTTTAAACGTATACAAAGATCAACGCGGTATTTCGTTTTCTAATTCAAGACATCTGTAAGGCTTTTCTCTAACTTAACCAAAGTTGTACAAAAATTAGCATTTCGATTCAAGATTCATGAAAATTATGTTCAGTTTTTTGACCATCTTAGAACTATGCATTCTTAATTAACCGCAGTGTACTAAATGCATACACAATTTCAATTGAGTTGAGTATTATATATCCAGAAATTGTCCATGTACCGATCTATTTTTAAGAACGAAAATTACGACTGTTAACTTGTTTTCGGTATAAATGGGTTCGATAGAATCTGAACAATATGATCAATGACTTTAAGTTACAAATAAGATCGTACCTTTGAATTCACGTGGGCGAATTAAATCTTTGAAATGTACTGACTGTACCGATCTTACATGATTTTTTTATAAACACATTATTAGTATCAGAACTTAACAGATTAAAATTGAAGACTTCTGTAAGAAGAATCATTTTCGAAACACGGCGTACGAATCGCATGGACCGTTAAGCAGCGAAAAGACTTCCGACGTAGTTTTATTCGGAAGACAAGCACTCCTGAGTAGGAAGATATTGATTCGAACTGTACAGACGGCAAAGAAAGGTTGTATTGGCATCAGAGGAGCGAAAAAGGATTTCCTTGCCGTGATCACTGAAATATTTATTTATGTCTTTCCTCGGCAAAACTTATGTAAATAGCAAATAAATACAATAGTAGTACCAAAACAACTGAGAATGTTTTTATAATAAAAAAAAAACATCCGTGCCCCAATTATTAAGGAAGTAATCATCTGTTTTGAAATACTGTCCATTTCATCGGATTCAGATGTACTAACGTTCCTCTCTCGTTTTGAATGTATTCTGAATTTCTTCGGAAATTCTGTTGAAGAATCCCTGCGTAGCTGGGATAAGTTGTTGATCAGTCTGAAATTGTTGTTCCCGTAATGTCTTTCTCAAAATTGGCAAAAACCAGAAGACACATCGGAACAAATTTGGACAATATGCAGAATGAGGCATCAATTTAATATTAATTTTCTCCAAATGCGATAGGATATAACTGGCCATGAGCGGATTTGCACTGGGCCGCACATGAAAAGAAATGGGGAACCCGATATCAACAAACTCGTCCATGTCCAAATGCTCAGTTAAAATCCTGTGAATTATGTTGTCTGATTTTGAGATGACAAAAATATCTTCGATATCTCTAACTGATACGTGTCTGTCTTCTCATATAATAACACCTATTGTATTGATGCTTACCTGTGTAATATAATAACACCTATTGTATTGATGCTTACATTGCATTTTGTTAAATTACTCTTTGAAGATCTTCCTCCATGCGCGATTAAAGTCGACAACTCACGATCATCCACAAATTCTTTATGCCATCTGTAAAATTCTAATTTTATTAGACATTCTTTTTTATAAGCCTTTTTCCATAAGACGGAAAATCTCACCAACAGACTCCTTAAGTCGGTAGCATAATTTATTGATGCTCCGTTGTTGCTGTTCCACATCCACCATTTCGAAAAAAATACAGCGTGAAAACACTTGTTATGTGTTCACGAAACAACTCATATCAAACTGCGCACTACCAACGATGCATACGTAATAAACTGGTGGGGACGGATGGTTACTAGGATATCAACCGTTTCTTCGAGACTAGTGCCAAAGGTTGAATGCAGTATTGCACATTTCTTAACAAAACATTCTCAGTTGTTTGCGAACAAGTACTGTACTTATAAACGAGATGGTCGTCGAGTATTGTTGTTGGTATACCAATAATCGGTTGATAGGTTTCGTGTCCCATCCTTCTCAAACGCGGAATTATCTGGCGTATGAGTGAAATGGACAATGAAGCACTGAAAAGCATGCCAGCGTAGTTGAATATGGGACAACCCCAGTTCTGGAGTAGGTAGGTGCGGCTCTAAATCCCTTTGTCGGCAAAGCAAAGATGCAAAACAAGCTTTTGTTTTTAGGAAATTATTTCTGATAAACTGGAAAAATATATGTGTAGAACATGAACGGCATTTTACACACTTTGAGTACACATAATTTACAGTTCCTTTATCGCACAGATTTATATGAATTCACATTGTAAAAGTTCCAATGAGTAACCCATAAAAATGGTGCTGAGACTTCGCTATTTTTGGTTTTAAAATTATGAATGAAGAGCTTGTATTTACATTTTTTGTTTAAATTCCCCTTAATGGGAGACTGCGATAATTCCTAAAAATATCGTTGCATATTCATAAGTAACGATATGATCGAGAAATTCTGGAACCCGATGTGTGAAATTTTGTGCCCCCCAATCCCCCCGTGAAAAAAAAATATTTGCTGTGATACAGCTAAATCAAAATTCATAAGCGTTTCCTGTTCTCTGAGTTACAATGTGTGCCCTGAAATTGCGTACGACACTAACATGAACGGTCATTTCGCAAATTACATTGCATTTTATTAAATTAAAACAGAATTCTGCGCCTCCGAACTTTACATTTTACTGGTGGATAGTCGAAAATTAAATCTCCGTTAAAAGAACAATCGAGTAAGGCAATTACACCAATGAGCCAATACATTATGACAACTTACCTAATAAGCTGCACGATCCCATTTATCCCTAAAAACCGCGGACATAAGGCGAGGCAATCCGATGATGTGTCCATAGGTATCCTTGTTTATCTGGTATTACAATGTCAATAGTAGGTCCTCCAGTTAACATACATTTCAGGGCTGTGGTGATCTAGCGCGAACCCGCTTTTCCAAGTGGACTGATTTGGTTCATGCCATGTGAATTTGGAGGCCAGAACATTAACAAAATGTCACCAGCATGATCCTCGAACCACTCCTTGACGATTCTGGCAGTAAGGCATGGCGCAGTGTCCTGTTGCTTATAGCCATCACATATCCCTAAAATGCAAATAGGACGTAGCAAATTGTTTGTCAGTTTCCAATTGTGGTATAATGAACATTTTCGGAAATTTGCATTCAAAAGCATCTTGTTTAATACCATGGAGGAAAATATCAAATTTATATTAAAACTAAAATTTCTGTAAACAATTGTTTTTAAATTGTTCTGTTCCATCTTTTGGAATTTTTAAATATATACGAATTTAACTTATGATGGGCACATCTGTAGGAAATATCGATATTGAACATCGATGGATGTTCATTTCGGCAAAGACCTCAATGTTTTTCTAATATACCGGAGAATTCGTTGGTTTCAATTTGCAACAATGAATGAGCAGTAGATGCGGAAAATCTCCGTTCGATATAAATGAGTATTCACCAATAACACCGAATATTTAATCAAATTTATTTAAATGCTTGATGTATTGGTGGACAAACTCGAAGTTTCTTAGATGGATGGGTGTGTACTTCGATGTTTTGCTGATGAATTGACAAATTCCCACTTTTCCACGTGCAGTAGTGAATGGGTAAACATTTTGAAATATATCTTTTCAATATAAGAGTGATACTCACGAATTCAGCTGCAAGTAACCTATTATCTCTTAAAACGTTTGATGCATGGGTTTAATCATCGATGTTTTTTCGATGCATCAGAGTGAATGTCTGGACATTTGTCTCTCTTGTTTGATTTTTCGACAATTCTCTAGAACCAAGCCTTACGTCCGTGTATGCGTCATTTCATTGGGCCGCGCCGAAGTGCAGGAGGCCAATTAGATAACAGAGCTACTTAAACAAACTGACATGCTCGTGGGAATCGCCTTTCGAACATGTGGTGAAACGAAACAGTTGTAGCAAAGATGTGAGGAGATATTTTTGTGTGATGATATCGCAGGGGCCCGGTTTTGAGAAAATGTCCTCTTCTGTATGCAGGAAAGATATTTGGCTGGAACGTTTTCGCGATTTTGGCGGGTTGATCCACTTCTTTGCATGGCTACTACAAACGGTGTCATCAGACAGTTCTGGATTTCCACGTTTTGCCACGTAATTATTTCATCTTATATTCACATAATCAATTTATTTATTCTGCTAGGTATACACCTTCCTCTTCATGAAAAAACAAAACTTTACCGTTTTAATTAATGTTTCGGAGTAGGGATAAAATAAGCATCCTGTAAGTCCTTTTAATTGGTCTGACAAAACCGTCACGAGCCGCGATTCTCACGGTTTCCTCTTTCACAGCGGCCAATAGATGGCAGCACTTCAACGCTAAACTGTAAAACGCGGAAAGCGCAATACAGTTGGAAGTATAACCAAGCTGACCAGAAGTCCCAAATATTTTTTACTGTCCCCAAAACCATCTGACACCTTTGGGGATGCAAAATGTCATCGAATTTTAATTTTGTCCTCCAATGTCCTCAGATTTAGATTTCATCACCAGGTCTTTACACTCGTAATGAACTATATTCTTAAAACTATATATTGGTGAATCCATTTTTATCTTTTTTTTAATTTTCGGATTTTAACGAAACTGTGAGTTATCACAGTGTGTGGTAAACACGAAAAAAGAGCTAGAGTACCCATTGGCGCCGAATGTAGGTCCGCTAGCCCCAGGAAAGGGACAGAGTCAGTTCCATAAGGCAAACACGCCACTTGGCCATCATACTCGAGTCGAACCTCAATCCATTATGCCAAATTGTTGGAAACCAGCGCTTAGAGCACCTCACCGGCTACATTTAGATTTAAAAAAATAAAAAACATCCAGGCATTTCTTTTTCAGAAACACATGACTTTTGAATTTTATTTATTTATTATTATTTTTTTTTTGGTTGGAATATGCGACCATCGTGAGCAACTCAGTGGACAATAAGCAGTCGCCCGTTCTTAATTTAGGGCCAATGGTTCCACGAAAGGAAGAGAGCCAGTACCGTAAGACAAATGCAACATCCATGCCTAAATGGAATTCGAACCCGTACCCACTTGGACGAACGGTCATAATCCAGCGCTTAAGCCAGAGCGCCAACGGGGTGGCCAAGAATTATGCAGCTTGCTTTTAATTTAGCACGTGTATCAAAAGTAAAGAAATTTACTTTTGCGGAGTATGTCCTTTCCATCAAGTAGTTTGTAGTTGTATAATATTGTTAACTTGTACTTTACCGGTACAAGTAATCAATATTTTACAACTACAAGACATATCCTTTTAATATTTTATAATTTCTGATGTAATATCACAGAAAGAATACAATTTGGACTTTGTTCATTGCGTATTCAGTATTAATATATATGTGTCCACAAATGAGTTGTCTATTTGGGGACACCGTGATATTTTGTCGTCAAATGAGTGTTTCAATATCCGGTCACCATAAGTATAGCCACTATTTTAGTTACTTCTTGTGTTGTTTCATGGAAACAACCAAAGCTGCTTCTTTGTAATCTTGTGGAAAAACGAAAAACTGTAGTGCTGAGATAGGTCATACCTTTGACTTTTTGAAATTACGAATAATAAAATGTAACATTCGAAATAAGAATTAACACCATCATGATCAGTATATCTTCTTTGGGTAACTCAGGTCTTTACTTAACAAGATATAGTGAAGGAACTGCACAGGAGACTGATTTGCAAAACAAAACATTACCTTCGAAATGATTTTATGTAATACCTTTCCAGGAATCGTAGTTAGGTAAGACTGAATTTTCCTTCAAAATTTTGTTTCAAATAAAATCGTACAACTTACACGTGATTACACTATCACTCCGTATATAGGCAGATGTGCCTTGCTGACCTTAGTTACCTAAAGCAATCTAAATAACAATGAACATTCTTGGGTTAAAACAATTAGTGACTGCTTATGAAGCTATCTAGTACCATTTAGAGGGTGATAAAAATCTAGAATGCAGTCTCAACTATGGATAAATAATTTTGCTAGATCTGTTTATTACCCTGTCATAAATTGTAGTTTTAAACGCGTTCTTGTGGAGCGTCGCGACAATTATTTGCTAGATTCAACTCAGTCAGTGCGAACGTCTTAAAGCACTTGTTTATAATACAGAGATGCTTATTTTTTGGTATTAACTTGATACTTCCGACACCGCATGACTTTCTGCACGAAGTTCCTTTTATATTAAAAACCCAGAGTTCTCTACGAGTAATTGGAATCTCCATAAATACAAATCACCCGACCTAGAAGCAAAAAGCAGATGGTTTGAAATCTAACCTGTACCTCTGATCTGTGACAATGATTATTAATGGTAAAGAGTTTTCCCCATTTTTAAATGAGGGGTTCAATTAACAGATATCACGCACAGTATATAAGAAACAAATTTATGAATAAAAAAGGGAAAGTTTGGGAAGTTTATTTATACCATCCACTTGAAGTATCCATAAATGCTCTTTCTGTATGATAAAGATTCCGGAACAAATTTTAATTTTCCGTTAGGGTTTCTATAATCTCATGTTTCTTCCAAGGCGAGTGCGCTGTTTTACATACACATTCTTGCTGTTCCTGCTCACCTCCTTGAGCATAATGTTTACCAGTAAACCATGGAAATCTTCACTTCCTGGTGAGTTGAAAATGGGCTTTTGTGGTTCTACCAAAGTTTCCTTTGTGTTTAACTACGGTATCCGTCTCCTAAGTCGTTAAAGTACTTTCAAAGTATGCCGTGTACTCCTGAGCGGCGTTTGCATACGCTTTTGTTTAGGATGAGGTCCTCAATTTTGCGATTTAAGCCACGGTTTTAACATTCCAAAATACGTTAAATCCTCAGCTGCGTTGATCTCCCCCTGCAAGCGGGTGACACATCCCTTGATATAACAAGGGAACCGACTATAAAAATATATCATTCATAACATTATCCCATCAAATCAAAAAAAATATTGTGCAGTAAAACCATCAAATTTGATCCAACGAAACGTTGCTCAATCCAACAAAAGGCCTCTTAGTTAAAGCTGCCTGTTCTTCTAAACTCCAAATTTACTGCAAAAATAAATAAAAGGTGCACCGAAAAGATTTAAAGGTTCCCGCTACAAAGCACACCAAGTGTACATCCCACAATCCACCACCGGATATATCATGTATTTACCGAGATGAGACGATAAACTCCGAAATCAGAGCAGTGGAGTGGCCATTAACGTGCCGCCACCAATTTTCTGTCCGAAATTAGTTGGGGACGAATATGGAACGAGACCATAGCTATGTAGCTCCCTCTTCCGACTTCCGAGTTTAAAATGGAACACTTAAAAAGAAACTTTTCCTTCTGACAGAAAATTTTTTGGAGTACTTATTAGTTCCGCAGAGTATAAATCCAGATGTTAACCTCCCTAGAAGCTAGTGAAACAAATTGACCTCTGAAATCTCAGTACAACAGAGTGCTAGGGATACTCCGAGGTGCTGCTTATATATATAGCTTTTGGTTTAGTTTCGCGGGGCAGACGATAACGGAGTTAGTTAGATGTCCGACCACTGCAGCGGTAGTAAATATCACGAGCTGTTCGTCAGTATGGCTTTCCTTCGATTACATTTGAAAAAGAAAACAAGCGGTTGCTACCTCATTGTATTAAAGAGCATCATATTGTGACCAGCATCGCGTAAAGTTAGAATTGAGTTATTATTAGTTTTATTAAGAGAGTGTTAACTCAAAGTCTATAACTAGCCATAGGAAATTAGAAGCTCAGAGATATGAGAAAATTAACTCGATAGAAAAGTAAAACAGACAATGGGAGAAAGATACAGAGAAACAAATCTTGCTAAGCAACGTAATCGGCAGCACCTCAGAGAAACGTGAAGTTGCTGCAGGCAGGAAACGTGAATGGGTATTCGTTTGTAAAATATTTGTTCAGTTTTTTGTTCATAAAACTTGAAGCTTATTTTCATGAATTTTAAGTGTTGCAAAATGCTAATTGTTGTACAACTTGGGTTAAGTTAGAGAAAAGCTTTGCATATGTCTTGAATTAGAAAAAGAAATGCCGCGGTAATATTTATATTCGTTTACTAGGAAAGAAGACAAGT
Source organism: Macrothele yani (assembly GCA_039090855.1). Taxonomy (NCBI): domain Eukaryota; kingdom Metazoa; phylum Arthropoda; class Arachnida; order Araneae; family Macrothelidae; genus Macrothele; species Macrothele yani. The sequence continues at coordinate 78,298,411 of CM077033.1, read as the reverse complement.
AAATATTTTATATGACCAAAAATTTGTGTTTCCGGATCATACAGTGATTATTCACACCGAAAATTCTATAGTTAGAAATAAATATCTTCACTTATGGACCAAAATACTATTACGTACCATTAATACAATTAGGAAAGAGACAGCTTTATCAGCTGTTTTATATATTCAATAGACAAAACAAGGGAGATACCTACCTAATAGCGTGTTGATCCTCTCTAACACGGATAACATTCTATACTCCCGAAGGTATCGACTCCACCAGATGCCGGAATGTTTCCGGAGGAAATTCCTTCCATAAAGTTTGCAACATTTACCACAACTCCACCCTCTACGTCTTCTCCGTATCGATGGATCTGATGTTCTGCTACGTAGCATCCCGGACGGCTCCCACTGGGTTTATACTGGCGACGTTAAAGGGACACTAAATGGTTACAAAGATAGATGAGCGTTTCTGGTACCATGCCTGTGTGGTTGCAGCGCATTGTTTAGATGAAATTGATGATCTACCGCAAGTGAAAATCCTTCAAATACGTGGTGTCATTAAATAACCAAATGCATCGCTATTTCCACGTTTTAGCAACGCACAGCAACCGAAAATTTGTTATTCGGTCACCGCCGGGGAAATGAATCCTGGATCTATCTGTATCTAGCTGAGCGCGTTAGTCTTACATATTTTATTGATCTACCGCACGATGCGTGAAAGCCATGAAAGCATGTAGTCAATCAGCCAGCATATGCTGGTAGGGCCAACAGTTAAGGACCTCTCAAGACACATTAAGGGACCTAATGTGTCCCATGAAAAGTGCCCCCAAACATGGATCAGATGTTCTGCTACATAGCATCCCATAGTGCTTCCACTGGGTTCATACTGGCTACCTTGAAGGGCCACTAAATAGTTCCCAAGATAGATGAGTGTATCTCGTTCCATGGCTGGGTTGTTGCGTCCCGATGGAACGGCGCATTGATCTATTGAAACAGACAATCGACTGCAGGATGCGTGAAAGCCATCAAAACATGTAGGCAATCAGCCAGCATATGCTGGTAGCGCCAGCGGTTTAGTACCTCTCCAGTGTCCCATTAGAAAAGCCCCAAACCATCACAGAGCCGACCTGGTACGATGTGGTTAATTTGTTAATTTATGCGCTATTTTTCACTGTGCTCGCTGATTTTCTCTAGATCTGCGATTTTCTTTTATTTGCGGAAAATAATTTCGGCCAACATGAGCTCTGTATATTACGTAAGCTGTCTCAGATGAGTGACAAAAAGTAAAATTTTATAAAATTCCTTCATCTCTTCTCGAACAACATGGTATAGATTTACCAAGAATGTTTTAAAATATTCGCTCATTGATTTCATCATTTTAAACCTTTTATGATATTCACAAAAAATTTTACATGACCCAGTAGCATGGACTTCAAATGTCAACACAGGAGTATTAGTTTTCCGAAGAGAACTTGGAGAAAATCAGTGAAGAAAGAAATATTCGTAGTACATGCGAAATTTATAGAACATTCAAAGGCAACAGAACATTAATTCTTAATTTGCTTGTAACACTAACTCGTCATCCATGTAACACCTCTCAGAAAACTCGAATATATCATCGCTCTGGAGCGGGAATATCTGATTTCGGTTCGAGTATGAAAAAAATACGAATATGCTGACCATTACACGTTTAGCATACTCGTGTTATGTTTCCGATTTCCGTTCGAGTATGCTAACCTTTATTCGAACGAAAATCGGGAGATGCTTGTTTCATTCTCGCTCCAGGTCGATAAAATTTTCAAACTTTCTGAGAGGTGTTCCATGGATGATCACTAAGTGTTACACGAAAATCCAGACTTTATATTGTATTTGCTTTGTGGAACTCTGAAATATCAAAGGGAGAAGTATGTGAAAGAATCGGAAAAAATCAATAGAGTGGCGAGTAACAAAAAGAAACAATTCAAACTGTGGTTGACCAAAGGAATGTGTTTTACGTTTTATAGATTAAACGTCATGTAATTATTACAAACAAAAGAAGAGATTACAGTTGTCAACTGGTGTAATTTTGTTATTGGTATTTATTTTTAAAAATCAAGTTTTATTAAAACTGATGTTTCTTGAATTCAGGAATCATGTTCATATTCATAGTAAGTAGAGAGCTTGATAGCTCGTAATTCAAAAGCAGATTCAATAGGGTATTAAATAATGCACCTTTTAAAAACTGAAAAATTAAATGTCTGGGGAAAATTGGGTTGTTGTAACATGGTTAAAGACTCTAATACACCCTCTTTTTCACAAAACATGCGTCTTTTTTTTAACCCAAAATATGATTTTGATGAAAAAAGTACAGATCTAAATTGGATAGATATTCATACCTGTACTTACTGGTACCTCTGAAAAAAATGTCATATTCTTTTTTTTTTGTCAGACAGCTATGTCTTTATAAAATTTCTAAATATTTCGTTTCGATAAACAAAATCAGAAAACTTGGTAGACGGACGAAAGATATCACATCTATGAATGGAATACGCGATTACACCATTGCGCAATACATATTTGGCAGATGTGAATCCGTTTATTTGTGTAAACATGATATAAATGGTAAGTCAGATAATACCAGAGAACGTGAACATTTCGTCGTCCTGGAGCGGGAATGAATTGATACGCGGGTTCAACCACCACACCAGGACGACGAAATTTTCAAGTTTTCTGATATTAGCTGGCTTACCATTTATATTATATTTACACAAATAAAAAATTTCACATCTTCCAAATTTGTATGACATCTATCTTATATCTCGGGTTTTCTACACAAATAATAGTTAAAAATTGGACATCTTAGATAAAACATTTCCCTAACATTAAACATCAGAAATGGTGCTTAAGATCTAGCATTTTTCTTTTATACAAATGTATTTGAAACACATTTTCTCAATCATATACGGAGCTAACAGGAAAAGCATCAATCGAAATGGAGGCAGAATTTTTCATCTTGCTCGAAATCAGATGCTTTTTTTCTTTCTGAAAAATGTTAAAACACATTTTTTCTCAAACGTCTTCTGAAAAAAACATCTTCATGTATGAGTGAATATTTTAATGCTTTATTTTCTTTGAAATTCAAACATAATTAACTTTACTCGTGAAGGACAGTACAAAGGTGGAAGATATCTTAAGTGCAGCATGACCCTCATTGGCATCAGATAAGAACACGAAATGAAATTGAAAGTAAAAATCTATAGGAAGAATCTGTGGAAGTGGTACTTACGAAAGGTAGAATGGACCGTCCTGTTCGATTAGGCATTTTATGAGCAAAATTAGTTCTTATAAGCTACTAAGGGGAATATTTTTCGACTTCGATTTCACATAATTACCTACTACAGAAGCATAAAAATAATTCTTGCTTCGTAGGCTTCACAAATAACTGGGAATCCTGCTTTATGATATTCGACGTAACAAATGAAAGAGATGATTGAGGAACGCGATTCCTTTATTTACGCAAAATCATGCCTCCCAGTCACAGAGAGGAATTCGATTTTATTGTTCTAAAAGGATACCAGATTGCTCAATAAACCACCGAAGTGGCAGATGTTGGCACTGAATTGACTGAGCTTGAAGAAATTACAGTGCAATAAAAACACTCTATAGCGGGGACGGATCTGCATTCATGTCATTGTACCTGTCTCTAAGAGTCAGTTACTTATTATTAGACTGAAGCTACGATAATATCAGGACAGGGGAGAGTTGCATGAGCTGTCAAATATCGACCATGAATATATATAATATCGACCGTGATATGGAAGAGATTGGCTTATGACAGGCGCTTGCGCGGAAGAACCAAGGAGAGCCTTCATCTAGTAGCCAGCAGTCGATAATGATTATCATAAAGATGATATATGATTGCTTCAATCTTCGACTAACGCAAGAAGATGTCTCTTCTTTTGTACTGCGAGAAGCTGATGATGTACTGTTATATTGTATCCCGAATTTAAAGAAATTTTGATGTGTGTATGCTAAACAACCTTCCTACACACATGGAATTCTGAAGTTAGATTTCCAGAAAGAACATCACGTACACAAATGAAACCAGAAATCTACACAGCTGGGTAAAAATATAGTTTTCTAAATTAATGTAAAAACCATGGATAAAGTATCATTCGTCTTCCTTTCTCTGTTGATACATATAGGTGCCGAGGAATATTTCTCCTAGATCTAAAAAATGGTATCATACACTACGACATGCAAAAGATTTTCGGTATAGTTTATTAATCAACAAAGGTCCGACACCCGAAAGCTGCTTGTGTCAAGTTCACTTGTTGGTGAAACGTCAATATTTTTTTTAAGTAAGTTATGATTTCTGGCTTGAGATTTATTTCGGCAAAAGATCTGGTTTTCCTTGCATATAAGTTTAGCCGGTTCTTAATTGCTATAGCAGGTTGCATCATTCCAAAACAGCATGAAATGTTAAAATTATTTTTTTGTATTTTGGTGAAACTGGCTGAAACTAGTTGATAAATTCATTGAGAATTAATATCGGTGAATGTATTGGAAAGGATGCCGTTCACGATATTTATCCTGTGCCACAGACTAATTTAGTGTTCTCTATGGATAGAAGCAATGCAGTTCTGTGATATATTTAGCAATGCCGTTCTGTGATCTACCAGTCTACCAGTCACAAAAACAAAAAGTTAAATTTGAGGATTGCATATATCTGTCGAAAATACAGAACTAATTCATGAATATTGAATTTCCTATAAGAAACCAGTACTGCTAAAATGGTTCTAAAACTAGCAATATCTTAAAAATCGGCTCTAAAGTGTTTATCGGAAAGCGGCAAGGAAACAAGCGCAAACATATTGTATCCGGATACTTGGATAATTCTCAACAGTATTCCACTATGAATTAATAAATCCATCGCTCTCTCCACGTTAAGCAACGCACAACAACCGAAAAATTGTTATTCGGCCGTCGTCGGGGAATCTAATCCCGAACCTCTCGAAATCCAACCGAGCGCGTTAGCCTTACACCACAGCAGCCAACAATTCAAGGCGCTATGCGTGTTTTTCTTTTTAGTCAGCAACTGACATCATAAATCCGTAAGACGGGCTCAGCTACTGAGACGTTTCCATCTGGTGGGCATTAACGGCACTGGCTCTATATAATTATAGCAATAATCCAAAGGGCGAGATCCAAGGTGAAAATCATCTCAATACGTGGTGTCAGTTGAGTAAATAAATTCATCGCTCTTTCCACGTTAAGCAACGCACAGCAACAGAAATACTGATATTCGCCCGCCGTCGGGTAATCGAATCCTGAATCTCTCGATATCTAGCCGAGCGCGTTAGTATCTAGCCGAGCAAGTTAATGCCTACCAGATGGAGACGGCTCAGTAGTTGAGCCCATCTTACGGATTTATGAAAGCAGATGCTGACTGAAAAAGAAAAAAACACATAGCACCGCGAATTGTTGGCCGCTGTGGTGTAAGGTTAACGCGCTCGGCTAGATATTGAGAGATTATGGATTCGATTTTCCGACGGTGGCCGAAAAAAATTCATTTGCTGTGCGTTGCTTAACGTGGAAAAAGTGATGAGTTTATTTATTCAACTGATGATTTTCACCTTAGATCTCGCCCTTTGGATTATTGCTATAATTGTATATAACAATTGCCGTTAATGCCCATCAGATTAAGACGTCTCAATATCTAGCCCCATCTTACGGATTTAGGATGTCAGATGCTGACTGAAAAAGAAAAACTCCCCACCGTGAATGGTTTGCCGCTGTGGTATAAGGCTAACGCGCTCGGCTAGATATCGAGAGATTGGGGTTCGATATCCCGACGGCGGCCGAATAATAATATTTCGGTTCCTGTGCGTTGTTTAACGTAGAAAAAGCGATGGATTTATTTATTATTGTCAGATATAATTATCTTTAATTATTCTGAAGTTGTGTAAACCCTTCTTTGTGGGACATTCATATCATATACAGTGTCTGTCTGTGTAATTCCGCAGCATTCATGTCTTAAAACTGAATTCGGTAAATATATGCAAAATCTTAACTAAATGGAATCCAAGGATTTTCTGAAATCAAATCACAGTTATTTGGAGAATTTCGATTTGTTTTCAGTCAGGAATTCTGAAATAATAATATTTATATAATATGTTTAGAAGACTTTTTAGTCTGGCAAATATAGTTTTATGAATCACGAGAGTGATAGCTCACTCCTAAATTATCAACTGGTTACGTAATGCTGCAAAACGTGTCAGTAATTTCAGGTCTGGCAATACAACATTTGCCAACATCTACAGGAAAAAGATCACTAGAAAAGTAGTATTTAAATAAGCAGTCTTCTATGAAATCCATACCTCAGGTTAGATATCGTAGTACGAAAGAGTCAGGAACTTTGATTTGAAAAGAAAGAAAATTACTTTCATTTTGTAGAACAGCTTAATTGCCATGACCGTGGAATTATTAAAACGCTCTACACATTATATATTTTAAATGCCGCAGCAAAAAAAATGTGCTACGGGTTGTAGATTTTGTGTCAGTACGTAGTGCGCTACTGGTTGAATATATCTCCTGCATTTTATCAAATATTTCTTAAATATTTCGAAAACTACATTCGTTGATAATTTCGTTAAGCATAGAAACCGAGAAATTGTAAAAGTTATATATTTGTTTGTTGTGATAGTTTTGGGAATCAATCAATACAAAGCAGTTAAGAAGTCCGCAGATTTTAGAAATGAGGTTAAAGATCATATTTAATTTCCTGGGAACCATTTTTTTGTTTTCATTCTTTTCGTCTTTCTGGTCATACACCAGTTTGGATAATTTTTACTGAATCGAAATATTTTATTAGATTTACAAGGTGGATATAAATTATCTCCATCATTAAAAAGGCTTTTATTTAAAATAATGAAAAGTAATAACAATCGGTTTGTGGCATGATAAATGCAAATTGATAGAGATTATTATCCTACATGACTAAACCATCTCCACATGAACACCGTTTCCAGCGCGGGGCACATTTAGACGATATTCGATTTGTCACCAATTTTTGCCTAACATCTCCTTGGAGACCCGCAGTGAAGAACTGCGATGCATTCTTCCATGTCAGCTGTAACCGTACGCCGCCGGTTTTTACAATTCGGATCGTAAGCTCGCTGACCCCTCTTTCAGTTACGTTTGACACCGCAGCAATGTGCTGCCAGTCTGCTATAGTGAGTGGAATGAAGAATGTGGCGTGACGAATGACACGATATCGTTTACTCGGGTACAACCCGCTTCAGTTTATGTGAAAATGATGGCCACGTCTGTGTCCATCGACGACAGGGAGAGAGAGGGAAAGAGAGAGGCATCGGAAACCACACATTCGTATCAGGCTTGCCGTACCAGTACAGGCCATTATGACCTGGAGAGCTAACTGTTAAGAAAACAGATCAGCTCTTCTGAGAGTTGGTACCACTGTAACAAGTGCTTTTACGTTAATAATATTTTTCGGCAGGTCGACTTTTATACCTGCACGACGTTCCGGCGTCGCATTTCAGCAGCACAATACCATACTGCATGTTGCAGCAGCAACAGGTACCTTTTTCAAGGATAACAACGTTCCATATCTTCCGTAGTCGGCTGGATAGCCCAATTTATCTCGCATAGAAAATCACTGGGACATGCTCAGTCGTCATGTGCAGCGGAAGAACTGCCTGTCCGCAACGCTTGATGAACTTTGAGCGAATGTCAACAGAGCATATATGGCTATTCCACTGGACATCATTCACATAACATTTGAATCGATACCTCAGTGCGTACAGCATATGATGCAAGTCAGAGGAGCACACACCGATTAGTAGCTACATCGAAGCAACTGGTACTTATGACAGCGAGAAGCAAATAAGTTTCTGTATTACCTAATGAACATATCCTGTAAAAATCAAAGTCGTAGCTTGACTTTTTTGCTGTTTTTTTTTTATGAATATGAGTGAAGAAAGAAATCACTATTTCGCAAACTAGCAATTCCGTTTTCTGATGAGTAGAAAACCCATTGCTTCGGAAATTTGCTTTCTTCACAACTATTTTAATATTCTATAACACACATTGCTTATGGGTATACACAGCAAATTTATGCTTCATAAGAATGTCGCACTAGCATGCCATGTTGATAAGAAAATGTTCTTTATTCTGTGAAAAGATATCTCACTAATTGCAGTTTGTTCCCTCGTTTGCTGTTTAATTCTTGAATTGCTGTCTAGAAACGTACATTCGAAATTTAAAATCTTAAATGACAGAAAATAGGGTAAACCCTGATATTTTTAATAACTTCTATCATAAAAGTGTGGTCTCATGGACATACTAAGGAACATGCATATCCTCATTACTAATATTATGTGTATCACAATTTTAAAAACTCGGTGAATTATACTTGAGACTAGTTGTTACCAAATGTTAATGTTAAAAAGTATAAATCCATATTTATGTTATTTTAAATAATCATGGTATTTATATTTTCTTACTTAAAAGTGAAACTTTTGTACCTTTCATATTCCCTAAATATTTTTATTTATTTACTTGATAAATAAGTTATAAATATTTAATGCTTTAAATTTGTTTCTAATCACTCTCCGTCGGATTTCATTATTCTATTCGAAGTAATCTCATCGTCTTGGTTAGAGGTTACGGCAAATGAAACACAAACTCACCAAGTGATCGTACGTCTCGTCTTATGTCTGACAATTTAGTTCAATTTACTTTGGGCATGAACAGGAATCTGATTTCCACAATCCCGTTTGTATAGATGTATTACCAAGAATCGTCCATGTAGCCCTACACCCAAAGGAGGAGAATCAGAAACAAAAACTCCCATTCAGCCTAGTGAAAATAATTTGGGCCGAAAGAACTCAATAGGACAGTGATCAGGTGGGATAATGTGAATTTAGTGAAACATAACAGCAAGCTGGAAAATCTTGCATTTTTCCTTTCTTTAAGAGTAGTAACTCCGCTGCGTTGGTGATTTTTTAGCCTCTATTTTCGCAGAAAGTGACAGACCGTAACACAGTTTCATGTCCGACCACTTCAACTCTAGTAAAAATCAGTGTACCAGTATATTTCCCTTTGTGGGAGTTATAACACTTCGTGTAAAATTAGGCACACAGATAGAGGCATCATAAGTGCGTCGTTAGACAAGATACGGATCAATACTGAATTTGGTCCTTATATTTCTCTGAAAAAAGGGTGATTTTGTTTTACAATTTAAAATTAATTAGTGCCTTTTACCACGAAAAACAGAGTCAAACCAATTCTCCTTTACTTATTTCCTATAGTATTGTGACACAGTATTACACCTGCACCACCAGGCGATTTGAAAAAAGCAAGTATAATGTCCGCTAATCTGCCAATATGTTTCCCTTCTCTGAAAGTCAGTCACAGAGAAAGAGAGAGAGAGAGAGAGAAACTTATAAAAAGGATTTTAGGAAGGGAGTATCTCAGGTGCGTTATTTTTTTTTTGTTGTTGATTGGGAGTTTAATGTCCACCGTGAGCAACGCATTGGGCTACAAGCAGTCGCCCGTGGCTCAATTAGGTGGCACTGGCACAAAAGAGAAGGGAGAGGACTAGTGCCGTAAGACAAACAAAACATCCACACCTCACTATGATTCAAACCCCAACGCATCTCGGACAAATTCTCAGAAGCCATAACTTAGACCATTGCGCCCCCGAGGTGGCAGGAGCGTATTAAGAGGGAGGGCCAAGGAGGTCTTGACCCCTTCAAAAGGGGACCGGTTTTTGTTAAATATGACTTACATTAGAAAAAAAACCTAATTAAACAAAACTGCACCAACTTACTTTTAAAAAGTGCTATGGATTTCCAAAATTTCCATTTTCGATCCCCCGCTGCCGAAAACAATTCGATATGCCCCCTGTAGTGTGTGACTTCAGGTCTTAAACAACTTTTAGAAGTCGGAATCTAGGAGATTTGAGATAGAGTGCCCAAATGGAAAGTCACACGAAAGCGAGTGAAAAAATGGGGAAGAAGATGCCTTTATTTACAGCCCGGGGGCCAGTACCCGGAATCTGACGGTTAAATGTGCCCATTCGACTAACGGCGAATATTTAATGGTTCAAGCGTTCGTGCCTGCCTTGGATCGATCATGAGCCATTTCCGTGGCAGTCACGAACGTTGACCACTCTTTCTTCGCCGGCAAGTCATTCAGCCTCTACATGTGTATCTGAAACTCGCATTTTGCAAAAGTTCTGTACAGCCCCATTAGTATCTCCGGCCTGCAGAAAAAAATACTGCAAATCACAGGGCAATTCAATACTGGGACCAGTGGTGGCCTCATCGTTGGGGAAGTGCAAAGTGTCCTGTGCTCTGTTGGGTTCCAGAGTAGACAGCCAACCTGGGTTTCATTGCTCATGCGCCCACACAAGCTTCTGTGCCTCGCCTGGGCTCGGAAACATAACCATTAGACGCAAGAAGACATGTAGCCTGTAAATAGACAACGTCATCTCTTGTTCCACGTTTTTCATTTCTGTTTAATTAAAGACACCATTTGAAAAATTGTAGAAAAACAACAACAACGTGGAAACAAGCGATCACTTTGCCTATTTACATCGTCTCCACCTAACATAAAGCAGTACCAACGGGACATTGAAAATCTGGCAAGCAAGATTCTGGGACAGATTAACAGTAGTCACTAAAACTAACGTTTATCAAAATTGTAACATTTTTTGTTTGATTTTTCACTTCGAATATGTTGTGATGATGAAGCTGAAAATCCGGCGTCAGCAAAAAAAAAACGAACTCTGAATGTTTCTTCTCACTTCGTTTGTTTGCTTGCTTTTTCTTCTTTTACAGTAAAACACAGTTGCATTGGTATTCTGTTAACTACACAGGCCTGTTTCATTCTGCTTTAAAGAGAATATTTTATGGAAATACGATTCCGCTCTATATTTTAATTCGAAGCGGAAAATACTAAATATGTATAATTAAGAATTGCACTAAATATTGCGCATACATTTTCACAAATGTTGCCTGTGTCGAACGGGGCTGCAGTCGACGCCACAGTTCTTATCGTCTCCATTGTTGGTCTTGTAAAAGTAAAGAATGTCTTAAGTGCCGAGTTTCCGACCCTGGTTAAGGTGCTGGCGTTTTCCCATTCTACCGAAAGGGACCGGGTTCAAAATCCAGCGAAACTGGAAATTTGTGTTGGTCTTACAACACTAGTTTTCAGTAGACCATGAAACGGATGGCCCAAAATTAGGGGAAGGCTTATAGCCCATCGAGTTGCTCAAGGTTGTTGTTAAACCCGAAATCAGATAAGGATAAGCCTTGAGGTGAGTCATCAAGCAAATAAAAAAAATTACTGCGAAATATGGATGTCGTGTTCCGTATAGAATTTTCAATAAAGTGTTCACAACGCGTGAAACGTTTACAATTTGATGTTTACATGTTTGGACCGAGCATCTTATGAAAAGTGAAATAAAAGTAATTTTTTTGCTCCACACATTTCGGAGTAAAATGCACGCAGAATATGAAATATATGAAATCTATCATTATATACATTTCCCTGTGCAGCAGTAAAATTTCGTTTCCAGTGTGTAAGGTAATCCAGAATTCCGAAATACGAAATTTCTGATCTAACATCCATTGGACAATTTGTCGATGTTCATAGTTCCTTTTACTAAATTTCGAAATTTGAGACTTGTTCAGCTCTTCTTTCCTACACCTTCAGCGTGATGGTCCCTCAACTCCTTGATGTAGTTAAAATGCCTTTGTGTAATTATCAGCCTCATTTTGTTAAAAAGAAAACGAACTCCCACAAACTATTTTTTAAAAATTCGCACGTATTTATGCAAGTACTTAGGGTCTTATCTTAAGTAAAAATCACACAATAACAATTTCACAGCCCCTTTGTTTAGGAAAAGTTAAACCATTGTTATTGAAGAAAGATGACGACATATTGGATTGAATTTGATCTCAAAGCATAAGTGTGAGAATTTCAAAACTTCCAAAACAAAAATAGAAGGGAACTTGCGCTATAAATATAGTACACGGCAAACTTAAAAGAAAGCATTAACACGGAACATGATTATATCAGATAACAACATGAAAAATATCAAGTTGTATTCTAATCAAACCTGGGACGTTGTTGTTTCGGCAGGCATGTGAAAAATTGCATTAATTTAAAAATTGATCAGTATTTTGCGAAATACGAAGGAAAATCAAAAATTATCCGCACTTGCGCCATACATTTGTTTCGGCTGTCAGCACTGCCTTCTGCGCGCGCATGTTATAAAGGGGCATTCTTGTGGTTATGTTACTGAAAATTGATATAATATGTCACATTTTTCTTTGTTCTGTTACAGAGTAAATATGGCCACTCCGCTGGCAGTGTGCACCATCTAAGAACAGAGAGCAGTGATCCGATTCCTCTGGTCTGAAGGTGGGTCAGGGGCTGTAATTTATCGCGGGCTTGCAGCAAAATACGGGGATAGCGCTCTACCACGCAGAAGTGTGTATGAGTGAATCGAGAAGTTTACAAATGGCCGGACAAGCGCAAAGCCTGAAGAGGGTGCAGGACGCTCATCAACTTCCACCACTAACGAGAAGATTCAACAAGCTCAAGAGATAATTCTGACGAACCGACGAGTGTCCACCGATGAGGTTGCCTGTTCTCTGCAAATCAGTTATGGTTCAGCATACGAAATCATCCACGAGAAATTTGGTTTCCGTAAAGACTCTGCAAGATGTAAAGTCTCTCCAAGATGTAAAGAAACTTGGTTTCCGTAAAGTCTCTCAAAGACAGCTTACCGAAGTGCATGAGCGCAAAGGTGTGAATATCTCTCAACTCTTACCCCACAGCTATAAAGATGATTGCGAAGCTTTCTTGGAGAGAATCGTCAAAGGAGATGAGACCCGGATCCATCACTTTGGACCGGAATCCAATCGGCAGAGTATGGAGTGGAAACACCCAAGATCGCCACCGAAGGAGAATTTCAAGAGGCAACCTTAAGCAGGAAAAGTGGTGCATAAATGGCTGTATGACCAGCCACAAACCTTCTTCTCCAATGGTATACGCAAGCTTGTGGACCGCTGGAATAAGTGCATCGAGAAGCAGGGAGACTATGTACAAAAATTCAAGAGGCAACCTTAAGCAGGAAAAGTGGTGCATGAATGGCTGTATGACCAGCCACAAACCTTCTTCTCCAATGGTATACGCAAGCTTGTGGACCGCTGGAATAAGTGCATCGAGAAGCAGGGAGACTATGTACAAAAATTCAAGAGGTAACCTTAAGCTGGAAAAGTGGTGCATAAATGGCTTTATGACCAGCCACAAAACTTCTTCTCCAATGGTATACGCAAGCTTGTGGACCGCTGGAACAAGTGAATCGAGAAGCAGGGAGACTATGTACAAAAATGATGTGCTGTTTCAACCGCGGCTGTTGTTGTGATATATTATAGAAACAGGAGTGCGGATAATTTTTTATTTACCCTCGTATGTTTAAACTTTAACTATTCTACAAAACGAAGGTCTTCAATCTCTTGTATGATAATTACATATAAAATGGAATTTGCTCCATGGAAACAACAAAAAACTGCAATGTTTTAAAATAATTCAAAAATTCCCTTACAAATAATGAATATTTTTTTATAATGAGAAAGCAGGAAATCCAAAAATAAGCGATGTCCCAGGATTATTGGAAAATCTTGCAATTTAAGTGCGATTTGACGTAGAAACGCATGGAAGAATTAATACCACCATTTACGGACTATTTGTGTTCCAATGTAGTAAATGTTTCAATTGATTAATTTCCACGAAGCATTTTCCTGAGCCATATATGCCAAATCCTTGGAAATAATTATTTCAGAGTGACTTTCCAAATAGTGACATTAATTGATCACAAATGCCATCACATATTTATGTATTGTGTTACGGTGAGGGACAACTAACCCACTAGTACGCATGTCCTTTATGACAATATACGGCACAACCCCTTTTAAGACGTGTTTATCCCACTGCTTCCATTATATGATCAACACCTAATGAAGAGTCTGACGCGGACTTGAAAGTTCTTGTGTACTTTTAACCGATATGTAATGTTTTTAACTAAGTTGCTGTTACGTTAAAGTATTTTTATCTCGTAATATTGTGCTGAGACGGCTATAACTCACCCAATCGTTATACTTCTTAAACGGACGACAATAATCAGAGCGACAGTTTTTCTAATATCTAAAGAAAAATTTGTTGAACAAAAAGCAAGCTAAAAACTTCTTCAAATTTGCACAACTCAAGTACTTCAAAATCCCTTTTCCTAGAATTCGTAAGGGAAGCATGTGCTAGTAGATTCGAGAGAAAAAATCAAGTAATTCGGTGAGCAATGCACATGAAAGGAAGTTAAGGGAGGCACATTAGTACCAAGAAATATTTCCAAATATTACAATTTTGAGAAATGCCGCTAAATTGATTAATCAAAGTCAGTAATTTGCTTCACAAAATTACGGTATATCATATAAAGTAACTGTAAGAATTCACTTATTTTATCATTTTCCGGTAAAGAAAACAATGATTAATAAAGCTCATACGTCACATTTGTCATATTGGGTAGAGCCATAAATTATAGAAATCATATCAGATTCGTAGCAGATTGTCTTTTACGCGCGCAGGTCGCATTGTTTCCTATTGCATATTTTTGGATGGTGCAAATAACGACGTAGAGTGCATCACTGCCTTGGCCGAAATATCTGTGCAATGGTAAATATTCGTGCATGGAAATGAAATTAACTCGAATTTTACAATAAAAGGATAAACATGAAAAGCAATTTTTTCTGAGGTTTCTATTTGTGAAATGCACAAACTCTTAATTTTCTTGGTTCTCTCCCTTGCAATTGTTCCGAGATGAGCGAGAGTTAATACCGAGCAGAAAGGAAATTGGAATGAAATGCAAAGTAGTGGTGTTCAATAGGCAATACTCAAGCCTCATTCAATACTGAATGGCTAAAACCCTGCACACTGGTATTCAGCGCAAGTGAGCGTAGGTTTATCATTATCGGCTTTGAAGTTGCCCCTGAATTCAGAAAAATGGGACCCGATTCTGTGCTTGTATGCTTCCAGTGCTTGCAGGATTGCAAAGGCTACCACATGGCATTGATGTTTTACAATATCCTCTAATCGAAATAGAAGTGAGGAGGTACAAACAGTAAGCTAAGATGTACCACAAAGAAGACCAAATTGAGGGATTTCGATAAGCAACGATCATGGTTAAACTGTTATCAAAATTGCCTCCGGTTTTTATTTTTTGAAAAACAGCGAAAAATGAATTTCAGTTTTTCGTCGAAATTTGTCTGGTACAATAGTCAGTAGTGTTTGACATCGTATCAGGTTTTATCAGCACTAGAAAAGAAAGCATTATTTTCACGTTAAATAAAAAAAACTGGGAAAACATAATCTATTTAAGTTTGTCTGTAATGGGGGTTATTGTGGTGTGGAAATGAATACTTCAGTTTCAGTCACAAGTTAAATGATTCGGATGTGCGATGCACATGAAATGAAATATTTTAGAAGTCATAGAAACCAGTCAAAATTTTTGCGTTTGCAGCGAGTCTTTTTTCGCTTAACTCGACGACGTAGATTATAGAAGATGAAACAGAATTGCTTTCATTGTATCGTTTAACTAATTATTTTTCAGAATATTCTACTGAAAGCAAATTCATTAAAGAATTGCCGTTGTGAAAGGTGAAAACGAAGGAGTATAAATTACATATAATTTGACTAAGAAAAATTAGTAATGGGGAAGTGTAACTTGCGGTTATGAAATACATTTTTCTCTTTTCAATATATATTTAGTAGCACACATGGATTTCTTCTATTTATTCTTCTTGGTAAGGTAGGAGTCTGATGCTGCGAAGGAAAGAGAAATCTATTGACATCGTTTAGAAGCGTAGCAGTTCAGATCTGATACTGACTACTAATCTGTGCTATTGTTGAAGCAGAGAGTAGCGCTGTACTAAAAGCATTTGTAAGTCGAAATCTAATGGAACCTTGCTTATATGTTTATCTTGGGAATGGACTTAAAATTCATATATATGAAACCACAAATTATCAAATATTATTGCAAAATTGTGAGCGACTACAAAAGAAAGTGAATTGTAGTACTAGTACTTTTAGACTACGCTGATTTTTAATGTAAGTCACTCATACATACACTGAAGAGCAATTGAATTAGAGATGCCCGTCTAGTAACGTGTAGCACCACCTTTCGCCCTGATGACGGCGGCGATTCGTCTCGACATGAACTCGACAAGACACCGGTAGATTTGGAAAGCCATACAAATCCAAGACCAATGAACAAGCTCTGACAGTTCACCACGGTTTGACGAAGGGAGGTCAGAGCCTAGAACATCTCTTTCGATGGCATCCCAGATGAGCTCGATGGGATTGTGGTTAGGTGACCTAGCTGGCCAAGGAAGCAAGGTCACGTCGGTGAAGTGTTCATCCAACCATTTGGATACAATTCGGGAGCGACTGCAATGTGCATTGTCTTGTTCCAGGATGAGGTACCCGGTGGGATGTTGAAGACGCACAAACGGGAGCAAATGGTCTTCCAGGATATCCCGGTAACGTTGACCTCTGAGAGACGATGTCACACGTACCAAGGGTCTCGTGTCAGTAAACGTAAACAGTCTCCAGACGAGAATGCCACCCCCACCAGCTTGAAGAGTAGCCAGCTGGCAAGAAGAATCCATTGCATCATGTGGTTTGCGCCGTACTCGTATACTGCCATACGCATGTATCAACGTGAATATCGACGCATCAGTAGAGGCAACATTATTCGACACGTCTAGGGTCCAGTGGCAATATTCCCGCGCCCATGGTAATCTTTGCACCCTGTGATGTGCGGTCAGCAGCGGTACCCTCTTGGGACAATGGTTTCTGTACCATCTTGGGACAATGGTTTCTGTACCCTCTTGGGACAATGGTTTCTGTACCCCATAGCGAGGAGATCGTTCTGGATTTTGTGGCTGCTTACACGTTTTTGTGCACCTTCGTTAAATTGCCGAGTGATTTCTTGCACTGTGCCCCGTCTATCCGCTCCTACAATTCTGGCTAGAAGACAATGACCCCGCTCATTCACACGCTGTTGTCCACGGCAGTTGGCCCTTGCAGGGATGGTTTTACCGGATTCGATGTACTGAAGATGCACCCGTGACACAGTGGCTCTTAAAAATCCCAGTGCTTGCACGACTTCCGAGATGGAGTGACCCATTCGCCGGGCCCTGACAAATTGTCCACGATCAAATGCGCTTAGATCCTTCGTCTTACCCATACTGCGATCAACTCTTACTGATTCCCGTCGCATCGCTCATTATATTTTCGGATCGCTGCATACGTCATGTCGTTTCGGTTTACAGGGCCGCCTAAAACTCCACATTTGCATAACGCCAGCTGTGACTAATTAAATTGCTCTTCAGTGTACATACATACATACATACCTACATACATAAAAACATGGGTACTTTATTTTTGAAACTTAGCTCTATGTTTATATTGAAGTTTTTTTATTTTTTTATTCCTAATTTCATCATAAAACCAAGGTTAGGATATTCTGCACGATTTACTGATCATGAAAACACCTTATCTTTCAAATACCAAATATGATTTTGTTCAATACCCGTATGACGTGTTTTCTGCTTTTCAGCATGCATCCTTTCAAAGCAGTTTGTCCTCTACTTTATTTAACATTAGTGCCGATTGAAACAATCCCGCGTCTTTGCTTTTTTCAAATTTCTTGGATTTAGAAAATTTATGCAATTGTGAATGTCATTTAATAAAGTTTTGCTGCATCATATATTTCATGAAAGCAAAAAACTCCGAAATCACTTCAAAGTTTTAACACACTAAGTTGCGTATACTAGAATCGAAGAACTCTGTATTTTTAGTAATATGAAATTCCAAGTTAAAGGCGAAATAGGAAAAAAAAAGTCATTGCATGTGGATTACGTATAACGGAATGGATAAGTGTATTGAAATATACGGGAAAATATTATGAGTAGCTCATAATTACGAAAAAAAGTGAAAAACATATGACTGGAAAAGGTATAACCGAGGTTTCACTGTATTACCCTTAGGTGCCAATAGCAGATATTTTTGCTACACAATCTAAAATGACATGGGAATCTTGAATATAAAAACTGAAGGTATAAAGAAAAGGTCGGGTTTTCACACTCAAGTTGTGTTTTAGTGAAGAAAGAGTCGAGTTACTTAAAATTAAAATGCGTTTTTTATCCTATGTTTTGCAAAACCCAAAAGCTCGTTCCATTTTCATACTGAGCGAAAAAAAAGGCAAATATTAAACGCGTGTTGTGTTTCGAGATATCTTTTTTTGGTTCTGAGTTAAACATGAGTCACGCAGATTGTTCTGCTTTGCATATGTATTATTCTAATTGTTATTTGAGAGAATATGTATTCGTTGACTTGACAGATTGTTTTTTGATAAAACATTTTTTTCAATAAAATAATTTGTGGATATGTTTCAAGTCTTCATCAAAAAAAAAAAAATAGCCCTCCCTGCGGTTTCATTTTTGTTGCGACGAAAGAACATGTAATTCTAGTTGTTCTTTGTAAGGACGAAACTTAAATTTTGTGTGACGATATTAATCTACAACTGAAAGTAAAAGTAACATATTCACACGGCACATTATCTTCCCAACTACAATTTTTACTTTGATGTACTACAATGGTAAAATAACGTGTCTAGGCGACAAATCTGTAGGTATGCATTCTGTCCGTGTAGCGTAGTTGGGAGAGCAATAACTGCGCGGGTCTCGATCCAAGTCACGGACAAATTATATTTTCACATTTGCGCACGAACGAAAAAATGGATGTACTCGCTGTTGGGTTCTTCGAAATATATGTAATGTTGGTTCCACACATCGTCGAGAATTAATGCAAATTTGTTATTCCTTCGAAAACAAATTAGGAAGGAGATTATGAGACGTTCTACAGACGTAAAAACCCGTGTTAATACGACAAATCTGCAGCGATACATTCCGTCCGTGTAACTTAGTTGGAAGAATATCTTACACCCGAGTGAAGGGGCGCGATTCCGACCCCGTAGCAGACAAATTTCTGCTTTCTGTTTTTTTTTTATTGGAGGTTTAACGACCACCGTGAGAAACTCAATGGGATATAAGAAGTCGCACGTTCCTAATTAAGGGCCACTTGTTCCAGGGAAGGGAGAGAGTCAGTGCGGAAATACCAACACAATATACATGCCTCTCTGGGATTCGAACCCGAACTCCTTTCGGACGAATGATCAAAGGCCACCGCTTAGACTACTGCGCTACCGGTGCGGCGATTCAGATTTCCATACTTAGTGATTTAAATAAGGTACACGGAAGCTAATTTCACACTGTATTATCATTGCCCTTAATCAGTTTTTTAGAACTCCGTACTTCTTCAAAATACGCTGAACAAGAGCTAATTACGTACAGTATTATGAGCACTTCAATGTCTCATGTTTTTAAAATCCAAATCAGGTATTTGCCTCCCCGGTGGCGCAGTGGCCTAAGCGATGGCCTCTGATCATTCGTCCTAAATGGGTCCACGTTCGAATCCCGGTGAGGCATGGATGTTTGTGCTTGTCTTAAGGCACTGGCTCTCTCCCTTCCCTAGAACCAGTGGCGCTAAATTAGGAACGGGCAGCTGCTTATATCCCATTGAGTGGCTCACGATGGTCGTTAAGCCTCCAATAAAGACATCATGTCCTTAGAATCATATTTTTAGAATACTTCATCATTCTAGCGCGCTAGAAGATAACTAATTTCACACAGCATTATCATTACTTACACGAATCAGATATACACAGTTCCATAATT
Organism: Macrothele yani; assembly: GCA_039090855.1. Taxonomy (NCBI): domain Eukaryota; kingdom Metazoa; phylum Arthropoda; class Arachnida; order Araneae; family Macrothelidae; genus Macrothele; species Macrothele yani. Next base: position 78,278,564 of record CM077033.1, on the reverse strand, counting down.
CCACATATTAGCACACCAGACGAGAAAAATTTTTATACAGCATAATCATATCTGAGACTGCAATATAATAATCTGCCGATCGGTAAATAGCGCAAGGAAGCCTAGACTTCGGGCAGCAACACAGTAATCACCAATTCTATAGCACCAGTAACACCAGTCAGTAATCACCAATTCTGTAGCACCAGTAACACCAGTCATTAACACCAATTATATGACATACTAACACCAGTCAGTAACACCAATTTTATATCATAGTAACATTAGTCATCACCAATTCTTTGGAACATATAATACTCTATTTTTTTCCTCTCCTTTGATTCAAAAAAGTTAATAATTTAAAATATACAAATAAAATACATATAACTCCTTTGTAAAAACATATGAACAATAAAAACCGATTAAAAATTGTAATATTTGATAATTAAAGGTTTAGGAAGTATTCTGTCATTTAGGATTTTAAATGCTTAAAACCTTCTGGGTGCAGAAGGAAAACATTTATCTGTTCCCAGGGGGAATTTCTTAGTATTCTGGGTTGCTACTGCAACTGCGTTTAGTTTATCGTGTCCAGGAGTAGATTTTAGACTCTCCCATTGGCTGCCCATCTACTCACAATTTCTCCGGAAGGTTCTTCGGCTGTCCGCAGGGTGGTGCTGTGACGGTTTCTCTCTTTTTGACTTGTAGTTGCAGCGTGACGACCGCAGTCATGCTCATGTATTAGGTTTCGTTTGGGGAGTTTATTCTTTTTGTTATGTAGTATTTCTTTAATTATTTTAAATTTGGTTTTTACCTCCTACCCTTTAGAGGTCTGAATTTCGGTTTGGCAGAGTTTTTCATTGTTTTCCGTATTTACTGTGGTTTCCGTTCTGGCTCCTTTGTTTCGTAACCACGATTTTGGTTACATGTGGCACTCTTGCTTTTTTAGGATTATGCCTGTCTTTCATGCTTAATGACTAATCTGAAAATAATTTTGCAAATAGATAAACTTTTTAAAACAATGCTGTACGTAATTTTTATCAAATCACGGTTGATTCATATATTTTAGTGGTGTAATGGATATTCGTCATTATTTTTTTCTTGCTAATGTCCTTAACATGAATTCTTCTGTACGTTTGTGTGTGTGTCTGTGTGTGTGTGTTTCTTTTATTTTTTTTTTTTTGACCTTTCTCCTTGGAGTTTGGAAAACTGAGAAGGTGGTATTTCTGTTTCCTGATCATTCTTTGATCCGCAAACGGGGTTCCTTCTTTTTCATAACCCCGTTTATAAGTTTAATTTAATTCTCATACTTTTTTGGGTTGTGCCAGTTTTTTCAAATTTTGGACGAATTTGAACAATGTTTGTAAATATGTAAAATTTTCAAGCAATGCACTTTGTTTTTTATTAGTTAGAGGTTGTTCTCTCCAGGTTTCTGTTGTATTGGGTGTTCGTTATTCCTTTCAAACGTATTTAGCAGATTTTCTCTTGAACTGGGCTTCGGCTGAGTGTGAGTTGGTCAATGTTATTCATTTCGCTTGATGTGGCTTTTATGTCCCGCTTTAAACTTTTGAGTAAAACTTAATTTTAATTTTGACCTTTGTAGGAAACTTAATAAGCAGAAACCCACAATTTTCTGGTCAATGTACACTGAAGAGCAATTGATTTAGAGACAGCTGCTGTTATGCAAATGTGGCGCTGTGGGCGGCCCTGTAAACGGAAACGATAAGACGTATGCAGCGATCCGTCAATAAAAGGAGTGATGCGATAGGAATCAGTAAGAGTCGTACACAGTTTGGGTAAAACGAAGGATCTAAGCGCATTTTATCGTGGGCAAATTTTAGGAGCCCGACGAATGGGTCACTCCATCTCGGAAGTCGTGCAGGCACTGGGATTTTCACGAGCCACTATGTCACGGGTGCACCGTGAGTGCATCGAATCCGGTAAAACCATATCTGGAAGGGCGAACTGCTTTTTTTTTGGTTGCTCGGGTAGCGTGTGGACGAGCGGGTCATCGTCGGCTAGCTCGCATTGTAACAGCGGATAAACGGGCCTCAGTGCAAGAAATCATTCGGCAATTTAACGCTGGTGCATAAAAACGTGTAAGCAGCCACACCAACCAGATCCATCTCCTCGCTATGGGGTACAGAAGCCATCGTCCCACGCGGGTTCCGCTGCTGACCACGCATTACAGGGTGCAAAGATTAGAATGGGCGCGGGACCATCGCCATTGGACCCGAGACATGTGGAAAAATGTTGCCTGGACTAATGAGTCGAGATTCACGTCGGTACATGCGGATGGCAGGATGCGAGTACGGCGCAAACCACATGAACTGATGGATCCTTCTTGCCAGTAGGGTACTCTTCAAGCTGGTGGGGGTGGCATTCTCGTCTGGGGACTGTTTACGTAAACTGAAATGGAACCCCTGGTACGTGTGACATCGTCTGTCACAGGTCAACGTTACCGGGATATCCTGGACGACCATTTGCTCCCGTTTGTGCGTTTTTAACATCCCACTGGGGACCTCATCCTGCAACAAGACAATGCACCGTGCCATCATTCTTGATTTGTATTCGAATGGTTGGATGAACACTCCACTGACGTGACCTCGTTTCTTTGGCCAGCTAGGTCACCTGACCACAATCCCATCGAGAACATCTGGGATACTCTCGAGAGAGATGTTCGAGGCTCTTACCCCCTCCATCAAATTTTCGTGAACTGTGGTAGCTTGTTCAGAGGTCGTGGATCCGTATTTCTTCCCAACGCTTCCGGTGTCTTGCGGAGTCCATGCCGAGACGAATCGCCGCCGTCATCAGGTCGATAGGTGGTGCTTCATGTTACTAGACAGGTATCTCTAATTCAATTTCTCTTCAGTGTAGATATATGAGAGGTTTTCTTCGTGATTTGCCCTGAAGAAGCCATAAAAAAACTCTGCGGTGTGGTCTGCAATCCCTGTTATTCTTCTGATTAAAATTTTGTTTTTATTCTTTTTTCTTTGGTTGCTCGGGTACTTGCTCGTTTTGCAAAGTTTGTTTATTTATTTATTATTTTTTGTTTATTATTTTTATCTTTATTATTATTTATTATTATTATGTTTTTACATATTCCCTAAAAGATTTTGTTTGCTATTCTCATGTCCTTGTACGCTTTGATTTTTCTTTTATTCGAAATCGGTAAAGTGGGTGAAACAGACACAAAAATAATGACACGAGACACAAGCTGTGCATGCTTATTTATAATACAAAACATTTTTACAGGAGATATGCCTACTTACAGGCATAACGCACATCTGCGTGAAGTTAATGTACAGGCGTTTCGAAGTGGCCACCATCAGCTACAATGCACCTTCCAAATAGTGTAAGAATAGCTTCTAGAATACTGTTTAGCATGGCAGTAGTCACTGTGTTACAGGCGCACACAATGCGATGTAAATCTTTCAGACTAGTAGGTTCTGTAGCATACACCTGCTCCTTCAAATAACCCCACAGTAAGAAGTCCAAAGGTGTTAAGTCCGGTAACCGCGGATGCCATTAAACCGTGCGCCATAACCAATTATCTGGTGTCTTAATGTTTCAGCCTGGAAACTGCGTACGTTGGCTGCCATGTGAAGTGGCGCACCATCATTTCGATACCACATGCGCAGCAGATCTCTGAGGGGAAGATCATCGAGAAAGTCAGATATCGGTTCCCGTAAGAGCTGAAGGTACCGCTGACCTGTTAATGTCACATCATAGAAAATGTGTCCCACTTATATGTTTCGCCAAATACCGCACTAAACGTTAGTTGCCCAACCATTTGAAGTCTAGCAGCTCGTCCCATAGATGGGTTGCTCAGTGCCCAGTAATGGGTGTTATGCCTATTGACTATTCCGTCCCGTGTAAAACGGGATTCATCTGTCTACAAGATATCGGGCCAAGAAGTTTGGATTAACCTCCAACGTGTTATGCACAAAGTTGCAGAAATCGAAACGCCTTCCCTGGTCCCCATCCTACAAACCTTGCACTAGCTGAACGTGGTACGGATGAACTTCATGCTCATTCAGGATTTTCCCAACACGTCCTTTTTTTTTTTTGAGTGGAGGTTTAACGACCACCGTGAGCAACTCAATGGGCTATAAGCAGTCGCCCGTCCCTAATTTAGGGTCACTGGTTCCAGGGAAGGGAGAGAGTCAGTGCCGTAAGACAAACACAAGATCCATGCCTCACCGGGATTCGAACCCGGACCCCTTTCGGACAAATGATCAGAGGCCAACGCCTTAGACCACTGCGCCACCGGGGCGGCCCAACACGTCCTGCTGTTAATCCGCATGCTTCGGCGACTGCTGTGGTACTAAAGTTGAGGTTGACAAGGGCATACCCCAGACAGCCTCAGGATGCTCTGTAACACCGGAACCGGTTGGTCTGCCCGATCGCGGACGTGCCTGCATGCTTCCGGTCTCTCAGAGGCGGCGAACTCAGTTGTTAACCGTCGCTGCAGTTGGATGTTGACCAGTCGGAAAACGCTCGGCATACCTCCTTGCAGCATCGTGGACATTGCGATAACATTCGCCATAAAGCTAAACCATTTCACAATACTCAGCTTTCGTGTAGTCCGCCATTGGTGTTTGTAACGTGTGCGTTGACTGATGTTTAAATCCCCAGCCTCGGTATTTTATCTCACCTACCGGATTCTACGTCACTATCAAAATTTGCATACGCAATTGAATCTTTCTGCATCGTGGGCCAGTATTTTGCGCTGCCTAATAATCCAGCGACCGCGTGCCATTTATCAGCATTTGACCAGTCCATGTACATTGTTCGTGTGCACCATATGTCGTTTCCTACTAATGAAACGATGCGCTACAATTTTGTAAGTGGAGTGTTGTTTTTATCTCGCGTCATTCGCGAGTTAGGTTTCCTAACTTCTTACCTTTGCCGCTAGGGACGCATCAATTGCTTTCATTCGTTCGTCCATATTCCATTTTCTATATATATATATATATATATATATATATATATATATATATATATATATATATATATATATATCAGAGAGAGAGCATTCGGGTGAGACATGGAGGAGACCGGCGCAATACAGACCGTTGTGGAAGAATCTCGAGGAGACCTTAATCTAAAAAAAAAGTGATAATGATTGACAATGACGATGATATATACGTATATACTAGAGTCCAGATTTAACATGACAACAACAAATTCGACGCTACGTCGAAATGAAAGGACCGACTGTTCAGATTTTTAGAGATATGTGCTTAGCGAAATACAAAGTTGAATTACCCCACCAATATTGCGCTAGCTTCTATCGAAATTGCCAAATGCCTACCGTACGTCATCGAGCTAGCAGGCAAGCGACATTGTTTAACCTTGTTCTCTGCGGGGTCTGCAAACGAAAATTGAGTCGGATTGTTAGTCGAAGAATGACTCCGCAACATCCCTTAGAATAAACCATATATTGGAGAGCGATGACAGATTTTAAGCAGGGCAATCTGAAGCTGAGATTGCAAGATGGCTCAATGTTTCGAGGTAAGTGATCGCAAATCTCTGGATAGAGTACCAGAATACAGGAACAATAACCAGAACGTTGGAGCAAGTTCATTTACAAGATGAAAGTGAAGATGACGGGTATTTATATTTAACAAATCCCGTAACAGGAAGTCTACAGCCAGACAAGTCTAGCAGATCTGCCCCCACTACGGGAACGACTATATCCAAGCAGACACTTCACAGATTGCTTCACGGAAGTGTTCTGTATGCAAGAAATCCAAAGCTGTGTATACTACTCGCAGAATCGTACAGAAATATCCGTCTGAATTATTCTCCACAAAATCATCCTTCGATACATGATCCTGTGCTCTCTTCAGTGACGAATCGCGGTATAGCCTGAACAGAGTTACTTGGTAAAACGCTAACAAGGATTCTGTACGGGAATATATAATCATGTCTTCAGGATTTGAGAAATTGACCACAACGATGAAGAAGGAAACTTGTTTTGGACTGGAGTCACTTTGGATGTACGTACGTCTCTACTCCTGTTTCAAGGAGGCACACTGACTGCTGCACGCTGCAGGGATGATCTCATCGACCACTTTGTACTGTTTTCACAGGAGCTGTTGTCTAATCGTCGAATACGTGGAGAGCGAGGGTTTCACAACATGGAGTGGTCCATGAGTTCACCGGACCTGAACTAGATGATACATATCTGGGATGCCATGAGAAGAGCACATGCAAGCCGGAAGCCCGTTTCCCTGATTCTTCCGGACTGCAAAACTCCTTGGAGGAATGGCGCTTATGGCCCAAAACTCTCATTCAAAGCCTGGAAAAGAGCATCGAGGCTCGTTGTGCGCGCTACATAGCTGTACGGTGTAATCACACTCTTCATTGGTTTTTGGAAATTCCGCCACTAGTTGGATCCCTTTTGTACCGCCATACTGTCATGCTCATGCCTCCCTACCATACGGTAATGGCCTTCCTTTTCTGTTGTTTATTGCTGCTTTATCGATACTTGTATTGGTGTATCAACTGTCATTAAACTTTGTTGTTTGGATATTTTGCTATGCTCTGCTACTAGTAAAAGAACAAAGTGCAAAACACAAACAAGTGAAAATTATGCCCCTTTAGGAGTCATGGTCTCATATCTTGTTAAGCGGGTTTGCTATTCTGAATCCTGTAGTATGTGTTACAAATACAACCAGTTGTGTTTGAAGCAATCAATCGCAGACTCACAGGTCTTTATCCTTGCAGCAGAGTCGTTATGAATGTCACTTTAGTGCGCTTTTTAATATTAAACATCTAAAATTAGTTTATAGCCGTCCAAAAAATGCGGTAGGGTGCGAAATGTATACATCATTCTGACGCGCTTCGAAATCTCTTTACTTGAGGAATGATTACCTCTTTAAGATGGCTATCTTAAAGAAGTAAACGCTCCTTATTGACGGCGCTTATTGTAGTCAAAGATACCAATTAAACAGTTGTAACTGATATTGCTAACGATATCGTTGATAGATTTTAAACTCAAAAGTATACAAATAAATATTTTATTAAATGCTTCCATTAGGAAACGCACACTGCGTTTTAATGCAGAAATGAAATTACGTAATTTTAATATAATTTTTGCGCAAGTATTAAAACAAATTGCCGTCTGCTGTTGATTACTTTTCCGATGAAGTAGCTCTCTCTTGTCTGAAAAAACAGCATCACCATGGATCGGACGACTATTTTCATTTGTTCTTTAACTGCCGAACACATTGGACTGTGTAACATTCAGTTAAAATTAAAATCACTTCTCCTTCATTTCAAAATAGAAATTTCGCTGTTTTACAATAAATTAAAATTAAGGAAATTGAGAAAACCTAATTGTTTTTGATTCAGGTGGTTTAATACGTAATAGAATTTCTTGATCCTAATTTTAAAACAAATTTCATCTCTCTAAATTTTGGAAAGAACAACTGCATTTTTTAAAAACATGATAAGAAATGCAAATGTAAATTATTTAGTTTACGTGTAAACTGTTTCACTTGATGCTCTTCATATCAGAAAAAAAAATACCTATTATTTCTCTAAACATGCAGAAATTTTACTAACACAGCCATTAAATTTCCGCATTTATATGATACGCAATCTAAATATTCAACTTAGAAGGAAAGGTTGAATTTTTGTGGTATAGTGAATATTTGTTTTCTCTGATGTTTTAAATTTAAAATCCATTCGCTGAAAAGGTTTCAATGAGAAAATGATTTCAGATAAATTTTATCAAATCAAGAGTAACAGTTAAAGTTACACAGACGGGAAAATGTCACTCCCCTGGGATATAGCAGCTTTTCACATATCACATGAATCATTTGCCCTATTTAAGCACACATAACCACGAACATGTATATGCATAAATTTGGCAGATATGTATTTTTCTTTGTCTGAATCGCAGTACGAAATTAGAATTACCGAGGAAAAGGATGGCATAGCATACATAAATACTTGACAAAACTAGCTAGTGAATACCGTGTGATTTCACTAACTGGTTTAATTTTCTCAAATAATGTAATGCTGCGTACTACGTCATTATCAATCGTCCATTCTGTCAAAGTTATAAATTTGGCTGTAGAGGAAATGAGTTCTTGTTTTGTTTTCACGGTTTCAGCATTAAGTGTAACTGAAAGACTCTGTTTTTAGTATTTTACTTGCAAAATAAATTTTATAATGAAAACACGCATAACTCTACTATTTGCGTTCAGAAATTACTACTTTTTGAGGGTGTGAAACCCAAAGCGAATTTGATGAACCTGAAATAGAAAGTTTTTACTTCTCTTTGGAAACGATTAATTAACTTTATGTGAAAATATAGGTTGCTGTTGAGTTCCGAATTTCTCGCATCAAACCTTCTAGATTTTTTGAAACTAAAGAAAGAAATTTCTGTTGGAGACATTACATTTTATATAAAGAACGTTGCGACATAAAAAAATCATCACCAAACCTGTCATTTCGACAGATTTTGAAAATTTTTTGAATCCTGTTCAGTACATTGTCTGTCTCCATATACCATTTTTTCGGAGACGTTTCCTAATTCATTGCAGACGGTCTCTTTCACCTTCATAAAAGTAATCTGTGATATTCTATTTAACCATCAGTGTACATAGCTTCAGTATACTATTTGTAGGACTATGTTTACGATATCACTGTTTTCCAATGAATTCTTGTCTCATACACTGGTGTGCAAAAATTAAGGACGAAGAGGAGAAAATAGCATAACAGCGAAACGAGCAGGCAGAACAGACTGAAAGACCACTCAGGAGATAGACTAGAGTCCGGTACGGTAGGTTATGCGCATATATGCAGCATGACGTAGGGGTAGGTGGGTGTCGGAAGGGTAGAAAGCACACGGGCGGTGTACGCTCATCAATTCGGTGAAAGCTATTGCACGGGGTACATCGATTTCAACGACGTCGAATTCCTGCCACCATGTGATATGGCCAACAAGAAATCTAGTAGACGACATATGGATGACTTTACCCGAGGTCGCGTCATTGGGAAGTTCGAAGAAAGTCGAAGTGTGACTAGTGTGGCCGAGGAATTCTGGATCGCTCACTGCATCGTATCACGAGGTTGGAGAGCATTTCAAACGACAGGAACAGCTGTCCGAGAGTTTAGCAGTGGTCGTCCACGAGCAACCACGGCGGCGGACGACCGGTATATTGTCCTACAGGCGAGAAAAGACAGACGACAGGCAGAGGGAGAAATCCCAAGGCTCATGCAACAGACAACTGGACGTCCGTTATCGCGTTTTACCGTGGCCGGGAGGCTACACAAATGTGGTCTATTTGCACAACGACCAGTACGGTGTTTGTCATTAACGCCTGCTCATCGGAGACGGCGGTTTCTGTGGTGCCAGGAACACAAGAACTGGACACATCAGCAATGGAGTCGAGTTCTCTTTACGGGTGAGAGCCGATTTAGTCTGACAAGCGATTCTGGACGTATACGCATCTGGAGAGAGCAAGGAACACGCATTCACACCTCTAACATAATCGAACGGGACCGGTTTGGAAGTGGAGGAGTTCTCGTTTCGGGCAGTATCATGCTTGGTAGCCGTACTGACCTCCACATCTTCCAAGGAGGTTAGGTCACTGGTGTCCGCTATTGTACCAAGTTTCTCCTGACTCACGTGCGTCTGTGTAGAGGTGCTGTGGGTCCTGAGTTCCTTTTCTTGGACGAAAATGCTACATCTAATCGTACAGTGGCTGTCGCAGCGCTATTGGAGAGTGAAGATATTCAACAAATGGATTGGCCCGTAAGGTCCCTTGACCTTAATCCAATTGAAGACCTGTGGGACCTTTTTGGGAGACGCTAGGCAACACGTCACCAGCCGCCAGCAACGATTCCGCAGCTGTGATTGGCGCTACAAGAGGAATGGGCCGCGATGCCTAAACAGCTCCTTGACAACGTCGTCCTTAACATGGACAGACGTTGTAAATCCTGCAACGCAGTCAAAGGTGATCATATCCCCTACTAAAGACTGGATTTTTCTTGGCAGCCGCTAGTCACATGGACTTTTCTGTTATCTTTCCAGGTGTGCTCGAAGCTACCTTTTCAATAAAGTGCCTTTGTATCCTTTGGATTCCTTGTTTGGACGGTTTTGCTCACGTGTCCCCTATTCTTACAACTTGGGGATCTAATGGTATGATTTGTGTCGATGTGGAGCACTTCTGCACGACGTTACAATCGAAAAACTGTCTCGTCCTTAATTTTTGCACGCCAGTGTATGTTTGACAACAGTCTTAAATGGAGCACAGCATCTTAAATGCTCAGTAGCATTAGGGATCGACCAATGAACAAAGGCAGTTAATGCGGCAGGTGTCGTTTAGCTATGACATCATCCTTTGACGTTTTTGGTGTTTCGAAAATATAATCGTATAGAAAAAATTATATATACATGATGTTATAACCTCCTGAAATTTTGTTGACTAACATCAATCGAAGATTGCTTTCAAAATTATTGAAACTTCGCTTCAAAGGTTTGAATTTTCAATTATTGAGATATCGTGTTGATAAGCAATTGTGCAATTAAGTCTATCACTTACGAAAATCCAAAGTTGCCACTTGAAAGTAGCACCTAACGGAGATATACAATGTCTTATGAACCTTTATGTAGGAAGTTAAAATAGTTATTTTAGCTGTTTTTAATTTGCAATAACGTAGATATATTTTAAAAACACAACAAAACAAACACTCACTGCCTATTTTTCTGTGAAAGTGACTTAAGCTCCAGTTGTTAGAAAGTACACTGAAGTGCCAGGAAATTTGGTACAGACGAGCTTATACAAAATATATAGTAACGCCCCCTAAATGCGTACTCGGTTGCGTCCACCAGTGCGTATATAAAGCGATAGACATTCTTGTCAGCTGTCAGAGCTGTTTTTGGCATTAGAATGACAAGTAAAAACGATTTTAGCGATTTTCAACGGGGTGTCATAGCTGGTGCTCGTGAGATGGGCCATAGTATTTCGGAGGTAGAAATGAAAATTGGATTTTCACGGATGATCATTGCAAGGGTGTACCGTGACTACAAGAATTCCAGCGAAACCTCCAACCAACGATAACAATGCGGCCGTAAAAAGACATTGCATGAATGTGACCATCGTCGGCTGTCAAGAACCGTTCAACGATATAGTCGTGTCATAATCTCGCAGGTATAATCGGAACTCAATGCTGAAGCCTCAACAAGAATCAGCGTCCGGACTGTGCACGTACCTTGCACGATATGGGCTTTGGGAGCAAACGCCCAACTCGATTTCCCTTGATGGGTGCACGACAAAGAGCTATGCGCCTCGCTTAGGCACGGCAACACTGCCACTGGACACTTGATGACTGGAAACAAGTAGACTGGTCTTACGAGTTGCGTTTCCAACTGTATCGGGCAGATGGAAGGATTCGTGTGCGGCGCAAACCCTATGAAACAATGGATCCCGCCTGTCAACAGGGAACTGTACCGGCTGGTGGGGGTCCGCAATGGTATAGGGTGTGTTTAGCCGGACCTAACTGGCACCTCTGGTACGTCTACAAACGTCTGTGTCTGGCCAACGCTATGTGCGCATCCATTCTGACGAGGTACACTCGTTCATATCCTGCATTCATGCTGATGGGTTGGGCCTGTTCCAACAGGACAATGCAATTCCCACATTATGCTTTAAAGAGTATTGATCCGAGATTGTGGTGTTGCCGCGCACACCCAAGTTTCCAGATCTGAACGTGATAGAACACATTTGGGATGCCATTCAACGCGCTATCGAACACAGGAATTCGAGACCTTGGAATACACCCGAATTGTGGAATGATCTGCAGGAAGTATGGTGTGCATAGCCTACAGCATATTTCCAGAAGCTAGTGGAGTCCGTGCCCCGACGTATTTCTGCAGTCCTGCGCTCCCGTGGGGGACCTACCAAGTATTAGACTGGTGTACTAGTTTTTCTGGCGCTTCAGTGTATATTTACCCTAATTTTTGTTATCCAAAATTTGTCAGCAGCGCAACAGTACGCTTTTCAAATCGATTATTTTTTTAATTTCTTTTGACGAAGTGCTAAAAAATCTGGAACTATTTAACGGGATTATTTTCTTTTGATGAAGTGAGAGAAAAAATCAGGAACTATTTAATTTCAGCCTAACTATTTCAGATACAAACTGTATGCTGTTGAGAATCTCAAAGCTCGAAGAATCTGAATTTTGAAAGAGAGTAACTATAACTGAACGACAATTTCCATCGAAAAAAAGATGCTAATTCAAAATAATTCTTTAAAGTAAACTCGTCCCCGATAGATAACATTTCAGGTGTGGGTAAAAAAAAAAAAAAAAAGAGCGTACCAAACGTCTTCCCTTCCACATTTTGTGAAATTATTAAAGTTTTAACAAATCAAAATTACATAATACCGAACCTTAAAAAAAAGGCAAAAAACACAATTTCCACTTCCGTAAAGAATCATTTTTAATTCCAGTCATTTTATTTCATACAACTAGAACATGTTTTTTCCATAATTTGAGAGGCAGTGCCTATCTTTAAATTAGTCTCGTAATTTTAATTGGGAAATGAAATTGTAATAGCAGTTGCCATATTCAATTGGAGTGTACATTTGCAAATTACTTGGGTTTTTTTCTCAGATTCCTTGGTTACTTGTAGTATTATTTCTTGTCTTTGTGAGACATGAACACTTAACCCTCTAAGGAGCAGGTGTACCTAAAACAAATGGTGTCCTAAATTTTCTGAACTCACTAAACAATAATGTTCAAATAGCAGCTGTGTTTTAAAAATCCTACGGTGAAAAGGTTCATTTCTCTTCTGGGCAGAGCCGACCATGAACCTGTTATGGGAAATGTGTGCTCCCTTCTAGTCGCTTTTATCTGCTGCATGACTCAGGCATGTTGGAGAAGAGCTAGTCCACTTGACTCAGATGTTATGCTACTGAATAGGAATTAATATTTCAACATCTCTCATTTCCTAGATTTATCTTCACGACCCTGTAGCAGGTAGTCAGTCAGAAAGGATTGATGTCAATAATTCCACGCAACAGGAGCGAATCTAGAACTTTTCTACGGTGGTGGCCATTAGCCAAAAGAATTTAATTCCCAAAAGAACACCTCGTTATTTTTTAAGATGAATCTAGTTTCAGACCGAAATACACTATCTAGTAACAAGTAATTGGACACCCATGCAATCGACGATATCTGCGGTCTTGATACACGTCACGGCCGCCGCCGTTAAATATCGTGTGGGAAACAACAACGCAACAGTCGCATGCAAGATGCCACGCAGTTCGGAGCTCTCTGATTTCCAGAAATGTATAATCGTCGGGTATCACAGAAATGGCCGCTTCATAGTGACATATCCAGCGAGTTGAAGCACCCAAAATCAACAGTGGCCTACGTGATTGGGGAATGAAAGATGAGAGGTGACTGTCGGAATGTGCCCCAACCTGCGAGACAAACAAAACAAGGAGTTAGAGACCGACGGGTGCTGGCCAGAGAAATTCGGAAAAACCGCACTAAATCGAATGGCCAGACCCGCGTAAAATTTCAACAGGAATCAGGGTGTGTTCTTTCGATGAATACCATCCGTAAGGAAGCCCATCTGCTCGGTTATCATGGACGTGGTGCCGCCCACAAGCCTTTGATCACCAAGTCCAATAGCGCTGCTCGGCTATCGTGGTGCAAAGAACGTCGACAGTGGACCGTTGAACAGGGGAAACAGGTTCTCTGGAGCGACGAATCAAGGTTCACCCTCTACCGTTCGGATAGCAGGGTCTGAGTTTGGTGTCTGCCTGGAGAATTCCTCCTGCCGGAATGTATTGTGCCAACTGTGAAGTTCCGCGGCGGTGGAATTATGCTATGGGGGTGTTTCTCCTGGTATTGCACGGGACCTTTGGTCGCAATTCCTGGTAGACTCAACGCAGAGACCTACTGCACTATTTTGGATGACCATGCGCTTCCTACGTTGTGGCAGTTTTACGGGGTGGACCCATGTTACTTTCAGGATGACAATGCCACCTGCCATGTTGCGAGGTCCACCATGGCTTGGTATGGTGACAATGGGGTTAATCGAATGGACTGACATGCGTAGAGCCCGGACCTTAACCCTATCGAGCACCTCTGGGACGAGTTGGAGCGTCGACTTAAGGGGTGCCCCCACCGTCCGAAATCGGTGAAGTAACTGACCTGTCTTCTCCAAGCCGAGTGGAAGAAAATACCTCTAGCCGTCGTACGTCTCGAGTATGCCCCGGAGGGTCGCAGCTGTAATCGCCGCTCGTGGAGGCTCCACCAAATATTGAAGGTGAATAAACTTCGTTTTTCTTTGCTATCACAGGTGTCCAATTACTTGTTTGTCGATAGTGTATATTTATATCTCTGTACCATGTAAACAAACGGCAGTCATGAGTGGTGTGATACCCAGTTGAGGTCATTTCATCAGCCAATGGAAGTCCGACTTGCAAGCGGACCCAACCTTATACTATTACTACGAACCGAATTTAGAACTCGCTGGCAATGTGCAAGACATTATAGCAAAGCTCTTGTCCTGTTTTTAAACAGGTTTCTAACGAAAGCAAATGAACATTGAGTTACCATGGGAGAAATATCTCCTGTTCACGTTCATTATAATTTTAGTCCATTGGTAAGTACCGTTTGCATCAAATAAGTGGGGTATTGGACTGCAAGCGTTCCTTATATGCATTGATATGTTTGAATTGTATCTCAGTGCAAGTGATTTAAAGGGTTTTTCGATTCTCAAATATTGACAGCGGTTGAATGGTGCGTGAACTTTGGACATTAATTACACATTTGTTGGAATTAGTTTTTAATATAAATGATTTTAAATGTTTTCATATTCAGTAGAAATTTGTTGGAATTATTTCTCATTATAAATGATTTATAGTGCTTTTCCGAGTGTTTACCGATTCTCAAATCGTGCCAGTCGTTGGATGGGTGCAAGAAATTTCCTTCTTCTTTATCAAAATGCCATAATTTTCATTAATGGTAGATATATCACGTGGACTCGGTCAACATATTTTGAAACTGCTTAACGTGCAGCAAAGAGACACATTTAGAGAAACATCATGTCAGTAATTACATATATTTGCCATTTTAAAGGAATCAGCAACGCATATCGAAAAGGTTAGATACATTCAAAAATATACTAAAAAGCAGTTTTGTTCAGATAAATTTTTTCACATGCAGTACTTATTTTAAAATGTTGTGATTTTGCATTGAATTAAAAAAAGATTTAAACGCAAGCAAAGCGCTGGAGAAACACAAGATTATTATAAAATTTCTCCGGAGAGGGGTAGCTCATAAGAAACTGTTAACCATAATAAGACAGAAAAAAATATAAACCCCATCATATCTGGTTGACAAGAAAGTAATGCCCGATGGCGAGGTACCCGAAGTCGAAGCTCGGGCTACGGTGCACATTACGTTCCTAACTGCGCAGCACACCGACATAAAATATGATGTTAGGTAGTTTACGTCAGTGGCAGTTAGCCGTTAGAAGGTGAAGAGCGTAAGCGCCAGCCAACAGATAAGAAGCACATCCGACATTACATGTTCTATTAGTTTCGTCGCGGCAACACCCCGGCAGATGCTGTAAGGAAAGTTACCAGTGTGTACTCCTATGCCATATCACATCGCCAGTGGTGTCGCTGGTACGACCGGTTTCGAGATGGAAATTATGACCTGCCAAAACGTCCTAAACCAGAAAATCGACAACATTGGATATGGACATGCAGAAGACCTTCGAGGAGACCGACCCACGTACGACCACGTGGGAGTTGGTCGAATCGTTGGGGATTACGCACAAGAATATTGTCCCGCACCTGCATCAACTCCGGAAGGTGCACGTTAGGAAAGTTCGGGTTTGTCATCAACTCTCAGTTGAGTGAAAGCAAACCGCACGAATACATGCGTTTCATTGCTGGCAGGTGTCCAAGTTGAACCGCTCTTGGGCCGCACTTTGACAGGTGACGAGAAATGTGTTCTGTCTGACAATGTCAGCGCCCGCAGCCGGTGGTTGGAGCCAAAGAAGAAGCTAAACCCGTTCTCCAAACACCCAAAGCCGGCTTACACACAAGTACAATGCTGCTGTTTATTTGTTGTGGAATGCAGGCGTCATGGGTTTTGAGCTACTGCCGGAAACCGCTACAATCACCGCCGATATGTACAACCGTCGGCTCGACGATCTTCAGGCATCGCTCACGTGTAATCCGCCAGTTCTGCTGAACCTCAGTGTCCTCTTCCTACAGCAAGATGGAGCGAGACCCCACAGAGCAGGTGAGACCAGATCATATGTAGAGGATTTTAGGAAGGGACTGTCTGATCGCAGGTCTTAAACAATCCTTAGAAATAGGAAGCTAGGAGATTTGGGCTAGAGTACCCGATTGGAAAGTAACACGGAAGCGAGGTAGAAAGGGGGAGGAAGACGTCCTTATTTATTCCCGGGGGTCGGTACCTGGGGACCGACGGCTTAACGTGCCCATCCGACGCACGGCCGGTATTTAGTGGATCGAGCGTTCGTACCTGACTGGGATCGAACCTGAGGTCCTTTCCGTGGCAGTCACGAAGGTTGCCCACTAGGCCACCCAAGGTCCAGGTTAGCTAATTCAGGTCAGACCAGATCTTATGTAGCGGATTTTAGGAACGGAGTGTCTGAACCCAGGTCTTAAGCAACCCTTAGAAATAGGGAGATAGGATATTTGGGCTAGAGTACCCGATAGGAAAGCCACAAGGAAGCGAGGTATAAAAGGGGAGGAAGACATCCTTTTTTATTCCCGGGGGTCAGTACCCGTGGTCTGACGGCTTAACGTGCCCATCCGACGCACGGCGGGCATTTAGTTGATCGAGCGTACGTACCTGCCTGGGATGGAACCTAAGGTCCTTTCCGTGGCAGTCACGAACGTTGCCATTAGGCCCTCCGCGGCCTTCTCTCACGCAGCAGGGGAACCATGTCACAAGATAAGGGACCTGGATTGGGAGCTGGCGCCATGCCCAGCCTATTTCTCTAGCATTTCCCCAAGGGATTTTTTTCATCGTTTTGTTGTTTCCAAGAGGGACAGCGGTTCACCAAACGGGACGATGCCGAACTCGCACACACTCACTTCTTAGCGTCCATGTCGCGTAAAGTCTACTGGGACGGTATCCAACAGCAGCCGAGACGATGGGAGCAGATTGTGGCAAACGATGGGGACAACATTTTGTGATAGTTTGTACATGTATTACCTTTGTTAACACTTTTTTTCTTATGTTTGCAGACTACGTTCTTCCGAACCCAATAATTATCACATGGACAGGAAAGATAACAGACTAGAGCTCTTTCAATTATTTTAGGTATCAATAAAGCAAACAAAAATCCTGGTGATTTTGAATTTCCGTACAAACAGGTATTTTTTTGACGTATTTTAAATGAGATATTCCTATCTGCAGTTGTCATGTGAACTTTTACTAGTAATGGAAACGTGACTTAATTTATATACTTCTGAACACTCGCATTCCATTGTCAGCACGCAGACTACACTGCGAAGTATGACACTTTTGAAAAGAAAAACTATTAAAATAAGTAGTGTATATCCAATAATTGAAAGTAGCAGCTTGTTTTAAGTGAGCGGACAACCGCTGCCATTAAAATGTAACAACAAGAGGAGAATCTAAAGAAAGTTTGTTACTATTATATATAATACATTTTAAGAATTATGGAGTGACAGCATTCAGAAATACAGCACGACGATCACGGATTTTATTTACAGACAAAAGCAAATTCATTCCGATACGGAGATAATGCACTAAGAACACTGAAATCGGGAGGATGCTTCAAATAGAAGGATAGAAGGCGAAAATTCCAGATGCGTGAAAATAACAAACACACGTTTGCCGAAACACAAACATTTCGGATATCATTGTGATGTTTATCCCGAAGAGCAGAATACTAGCTGCGCTTTTGACAACTGTTGCAATTCTGTGCCTCTTGCAAAAGATTTCAGCTCATAAAAATGGTATAGACATATTAGGCTGAATAGAAATTTGGTTTGACCAAAGTTTGTTCTCAAAATACTTGTCAGGCATGAGTTTCGCGCATGTTTAGAACTAACAGAACTGGAGAGTCAATCCAAATTTATATCCTTTATTACTGCATTTGGCACACTTTCGTTATTGAAGTTTTAAATTATACAGCTGGTATAATTCTGGGTCTGCAAAGATGCCGGAGAACATATGCCGACACCGAAGTTCATCCTCTTGAGTGCGTTTTTGAGTTGATAGGAAATATTTGGTATGTAGAGAATAGAGCCCAGGTAGTGAAGTTGGGGCATAGAAATGTTATAAGCACTGATGGTTCTGGCTTTCTTGATAAAGTTATGCATTTTGTTCGAAGTATATCCTGCCTCAGTGGCCAATTCGACGATATTTCTTAGTTCGAAATGTTTAGAACGAACATCGGATGAGACAACGAAGGCTCTTCTAATTCGAGAACAGAATAAGGCGGTCTTGTAAGCATCAGGGCAGAATGAAATGCGAAGCATCAGGTTGGGAACGGAGGTGGGTTTATAATAGACTTCCGTATGAAGGCGGTTTTCATTCGATTCGCTCACTGAGACGTCGAGATAAGGTAAGGTACCATTGTGTTCAAGCTCCACGGTGAAATTGATTGTAGGGTGTATATAATTTATTTTATCGAGGAAAAACGGGAGTCTCCTTTACGCGTGGCCATATGAAAAATACGTCGTCTGCATATCGTAGCCAGGTGGTAGGTCATGGGGTGATGTTGGTGAATATATGTTGCTCAATGGGGCGAAGTATTGCTTCCGCAAGGACGGCTGAAAGCGAAGATCCCATCGGAGTGCCATTTACTTGCTTATAAAGTTGCCCACGGAAACTGAAGTAGCTGGAATTTGAGACCAAGTCCATTATTTTGAAGATGCTGAGGTAAGACTCCTGGGAATTAGCCGATGAAACAGATATAGACTCTTTCAATGTTCTAATGGCTTCCGGTACGAGGATCGATGGATAAAGAGGAACTACGTCGAAACTGCCGGTAATGTCGCGTTGTTGAACGGTGAGCTGCTTAATTTTCGTGATAAATTCTAGAGTGGAGGTTATTATAAAGTTATCTACCATTGTACCGCGTGCCCAACCAACGTGACCTCGTTTCTTCGAAATATCACGTTTGCTTCTAATCATTTATTGTCTAGTCAAGTCCCCGCGTTGAAAGCGGTGAAACGTTCTATTATCGAGTTTGGAGTTAGCTGTCTACCTTTCTTGAGAAAGCGCAAAAGCTTGAAAAATTTTACGCCAATAATTTTCGGATTTTTAGTATAATTATACTATTTTGAGCATTTTAATTGTTGCTAACTTATTTCTTACAGTATGTAGAAATGTGCAATACTGTATATTAGCTTTGGTGTTCATCTTTCCTGCTTTCGAAGCTGTAACAGTACCGAGACTCACATTTTGCTTTCAGTCCATAATTTGACAATAGCACCAACGTACATTTTTCTTGAAATAGTGCACACATTTGCTAAATGCCCTAATTAAAAATCAGATACATAATTTCGAGATCACTTGCAGTTATCGTTTTATCAGAATCTTTTAATGGGGTCAACAGGCAACCGTCTCTAACAGGACAAGAAACCATGGATTTCTAATGCTTTTTTAATCCATCTTTTACTATTATGGGCATTTGTCTTACGCTGAAAGCAAATCCTTTTTTAACATAATTGTTTTTTCTTTATGAGTGTTCATGTGCAGAAAAAGAAAAAAAGTATGTTCCGGTTTCAAAAGACAAACTATTTTTAATAATTACAGTGAGCATTTTTCAGGTAACGCCTTTAAAATGTGAGATTCTTTCTAGGTCTCAAAATAAAATTCTGCCGTTCCCTTCTAAATTACGAACCAGTCCTGACCAAAAGTATAGGTTGTGTGTGTGTGTGTGTGTGTGTGTGCATGTACCTCTGCAGCACTAAATCCTATAACACCGATAAATCCTGTAATGTGGCAAAATATTTAATAATGAGTGATTTTTTTTGTTCGGAGGCTTGTTAAATCTGTCCTTGTGGGATATATATATTTCTTTTTCGTTGTTTGTTTACAAAGCGGTATCATACACTTTTACCACTTAATTTTATATATAATTTTCTTATTTTAATCTGAATTTTAAACTTTGTTTGAAATCGTATTTGAAATATAATTTATCCCACAACTTAGATAGGGGAAATAACACACTACAAATTGTTAACCACAAAAATCTGATGATGTAAAATACCATAGTGCAATGCCTCTTTTTACTCAGAAAAAAAAGTTTGATTTAAAAACATGGTCAATAATAAATTCATTCGTTTTTGTACCATTGATATTATTTACTGCAATATATATATATCATCATCATCATCATTGTCAACCATTATCAATCCACTGCTGGACGAAGGTCTCCCCAAGTTTCCTCCACAACGGTCTGTCTTGTGCCAGTCTCCTCCATGTCACCCCTGCATACTTTCGAATTTCATCCACCCATCTCCCATGTGGTCTTCTTCTGGGTCTTTTCCTGTCCCTTGGAATCCAATCTAAAATTTCGGCTGTCCATCGATGATCTGTCCTTCTGGCAGTATGTCCAGCCCATTGCCATTTCAGGGATTTAACTCTGATCATGATGTCTTCCATTCTTGTCATTTTTCGGATCCACGAGTTCCTCTTCTTATCTCTCCTGGTTACACCAAGTATGCACCTCTCCATGCTGCTTTGAGTTGTCTGCAGCCTTTGTATGTCTCTTTTAGTTAAGGTCCACGTCTCTGCACCATACGTAAGCACTGGAAGGATGCATTGATCAAACACTTTTCTTTTAAGACATAATGGCATATTGCTCTTGAAAATTATGCTGTTTCTTCCAAAAGCTCTCCAGGCAAGTTTTGTACGCTGATTAATTTCTTCATCAATGTGACCCTCACTTGATATCTGCTGTCCAAGATAAATGAACGTGTCTGTTATCTCCAGCTTTTCTCCATCAATCAATAAATCTTCATTTCTTGTAAAAGCATTGAACATCACTTTTGTCTTCTGAAAGTTCATTTTTAATCCCACTTCTTTACTCTTGTCAGCAAGTTCCTGGATCATACTCTGCAGCTCTGATGGGGTAGTTGCAAAAATGACTACGTCATCAGCAAAACGAAGGTGGGTTAGATAATCTCCATTAATCTTTATCCCTTTGTTTTCCCAGCTCAGCGACTGAAAAACACCCTCCAATGGGGCATTAAAGAGCTTCGGAGATATGGTGTCACCTTGTCTCACTCCTTTCCAATTTTTATGTGTGTTGTATTTTCAAACAGCCTAATCTTTGCACTTGCATTTTCATAGATGTTATTAATAATATTAATGTATGCATCTTCAATACCGCAGGTTTTCAGAGCCATTGTAACTGCTGATGGTTTCACCGAATCAAAGGCTTTTTCATAATCGATAAAAGCCATGCACAATGGAAGTTCATATTCCCTCGCTCTTTCAATTAGTTCTCTCAGTACGTGGATATGATCTATTGTGCTGTAGCCACTCCTGAATCCAGCTTGTTCTCTCGGTTGAGCCATGTCCAATGTTACCTTCAAGCGGTGTGAAAGAACTTTAGTGAAGATTTTATAAACTACTGATAGGAGGCTGATAGGTCTGTAGTTTCCGAGATCCTCAATGTCACCTTTCTTATGTGGCAGGATCATTGTAGCGGTGCTCCAATCCTCAGGAATCTTTCCTTCATTAAGGCATCGAGTTAAAATTTGGGCGAGTACTGTTTCAATTTCTCCACTTGCTTCTTGTATGATGTCTACAGTAATTCCATCTTCTCCTGGAGCTTTTCCCCTGCTTCATGTTCTTGATTGCATGTGCAACTTCTGCTGGAAGGACTGGAGGAACTCTGGTACTGGTATCTTTCATGATGTCTGGAGTGCATGTATCATCCCTTTCATATAATTTGGAGTAGAAATCTTTCACTCTTGTCAAAATTTCGCCTCTATTTCTTGTTACAGAACCATCTTCTTTTCTCAGTGCCATAATCTGTTTTCTTCCCTTACTGAGATGTCCCTTTGCTATCTTTAGGCTCTGGTTGTTTTTAATTGCTTTCCTTACTAGTTCACAGTTGAATTTTCTTACGTCTTCAGTGATACTTTTTCTTACTGTCTTGCATAGCTCTATATATTCCACTTTGGAAGTCACATCTTCTTTAGTTGTCCTCATCTCTCTTCTTTTTTGCATCAACATTTTCGTTTTTCCTGATAATTTGTTTACATGCAACTTGGCCTTAGACCCAGCTAATTTTGTTGCTGTTTCCATAAGAGCTTTGGTTACTTCTCTGTTAACTTCAGAGATGTCCACTTCTTCCGATGTTAGTCCTTCTAAAGCAGAGAACATGTTCTTCAGTTCCAACTTGAAGGTATTATGGTGTTTTTTAAGGTTGGTTATGTCAATAGATTTTGTTTGTCTTATGAGCTTGCCACGTTCAAGTTTGGTGTTGAGGTGCATCTTACATCTCACCAATCTATGGTCACTACCTGTGTTGAACTTGTTTAGCACACTGCAGTCTTCTATGACGAATTTTTTGTTACACATAATAAAATCAATTTCACTTGTCGTCCCATTTGGATGTCTCCATGTCCATTTCCTGTGTGGCTTTTTCTTGAAAAAGGAATTCAAGATGAAAAACCCTTCTGCCTCTGCAAACTCAACGAGAGTATTTCCACGCTGGTTTCTGTTGCCGTGACCGAATTTACCTACTGAAGTTTCATTCTGTTGCCGTTGCCCTATTTGTGCATTGAAATCTCCCATAATTATTTTCAAGTGCTGCTTACCTTTATTATTTAGATGACAAATTTCTTCATAAAATTCTTCAATTTCTTCTTCAGGATGACTTGTGGTGGGTGCATAAGTTTGAATAATCTGAGCCTGGTATCTTTTCGAGTTGGATAACAAGTCGTGCAGCTCTGTCAGAGGAACTTTCAACTTCTACAACTTTATCCTTCAGTTTCTTGTTTATTATAAATCCAACACCACTAGTCCTGCCAGTATCTGTCCCACGATAGTAGAAGAGATGTCCACTTTTCAGTTCGATGAGATCTTCTCCTTTTCTCCTTACCTCACTTAGCCCCACGATGTCCCACTTGATCCTTTGTAGTTCTTCTTCCAATTCAAGAAGCCTTGAATCAGAAGATAGGGAGCGTCCGTTGTACGTAGCCAAGGTCAGCATCAGATGGCAGCCTAGTCCGGTCCTCCGAGGATTCTTAGCACCCTCTGCCTTCATGTCGCACTGGCTGCTGCCTTGGCCAGGTACATTCCAGCTGCCGGAGACTGAGGGCAAGATTTAAGCTGTGGAATCATTTTGGAGGGGTTTGGCCATAACTCACCACGCTGGCCAAGCGGGTTGGTGAGTGTGGGATAGAATTTCTTCTAATCCCGATGGTATAGTTATACCGCTATTGGCGGTCGTCAGAAGCCCCTTTAGTGGGAACAGGATGTACCACGAGAAGGCGGGGTTGACATTTGTCAAGGAGAGGCTGTGATGTTACGCATCACCTGACCTTACATCCCATATATATATATATATATATATATGTGTGTGTGTGTGTGTGTGTGTGTGTGTGTGTGTGTGGCATGGAAAGAACCTTTGACAATATTTTTTTATTCTGGGCATATTCAAAACGTTCGGTGTATTTACCTGTGCTTTGTTCTAATGGAATTTATGAAATTTTATCCTTTTTTAAATTGTAGTTTCGAAATCAAAAATGGTAATATTCCATGTATCTATTCCGCATTTGGACAGTTTTGTGGGTCTCGCTTAAAGTTAGCTAAATAAGTGTTGCTCCATCTAAAATTTCCTTCATCGAGAGTTGGATAACAAGTCGTGCAGCTCTGTCAGAGGAACTTTCAACTTCTACAACTTTATCCTTCAGTTTCTTGTTTATTATAAATCCAACACCACTAGTTCTGCCAGTATCTGTCCCACGATAGTAGAAGAGATGTCCACTTTTCAGTTAGATGAGATCTTCTCCTTTTCTCCTTACCTCACTTAGCCCCACGATGTCCCACTTGATCCTTTGTAGTTCTTCTTCCAATTCAAGAAGCCTTGAATCAGAAGATAGGGAGCGTCCGTTGTACGTAGCCAAGGTCAGCATCAGATGGCAGCCTAGTCCGGTCCTCCGGGGATTCTTAGCACCCTCTGCCTTCATGTCGCACTGGCCGCTGCCTTGGCCAGGTACATTCCAGATGCCGGAGACTGAGGGCCAAGATTTAAGTTGTGGAATCATTTTGGAGGGGTTTGGCCATACAACTCACCACGCTGGCCGAGCGGGTTGGTGAGTGTGGGATAGAATTTCCTCTAATCCCGATGGTATAGTTATACCGCTATTGGCGGTCGTCAGAGCCCCTTTAGTGGGAACAGGATATACCACGAGAAGGCGGGGTTGACATTTGTCAAGGAGAGGCTGTGATGTTACGCATCACCCTGACCTTACATCCCATATATATATATATATATATATATATATATGTGTGTGTGTGTGTGTGTGTGTGTGTGTGTGTGTGTGGCATGGAAAGAACCTTTGACAATATTTTTTTATTCTGGGCATATTCAAAACGTTCGGTGTATTTACCTGTGCTTTGTTCTAATGGAATTTATGAAATTTTATCCTTTTTTAAATTGTAGTTTCGAAATCAAAAATGGTAATATTCCATGTATCTATTCCGCATTTGGACAGTTTTGTGGGTCTCGCTTAAAGTTAGCTAAATAAGTGTTGCTGCATCTAAAATTTCCGATGAATATGATCCCTTTTTGTATGTGTTCCTGGTGTGAAATTACTGAGCATAAATAAAATGAAATTACAACTGCCATAATATACTTTGCATATTGCGAAAACCTAAAGTTTGGTATGTGAGAGTACGCTGACGGAGGTGACAGCGAGTTACGAATTTTCGTCGATACGGCGTCTTCGGGAGAACCGCATTCGATTGTTACGGCACGACCATCAGCCAATGTCAGCTATTCCTCAGTAATAACCAACCCTAATGTCTTTAAAGAACCTTGTCATATCAGAGCACAAATTTATAACACCAACTTTAAATTCCTTTTTATTATTTTGTTTTCAGGAACAGCGAATATCCAATATTGCTTTTAGCCAAAGCAATTTCTTTTTCAACATTCTCCCTGGTTTCATGACTGATTGTCTTCTTTATTAAATGCTTCGTGTTTGCCCCTAAGCATAAGAGATAAAATAAAATTTTGAAAAAATGGGGAATAAAACTACTGACAGAGCTACAACGAACGCTGAAAAGAACAGCTTAGAACAGAGCGAACAGAAGTTGGAAGACGCACTCAGCAAACAGCGATTACGTAACACACACAGCGTGAGAGAAAACGTCGAAGCAGCTGCAGAACTCAGCTGCAGCGCCACCTTTCGCGAAACGTTTCTCCCGGCATTCCATTCGCGGGATAGCGAAGCAGACGATGGGGATGCCGAACTTTAAAGTGTAGCCAAGTGGTTAATAACAAATTAGTAAGTTACTTGTTAAGGTGCCGAATTCGCAGGAAAATATCAACGGTGGATCAAGAATAAAGAGAACTTGTTCTATAAGATGTTAATAAATGTTTCCAACAAAATACTGTCTTGTTTGTTATTTTTTTCCCTTTAGAATTTAATGTATCTAAATCAAAGTCAATCTCCTATTCGTCCCGTATATGACTGCTGTGTAACTATGCGCAGCATATGAAAAACTAAAAGGCAAGAGATTTCTAAACACTTTATGTTATTCATAATGGTGCAATATTTTAAATATGATTCTAGCTAAAAGAGACATACAAAGGCTGCAGACAACTCAAAGCAGCATGGAGAAGTGCATGCTTTGTGTAAACAGGCGAGATAAGAAGGGGATCACGTGGATACGAAAAATGACAAGAGTGGAAGACATCATGATCAGAGTTAAATCCCTGAAATGACAATGGGCTGGACATACTGCCAGAAGAACAGACCATCGATGGACAGCCGAAATTTTAGATTGGATTCCAAGGGACAGGAAAAGACCCAGAAGAAGACCACATGGAAGATGGGTGGATGAAATTCGAAAGTATGCGGGAGTGACATGGAGGAGACTGGCACAAGACAGACCGTTGTGGAGGAAACTTGGGGAGACCTTCGTCCAGCAGTGGATTGACAATGGTTGATAATGATGATGATTCCAATTGCATATGCACACTAAGAAGAGAAAAAAGGAATTGAAATTTTACTTTAAAATTTTAATATCAGTGAGTTCCAATATACACCCTTTGCAAAGGACACTTTATTTTATGCATAATGATACACCATTTTAAATCTGATTCTATTTCAATTACATATGGACATTAAAAAGTCATAGAGAAAATAACTAAAATATTACATTGATGGTTTTATTTCATTGATTGCCGATATACACTCTTTGCGAAAAAAGTTGAAACACCAGGGGTCCTGATGAATCTTCTTGTGCAGGTTCAGCAGGGACGAATACGCAAAAAGGTTAAAGTAATAACGAACAATGACTAAATAGCGGCCCGTCACAGCGAATGGGAACGGCGTATTTATCTGGATGTATCAAGAACAAAGCTCGCACTCAGGTACAGTTGTGGCAGCGAATTGCATTTTCATTGACCTCCACGGACTGTGAGAAAGCCTTCGAAATCGGATACGTTCACACTACAAGTTGTTGAGCTAGTCTGAGAGCGAAGACCTAAATGTCCTGAGAAAAGTCGTATAATTGAGTTAGGAGAGATGTGCAATTAGGCTGAGAGACAACGTATAACTGGGTGGAGAGAGGCCTGTGGTTCAAGTTGCCGTACCGCCAAGCATTTGGATCGGAACGAAGCTGCAGTCGCACGATGTTGGTGCCAATGGTTCGAGGTGGGCACAACTCAGTGGCATGTGGACAGTGTACAGCCGAGGACAACTACGCAAAAATCAAGCGATTGTGACGACCGTTCGAACAGAACAGAATTCTATGCTCTGAACCATTCGTGTCCATGTTGTGTCGTTTTGAGTTTTGTAAGTACCCATCCCGACCATTGCCAGACGATAAATGGCACGAGTACTCTAAACTAGAAGGCAATTCCACAGCCTAGCCCTGACCACCAAGCATTGCCAGCAACGGCTGAGTTGGTGTCGGAGCAGATGAATATGGGATAGTGTCCAGTGGCGTGGTATTGCCTTCAGTGATTTTTCACGGTTTGCACATGGCACTGATGACCAGCGCATATGTGTCTGATGACTAACCGGCCAGCGCACGGATTCTGCTTTTACCGTGAAACGATACAAACAAAGTCACTCGTGATATGCTTTTGTTGAACTTACAGGCACAGGTAAACATCGAATCTCCAAGGCTTACAATTGTTATAGTTTAATAACGCTGTATTGTTTCTCATAGAAAATAAAAAGAACCCTTAAAACTAGACATGATAGAAGACAGTAGAAACAAATTTCGACAAAGAATAAGAAAAAGAGAATTTTAGAGAAGATTGGAGAGCGTTTTTAAACCATATTGGTCATTCGTCTGAATGATGGTCGCAGTATTACTCGGATTAATATTTTTTGCTAAAAAATGACGTGTGGTATAACACCGAAGAGCCAAACATCACAAGTATGCGTCTTTATAAAAATCCAAACACATAACTGCAGCTAAACGACGGCGCATGCGAAACTCATAAAACGATATCAATAACACCTGATACTGAGCTCTGTTAATCAACGTTTTCTTTGTTCTTCAGGTAAGAAAGGCAGCGGATGCAATCGGGTTTGACAAAGGACAAATAGTAATGGCCAGAAGACTGGGTCTGAGCCTTTCTGGGATAACAAAGCCTTCGGGTTGCTCCTGATCAAACGAGGTGAGTAAATTACACAAAGCGGACGGAGGAAAGAACCACTACAACCCCCGTCGGTGTGTGCTCCAACTACGGCTCATAGGTACTACAAGGGAACAAAGGCTATCCAATATGTTACAAGCCAACGAAGCGGTAGCTAACAGGTAAACCATCGGTAATTTGAACCAAAGTAACTTGAGTAATGTTTCACAATAAGAAATACATCGAAACCTGTAGAAAAAGATGCTGCTTAGCCGCAGGACACTCCCAGTGACCACGCTAACATTGTTTCACCTACTAATGCGAGTAAAATTGATAACCGAACATCGAAACCACACGCTGAATGATTGGAAGCAGGTCGTCTGCTCCGAAGTCTCTTGTTCCTATTGACCAATGATGACAGTCGGGTACGTGTGCGTCATTTACTTGGGGAAGTGCTGGTACGACGATCCACCGTAGGACGAAACAAGCAGATGAAAGAAGTAAAATCCATTAGCAAAGTTTTCCCGGAAAAACCTGGATCCAAATATTGACATGAAGAATATCATGACGTATATCAAATATCTAAAACATCATTGAAGGCCAGGTATATCCATTTATTGCGACAGTTTTCCTTTCTACGTGTCACTTGTTTCAACAGGATTGCCCCGCGCAACTTTGCACGGATTGTTCTAAAAGGCTTTGCAGAACATAAGGAAAAATTACAGGTATCAGCCTGGACTCTAGTTTCCCTTCAACAGCAATCCAATCCAGCATTTGTGTTGAGTGGGAACAGCAAATCCGGCATGCCCCGGTTCGAACATGTAACTTGATGAGTTTAAAGATGAATTCGAAACGCGTTTCTACCATTTATCACAAAACACCTTTACAAATCTTACTGGCAATAGTATTTTAAAACCATTAAAGAGGTTTCATGTTTCTAAACAGCAAAACACAGCAGGAAATCTCAATACGAGAAATGTAGCTTAGTAGAAAATCGAATGGTACATCTTCCTAGATTTGGAGCAAATGCTATCCGACATGGAATGAAATTGGTCGAAATGCATCTGGGGAAATGGAAAATCGTTTTGGCACCGTTTACTCGTGCAATATGATTTTGTCATAGTTAAAGATACTTATACAGCTTCTGGTAAAATGCCTGTTGCGCTGGATTTTTATTGCATCCCGATGTCCAAATTGAGTTACGAAATTTTTTTCTTAAATCACGGGAGTGGAGAAAAATAAATTATGAATTTTTCTTACAGAGTTGAAACAATTATTTTAGTGACAGGAGCTTTTACCAAAGAATGATCTACTTCCGCTGAGATAATTTAGAGTCAGCCGCGAAGAACTTCTCAGTTTGGCACTTTAATGAACGGCATGAGCAACTGAATGGGTTATGAGCACTTACACGTCCCTAATTTAGGAACACTGATTTGGGAAAAGAATTATGCCCTAGAACAAGCGGACCATTTGTGATAGAAAACCCGGACACATTTGTGATAGAACACGCATAGAACACCCGGACCCATTTCGTAGTAACAGTTTGAGAGCAGGGCAAGGTACTTTTCGGCCACTGGAAAAGGAAGGTTATGTAACTTTAAGAACTTCTTATCGCAAAAGACAGTAATCTTGAATTTTATGAATGTGATAGAGGTAATCGTTTCAGTATAGGAAACATGCAAAATTTAGCAACAACGTTTTAGTTCGCCAAAAAAACCGATACCACAGATAAGGTGAGTAGCTCGTAAATTTTGCAGTGCATTACGCGATTTCGAAAAGCTATAACTTATAGATATACGACTTACAGAAGTATTTCAGAATTATAATTATAAATTTCTTTTTTTTTTTTTTTGGTAAATTAGTGAAACCATCTGTTTTGTTGGATTAACAACCGTCCTATATGGTTGAGATCAACGCATGAGAATCCAGTTTTCTTCTATATATCCAAATTAGTTTTAAATATTTACACCAAAAGGGTGCCGCAGAATTTTCAGGGGCAATTATCATGTCTTCTTTATCTTTTCATACAAAAAATGAAATAAATGTTAAAATGCAAATTAGAAAATCATGATTGTCCGGTTCTCAGCAGCAGAATTTACTGTATTTTTTATTCAGGCAGAACAGTGTTTAGAAATATTCTGAATTTCTGTTGTTTTCTAATCAGTTTGGATAAAAACTGTATTCCTGTTAAGTATATATAATGTACACTGGTTAATTTTTATTTTCTTCCGTATGTACTTGGAAAAACAAGTTACGTTTCTCTTGTTTTATTTCATCATACGTTTCTGACTGGTATTCCATCTCTCTTGAACTGCTCCCTCTTTTTGCTCACGTTGATAAATCAAAATTACCCAAAACCTTGTATTTTACGCGTTAAAATCCTTCTGAATGTGTTAATTTGAGGAACATTTTTATTATAACGTTAAGCATTAAAATTTATATATATTAATTCTATTTGTCAGGAACGCAATTTCATTCTTCAGATTATAATCCAATTGGCATGAAGTACCATTTAACAAAAAAGTAAAGAAAACTTAGTCTCAATCACATGCTGGAATTTATATGTCCTGAACTTTTATACCTTTTGGCTGTAATAACATCTGAAGTAATAGCTCATGAGCTGCCCACATTCCTCGATACACTTTCTCAATTCTAATTCTTGCGAGCTCAGTGATTAAAATAGTAAGCTCATGAAAATGAAGTTCAAATAATAAATTATTCCATAGTAAACAGGATTTGAAAAATAATGCGAAAAGTCTGTGTGTTTGTACAAGGGTTCTGGCAGGAAAGCGGTACCATGTGTTTAGTTTTCATTTTGGTGACGTAAGATACTTATGTTAGCATTTCTACGGTCGATTTCGAAATCCGCCTTTTCGAAACAATTGGAACATCGTTGACGCTGTAGGGCTTTGTGCTGGACTTACTACTTTTTATGGTAAATCGCACGTGCGTAATGTGGTCATTGTTGTCCTGCGGATAAACGAGTTCTAAAGCGTCCAGCGTGTTAGTACCACTATAGCAACATTTCAAGTAAGGGGCAGTAGAAAAACCAGCAATCCATACTTTTGTGTAGGAAATGACTTCTCGATTCCCTTAATTGATATTCTTTCAAAAAGGAATTTAATTTCGTAGTGCCAAAGGTCTGATTCTGTTATAATTCATTTTGACGTACAGGACATTGATATTCTTGTTAATTCACAATTTCCTTTGCATAGAGAACCAACATTTCTAACTTTCGGATAACTGTTTTTTTTCTTTTTCTTAATTTCAATATATTCTTGGATATATGTATATACGGGTCTCGTAAAAGACTTTTAACATGTAACTAGAACACTCTGCCTAAATTATTAGATTTCAGAATTCATAATTCTTAATCAAATTTATCCTTTCTTGTAACATTGTACAAAGTGTCCCAAAAGTGGTTTTTGGAACATTTCGTACATTTTTTTTTTTACATTAGAAATGTTCCAGTTTTAAATGAAAACGCTCGACTATAGGTTCCACTGTTGTTCAGGTTAGTATGTCATAAAAGTATATAGTACAGCGCTCTTTAAAGAGCAAAAATGGTTCAAAAAAAAACCTTGTATTATTGCTTTTAGAAATAGCAAAACTGTTTTGTCAATGCAAAGACGAATTGTAGCTCGCAAAGCTTTGCCGAATGAATAAGATGGTTCTTTGAAAGTTGTTTGGTTGTTCAGAAGAAACTGTTGTATATAAAGGAACTACTTTGCATTTATATTATTTTAGTACCTTCGACAGTTAATATACGGTTAATGACTTTGAATATTTCTACTGTTTTCAGACGTTAAAGGAAATAAGAAATGTATAAAATAATTTGAGACAGGGAGCCGAAATATTTCAAAATTAAAGAAAGTGTGCAAAATATAAACCATTTTCATATGGACAGGCATTTTTTAATTCCTCAGAATAAACTCTTTCCTGACGACAAAAGTGCATATCTGATTTTTTTTTAATTTACATAATGAAAACATGTCATTTCTATTATGACTTACCCCCACTGGAATTGAAAAAGAAAATTATGATTTCAATTCAAGATTTGTGTATCCGTTTAAATTAGCATTCAAAGAGAAATATACTGTCCTTTAGAAAGTTATCTTCCAAAGTGAACAGCAGATGCAACAATTTATAATAGTATTTCATACAGTACGCGCTTTTAATTTCTCGTAATGAGATTATCTTCGTTTCCAAATTACAACGTACATATTTCTTTTCAGCAAAATTAGTTATCATCCATGAAATATATTTGGATGCCAAAATAGAAATGGACTGATTTTTAAAAGGTTTTCATACAATCTTCGCTTTTAATTTCGTATGATGGGATCATTTTCTTTTTGAAATTACCACGTGCATTGCTCTTTTCAGTAAAATTATTTATCAGGTATGAAATATATTTGGA
This sequence comes from Macrothele yani, assembly GCA_039090855.1. Classification (NCBI taxonomy): domain Eukaryota; kingdom Metazoa; phylum Arthropoda; class Arachnida; order Araneae; family Macrothelidae; genus Macrothele; species Macrothele yani. The sequence continues at coordinate 78,246,333 of CM077033.1, read as the reverse complement.
TACCAAAAGCACTTATGTCGAAAAGTACAATAAAAGTAAAATTTCAGAAAAATATTCGCATTCTATACGTCCGATTGTGTGAAGTTCATAATATGTGTTATATAGGGAAAACTTTGATTTGGCACTTGGCGATTTACCATTAATTTCTAGTATTTCTCTGAATAACAGATAACCAAAGCGTCCGAGTTTTAACGTGTACGTCCAGGAGAAACACAGAATTTCGTTTTCCTAATTATTTCATCCATTGATTCTCTTGTATTTATATTTATTAGTTAAGTATTCTGAAGAATTGTTTTTCAAAATATTACGTAAAGATATATCATCATCATCATCATTGTCAACCATTATCAATCCACTGCTGGACGAAGGTCTCCCCAAGTTTCCTCCACAACGGTCTGTCTTGTGCCAGTCTCCTCCATGTCACCCCTGCATACTTTCGAATTTCATCCACCCATCTCCCATGTGGTCTTCTTCTGGGTCTTTTCCTGTTCCTTGGAATCCAATCTAAAATTTCGGCTGTCCATCGATGATCTGTCCTTCTGGCAGTATGTCCAGCCCATTGCCATTTCAGGGATTTAACTCTGATCATGATGTCTTCCACTCTTGTCATTTTTCGGATCCACGAGTTCCTCTTCTTATCTCTCCTGGTTACACCAAGTATGCACCTCTCCATGCTACTTTGAGTTGTCTGCAGCCTTTGTATGTCTCTTTTAGTTAAGGTCCACGTCTCTGCACCATACGTAAAAACTGGAAGGATGCACTGATCAAACACTTTTCTTTTAAGACATAATGGCATATTGTTCTTGAACATTATGCTGTTGCTTCCAAAAGCTCTCCAGGCAAAATTTGTACGCAGATTAATTTCTTCATCAATGTGACCCTCACTTGATATCTGCTGTCCAAGATAAACGTACGTGTCTCTTATCTCCAGCTTTTCTCCATCAATCGATAAATCTTCATTTCTTGTAAAAGCATTGAACATCACTTCTGTCTTCTGAAAGTTCATTTTTAATCCCACTTCTTTACTCTTGTCAGCAAGTTCCTGAATCATACTCTGCAGCTCGGATGGGCTAGTTGCAAAAATGACTACGTCATCAGCAAAACGAAGGTGGGTTAGATAATCTCCATTAATCTTTATCCCCTTGTTTTCCCAGCTCAGTGACTGAAAAACACCCTACAATGCGGCATTAAAGAGCTTCGGAGATATGGTGTCACCTTGTCTCACTCCCTTTACAATTTTTATGTGTGTTGTATTTTCAAACAGCTTAATCTTTGCACTTGCATTTTCATAGATGTTATTAATAATATTAATGTATGCATCTTCAATACCGCAGGTTTTCAGAGCCATTGTAACTGCTGATGGTTTCACCGAATCAAAGGCTTTTTCATAATCGATAAAAGAAATGCACAATGGAAGTTCATATTCCCTCGCTCTTTCAATTAGTTCTCTCAGCACGTGGATATGATCTATTGTGCTGTAGCCACTCCTGAATCCAGCTTGTTCTCTCGGTTGAGCCATGTCCAGTGTTACCTTCAAGCGGTGTGAAAGAACTTTAGTGAAGATTTTATAAACTACTGATAGGAGGCTGATAGGTCGGTAGTTTCCGAGATCCTCAATGTCACCTTTCTTATGTAGCAGGATCATTGTAGCGGTGTTCCAATCCTCAGGAATCTTTCCTTCATTAAGGCATCGAGTGAAAATGTGGGCGAATACTGTTTCAATTTCTCCATTTGCTTCTTGTATGATGTCTACAGTAATTCCATCTTCTCCTGGAGCTTTTCCCCGCTTCATGTTCTTGATTGCATGTGCAACTTTTGCTGGAAGGACTGGAGGAACTCTGGTACTGGTATCTTTCATGATGTCTGGAGTGCATGTATCATCCCTTTCATATAATTTGGAGTAGAAATCTTTCACTCTTGTCAAAATTCCGCCTCTATTTCTTGTTACAGAACCATCTTCTTTTCTCAGTGCCCTAATCTGTTTTCTTCCCTTACTGAGATGTCCCTTTGCTATCTTTAGGCTTTGGTTGTTTTCAATTGCTTTCCTCACTAGTTCACAGTTGAATTTTCTTACGTCTTCAGTGATACTTTTTCGTACTGTCTTGCATAGCTCTATATATTCCACTTTGGAAGTCACATCTTCTTTAGTTGTCCTCATCTCTCTTCTTTTTTGCATCAACATTTTCGTTTTTCCTGATAATTTATTTACATGCAACTTGTTCTTAGACCCAGCTAATTTTGTTGCTGTTTCCATAAGAGCTTTGGTTACTTTTCTGTTAACTTCAGAGATGTCCACTTCTTCCGATGTTAGGAATTCTAAAGCAGAGAACCTGTTCTTCAGTTCCAACTTGAAGGTATTATGGTGTTTTTTAAGGTTGGTTATGTCAATAGATTTTGTTTGCCTTATGAGCTTGCCACGTTCAAGTTTAGTGTTGAGGTGCATCTTACATCTCACCAATCTATGGTCACTACCTGTGTTGAACTTGTTTAGCACACTGCAGTCTTCTATGACGAATTTTTTGTTACACATAATAAAATCAATTTCACTTGGCGTCCCATTTGGATGTCTCCATGTCCATTTCCTGTGTGGCTTTTTCTTGAAAAAGGAGTTCAAGATGAAAAACCCTTCTGCCTCTGCAAACTCAACGAGAGTATTTCCACGCTGATTTCTGTTGCCGTGACCGAATTTACCTACTGAAGTTTCATTCTGTTGCCGTTGCCCTATTTTTGCATTGAAATCTCCCATAATTATTTTCAAGTGCTTCTTACCTTTATTATTTAGATGACAAATTTCCTCATAAAATTCTTCAATTTCTTCTTCAGGATGACTTGTGGTGGGTGCATAAGTTTGAATAATCTGAGCCTGGTATCTTTTCGAGAGTTGGATAACAAGCCGTGCAGCTCTGTCAGAGGAACTTTCAACTTCTACAACTTTATCCTTCAGTTTCTTGTTTATTATAAATGCAACACCACTAGTTCTGCCAGTATCTGTCCCACTATAGTAGAAGAGATGCCCACTTTTCAGTTCGATGAGATCTTCTCCTTTTCTCCTTACCTCACTTAGCCCCACGATGTCCCACTTGATCCTTTGTAGTTCCTCTTCCAATTCAAGAAGCCTTGAATCAGAAGATAGGGAGCGTCCATTGTACGTTGCCAAGGTCAGCATCAGATGGCAGCCTAGTCCGGTCCTCCGGGGATTCTTAGCACCCTCTGCCTTCATGTCGCACTGGCCGCTGCCTTGGCCAGGTACATTCCAGCTGCCGGAGACTGAGGGCCAAGATTTAAGTTGTGGAGTCATTTTGGAGGGGTTTGGCCATAACTCACCACGCTGGCCAAGCGGGTTGGTGAGTGTGGGATAGAATTTCCTCTAATCCCGATGGTGTAGTTATACCGCTATTGGCGGTCGTCAGAGCCCCTTTAGTAGGAACAGGATGCACCACGAGAAGGCGGGGTTGATATTTGTCAAGGAGAGGCTGTGATGTTACGCATCACCTGACCTTACATCCCAAAGATATATATATATATATATATATGTAACATGCACTGATTATTATAATGGCCAAATTAAACTGCTAGATAGTATAATATGTCAGCATTTAGTTTTCAATGATTTCCCGAAAAATTATCATTATGATTCTAAATCATATTTTTTTTCCAGATTCTTTATCTAACAGTCTCATCTTTCTAAAGTAGGTACTAACCGGCATTGGCGTATGGCCGGTTATAAAGGAACGGGCGTGCAAATACGGTGCCCAGTCGGCAGACGTCAACTTCATATTTCTGAAATGTGCTTCTCTTTCAGGCAAAGGAAACGTTCTCACTGCAGAATTGGAAAAGACGGGGACCTCTCGTTCCTGCTCCATCACCCATGAGCAGGACTGGGCCTCATCGAGTTGGTCAAAGACCTCGTTGCGAGTCCAGGAGAGTTCCTGATAGAAGATCGAAGAAGGAAGCACAGAGAAGAACGATGGCTCCGACCCTCGAGTCATCACCATAGAACCTCCTGTTGGAAGATTGAAGAAGGAAGTATTGCGAAGAACGATGACACCGGCCCCGAGACATCACAGTAGCGCCCGGCCAAGTGCTTCGGACTTTGTAAAGTAACAATGCAAATATTTTTTTTACTTTTTCATATCTCTAAGAGGTCTCATGAAAATAAAGGATTTATTTTCCAACATTTATCGTATAAGTGAAACCATCTGTTTTGTAGGATTAACAATCGTCCTATATGGTTGAGATCAGCGCATGAGAATCCAGTTCTCTTCAAGATATCCAAATTACTTTGAAATATTTACACAAAAAAGGTGCCGCAGAATTTTCAGGGGCAATTATCGTGTCTTCTTTACCTTTTCCTACAAAAAATGAAATTAGATGATAAAATGCAAATTAGAAAATTATACTTGTCTGCTTCTCAGCAGCAGAATTTACTGTATTTTTTATTCAGGCAGAACAGTGTTCCATTGAAATATTCTCAATTTATGTTGTTTTCTAATCAGTCAGTTTGGATAAAAACTGTATTCATTTTAACTACATAAAATAAACACTGGTTTATCTTAATTTTCTTCCCTATGTACTTGGAAAAACAAGTTACAATTAAAACTATCAGTGATTCATCTTGTTTTATTTCATCATGCGTTTCTGACTGGTATTCCATCTCTCTTGAATTTTGCTCACGTTGATAAATGACAATTACCCGAAACCTTGTATTTTATGCGTTAAACAAGAAAAACAGCAATTAGCACGTCATATGTGAGTCTATGGCAAACGAGTGGGAGGTGTTGATCCGATGTGCGCAGCAAACTCCAGCAATTTACTGGACCGATCATGCCCGGGAGAATGATCTGCCAGATCCTGCCAGAATTTTTCGCACAAGTCCTGCACTATCATAACTAGAGAGAGTTCCGCATATAACTGCAGATTTGGCCTTTGCACGTAGCACATACAGCCATCAGCATAGCTCACATAATTTATTTTGGGATCTGCTTTCTCTTTCGCTTGGAACATTTCTGTTAATGCTTTTTTTAATATGTATAGCTGTCTGTTTACTTTAGAGCATGTAAAAGCATGAATCTATATACATTTTTTTCAAAAAATTACTGCCAAGTCTATAATGGATTTTTGACGGAAAACTTGTATTACCCTGTATTGAGTTTCAGAACGCTTGTATCATTATTTTCCGCAGTTTCAGTTCTTAAGTTCGGTAATAACAGTTCCTGACCTTCACATCAACTCTTTTTAAAGATCAAGAAACGGAGATTCAAAATTTCGTAACAAAATTTCCGTTATTTTGATAGTAATCAGTGATTACTAAAGCTCGGGAAGTTGAGGCAGTAAAAATGCTAAAAATAGGAGGGCAAATGGCGAAATAAAGCGTCAAAATAGGCATCAAAAATAGGCATTTATAGAAGTGGTCGAAAAATTCTGAATCATGCCCAGGTGTTAAGCTAAATTGGCAAAATCATTTATCAGATTATCACTTACCTATTTTTGCGGTTCACATAAGTACTAGGTGTTTTTTAAAATGTTCGAACTTGAAACTCTGCCTTCTGTTACTTAGGATATGTTTTAGAGGCGAAAATGATCTTTCAACTTCTACGGAGGTAATTGAAGCGTATTTGAAACATGAGGCAGTTGTAGGATCCATTTCAATAGAAATTGAACTTTCACTTTGGAGTATTTCAGCGATGAATTTGATTTTCTCCAAATCATTATTTGCTGAAAGAACTCGTTGACATTTCTCACTCACGATTTGACCCTTTCTCCCGGGAACGCATTTAATTGTACGAACTACATTATTTAATATTATCAAGGCATTCACTAACGTTTCGTTCCTTTTTTTCCAGCAAAGTAATCATATCGGGCAACTGTGAAAAGTGTGCTTGAATAAAAGTTAAATCATTACGAATGGAATCTTTAGCTAGTATCTGTTAAACATTGCTTATTGCTCATGATTCATCCTCTTGAAAACTGTTAACAATTTCAGCATTCTTGTTCAAATTATTTGCGTAATATACAGCGGCTGATATCCATGTTCCCCATCTTGTCAAAATAGGTTTGGGCAGTAAAGCAAGAGTGGGTTCCATCTCTTTGAATAAGTGAATTCGATGAGGAGTTTAAGGAAAATGTTCTTCACATTACTCACTAACGCATCAATATCCGGAAATAACATACGTACTTCCTCCGCTACTCTGTGGAGAGCATGAAATAAACAAGTTAAATGAAGCATTTTTGGAAAAAGAACTTTCAGGCTGTGGGCAGCCTTTTTCATATAAGGAGCTGCGTCTGTTAAAACAATAGTACATTTTCATACTTTATTCCGCCAGGCCAAAGAAGAGCTAATGAAGAGGCAAAATGCTGAGAAATCGTGCTATTATTTGTTTTTGGAAGTTATTCTGATGTAAGTAAGTAAATAGTTGAGGGCTGAGCAGGTTCCATTGCACCTGTAACAACATTTGCCACATACCCTCCAGTGGCGTCTGTTGTCTCATCGATACTGATCCAGATATTTTTATCCCGGACATCTTCTCGTATTTCTTTCATTATACCGACGTAGCAGGAATCTAAGTATGTTTTCCGCAAAAGTTGCTTTGCACGGAATATTTTCCTTTGTATATTTCTCCAAAACATTCGTCAGGAAATTATTTTCCAGCTTCCACAAAGGTATTCCAGCATCTATAAAAGCATGGCACAAATCTCTTGCAAACTGTGACTGCTTTCTCGAAGTAGAAGCGAATGACGAAATCAAACACGTCTTTTTTCACCAATCTCCCGAATAACAGCAGCTTAATGTTTAGCTGTTTCCAAATGTTGTGAAATGAAGAATTTCTTTTCGTAATTCAGTTTCGTGTCGCATATTTTACAAAACAACACCATTCCATCAGTGTACAAGATATCTCTTCCATACTCTTGAACATACCGACTTAATTTAGCAATGGGTTTTTTTTTTATTGGAGGTTTAACGACCACCGTGAGCAACTCAATGGGCTATAAGCAGTCGCCCGTCCCTAATTTAGGGATCACTGGTTCCAGGGAAGGGAGAGAGCTAGTGCCGTAAGACAAAAATAACACCCATCCCTCACGGGGATTCGAACCCGTACCCCGTTCGGACGAATGATCAGAGGTCATCTCTTAGACCACTGCACCACCTAGCACTGGTTGAAGAAGCAGTTTTCGGCATTATTGTTTCACTTGGACGCAAGGCGAGATATTTATTAGAGGTAGCGAACAAACAGAATGCCGCCCCGATGGCGCAGTGGCCTAAGCGATGGCTTCTGATTAATCGTCCGAAAGGGGTCCGAGTTCGAATCCCGGTGAGGCATGGATGTTGTGTTTGTCTTACGGCACTGGCTCTCTCCTTTCCCTGTAACCAGCAACCCTGAATTAGGGATGGGCCACTGCTTATAGCCCATTGAGTTGCTCACGGTGGTCGTTAAACCTCTTATCAGAAAAAAACTAACAGGATCTTCCTCCCTTGTTTTGCACTTACGTTCAAGGTCTTATGTATGTACGTGCATTCTTGGCTTTCACTCTAGCTTGATTGGGTACAATGTTATCTGACTGGATTCGGCTATTTCCGCCATGCGCAGAAACTATCATCTGGTATTCTAGGGAGAGCAAAACATAAAACGAGATGCCGACCATCACAGACTCTGCGCATGCGTCTGCACCGCTGCTTAAATTGGAGCACCTCGTTTTGAATGTACCGATTGTACTCGTGTTTACTTTCAGATGTCTGCCGACTGTGATTTCGTTTTAGAGAAAATGTCACCTACCTTATGGTTTGTACACTTATACCCTTAAAAAGAATTTTTAAAAGAAATGAATAACTTAAAAACATTTACGTGTTTACCCGGAAAAACCACGTTCTGCATGTTAGATTGTTATCAGAACTTTGATTTTATCGCATTCTTAAGAAGAAATCATTTTTTAATAGTGCATTTGTTGAGTATAGGCAAAAAAAGGCCTTAAAAACATAAAAAGGCATTTTCTTCAAATATGAGCTGAAAAGGCAAAAAAAGCATTTTAAGGCATTTTGCCTCAACTTAATGGCTTTAGTGATTTCTAATTCCTCCAAAAGATTTGTTCCCCAAATGCAATTCAACCGAATCCTGAAAGACGAGAAAAGTCGTGATGACGTAGATCTACCCATCTTCAAAGTAAGAACAACGACCTGCTCAGATAGGAAAGATTTAAAGTAAAATAATGCAGAATTTGACTCAGATTGCCTTTTCTTAAATACTAAGTATGATTAACAGCTAAGTCTCAAACTCATAAATTTATATTTTGGGAAATTCATATTTTTCCAGGTTTGGTATTTAGATACCGTAACGTCTTAGTTTGTCACGAATGGTATACACTGATTTTATTCCCTTTTTATATCAATGTTGTGGAAAGAGTCTTTTGTTATTTATTATCATTCTTTTAATGTTATTTGTTTCTAAGTGTGCATCAAAGCTGATGTTTTTGTATTTAGAAAAACTGATGCGGCTTACTTTTTTAGTTATTTTTCTCAGACATTATTATGCAATTATATGTGGAGGGTGTTAAAATTATTTATTTATTTGATGCTGGATTTGTAGTTCTTAATTGATGTCATTCCTTTATTTCCTTTTTTTATGGGCTAAGCAAAGATTGAGTTTTGTTAGTAGTGCAGATTCTTTAATTACAGAAATTCTTGTGTTTACAATTACTGATCTCAGTGATTAATACTGAATTCTCTGTGCTTAGTGTTTTTCTCGATGTACATGGATGTGCCTTTAAAAACTAATTTTCTTTCAGTTGATTTGCACATTCATTTTACAGAATGTTGTGTGGGCCTTAATTATTAATCTCTGTGATAGAGTACTGAGATCCCTCTGTAAATGCACAGTATATATTTGGCTGACGTAACCACAGTGATGGTATACCGAGTTCTCTCTGTAAAACATAAATTGGCTGTTGTAATCACAGTGATCGAATAAAAGCAAAAAACGAGATTGAAATATGTATGCCTGAAATTTGTCAGCTATTCTAACACTCCCTTTCGCAAAGCAATTTAGAGACTTGAGCCATATGATATGCACGTCAGTGTCAGAAGAAAGGAAAGAATGAATACCAGAAGGGAGAATTGCAATTGTCAGAATGCATGTGAGAACTTACAAAGGTAGAGTCCCATAATCCCACAAACATCTTGAAAGAGATTTGCCTACGTACTAATTTTTTTTTACGGAAAGCAAGAACCAACCAACGAATCAATCTGGAAAGAAATAAAAGGTGACTAAGTTTTTCTTCTGTAGTACAATTTTATACACAGTTTTCCCAAACAAATTACAAAAGCTTTTTTATGATGAAATGGAAGTGGTAAGTTTCTTTTATAAAATAGTATTTGTTACCAAGCATATCAAAGTCAGACGCTGAGCCAAACGTTCTTTTTGGATTATCACCAAGGAAAATATGCGGCTTTTATATGTGTAACCCACTTCATATATTTAAAAATCAATTTTGACGTTATGATTTGTCGTATCTTCCGTTTCATTAATATAATTGAAGTTTTGTTTTAGTTCAGTCAATGCGGGAGATATATTTTCTGATTAAATATTTTATGTTTCGCTCAAAAAAATAGAAAAGAAATAAAGGAAGAAATATTTCTGTTGAAGCATCTGGATACAAGGTCATGGCTGCGGTTATGTGTAAACCAAATTCCTTAAAGTAATTGTACAATCTGCATAAGACTGAATCTTTCGCTATCTGCGGGATTTCGCGTAGTCAAAACTCAGAAGCAGAGAAGCAAACTACAAAAGTTTTTCAATTACATAACTACGAAGACATAACGAAAAACATTACGTTCTTAAAATAGGCAAATAATTCCTTTAATTCAGCTGATTTGTTTTATAAAGACATCGTGTATGCTATTTGATTTCGTATTTAGTAACACACGCATGTGTTTATTCTAAGGAACTACTGTAAATACCACGAAATTACTAACCTCATCATTCTTATATGATTTGGATGAAAAAAACATTCTACGTCACATATAAGATTAAACCACTCCAAATGTTGCGTACACGCAAGGTTTCAACAAAAAAATTCCGCTGTATTAGGCGAAAAAACTTCAACACAATTAAGCTCAGATTCTACTAATATATAAATTTCCTACAATTTACTAAAAATTAAAAGCGAATGGAATATAATTTCGTAGTTTCCCAAAGTTGAGAAATATTTCGGACAATAAAATATTAAACATTGCGCAAATAATGAATATTAATGCAATAAAGTTAGAATAATTGTTCCTTTACTTGGTTCATTTCTTCCTTTAAACGAAAATGTTTTCATATCCAAAATTTCGAACAAATTCCAAGACAAATTAGCTAGTTGATCATTTCAGCTAGGCGCGCGACATCAAATTTTTCTCTGGAGTTGATGTTCGCTCAAGATGAAAATAATAAAAATTAAAAATACATTTAAAATGTGTCCGAAAGCACTCTGAACGTACAGTACAGCAATGGGAGTAAGAGATGCTGTGCCCGTGTTGCCAGAGCCTTTTACCTGCGATATATAGTGCCCAGCACAAAGAAAAAACCAGCGGAAATCAGTAGATTAGGGTTTTTGCTTGAAATTAGCACCAGCTGACAAATGTAAGGTAACAATGGATGCAATCACAATACAAAGGATGACTTGAACCTTCTGGTTTTTCAAACACCAGTGCTCAACAAACTAGTTTACAACACTGTTAAGCAAATGTCACAGAGGAAAAGATACAGAGGTCCATCTCTCACTTTCTGAACAGCGCTCCAGTGGCCGTACATTAAACTACCATTGCGTCTATCAATAGATTTGTTTCCAGTGACTATATAGGCTACACCGCGGAGATATCTACAACCCTTGTGCAAAAAAATTTAAAAAGGAGAAAGTTCGACCCTCATGGTTACGATTTCAACATTGTAGTTCAATGTCCGTCAACTGACGGGCTTCGTTTTGAAGCCTTCGGAGCCAAATTGTTGCCATGAGCTTCTATGGAAGATTTACCTCTGGGTGTCCTAATCTATAGAAAATTCAAACCAGTAAATCCTGGGTCCCTTTTTTTAACAGTATGTTGATCAACGTTATTAAATAATGGTGACCATTAAACCGAATGTTTGTGTAAATAATAATTGCACTGGCCTTTTAATGTAGTCAAAGTTGTAACGGTCCCGGTTTCAGTATTCCTAAAAGCAAATTGTTGTATACTTATACTTCTTACTTGATGATAAGCAGTTGTTCCAAAAGAGCGTGAAAAAGTGCTGTTTTATATAAAAAGGTACTATTGAGACAAATGTCTTACTACAGTCATTTTCCTAATAATATGGGTTTCGACAAAATTTTAAATATATCTTTTTATGAAAGAGTAATTAAACTGGCGTGCCAAAATTAAGGACGAGTCGAAGTGTGCTCCACATCGACTCAAATCATACCATAAGATTCCCAAGATGTAAGCATATGGGACAAGTGAGCAAAGCCGCCCAAACAAGGAATTCAAAGGATGCAAAGGCACTTTATTGAAAAGGTAGTTCAAGCACAACTGGACAGAAGACAGAAACGTCCATGTGACAGGCGTCTGCCAAGAAACATCCAGTCTTTAGTAGGGGATATGATCGACCCAGACTGCGTTGCAGAATTTACAACGTCTGGCCACGCTGAGGACGAGGTTGTCAAGGAGATGTTGAAGCATCGCGAACCATCTCCCTTGTAGCGGCAATCGCAGCTGCGGAATCGTTGCTGGCGGCTGGTGACGTGCTTCCAAGCGTCTGCCGAGAAGGCCCCACACGTGTTCGATTGGAGTTAGGTCCGGGGACCTTGCGGGCCAATCTATGTGTTGAATATTTTCACTCTCCAACAGCTCTGCGACAGCCACTGTACGATGAGGTGTAATGCTGTCGTCCATGAATCGGAACTCAGGACCCACAGAGACCTCTAAACAGACGCACGTGTAGCAGGAGTACCTCGCTGCAATAGCGGACACCAGTGACTGAAACTCCTTGGAAGATGTGGAGGTAAGTACGGCTACCAAGCATGATACTGCCCATGAACGAGTACTCCGCCACCTCGAAACCAGTCTCTTTTGATGATATTGGAGGTGGGATTGTGTGTTCCCTGCTCTCACCAGATGTGTATATGTCCAAAATCGCTCGTCAGACTAACTCGGCTCTCATTCGTAAAAAGAATTCGACCCCATTGCTGATGTGTCCAGTTCTTTTGTTCCTGGCACCACAAAAACCGCCGTCTCCGATGAGCAGGCGTAAATGACACACACCGTACTGGTCATCGTGCAAATAGACCACCTTTGTGCAGCCTCCTGGCGACGGTTAAACGCAATAACGGACGTTCCGTTGTCTGTTGCGTGTGCCTTGCGATTTATCCCGTTGTCTGCCTTCTGTCTCTTCTCGCCTGTAGAAAAATATACCGGTCGTCCGCCGCCGTAGTTGCTCGTGGACGACCACTGTTAAACTCTCGGACAGCTGTTTCTGTCGTTTGAAATGCTCCCCAAGGTCATGAAACGATGCTGTGAGCGATCCCAAATTCCTCGGCCACACTTGTCACACTTTGACTTTCGTCCAACTTCCCAATGACGCGACCTCGGGTAAAGTCATCCAGATATCGTCTACTGGACTGCCTGCTGGTTATACCACACAGTGGCAGCAACTCGATGTCGTTCACACCGATGTACACCGTGCATTAGCTTTCACCGAATTGCTGAGAGTTCACAGCCTGTGTGCTTTATAAACTTCCGACCCTCCCTCACCCCTACGACATGCTGCATATATGCGCATGCCGTACCGTACCGGACCCTAGTCTATCTCCTGAGTGGTCTTTCGGTCCTTTCTACCTGCTCGTTCCGCTGTTATGCTAATTTCTCCTCTTCGTCCTTAATTTTTGCACACCAGTGTATTAATACCAAAACCCTACGTAAAGTGCCCAACCCACAGGAAGGGCCGATGGGGCCCAGGCGGTCTATTTAACAAGTGTGTGTGTACGGAATTGCGATTTATGCCATTTCCGCCACGCAATGGGTTCAGAGCTGCTCTGAAGATTGCTAGTAGGCGGGACCTATGAGGAGAGTCACCTAACAAGAACACTGTATTTTCTTGTGAGAAGTTCTGCTTGCTAAGAAATTCACTGTGAAGCTCCTTAACAAATGGGACAAATAATCATATTGAATAAAGACAAATAATCATATTGAATAAAGACAAATAATCATACTGAATAAAGTACTTAAAGTATATTTGTGAACGATATTATAAGGATTATTTGCATGTTCTCAGATGTATACCAGTCAAAATCAATCTAAATATTAAAACTGAGGACGACTTACATAAATAGCTAGTTGAATACTAAAGACTTCTTGTCAGTGAATAGCTGACATCACGTCAGCTGAGTATCCATCGCAATTTGAGCTGTTGTTAAAGTGCGTAAATAAATTAAGGGTAATAAAGAGTACTCTTTTAAAGGTCCTTTCTATTACCTTTGGAAGAACATTTAACAATGAAAAATCTGTCTCCACAGCGAAATGTTTATTTTGACGTTCAAGTTTGTTTCTCTCATGAATGTGAAAAGGTCAACATAGCCGCCCCGGTGGCGCAGTGGTCTAAAGCGCTGGCCTCTGATCATTCGTCCGTAAGGGGTCCGGGTTCGAATCCCGGTGTGGCATGGATGTTGTGTTTGTCTTACGGCACTGGCTCTCTCCCTTCCCTGGAACCAGTGACCCTAAATTAGGGACGGGCGACTGCTTATAGCCCATTGAGTTGCTCACGGTGGTCGTTAAACCTTAAAAAAAAAAAAAAAAAAAAGGTCAACATAGCAGAAAAATAATCAGATAGATTGATTTTGTTCCAGGAAAGAACTGTCTAATGATACGAATTAAACCTGAAACCAGTGTTCAATGGAAATGCAACAATTATGTTGGAATAAATATTCCAGAATGTTGTCTGTCATATTTCTGTCTGAATACATAGTAAGTGGTCCCTTATAGACTGAGTGGCCACTTTATTATGACCACCTGATAGTTTTAAGCAAATCAGCTATGGGTGAACTCTGTTGCCTCCAGAGGGCGAGGCTACTAATAAAGAGGAGAAGCTTAGTGTTTGCGACCGTAGTAGAAGTGATTTTTGGGTGACGAGATGGGTAAAAAAATGCGATTTGACGGACTTTCAACGTGGGATGATTGCAGGAGCTCGGAGCCACGGAGCGAGTATCACAGAGACCGCCGCATTCGTGAAATGTTCCAGAGCAGCTGTTGTTAAAATGCTTAAAGACTGGACTGTCAGCCAAAGAACTGGGTCTCTACGTTTAACGTGTGGTCGTCCTCGACTTGTGACTGTTTGGACGGAACGGAGAGTGTCCAGGCTGGTAACAGACAACAGATAGGTAAAAGTGCAGCAAATTACAGACCATCTTAATCAAAGATCCCATCAAATGATCTCTGCACGCACTGTTTGCCGTACACTGCATTGGATGGGATATGGCAGCCGAACGCCTGTTCGAACACCTTTGCTGTCTGCAGTTAACAAGAGAAAACATCTCCAGTTCGCACAGGAGCACAAGGATTGGACAGTCGATAATTGGGAACAAATTATGTGGTCCAATGAATCACGTTTTCGTTTACACCATACCGATGGCCGAGTGAGAATTTGGCGGAAACAGCACGAAATCATGGACCCCAAATGTATTGCTACAAACCTTGAAGCTGGTAGAGGCAACATTATGATTTTGGGAATGCTTTCCTGGCATGCTTTGGGCCCTTTTTGTCGTGTTGATCAACGTAAAAGAGTTTACTGGCACATCGGACCAAGTGCATTCAGTCATGTGGATGGTGTATCCCAAAGGCGGCGGCTACTTTGAACAAGATAATGCGTCCTGCCATAGTGCTCGTTTTGTACAATATTGATTTCAGCAACATGTGGTTGAGTTTACTTTGCTTAGGTGGCCCCACAATCTCCAGATCTTAACTTCATTGAGAATTTGTGGTATGAAACTGAACGAGTCATCAGACAACTGGATCCACAACCTTGCAATCTCATACCAATGGAAAGTGCTATTCATCAAGCATGGTCTCAGGTCTCACAAACCACCTATCAACATCTCGTGTCACGAAGAATCGACGTAGTATTAAAGGCAAAAGGTGGCACAACGATGTACTGAGGGGGTAGTCAAAATAAAGTAGCCACTCATTGTACATATATATATATTTTCTAATGTATAAAAATTCCCTTATATTTTTGTCTCTCCAAACTTCATCAAAAATACCTTCAATTCCACATTTTACACCCCCTACCCGAAATTTAAAAATGAACGTTAAACAACTTATGGTTTATCGATGCAAAGCACATCGGTACTAATCTGAAGCTAACGGTGGAGTGAGAGCTGACCTGCTGAAATCTCTCGGCTATGTGAGAGCTAGGTGTAGTGAGTGTACTTCAGAAGATAAGTCACAAGATCCATGAAGTCATCTTAATAAAAAACTCAAAGGTTCCCCTAGCATTAAAGTACACTCTCTATTTACCTCTTGTCGCATTCCGACTGCATGAAGGTAAACATTGTCGCAAAGAAATCACCGAAACATTAAAATGACTGAAAAAAATATGCTTTTTGTTTTGCTTACTGTGTAATGTCATTTCGCCAGACAATAGCAGCTCATGTACGAAATGACTTAACCTAAAGATATATCTGAGAACCTTGATACTTACATCTCTGACCAGTTGTTTGAGATACAAGGTTTTTCCCAAAATGATAGAGCGACTTGAATGACTGTGAAGTTTCGTACCCAATGGTTAAAATCAGACAATATGACAGAGATAGGTATTTCAAATAGGTGCTGCGGTGTTGTACATGCAAAATCGTTTCAAATGTCGTACAAAAAAATAAGTATGACAATTAAAAAGATATTGACGTTAGAGATACGAGTCCGAAAATGATAGAAACACTCGTGTATACCGTCCTGTAATGCATATGTTACCGCAGCTACGCAGCAGATTGTTGCTGCTGGACTGCATGCGTAACAAATGCCAATCCTTTCAACTCGTTAGAACTGGTTAGTTGGAGTTCGTTAACGGTAACCGAAAGTTTATTCGACATAAAGCGTGGAAAGTCATTGACAGCGCCAGAGTAATGGAAAATTGATGCATTATACCGGACTAAACTGGCCATTCGAGGTATTGCGGGGTGTATTAATCGTTCCCATCATGTGGTTGCACCTTATTTGACATCAAATGGAATGTACGGCAACAAGAAATCTACTGCCCGTCCTTCAGTTTTGACTTCACGTCAGAAAAGGTTGATTATGCGTCGGATGAGTAAATCAACATCCAGTATCAGGCAAATCCCGTGTTCTGTGGACATGAACGTAACGAAATCGACAGTAAATCGCGTTATAAAGAAATGTCCATTTTTCCGCAATCGGAAAATATGGTGCTGCCCTAAGCTAACTGATACACATAAACAGAAGAGACGTAACTCGGCTGAATACTATATGTCATGGATTCAAAAATGGCATTAAGTTATTTGGAGTGATGACAAGAAGTTTAATTTGGATGGTCCGGACGGGTGGAAGTATTATTGACACTACCTTCGAAAGAGAGAATTGAGTTACTCCAAGCGCCAACAAGGTGGTGGAGGTATAACCGTCTGGGGGCATTCAGTGGATGTGGCAAAACACCATTAGCCGTTCTAACTGGACAGTTGAATGCTGTGAGCTACCAGCAGCTGTTGAATGAGCATCTCGTGCCGTATTTTGAATCATTAAATGATTCTGAAACTCAGATTCAACAGGATAATGCACAACGTCACATTGCGAACTGGACCTGGGAGTGGTTTATTACCAATAAAATTCCTGTTATATACTGGCCTGCATATTCTCCAGATCTGACTCCTATGTAAAACATGTGAGCAGCTATCGTACGTAATGTGTATGCACATGGGAGGCAATTCCACAGTGTTACGGACCTTTAACGTTCGATTTTGAAAGCTTGGTACAATATGTCCGTACAAGATGTCAGAAACTAGTGAACTCCATGCCGAAACATGTTTTTGATATCATCCAGCAAAATGGAAGTTTTATTGGCAGTTAAAAATACTGTTTTACACACATTTGTGACAGCAGTTCTATCTTTTTCGAATAGTCCCCAGTTCAACGTATTTGTTTGAAACCCTCAAACAGGTACACATTTTGTTATTTCACTTTTATTTGGTGCACACATATGTCTCACTGCATGAATACTTATATGCACTCCTGTACAATCACTTGATTGAATAATACTTTGTTATTTATCCACTTTCTCCTGTAGCTCTATCATTTTGGAACACACCTTACTTGTCATTTGTAGCATTCTTCTACCTGTCGGCCGATGCCGTAACTACTTGGAGTGAGATGTGTAAATCATCCGTGTAATGATTATTATTGGGGGGCCCTTATGATAACTTTTAGTATTGGGAATTGTGTCACCACTGAAAAACATTTACTATGACCGAAAAGTTTTGTTTCCCCGTGAATGGTAAAATGTCCATTTGGCAGAACATATCAACTGATTCAAGGAACTAAGAGTCAATGAATTACATGCCAGGGAAGATTTGGCAGATGGTGTTAATCAACAACTTAAAATAGTTTTCCGAGGATAGACGGCAATTCTACGGGAAGAAATATTGCAGGATGTGTTCGAAAAATACATTTTTGAATTTCCCCCAATACTTTGCATTTACAGGGATGCAAATTATTTATCTATAACAGTGATATCCGTCGCTTAGTGTCTTAGTGGACGTGGTGACTTCATCCTAAACGATTGTTTGCCTCATGAAGAACAATCCTTTGGCTAAATAATATACTAGAATCATCACGATAGCAAAAGGAATATGAGCATCATGGGAGTACTTTCGATGTATAAGAGTACACAGCTCATCATTCTCTAAAACATGGTACTACCTACACCTGAATAGTCCAAACTAATGAGACATATCTATTCTAACTTTCACGAGGTGACTATGAACATCATGATATTGATACCAATCCTTGGATTTAACATCACGAAATAAACGTAAAATCATCCCTACGAATTTTATCAAAAAATCTCTTCAACTTCGTCATCATTGAGCACAATAAAAGCCACTAGAACCAAAAAAGAAACTTAGTGGCTTCTTCTTCAAACCACATGTTCAAGAAACACAGTGAAACTAACAAACGCACTAACGTGTTAGGCTCAAACTAAAATAAGAGTTAACGTGCTACTGTAATCATCGTAAAAAAATGCAAATTCAATGACATAACTTGTCACCAGTCAGTTAGATATGTATTATAGAATTTTCTCTGCAATACACAAATTAATCACATTTGTTTTGCCGCTCTGTCAAAGTTTACGTAATTTTATATACCATAAAGCCAAAAAAAATATATATATATTTAAGAAATATTTTTTAAAAGAAATACTGAAGAACACAATACATCTATGTCAGGTTGACAATTTTAATGGGATGTTACATTTAATCGCAGCTCTGATTAACAGATCAAAAACACAAAAGAATATTGTTCTTATAATCAATATTCTTGCAACACACACATACACACACGAAAAACAGCCCAACGCCCACTTAAAAGCACTTTTGATATTTAATATGACTCCTGTGCAGAATGCCACTTTTTTTACGTATCAGCCTTTCATTTCCTTAACTTGCACGATTTTTTTGTGGAAGTTAAGGAAATGCAAAGCCGATATTCTGATTCAGCTCCACCGCATATGCCAAGTTATAATGAAACAAAAAACGGCACCCTATAGCTATTCTACTTTTCGCACAAAAAGCAGCAATTGCTTCATCGTTTATACTGTTTAAAAGTTCTACGTCGGAGGCACATTCACACCGAGGAAACATACTTAACAAGTCAGTGTTTTAAAACTGTCAACATTAAATATTGCCTGTCTCACGAGGATCAGGTTATACTTCTGACGTGAGTACAAGAATCATAACATAATTATTTTGGTCAAGCACCCTTACTGCTTTGGATGATAATCTTGCGGATACGGATAAAGAATGGCACTGACTAAAGTTTCTTCTGATATATTTAATGAAGACTGTAAGCAATCAAGACACATTTGTCATATTTACATCTTTGGATATTCTAAACGCCACGCATTTTAAGGCATTTTAAAAATCAAATAAGTGATGCCGAGTTTCAAATAGAGAAATACATAGAATATGATGTATTCTGTAAACACGTGCTTCGCGAAGCTGTAGCCTGCATGCCACACATTTTTTGAAGATTCTGGGTGCACATTTAGCATATCTCGCGTATTTATGCGGGAAATATGTTTATTATTTCTATTTTTCGTATTGGTCTATAGATTGTATTTTCCAAAATTGGCACTTGCTTTCCATACGTATTTAAATGTAATAACACTTCGTCTTTATACTTTTTAAAGACAAAACTTTTCTAAAGTTGTCAATCGCGCAACTAATTATAAAAATTTGTAAATGAAACTTTAGAGGATCTGTACCCTGCCAGATATAACTTCACTTCAAGGAATTTGCATAACCCAGTATGTCATGGCGAACAAATCACTTCTTTGATATGAAACACTAAAACTATCTACTAAAATATCTAAAAAACATTTTTTTTCCTAAAACAACTCCGGTGAACACCTTCTATCACCCATTGAAAATTAGCTGTTCCTTACAAAACGTTTTACGCTGAATAAAAAAAAGATGTATCATAATTGTTTTGTACCAACATGTTTTCAGTTTCCGTTGTTACCAGTTAGGTTTTATTTCAAGAAAAGTAATTTGCACAAAACTTTCTTTGAAAAAATTGTTTACTCTATTTTATTTGGAATACAGCGCGGTGAAATATAAATATTTGAACATATAGGCCCTTGTACCATATACAGATATTATTCATGCACCAAACTTTAGCGACAACCTCTGAGTAGGCATTTTTTTGCCAGCGTACTACTGGTCATCTCGTCGTACACGATGCGAGTCTGTTTGTTCGTTTGATGTGAAAAACACTTGCTCTTATTGTTATACTTCAAATTGCGTCGTTATGCCAAGTAAGTGTGTAAATTACCCTGATACTTCCTGTTACTTCTTTGGTGAAGTAACCTTCAAAGCTCAGAGACGGAACTTTATCCCGTAAATTAGAAATTGTTATGAGCTCTATTTTGTAGAGTGAGTGACCAAGATAAAAGTAGGACCCATCTTGTCTTTTGTGTAACATGTGCTAAGCATCTCATGGGAGAACGAATGGCTATCCTAAAATACTCTTGCAGATCTCATGATTAGAAAGGAACCAAAAGATACCACTGTGCAAATTTTTGTTTCTGTGAAACACGTCTAACGTAAGTCATGTCCAATTATAATCACGTTGAAATGTCTTTATTTATTTCTGCATTGAGAATTTTTGTCACAAAGTAGATTTAAACTGTGCCACAACCAGCAAAAAATATGGCATTCAGTGATGATGACTGTGTTTTGATGTCATTCATCAAGAAGAAGAGGAAAAAGTTCATCATGAACCTGATTTTGAATGAAGTACATCTTCATGTGAGACACATCTATAACACAGATAGACTTTAATGATTTATTACGTCACTTAAATTTGTCTAAAAAGCAGGATGAACTTTTATGATGCAGGTTTAAAGGATAGAATCTTCTCCACCTAGATACCAAAATATGTTTCTTTTTTTTTTCCGAAACTGCCACTTTGAGAAAAACATTTCTTTTTGCAAGCAAGAAGTTTGGAATTATGTAATGATGTTTGCTTTGTAATTCAAACACTTCGTCATGAAGATGATATAACAGAGCAGCGCTTGTTCACTGACACCGCTGAAATTATCTTGGAAATTATGTTTCTTCACCACGAATATAAGTTCTGGTCGGTTCCATTATCTCTTGTTATTGATATGAATGGGTCATATTAAAATATAAAGTTACTTTTTGGAAAAGATCTACTGTGCTATGAGAAATGTGTTAGGAACATCTGTGGCGAGGAGAAACTTATTGTTCTTTTGCTTCATTTCGGCATGGAGTTCAACTTGTATGGCCCTGACGGTTGGAAGTACTATTGGCATGATTTACGACGCGTGCCACGCAAGTTCTTAGCAGACAGAAAGGTCGGGGTAATGTGATGATCTGGGTAGCGTTTGCGTTCAGTGGAACAACGGATATCGCTTTCCTGAAAGGCAGGAAAAACTCCGAAACCTATCAATACATACACAGCAGCCACCTTCTACCGTTTGCCGAAACGCTAGCGGGTGTTAATTGTCTGTTCCAGCAAGACAATGCCTCTATCCATCGGTCTATATTGCATCAACGAAAAGCTGGTTTAACACTCATCATGTGACCGTAATGGATTGACCAGCACTCAGTACAGATCTGGATCCTATTGAAAACCTCTAGGGTATCGTAGCTCGTGATGTGTATGCGAATGGACGGCAGTTCTCAGGTGTGGTGGCATTGTAAGAGCAGATTGAACGAAGCTGGCACGCACTCCGTCCAGAACACTGACAGCGACGAACTAAGTTATATTCGTGCGGCTCTCACATCCCTTTAATCCTCGCTTTCTGACGTTGTCTTCGGCCTTCGAGCTTCCCGCGTGCCGCTGTTTTGTGTCCCCGTCGACACATTAGGGCTAACATTTTCCGACTGTCGCGTCAAATGCTTGGGGATAAAGCAACTTGACCACCCAGTCTATCTCAGCCCAATTATGCGTCTTCTCTCACACCAGTTGTACCTTCCTTCCTTCAACTCGCTCAACCAACTGCTCGTATTGTGCACATGGACCTACGTCAAGACATCCTCACTGTCTTTGGAGGTTAATACAACTGCAATCCGCTTATGCAACTGTTCCTGTCTGCCAGTTTTGCTCTTCATATATCCTCCTCGATTAGGGTACCCATGCGCTATGTGGGCCAATATTTAGTCATTGGTGGTTATTTTTAATCATTTACATATTCGGCCCTAGGTTATTTGCATGCGGAGTTTCATCACTGTTGAACCATTTTCTCGTGGTGAGTCGTCTTGTTTTGGCAATGAGAGTGCTTTATATTTTCAAACGGCTCAAATAAATAAATTTTTACAAAGAGGGAATTTGGCAGTAACGATAAATTTTATGATTAAAATGAGAAAAAGACAAATTTTTAGATTTTTGCATCAAATTCTCTTTACCTTTACTCTGGGTATTTTCGACAAATTAATTCCCAGGTTACGTTCACCTTCTTATTCAAAACAGTATTGCTGTTGCTCGCAGTCTTTATATATATATCATCATCATCATCATTGTCAACCATTATCAATCCACTGCTGGACGAAGGTCTCCCCAAGTTTCCTCCACAACGGTCTGTCTTGTGCCAGTCTCCTCCATGTCACCCCTGCATACTTTCGAATTTCATCCACCCATCTCCTATGTGGTCTTCTTCTGGGTCTTTTCCTGTCCCTTGGAATCCAATCTAAAATTTCGGCTGTCCATCGATGATCTGTCCTTCTGGCAGTATGTCCAGCCCATTGTCATTTCAGGGATTTAACTCTGATCATGATGTCTTCCACTCTTGTCATTTTTCGGATCCACGAGTTCCTCTTTTTATCTCTCCTGGTTACACCAAGCATGCACCTCTCCATGCTTCTTTGAGTTGTCTGCAGCCTTTGTATGTCTCTTTTAGTTAAGGTCCACGTCTCTGCACCATACGTAAGCACTGGAAGGATGCATTGATCAAACACTTTTCTTTTAAGACATAATGGCATATTGCTCTTGAAAATTATGCTGTTTCTTCCAAAAGCTCTCCAGGCAAGTTTTGTACGCCGATTAATTTCTTCATCAATGTGACCCTCATTTGATATCTGCTGTCCAAGATAAACATACGTATCTGTTATCTCCAGTTTTTCTCCATCAATCGATAAATCTTCATTTCTTGTAAAAGCATTGAACATCACTTTTGTCTTCTGAAAGTTCATTTTTAATCCCACTTCTTTACTCTTGTCAGCAAGTTCCTGGATCATACTCTGCAGCTCTGATGGGGTAGTTGCAAAAATGACTACGTCATCAGCAAAACGAAGGTGGGTTAGATAATCTCCATTAATCTTTATCCCTTTGTTTTCCCAGTTCAGTGATTGAAAGACATTTTCCAATGTGGCATTAAAGAGCTTCGGAGATATGGTGTCACCTTGTCTCACTCCCTTTCCAATTTTTATGTGTGTTGTATTTTCAAACAGCCGAATCTTTGCACTTGCATTTTCATAGATGTTATTAATAATATTAATGTATGCATCTTCAATACCGCAGGATTTCAGAGCCGTGGTAACTGCTGATGGTTTCACCGAATCAAAGGCTTTTTCATAATCGATAAAAGCCATGCACAATGGAAGTTCATATTCCCTCGTTCTTTCAATTAGTTCTCTCAGTACGTGGATATGATCTATTGTGCTGTAGCCACTCCTGAATCCAGCTTGTTCTCTCGGTTGAGCCATGTCCAGTGTTACCTTCAAGCGGTGTGAAAGAACTTTAGTGAAGATTTTATAAACCACTGATAGGAGGCTGATAGGTCTGTAGTTCCTGAGATCCTCAATGTCACCTTTTTTATGTAGCAGGATCATTGTAGCATTGTTCCAATCCTCAGGAATCTTCCCTTCATTAAGGCATCGAGTGAAAATTTGGGCGAGTACTGTTTCAATTTCTCCACTTGCTTCTTGTATGATGTCTATAGTAATTCCATCTTCTCCTGGAGCTTTCCCCCGCTTCATGTTCTTGATTGCATGAGCAACTTCTGCTGGGAGGACTGGAAGAACTCTGGTACCTTTCATGATGTCTGGAGTACATGTATCATCCCTTTCATATAATTTGGAGTAGAAATCTTTCACTCTTGTCAAAATTTCGCCTCTATTTCTTGTTATAGAACCATCTTCTTTTCTCAGAGCCATAATCTGTTTTCTTCCCTTACTGAGATGTCCCTTTGCTATCTTTAGGCTTTGGTTGTTTTCAATTGCTTTCCTCACTAGCTCACAGTTGAATTTCCTTACATCTTCAGTGATACTTTTTCGTGTTGTCTTGCATAGCTCTATATATTCCACTTTGGAAGTCACATCTTCTTTAGTTGTCCTCATCTCTCTTCTTTTTTGCATCAACATTTTGGTTTTTCCTGATAATTTGTTCACATGCAACTTGTTCTTAGACCCAGCTAATTTTGTTGCTGTTTCCATTAGAGCTTTGGTTACTTTTCTGTTAACTTCCGAAATATCCACTTCTTCCGATGTTAGGCCTTCTAAAGCAGAGAATCTGTTCTTCAGTTCTAACTTGAAGGTATTATGGTGTTTTTTAAGGTTGGTTATGTCAATACATTTTGTTTGTCTTATGAGCTTGCCACGTTCCAGTTTAGTGTTGAGGTGCATCTTACATCTCACCAATCTATGGTCACTACCTGTGTTGAACTTGTTTAGCACACTGCAGTCTTCGATGACGAATTTTTTGTTACACATAATAAAATCAATTTCACTTGTCGTCCCATTTGGATGTCTCCATGTCCATTTCCTGTGTGGCTTTTTCTTGAAGAAGGAGTTCAAGATGAAAAACCCTTCTGCCTCTGCAAACTCAACGAGAGTATTTCCACGCTGGTTTCTGTTGCCATGACCGAATTTACCTACTGAAGTTTCATTCTGTTGCCGTTGCCCTATTTTTGCATTGAAATCTCCCATAATTATTTTCAAGTGCTGCTTACCTTTATTATTTAGATGACAAATTTCCTCATAAAATTCTTCAATTTCTTCTTCAGGATGACTTGTGGTGGGTGCATAAGTTTGAATAATCTGAGCCTGGTATCTTTTCGAGAGTTGGATAACAAGTCGTGCAGCTCTGTCAGAGGAACTTTCAACTTCTACAACTTTATCCTTCAGTTTCTTGTTTATTATAAATCCAACACCACTAGTCCTGCCAGTATCTGTCCCACGATAGTAGAAGAGATGTCCACTTTTCAGTTCGATGAGATCTTCTCCTTTTCTCCTTACCTCACTTAGCCCCACGATGTCCCACTTGATCCTTTGTAGTTCCTCTTCCAATTCAAGAAGCCTTGAATCAGAAGATAGGGAGCGTCCGTTATAGGTAGCCAAGGTCAGCATCAAATGGCAGCCTAGTCCGGTCCTCCGGGGATTCTTAGCACCCTCTGCCTTCATGTCGCACTGGCCGCTGCCTTGGCCAGGTACATTCCAGCTGCCGGAGACTGAGGGCCAAGATTTAAGTTGTGGAATCATTTTGGAGGGGTTTGGCCATAACTCACCACGCTGGCCAAGCGGGTTGGTGAGTGTGGGATAGCATTTCCTCTGATCCCGATGGTATAGTTATACCGCTATGGGCGGTCGTCAGAGCCCCTTTAGTGGGAACAGGATGCACCACGGGAAGGCGGGGTTGACATTTGTCAAGGAGAGGCTGTGATGTTACGCATCACCTGACCTTACATCCCATATATATATATATATATATATATATATATATATAATAGAATAGAAATTAAATTTTTAAACAAATCCCTTGTATACCTTTAAAGCATATTAACAGTTGCTAATATTACATATAAATTCCATTCTTTAACAATTTCAAATGTTTGTGTGTTAGTAACGTCACTTCTGAGCGGGGGCCGTCCTTTCATACTCTTTTCCTTTTCGTTTTCATATTATATATAATATTTTTCTTGAAGAAATATATTGGAAAGCTTTTCCAAAACTTTTAAATACATATGACAAACACCATTTGAAATAGAATTAGGTGGTGTTTTAGTAGCGGCAAAAAATGTGAATTTTTAGAAAATTAAAAAAATTCCCAACACAATCATCTGCAGGAAAAGCTAAAGACAGAAATATTATATTTTTCAGACAACCTCCAGCTTTAAATTACAAGAAAACAGTTTTCATGCATAAGCTCTCGGTTGGGAAAACAGCGCGCTATTGAAAGGTTGTAATGTTCATTTATTCTTACATGCCGAATTAAATACAATTCCGAAATAATTTCCTCAACACAATATCTGAAATTCGAGATACCTTTCTCAACAGAAGGATATCATAATGCTACAATGGGTCAGAATACAGCTTTGCCGAAAATTAAATAGTTTACGATAGTTATGCCATGAACTGAATGGATTCCTCTTTTAAAAGCAAAACTTCAAAACGGACATCAGAAGCACATATGCATACAGACAAAAGATATATATATTCCCCCATCTTCCGATTTATACATAAATATAACACAAAAGTATTTTTAGTGGGATAAGTGCCAGACATGAAAAACATCTTTTAAAATTTCTTGATTATCAGCGGTCAAAGAAGAATTCAAAATACAATTTATTAATTGATATGTGATTACTTCTGTAACAAGAAATTGAAGTTGCATATAAAAGTAAATTTTAGGTGATATGCTATTCACCAAGGTAACATATTTTTTGGTCTGAAAAGTAGGGCTGTGGTGAGAGTTATACCAAACAAATTTAAATATCAAAACATACTTTAGAAGAATACGTTTAATCCTTCTATTTCCAAACGACGTAAATCCTCGCTGAATCCATTTTAAGTTGAAAATTCCCATCATTCAAAAATACACTTGTTTTGTTTTCTAACGAATTCTTCCTATTTCTCACAGTTTCTTGTGCAAGATAAGTCAGAGAAGCAATCCTGCTTGCTTTAATTTCATTTTTAAATTAAAATTAATAGAGTCAGATCCATTAGTGTAATTCGTAAAATTGTCAAGGCAGATTGAGCGATACATTGCAGCTATATATTTTATTTCACTTGAAACATGTATGGGGGATATAACAAGTATACTTTGCCAAAATGTGATTCAGGCAAAATTCGATTAGAAACGAGTAATTCATGATTCAGTCATCTCAGTATTTGGTCCAGAGAGCTTCATAAAAAGTATCAAATATAAACCAATTTTTAATATCTAATGAATTCAGAAACCATTTTTTCAGCTGCGACGCATGGAACTTCTGTTTGTTCTCAGCCAGTATAAGGGTTAAGCGAAACGATATTTTTTGCGTGCAGTATGCCATTAAAAACATAAAACCAATGATCTGGAAAACAAAGTCGGTCTTCTTTTTTTCAACGATTTTACTTAAAAAGTAAATCAGCATTCCATCATTATTTTAAAAAAGAAAAAAAGAGTAGGGTGTTTTCCACGTAAAGCAAACTTTTACACCTTACACCCATATGGAAAAACAAAACAAATAAATTTATGTTTTTAATGCTGATGTTTCATGTGACGTACAGTCACGTGCTAAATTTTGATCATTTTATTCTCTGAAACCTGAAAATTTATTTTCTCACATGGAATTCCGTTTTGAACGTAACCGTGTTGGAGATGTCAAACTTGTATGAAAGGCACACAGGTTCTGTGTGATCAGACGTTGTGAAGTGACGTGAAGTTTCGTCAAATGAAGTGGAATTACTAGACAACAAAGTCCATTAGTCAGTGATAGACTCGGAAGCGTATTTTGCTATAAATATAAGTGCCCGCTGTTACACACCAAAATTTCCTTTAAAAATATTATTTGATCTCTTAAAATTCTGCTAATTGCATTTTTACAAAGCTAGTGACAGGAGTCCTAATGCCATTTTGAAAGCAGGGTCGATAGAAAAACAGCATACCACTGACTGCGCAAATTACTCAGGAATTTCCATTGAATTCAGAATGATCATTCTTATATAAATTTTAGTGTAAATACGAAGACGTAGATTTTCTGTGGTGTATGTAATCTAATACACTTTTTTCTACGTGCGAGGAGTCACAAGTGGACAACGGTACGTGATTAAATATTTTAGCGAATAGTTGATGGTGACACAGTTCTAGTCGAAGCATGTTAAATGTTGTTTCTCGCTTTAACGTTTTTTTGCAATATCTAACAAGCTCTATATTGTAGAGCTTGTTAGATGAAATTGTCTCGACGATTTAATTGTACTCCGAGTTTTTTAATTAGACATGTAACATAAAGATTGACATATAGTATTTCTCCTGGTTTATGGGAAAATGCCAACGACAGTAATGAAAAGCGAATATTCATGCTTCAGTATACAGGAAAACATTGTTATTTAAATTTTATTTTTATTTATAAATCTTTTCTGCATCATTTGAGTGAAAACGTTTGTGGAATTTAGTTGAAATACTTTTCCGAATGGTAACACTACCACATTCTGGCAACATTTGACTGCTCCAAAGTTATGGCCATTAAAATGCGAACAAATGGACATAACATATGGAAATATGATTTGATTTCTTTTAATGTGTAAAACGTTCACTTGAAATTTTAATTTAGTGACAACTTATATATTTAAAGAGAAATGAGACCGAACTTTAATCGCAAATCCTAGTATTTAAATATGTGAGTTTGTAGCTTTTCAATATAACCCAACTGCTTGATTCGCCGCACTTTGCATGAGAGGCAAAGTCAACTTTGTGCCGAAGTAGTGATAAATTGAATAGTCATTCTTCGGAACTATATATGTAATTACCCTGTTCTTGGTAAACCTATTTCAGGAAGAGAACAATGAATTATGCTGCATCAAATGCATGGAATTTCCATCCTGCGTGAAAAGATTATTTCTGTTTTATAGACTTGTTCAGAGGGGATCAGAAAGTTCCTGTGTCTTGTATATCATTAAAACTATGTGATTAAATGTCCGAAATACATTGTATAAAAGAATATCCTTTATTTTTTATTATATTCTGTTTTTATTATAATAACCGAAACCTTTGTACATCTGTCACAATAGTCGGAGTATTCCATGAAATGAAGGATGTATGTATCTGATGCAAGTCCCATTCATTGAAACAACATTAATGAGGATTCGTAACATAAACAACAAAGAGTGCGTTTATAAAAACAACTGATCATGCAAATCCTGGACACAACAAAGTAACACTGCAATATAGACAAACGGTAAATTTGGGTAATGTATGTATATATGTAGCCGGTAGTGCCAGTTCTGTGTCGAAAAATGTCTGGACAACTATGAGACACACTTGTAATGCCATTACAGATAAGTGTCTAAGGCAGCTGGTACAGGCAATATTTTACGAGGTTCTTTTCTTTGTAGGTTTTCCGACCACGAAGAGCAAATTGATGGGATAAAATCAGTCTCCCGTCTCTAATTTAGGGCCACTGACTCCAGAAAAACTACAGAGCCAGTGCCGTAAGACAAACACAACAGCCACACCACGCTTCACTAAGATTCTAACCCGTGCCCGTCACGGAAGAATGATCATAAACAAGTGCTCAGGCAAGTGCGCCACCTGGGTGGCGTTTTACGGATGTCTGCTGGTGTAAAAATAAAGAGTTTAAGTCTGCCAGCGTAAAAAAAATAATAAACTGATTTACGGAGATCGGCATTTACGTAAACCATCTCATATCAGAATGTACTGGACAATTATGACTTTTGAATCTTTTAGTGTATCGCTTGTGTAACTGAAATCTGTTCTGTCATTAGCATTTATTTAAATTCCAGGATTTAAATCCTTTTTAGTTAATGGCAAAACGTCAGCATGAAAATCGTGGAAGACTCAAACATATTCCTTGCTATATTAAGAGAATAACATGTATCTCTAAAGTACAAACAACCGCCTCCGTGGCACAGTAGTCTAAGCGATGGCCTCTGATCATTCGCCCGAAAGGGGTCCGGGTTCGAATCCCGGTCAAGGATGGATGTTGTGTTTGTCTTACAGCATTGGCTCTCTCCCTTCCCTGGAACTAGTGACCCTAAATTAGGGACGGGCGACTGCTTATAGCCCGTTGAGTTGCTCACGGTGGTAGTTAAACCTCCAATCAAAAAAAAAAAAAAAAAAAAAAGAAAAAAGCATTTCAATCATAAGTGGATATACTCCTATATCGTACTGGTGATTTAGGTGCCAAATTAACACCACCAGAAATTCAGCTCATACTGAAAAGTAATTTACATCCATAAAGGCCAAGCATATTCTAAGGGCTTCTGATTAACAACAGAACTGCTGCAAGTGACGACTACTAAGTACATCTGAAAGTCAGTGGTGCGCACCACATTCCGAACAAAAAGTGGAACAATTTAGAAATAATCAAAATTTTGAATTTAGCTATTTAGATGAGATATAGTTTCCGATTTAATTACTAACAGCAATATGCTTAATGCAGGTACGTACTTATTTGTTTTGTAAATAGCATAAATGAAGTCACCAGAATATTGGTTTATATGTTAATTTAACCGTAGGGGTTTTCCTAAACATTTGGGAAAATTCATGTTCCCGTCTGGCGAAATATTTAGAAATACAGATATCATAAGTTTAATATACACATTCCTTTGTGTGTGTCGCGCGTAGCGCGTAGTTAAAACAAAAAGTGTACTAAAATTGTTTGAAATATCAATTTGGAAGTTCAAATCCGCTCATTGGTGTAAGTATGGCATGAATGGTACGTCAGATATTATTCGAAAACTTGTTAATTTTGTCGTACTGGATCTGGAACCGAATCCGCGTCTTCCGGATAGCGCCAGACAATGCTAACCACTGCACATCCCAGAACGACAAAGTTTCAAGTTTCCGAATGATTTGAATATAACCATCACATGATTGGTTAATCGAAGCAACCGGCTTTCATGTATAGAGAATCTGTAAGATTAAAGTTGAAATATTCATCGTTGCTTCATAACCTAGTGAGATTGTACATCTTCAATTTGCTTAAATTGATTATCTAAATGACCAAATTTCTAATTAGATGTGCACAGCCCACCGCTAATACTTGACGCGGTAATTCTTTATTAAAATATGCACTGCTAGTAGCAAATGGAAGGTTATTCTTAATATGACAGAATTAGATCACGTCAGGATTTTTTTGTATATATTAGGCAGCATGTTTGAAAAGTGAAGAATGTTGTATTTGTAATCAAAAGACAGGGAAATGCAGCTTTAAAAACTATAGTTGTTTTAGGAAGATCTCACAGTATTGACAATTCCTCGAAATAGACCGTGATGGTTGCGAAAGAAAAGGTAATGGTCCTTATTACGACGTGAGGCAGTGAAATTCAGGCACTGATGAATAGACACAGAAGAAGTTTCTAAGTGAGGACATGCGTTATGTACCAGAGGATTTGGGTCAGACGAGATGCGATCATGCGGGAATTGATGTTATTCGTATGCGTAATATGATGCAAAAAGGTTGTTCGTAAGGCAAAAACAAATAATGTGAGATGGTTTGGAAATTTTGAAAAAATAAGTATCGAGCTGATAATTACGAGAAAATATTGAGCCTCGATTGCAGGAAAGAAGGGTACATGGAAGCCGTAACATTCATATGAAGACTACATTCAGAAATGTATGAGAGAGACACAGAGAGCAAAAAAAATAATGAATATAAAGTGTCAAAGCTCTTCTATGAGATGTATCATGGACGTCCATGAGGCTCCCGCTATGTGCCAAGATCGCTGTAAATGGAGACGTTCGATATATCTGGAGTAAGTAAAATCTAGTTCTTGCGCTCAGCGTTAATGTTCAATTTGCTGGATGAATATATATAACGACTGAGGAAGAGTGTTAGCTGTAAAGGATTAGACCCCCGGTTGGGAAGCCCGTAATCGCAACTTTTGATTTGAACAGGGAAAATGTGGATGAGCTCATCTGGCAGAATCGAAGAACAACTTAAACAACCACAGCAGGTAAGCCCAACATTAGTGTTGGTTGTGCAAAGGTATTTCTAACATTTTGGGATACAACGAAGCGTGTGCACGTTGGGTACCGCGTTGCCTAACGGCTGAAATGAGAAATCAGGGTTAGGAACAATCCAGAGGTTGTGTGCTCGCTATGAAAAATATGGAAGTGATGTTCTCCAAAGCACCGGAACTGAGGATAATATTTAGGTGCACGATTATGATTCAGAAATAAAAAATCAAATCATTCGCGGGAGCACCGGCACCCATTTTCTCCAAGAGAAAAAAAAAACAATACTCAAATTTATGCCGTAAAGACATGTTTGCGCTGTTCTAGAACTACAGAGGCACAATTTATCAGGAATACACGGAAAGTATAAATTATTACAAATACCGAGCGAATAGAGTGTGGCTCCACCATTATCCACGCAGGACAGAATCAAAACGTCGTGGCACGGACGCAGTGAGGTTTCGAAACACACACTCAGTTATCGTTGATCAACAATCTAAGAGTGTATGTTGCAGAACAAGGGTTCTCAACCTTTTTTGCCCCATGCACGCTTTTCACCATATGTCAGAAAGGTCACCCCCCACCCCCATTTCCAAAACTGCGAAAAATGGAATACCAAATGTAATGAATATTCCACTGGAAATCTTTTTTTGTCTATATTAGTACATATATATTTATTTAGATTATTTTTATAGCAGAGTTTTATAAACAGCAATAGAAAGTGTTGATGAATTTTAGAACATGAATAAAATTAGTTTTTTATATTCGTAAACTAAATACTTATATCTGGCCTAATAAAATGACATATACCTCAATTAATAAAAAAATCAATAAAATGCCTTGAATATTGTAAGCCATTTTATATTCAATGACAAAACTGTTATTGTTTTTTCGTTGCCATTTCTTGGATACGCGGAAGAGAGCTTGAAAGAGCATAACGCAGGTCACTTTTAACCGCCAATCTACTTCGTTGTTTCGTTTTCATTTGCAACAGAGTTGAAAAGCCAGACTCGCAAAGATACGTCGACACAAATGGGAGCAATGCACGGATAGTTCTCTCAGCTATTCTTGGGTAAGAGTCACAAATCAGAGACCAAAATTCTGTGACTGTTTTCACATCAAACATGTCTATTGCTCGCGAATCAGTCGTCAGTTCCAGAAATTCATCTTGAAAAGCATGAGAAAATTTTTCAACCGATAATTTGAATGAATTTCGCAATAAGTCCAACTCCTCATCACAAAGTTCAAGAAAATATCTGCTGAATTCCTTTTTTACTACTGTCAAATGCTGCAGAATTCCATTTTTTGCAAAATCTGGAAGTACTTCGTCATCAACACTAGTAACAAGAATTGATGACAATTTCTCAAACATTGCAACATTTTTCATGTTGACTTTTCTCTTCCAATTTTCTAGTTTACTCATAAACGCTTTCAAAGAATCGATGCATTTTATGATGTTGATTTTAAGCTCATCTCTAAGCTCAAATACTCGATCACTTACATTTCTTCTTGAAAGCCAATTAACATTTGTGTGGAAAAGAAGCAAATGATGGCCTGCATCCAGGTCAATACATAACTGCTTGAAAAGTCGTGAATTAAAAGCTCCTCCCTTGACAAACTTAACAATTTGAATTGTTTAATCCGAAAGCATCAATAGTTGAGCTGGAAGTGTTTTTAAGGCCAGTGCTTTTACAATGGAACATGCAATGAATGCCTTTCACTTTTGGAGACAACTTTTTCACATTAACTTGAAATCCATATTTTGTCCCCAACATAGCTGGTGCTCCATCTGTACAACAGCCACATACATTATCCCACGAAAGATTTCCTGACACAAAGAAAGATGAAACCTTTTTCAAAATATCTGAGGCCGTGGTAGTTGTTTCTAGAGGAGAACAAAAGAGAAACTCTTCTTTAAATAAACATAAGTGAAGATATCTTGCGAACACCAGTAACTGGGAACACGATGCCACATCAGTCGATTCATCAGGTTGAATTGAAAATAAGCCAAATGCTGTACCCCTAATCTCCTGCATAACTTGATACTTGATATCAATGGCCATGTCACTAATTCTCCTTTGAACAGTACTGTTTGATAGTGAAACTGCGGCAAGTTTTTTCTCCATTTCATTTTCGAACACAATTTCCACCATTTTGAGAGCTCAAGGTTTGATCAAAGTTTCCCCAATTGTATGTGTTTTTTTCTGTTTTGCTATCTCCAATGCTACGACGTAAGCAGCTTCGGTAACCTTGCGGTTCATTTCTTGAAATGTCCCTGTTGAGTCCAGTTTCATCTTTTCGAGAGCATTCCCATGCCGTTAAAAAAAGCTTTTGTCCTTGTTCTTGTGTTGAGGATGAACATTCTGCAAATGTTGATTAAACTTGCTTGGTTTCAGGGAATCCTTTCACAAAATTTGCTACAAATAACACATTGAGGTCTGTCTTCTCCATTGACTTTAACGGATGTGAACCCATATTGAATAAATATGAATTATCATACGCTCTTTTTTGACACTCATTCTGTTCTACTATTGATAAATAAAAAGTTCACGAGGAAATAGTATCACAAGCCCTTCAGCGACAAATATCCCCTACCTCAACTACAACTTCCTTGCAAAGAATGAACGCGCAATAACAAGCTCCGACGTTACAGGGTGATATGAACACGTAGGAGTTCGTACAAGCTTGATTTTCCTTCTATGCAACAAAACCGCTTCCAACCGGTTTCGAGCGAGCGGTGACTTTGGCAGTACGCCAGATTCCTCTCTCGGTTCTTCATATATTTTTTCTTTACTTGGGATACAGCAGCGAGTGCCGCGCTGAAATCAAGGGACTGAAAAGACAATGTGCCAGGCTAGCGCCGCAGTCCCCCCTTGAAACTACGAAATTCCTGCATAGGGGGAAATTCACCACCGGTTGAGAACCCCTGGTGTAGAGCATGCAGAAATATAGGTGGTGTTTGTTGGTCACGAACAGCTGGCTTAAATATGTCTCATAAATTCTCAATGGGGCTGACGTCCGATGCGCGGAGGCTTTGCGAGTGTGTAATCTCACTGCTATGCTTCTGGAGCCAGTCTGTCCCTAGCCGGAACCGATGAGGTTTAGCATTGTCCTGTTGAATGATCGGAACTGGTTTAACAGAGAATCTGGTAAGAAAATGGTGGAGATGGTCGGACAGGATATCAAAAAGCTGGAAACTGTGACAGAAGATTCAAAAGGTACCAATGGACCCATGCTGGACAACATGAATCCAACCTCAACAGTTACAACGCTTCCACCTACCTACATTACACCAAATTGGCATGTAGGATCCATAAATTTGTGTGGTATACTCCAAACACGCTGCCTACCATCAGCGCGATACACTTTGAAACAGGGTTCGTCAGACTGTATGACGCTTTTCCAATCACCCATGCTCCTATTTCGATTGACCTTCGCAAACTGCAGGCTAATCATGAAATGCTGTACCGTAAACATCGGGAGATGATGTGGTCGACGACTGCCACAGCCGAGTTGTGCCATGTGTCGACAGATTGCCTTTGGGCATAGGCTTGCGGATGCTCCTTCATTAAATTGTGATGCGTAAACAAGACTTCCGATTCGTATGTACGATGCGGGCCAATTGTTGGCGCCCTCGATAATCTAATGCATTTTTACGGCCACGTTTCATTCGACTGTTAATGGTTTTGCCGGATTTCACGTACTCCTGGTGCACACTTGCTGCGGTTTATCACTAATTCCTAACAGTTTCACCGTTTCGCTGATTGAACATCCTGCCGTCCTGTCTCACACTGCTTGAAATCATCAAACTCACGTACGTCTTGTCCTCGACCGATACTTGCCCTTGACGGAATATATTCCTGTTCGCACCGATCCACTACATTTATAGCTCCAACCGGTATTCCTGCACCCAAAGATTTGCTGCTGTCGTGCTGCTTTGTATATTTTCACCGGGTGAACGCAATAATTTTTCCTTTCACTGTACATAGTCAACTGTACGGCTATCAACTCTGAGAACTACGTGCTTATCTTTAACAGGTAAAAAAAAAGAATAAAGCGTGTCTATGGTAAAAAAAAAGGCAATGATTCAGCAACAACACACCTCCAAAAAACATGCTAGTGCTTTCACTTCAGAGGCCGTACTGAAATTAAGGTTTCAGTTTCTTGAAAACCCTCCCTACCTACAGCCCATTTTTAACACCATCAGACTTCTGAATTATTTTATTTTTTTGCGTTTAAGAGATATCTCAAAGGAATGCAGTTTACCTGCAATGAAGACGCGAGGTTTCGAGAACCTGAAGATTTTTTTAAAGAAGGAATTCAAATCTTGTTAAATGTTAGTTAACAAGTTTCAAAATTTAGTTCTTTTCTTGACAAATTACTCAAAAAAGAAAAATGGTGATAAAAAGGTGCTAAATGCTAATATGTGAATTTATTTTAGCTATGTAAAGCAAAAGTCTTTCATTACTAACAACATACTGATTTGCAATCTAATTCCTCGAAAATTGAAATTCTTCTGTTTCATGGCGCATATCCGCCACCGCGAAATATTCGCTTCATATTTGAACAAAGTTTAACTAGATATTTCCACGTAAATCTTCCACGACTATGCAAGCAGCTTTGCAGCCCCAAAGTAACTGCGTTCAAGGGTCGATGCTACATTTCTTTTTTTTATTTCGGTGTTAAAAGACCGCTGCGAACAACACGATGGGCTATAAGCAGTCATATTTCCGTAGTTTTGCGCCACTTGTTCCACGAAAGTGGAGGAGCCAATCCCGTAAGTCACGCACATCAATGCCACACCGGGTTGGAAGTTGGATCCAACATACGCATCCTTGAAAAGAAGATCTTAAATAGGCCATGGTTACCGAGAAGGCAGATCAATTTAGGAAATCGAAAAAAATGTGGTTTCACACAGAGATCAAATTGTTTTTGGCTGAACCAACCACGAAATGTGAAACACATAATCCTCAAACGTGGGTGGGAAAGTAAAAAAAACAATCAGAAGATCTGGAGAACTATACCGCAGTAGAGGGAGGCCTCTGCTAACAGCAAGTCACCAATACGCATGTTTTCAAAGGGACCAGAGGCACCAAAACTTAACGGGCGAGGATTGGAAACGAGTAATTTTGTCTGATAAGTCTCCTTTTTTTTGTATTCCAATGATGGGAAGCGACGAGTGCATCGCGTACTCAATGAAGCCTTTAATATTGATTATATCGAAGGACTTGCTCAAGCTGGATAGGGTTCTGTGATGTTTTGGGGATGTCTTTCACAACACAAAATGTGCCTTCACATTGCACGTACGATGAATTTGAACCAGCATGCGTACCGTCGCATTTTGAACGACGAAGTGCTGCCCCTTGACCTACCTCTCAAGAGCTGCATCACATTGCTACTGCTATTTCCCAAGACGATTATCGCCATGTGCAATGGGTTAAAACCCTGTCTGAGTGGCACGACGGACAATCAGCAATATTGTGTCACTTCGACTGGCCCGCCAAGCCCTAGACTTAAATCATACTGAAAAATCTTTGGAATAATTTGAAACAGATGGTGAAACACAGGAACAGACACCCACGGACTCAGGCGGAACTTCGGAACCAATTAACACACAATTGGCTGCAAATCGATGTTCAATACATGCACAACATACTGGAGTTTCTACCACACCGGATTCATTCTGTTATCAAGGAAAGGGACACCTCACTTGTTATTAGGCATGTTCTGAGAAAAGTGACAAATTACTTGTCCGGGGTGTTTGCGTTTTTCATTGTGTTTTTACAGCAATAAAGACCGAGGTATTTTACCCCGGGGTATTTGCTCAAGAGTTGGCAAATGAGATTTATGGACACAAATGAGCTGGGAGAAGCA
Source organism: Macrothele yani (assembly GCA_039090855.1). NCBI lineage: Eukaryota > Metazoa > Arthropoda > Arachnida > Araneae > Macrothelidae > Macrothele > Macrothele yani. The sequence continues at coordinate 78,208,817 of CM077033.1, read as the reverse complement.
AACTTTTGACATTAAAGTAAAACGTTTTGAAGGCTTTTTTCCACACTTTGGCATCCCAGAAGCGACCTTCGCCAAAGTTGCGTAAGCAAGGCAATAAATTCCCTTGCTCTTTGAGGTGCAAAGCTGCTCAGCATAGGTAAGGCAGTGCTCTTGTTAAAGGGCCAGACCAAAATCCATAGTTTGCATGGAAGGAAGATTCATGGGAAAGGCGAGATTTGTGCTGAGACATATTTACTTGTCTTAAGCCTGGACTAAGGAAAAAAGTGCACCTAGCAACAGGGAAGTATGGATTAACATGTTGGAGCGAAGAAACGCTTAATTTCTGCTCTGATCGCCGTGTTGCAGGTAGAAAGAGAATAGGTAAAAGTACACAGTTGGCTCCTGGTCTATCAGGACAGCCCAGAAAGACTAAACGTGGAACAGCAGCAGGAACAGGCTGCGATAATTCGTGAAAGATTCCATCTCAGGAAAGAGAAACGGACCAGGGGAAACCACTGAAACCGAACGTCCGTTTCCACTGCGGAGACTTAGGTAGCACCTGAGTATTTCTTCAAGCCGAAACGACTGGCCAGCGCGTGTAAGAGCCACTCTCAGTAAATCAGCAGCTTACACAGGTTCGACCGGCCGATTCGTCATCGAGCCGGGGAGCGAGTTTCGCGAGTTTCATTGCGATTTTTAGTTTCGTTGCGTTTGCGAAAAGTGAGCACCGCTCACTCCACGAGAGAGGATTCCATCCTTTCTCGTAATTTTTTTTATTTTTTCGAACTGAAAGTGTTTCGGTGCAGTCATTTTGGTTCGGGATTTAGAATAAAAGCGGCCTTGTCAGGGCGAAGTTCCAACTGATAGCAAACTCGTTTGTGACGAATAGCAAGTACGTTGACGTCGCGCCGGTTCGGCCAGTGATAGGACTCTTTGATCCATCACTGGGCAAAAGCTCGCGCGCCCGGGTTTTCTGAGCGTTCACTTGAGTGGGATAACCCCAGGGTGCCCACTCAGGAATCAGAATTTTTTTCTTTTGCATCTCTTTCACAGGGATGCAAACCTCCCAGAAGGGAGTGATGTTGAAGGGGCCTCCCCAAAACTGCTTTTAAATCAAAGCAAAACACAGCTTTATCCACCAGGGTGAAACCCTCGGAGGTCCAGGCGATGGAGAAATCCTTTCCTTAACCCGGTACCTCACGGTCACCAAAGGCCTCACCGGTGGTGACCTCGGAGCCCATTCCGAAGATCAATCGGGTGTTGAAACTTCAGTAGAAGGGGCTAGTAGGGAGTTCCTAACGCTGGTGGATGGCTGTGTGGCAGAGATTGGAGTGCTCTTGAGCTCACTACCCAAGACGGTAAGCAAGCCTGCGGCGAGCAAAATCGCGGCGGCATTGAACAAAATCCAACTTGCCTGCACACAGCAAGGGATGCTGACCTCAAAGCTGGAGGGCAAGCTGGAGGGCAAGCTTGAGAAGAGGGATAAGCGCCTCAGCCCCTCCTCAGTAGGACCCATGTCCTATGCCGCCGCAGCCAAAAATGGTGCCACGAAGGCGCAACGCTCTGTGCCGGCACCCATGGCAAGGGATTTAAAAAGGGTGGTGCCAGATAGGAGACTTGCGCTCCTTATCTATCCCACCGATGAGGGCAAAACGTCTGATGACGTTAAAAAGACACTCCTATCCGCAGTGCAGCAGGCAAAACTGCAGATAGGAGTCAAAGGCGTACGTAAGGTACGGAACAGAGGGGTGGCGGTTGAGTGCTCGAAGAGCGAGGACATCGCCAAGCTAGAAGGCGAGCTGTGGAGCAATCCCCTGACCAAGGATTGCACCCACTCTAAACTCCCCCAAAAGCGACTCCCGCGTTTGATTATTTATGGCGTCGACGGGGAGGTCTCGCGAGAAGACTTCGAGGCCGGAGTAAAAGAGCAAAAACCGGACCTCGAAGGGGATTTTTTAGCAAAATTCGTCATTAAGGCCAAAGGGGGTAAGGTCAACTGTGTGGTGAAAGCCGAACCCCTGGCCTGCAGATTACTGATCAAGCGAGGACGACTCAACTTAGGATAGTCGATCCTGCGCTTGAAAGAGTTTGTAAGAGAAGTCCGATGCTTCCGGTGCAATGGCTTCTGCCACTTCAGGAGTGGTTGCAAGGGAGCAGAGGACAAGTGTGGACAGTGCGGTAAGATAGGTCACCGGCACAAAGACTGCACTGCTGCTCCGAAAGGCAGCAACTGCACATCCGCGAACTTGCGATTTAAACTGAAGCCGGAAACAGCCCATTCTAGCTTCAGCAAGACTTGTCCCTCTCTGATCAGGGAGCTGGAGCGGCAGAGAAGCCGGACCAACTATGGGTGATCGGTTAAGGACAAGTACCGGTCTTAGAGTACTCCAGCTCAACGCTCACCATGCGAGAGCCGCAAAAGGGCAGACTCATAAAACTGCCAGTGAAGTCAATGCGAAAATCCTGCTGTTGCAGGAACCGTACCACTCCCAAGGTAGGGTAGCGGGGTTTCCCAACTCCTAACGGAGGTACTACTCTCGATGCGAAAAACCAATGGTAGCCACAGTCGCCCTTGATTCAGATGTGGGAGCTCTGGAGCTTGAATGCACATCCAATGTGGTGGCATTAGGCATTGAGAGCATTAACAGAAAAATCTTGCTTGTTAACGCATACTGATACCCGTCAGGTGTTCTCTCAGACGTGCTAAATATTATCTCTCGGTTGTTGGATTCCCACCCGCAACACGAGACTATCATTGCAGGCGATTTTAACGCGAAAAGTCCCCTCTGGGGAGACCAAGATGCAGATGTGTGAGGTAGTGAATTCCTTGACTTCGTCATTTCTTCAGATCTGACGATCAGGAACGACCCCGACAGTGTTCCCACGTTCCAAGCTGCCATTGGGACGTCGTGGGTCGACCTCACCCTCACGAGGACATCGGTCCTCAACCTCCTCCAGAACTCGCAGGTACTGGACGATGTGAGTTGCTGTGATCACCTTGCTATAACCTTTACGATAAGGTTTGAAAAAGTTGGGAATAAGCCCAAGTGCAGGTTCGACGCCCGGAACCTCAGATGATCGGAACTCCAATGCCGACTATCAGATCTGCTAAGAGACAGATGTGCAGCAGATCTCGATGAGGTAGAAGACCTGAATGAATATCTTGGTAATCTTACCAAAGAGATAGCAGCGATTTGTGAAGGTTGCAGGAAAGCGGGGGGAAGGGCAAGACCCCTGCTTTCCTGGTGGTCGGAAAACCTGAGCCTTCTGCGAAGGAAGGCCAGACGCAGCAGACGAAGAATTCAACGCGAGATATTTGACCCCGACAGGAGGGAACGCCTGAAAAGGGAATATAATCTCTCCAACGCTATGTATCGCAAATCAATTGTAGCATCGAAGAGAGAGCACTGGAGACAGTTGTGTGAGACAACCCCCTGTCGGTAATCCCTTTGATATACCGTACAAGGTGGCAAAGGGCTCGATCACCGGCCCACTGTTACTGGCATCCGTCAGAACAGAGAGTGGCACCAACACCAACACTCAGCAAGACACAGTGGAAGTGCTCTTAAATCACCACTTCCCGACCGATGAGGAGACGGAGGACTTCACGGATCAAACACCGATCAGAGAGCGCTGCAGAGATCCACCAGACACGATTGAGAACCCGCCCTTCACGTAGGCGGAGATAGGTGCTGCAATCAACAGCCTGAACAAAGGCAAGGCACCAGGCATAGATGGGTTGGACCTCTCGGTCATCAGAGAGGTGTTTCTAGCCAACCCTGGGTTCTTCGCTGCCCTTTTGAATAAATGCCTGGAACTAGGTTGCTTCCCATCAAAGTGGAAGACTGCGCTGCTCGTCCCCTTCAGCAAAGAAAACAAGAGCCGAGCAGACACCGTAGCTTACAGGCCGATTTGCCTGTTAACAGCTTGGAGTAAGGTGCTGGAAAAGATCCTTGTGGTCCGAGCAACCCATTACCTAGTCGGCCTAGGTAAGTTCTCCAGCCGCCAGTTCGGTTTCACTCCAGAGAGGTGTACCGGCCTAGCGCTGGTCAGCTTTACTAAGCAGGTAAAGCAAAATCGAGCACAATGAAGCACACCTGCCTCGTCTCGTTGGATTTGTGGGGCGCTTTCAACAACGTCTGGTGGCCACTGGTGTTAGACCGTCTTAAAAGACTTGGCATCTCCAGGAATCTGTTCCTGCTAATTAGCGATTTTCTCTCGCATAGAAGAGTAGAGTTTGAGGTTGGAGATAAGATCTACAGCAGGGAGTACACCAAAGGGCGCCCGCAGGGCTCATGCTCGCGCCACTTGTGGTGGAATGTGGTTGCAGATACTGCACTTGCGCTTCCACTGGAAGACGGGGTGCAGCTGCATGCCTACGCAGATTACCTCATGCTAATAGTGTCAGCATCTGGTAGGCACGTGATTGAGCGGAAGGTACACACCGCTCTCTCACAGCTAGATAGTTGGAGCACGGAGTGTTAGCTCTGCTTCGCTCCCGAAAAAACGACACTAATGCTAATAGCAAATAAGGGGGAACTGGTTACCCCACCAAAGTGTCGCTATAATGGGCATACTATTAAAGCGGTGAGAGAGATGCGGTACTTAGGAGTCATCCTTGACACCAGATTGTCGGGGCTACCGCATCTTCGCTTCTTGAAGGACAGATGCACCTGCATTCTAAATAAGATCAACGGAATGCGGCTGACTGGGCCAGCTAAAAAGGTGCTCTATAAGCGAGGGGTGGAGCGCATATTAACATATGCGTGTCCCGCCTGGTGGTCAGACACCGTTAAGATGAGAAATGGTATTAACCAAATTCAGCGCAGGGCGCTATTGCGCATGACGAGGTACTTCCGCACGACCACCACAGCAACGCTCCAAGTGCTGGCTGGGTGCGGACCGGCGGACCTGGTCGTAGCGAGGGAAGCAGTAATGCAGACCTTCCGCTATGGGGACGATGTTTCCTTCCTAGGACACCAGTACCGGTCGTCCGAGGTGGAACGTCTGAGAATGGACTGGACTTGCCACCCAGCCAACGAGTTTTGTCTGAGCTGGGACAAAGCTCTCCCCACAGGTCAGGGGAAGGAACTGTACACGGACGGTTCAAAAATAGGTGGTAGTGTAGGCGAAGGTTTCTGCGTGATTTCGGATGGCAACGTGATGCACGCGGAACGAGTGAAACTATCGCCCAACTCCTCCGTCTTTCAGACAGAGTTATTGGCGATAAGATAAGCACTGCGTTGGGTGCTTACTATGTACAGTGAAGGGGCTTATAGCATATACTCTGATAGCCAAGCGGCCCTGAAAGCGCTTGGTCAGTTCGGGAGCAAGACTCCCCTTGTTAGAGAGGTAAAGGCGCTGTTAAAGTCAGCGAGAAGTATGAGTGTTACCTTCCACTGGATCCGAAGCCATATCGGTACAGTCGGAAATGAACGTGCATACCAGCTAGCGAAAGAAGTTGCTGGTAAAAAGGACGTAGATTTTCAAATGCGAACGCAGCTTCAAAGCGTGCGGACGCAACTGAAAACAGCCACATTGGTGGAATGGCAACACAGATGGGATGAGGGGGATACGGACAGAAGAACACGCCTAATATTCCCCCGAATTTCGATAAGGTGCATTGAGAGTAATGGTTCCCTCAACCAGGTACTAACCGGGCACGGAGTGTCGCCGGAGTACTTCCACAGATTTGCGGTTAGGGAGCGAGTGTGCATGTGTGGTTCCCAGACCGCAGATGTCGCACACATGATTGTAAAATGAGCTTCTCTGTCAGCGAAGAGAGCATTTTTAGTGCCATAAATTTTAAAGACGAGGGACCTCTCGATCCTGCTCGCTTACCCAAGAGCGAGACAGGAGCTCATCGAGATGGTCAAGCACCTCAAAGAGAAGCAGACTGTCTACCTAATTGAGGGGTGACCGTAGAAGAAAGCAGAAAGAAGAGGGATGGAGATTGAAAAGAAGCTGATGACTCGCGCCCAGAGTCATCACCACAGAACTGGCCCTAGTCCTGTGGCAGAGTGAGTATGAGTGTAAATAGTGTAAATATTTAGTGAGAGGGCTCATTGAGCAAGGGATTTATTTCCCACGTGGAGATGGGTACCTTAGTGTATCTAAATATGCATGTATCATTGTTTAAATAAAGGGCAGTCGCCCCAAACAGTTCGCGCCAGCAATTATCTCCTAGACAGGGGCACATAAATATTTTCTAGCCCCTGCCTAAATGGTACACCCACCCGGGTCATGACGGAGAGATGAGAAGTGCCGGCCGACGGGGGTAGCTGCAAGCTGCAGGTCTACGGACCGATTCGGTCCGGATGGGGGAATGTCGGATCCTGACAGGATTTCTCGCAAAGGCCGTCACTTTTATTTTTTCGAGAGAGTTCCTTTAACCCTTGTGGATTCCGCAATTGGACGGTACAGGTTAATGGTCATCAGCTAGTCTTACACAGGTTCAAATGTGACCGTTCCTGTACTTCTCCCCTCTCGCAATCAACTGAGAACAACAAGAGAAAGAAATCGACGCTATCTCTCTGAGAGAAAGATTATCCTGCCAGCAGAAAGAAGGTCTTCACACAGGTGATACGCTAACACCGTGTCATCTTACTGCCGGTTCTATGTGTGTGTCTCCAAAGTGTGCCACGATGCCACGTAAGCACACTTTCTTGACAGTGTAAGCATTCTGTGAGACACGAAATGATGCCAATTAATACCAGACAGATTGCGTATGACTCTAATGCAGAATGGTTCATCTGGCTGAAGTGATGGAGGTTTATATTATTTCATTATAGTTAAATGCATTCTTTTTGTTTAAGTCGTATCTACGATTTAAACCAAATAATTAAATGTTGTGTTCGTGCTATGTCCTTTTCGTATTTATTGTGAGCGTATGTTACCTGTTTTCCATCCAATCAACAATATCCATATTGCATTCATTTAATTATCGGTGATCACCAAATCGTTCAATTTGATTGCAAATATAGATGCAGAAGAATGTAGGCAAGATGACCGTCGTTACACGGTACAAAAAGAGACATAAAATCCCTAAAACTTACATCGATTAAAAACCTTTAATAACGGACTTAGTATAGTTAAAATATATTTGCAGTAAAACATGTAAGATTTTCCGAGCTGACTAGGCCCATCCTCAGATGCAATTGCAATGGAACGAGTTCCCGGGTTACATTGCAAAATATATAGCGATAGTGAGTGACGTCATAATAGTAACGAACTGCATGAATTCATGATGTTATATAATCACAGGTATCAAGATATAACAAAGTGCCTCGTTAATAAGTACAATAAAAAAAATGACTAGTCTCTTTTAACTAGTAACTGAAGGACACAAATCTAAAGCATCATAATAAATATTTGAAAAGTCATTCATGTTCACCAGGTTCAGTTCTTTTTGGTATTTGTTTACATGGTTGTGTGATATTAAGCGGTGCTTTATCATTACAGCAGAAATTCGCAAAAGCTGTAGATAAATAAACTTTCCGTAAATAATGTCTCAAATTTAGTACGAGGTGAAGCAAGTATGTAGGAATCCGTCCGTCCAAATAGGGTCGTAAATTCCTATGTTAGAAAGACGTGATAAAGCAGTTGTCTGTGAATGCAATTTCACATTATATCGATGTTCCTTTAGTTTCGCATTCAATATGCGTGTAGTAGAGCCATAAATCCGGAAATAAGAATGTGTGCCTCTCACATTCTTATATGGAAATTTCCCGTTGTATCAAAATTAATTCATGTTCATGTACGCAACACTGGTACGGAAGGGAGGGCAAACATAACTACGTATTTGTCTAAATAAATCTGGAATAAAGGAAGTTTGCCACGCAAGTTGTCATCCGAAAAATTGTTAAAGGAATGTGACAAGTATTACGCTACTTACTTGATTTAGGTCTAAACCAAAAGTGAATATAACTTTTACGAATGGTTCATATGTTTGCCCTAATTCAAATTTTGACTTTGAGGAGAAGCTGACGGCTTGTGAAATGAAAACGTTTTGCTGAAGGAAAGTTCAGCTCAAAAAGAAAAGTAAAATTTGCCGTACGGCTACTGTATTAAATAAAAACTTCAAAGCTCTCTAGATGCTGGTAATTGCTAACAGTCAAGGTTACAGTGAAAGGTTTTATGTGTTCCTATTCCTTTCCTTCGTAGTCTGTGGATTTTAGGGTTTTCAGAAAACGATTCACTCTTCCATAGCTATTATACGTAGCATTAAGTGAACAAACAACATTTAAAAAAATTATGTCACGGAGTGAAAAAATGATTTTCTGTAGTTCCTGGCTCAGCATAATTCGTGTTCATGTGAGAATTAGTATAAGAAACATGTTATTTAAAATAACCGAGAAGTATTTGTTCTCAATAGTACTAGTTTTCCATTCATTTTCGTCATACTATCAGCTAGCTAGTAAGTATATTTGAACTGTAGAATTCAGGATTGGCCTCCTGTTTGTAGTCTTGAGAAATATGCTCCGCTAATGTGATAATTGCACAGTGACATAATTTGCGAACAACAGACGGAAACGTTGCATTTCTTCTGTGAATATTTTCTTTCAGGATACCCCATCTGTATCTACGTTTAAAACAAAATTTTATGCTAGCTTATCACTGCATTGTTTTGATTTTAGAACCACAATCATACAGATCATTGGGCGTTAAGATATGGTAAGCATCTAGTACTCAACTGGCAAATTTAATTACTTTTATTAAATTTTAATAAATTAGTATGTAAACTTTATACCGACAATAAAGTTATTTCGGGAATAAAATTTCATTCTACTGTATTAAGCTTTTGAAGCGCAATAATACAGTAATTTTTCATGTTGACGTCACACTGAGGATTATATTGCGGATAGTTATGCATTTATAATTGGCATATTAAAAGGCCATGGTTTATGGACAATTTTCAACCAAGTGATAATTCCAGTTCCGAGACCGCAGTTTTCAAAATAAAATCAGCGTATATTGTTATTTCCTGACAAATTCTACACCGAAAGGAATAAAACCTAAAAAAAAACAATAAGTAATAATAATGAGAGAACTACAAGTAATTTACGGCTGACAATTACAGCGCTACAAGCCTCTGCTGGCTAACCACAGCATCCAGTGAACATGATCTCCAGAACACTTTTCATAATTCCTGGGCCGCAGATGGATTAGTGGGTAGCGTTCGTGACTGCCATGGAAAGGACCTCAGATTCGATCCAAGGCAGGTACGAACGCTTGATCCACTATATATCCGCCGTGCGTCGGATGGGCACGTTAAGCCGTCGGACCTCGGGTACTGAGCCCCCGGTAATAAACAAGGGCGTCTTCCTTCGCCTTTCTACTCCGCTTCCGTGTCACTTTCCTATCGGGCACTCTAGCCCAAATCTCATAGCTTCCTATTTCTAAGGGTTGCTTAAGACCTGAGGTCAGACACTCCGTTCCTAAAATCCTCTACATATGATCTGATCTGATCCTAATTTCTTACCGAAAACGCAATGGACACAACGAGATCGACAAAACTATGACAAATACTGGAGAGATAAGTAAACTTCTGAAATGAATACCACTTAAGCACTCACTATACGTAGGCACTTCGAGGACAACAAACGGAGGTCAAGGTCAAATGTTGTACTTTGCTACTTAAAGGATACAATTTAATTGATGTGGTGGCTCCCTGAATTTATATACTAAAGAAAGATCTTCATTCCCAGAATCATCTTTCAGTTACATTTAGGCAATATCTTATTTTACCTACAGTTCAACAAGCATTGCCTTTTACCAATTCGTTTTTATTTATAGTATTAAACAACGTTGTTCGGAAACCTATATGTATATTTAGTATTAAATTATTCTCTTTGTAAATTCAAAAAAATGGAAAAGTTTTGGGGGTATAAAGTTAAGAAAATTAATTTGCATTGTGGGGTACGCAGGCAAATAAGGTTAAGTTGCAGTCCTCTAAGCAATCGTTTTTCAGCATTTTCCTCAAATAGTAACGGGAACTTTAAAATCACGCTTTCAGTTGAAGATCATATCACGTCTAAAACAAACTTACTGCTCTCAGGTGCGGTAGGTTTCCTTATCACCAACAAGCCCTTTATTGCTATAATGAGAAATTATTGGCATTCGTGAGCGCATGTCCGACATTTCTCCAGGAGAATCAGAACAGATTTCAGAAATTATGGGGATCCATATGGGCGTAAATCAATGTGAAATCCTATGAAATATTCAGAACAAAACCGTTACAAGCATGGCTAGCATTTTTTCTTAAAGCTGCAAATATTGTACCTATGAAAACAATGTCTGAAAACCCATTGTTTATATACCTATCGTGATTATCGAAAGACAACCTACTTCCAGTGATCAAGTCACCAATGCAGGTACCTGTTACTTCTTTTTCTTCAATACAGATGCATAAGTAGGGTCAAAAATCATAGATGTGGGTAATGCAGGAAGCATGGTTAAAGCTCGAACCAACATTTCAAAAAGATTCAGACACTTTATATTCTCTGCGATAAACATATATTTTATTTATAAATTATTATAAAACGTTTTATTGCGGGCGAGTAATGCGGTATTGAAACCGAAAAAAAATATATTAAATACAGAACCAATTTCATAGTCAATAAAATAAAGAACGTGTTAAAATTATTGTACAATTTAACTTTAAACCAAATCATATGGAGTGAAGTAATTAAAGTTGACAGAGCGCAGCTATACAAACTACACTAAATCACTGTTCTGCTAGCGTATTTCAAAGTTTAATTGTTACCGACAGTCGTCACTCACGGAAATGATTATAATTACTGGTTTGTTTTCCAAAAAATATGAAGATTTTATCATTATATATTTTACTATTTATTTTCATAATTTACTGAAAACGGTAAAGCTTTAAAAACAAATTAAGAGTTTCACGAAAATTTGCTTTTTTATTTTTCGACGCATAAGAGCAGTGGAATGGATACCGCTCCTATGTCCTGACCTTTGACTTCATTTCGTTCACTTTCAATAGGGTGCCTTCACAGGTTTTCATCTACCACATACTAAAATTTCATCGAAATCGAACGATTTTTACGCAAGATTTGATTAGGAATGGTTTAGCCACCAGAGGGCGTAATAGTTAATTTCTGCGTCCGATGTATTTGTAGCAAAATATGAGCTCATGAAAACTTGACAGAAAAAAATTCTTTCTTTGACTCATACCGCTCACATCGAAAGATCATTTGAGAATACTTTCTTCTTAAAATAATGCAAGGTTTTTTCGCCAGGTGCGTAAAGGCGTATCTTATTTTTATCGATATCTCTGCTTCTAAGAGTCCGATCTGAAAAATTATTTCTTTGTTGGAGAGCGTTTCCGTGGGGAAATGTTTGTCATACAATTTTAAACTTTTCGTAGCGCCCAAGTCTGTCACCAAAGGTTGTAACAACACGTTTCCTTTTACAGCAATATGTGCGGGACTAAAATCCCGATTAAAAACCTTCTTTTTTCCGTCTGGTGCTATTAACTATTCAAATTGTGTGTGTATTTCCTTTCTAAAACAGTGTACAATTTCGCCGCTAAGAGCACATAAGCCTATTCTACTTTTCTCAATATCAGTGCTTTACGTGTGCGATTTAAAAACTTCTTCTTTCAACACCGGATGCCATTTACCTTGTAGAATACTTAAGGCTAGTGTATGAGGAATTTTTTAGTATATAGTTCTGTCGGTAGGTGATGTTTCTGAAATCGCCGCTTCTAAAAACGCTACTGAGAAATTTCTTCTTCACTGTATGCCATTCGCTAAAACAGAGATGTGGAGCATTACCTTCTTTAAGTAACGCAAAGATTTCTCACTAGCTGCGTAATGGTCAAAATCTTTTTCAATGAAGAATAATTTTCGCTTATTTTCTACGTTTCCATTTTTTAAAAAATAATTCCGCTAGCAAACGTAAAATTTTATCATGTTTCATTTTTTATATTTCATCTTGTAACTGTCCGATTTGAAAATTTCTTTGTCTCTATTATCTTCTTTGTAGTATGAGAAACGTTTTGTTCGCTATTTGTAAATTTTCGTAACATGCTTTTTTGCCCCTGTTGAAACTAAATAGATGTCTCCATTTCCGGATGATTTATAGATTGTTGGAACAAGTTGATTAATTTCCAAACTGGTTTCATTGTTTTTGAATACATTTGAGAAATATAATTCGCGTCAGAACGGATTCAAAAGACGTGCTTATTACATCCGAAAATTCGGTGTCATCTTTCTTGTTTCTGCTGAAGCTAGAACAGAACATTTTAACTTTAAATTTACAGCAAACTTTAGTTGTTATAAAAACTTTTATGAAAACGTGTAGATTTCTTACTCAAATTTTACAAAAATTAATGCATTTTATTATTTAGATATTGTTCATTTAAAACGGAAAATACTGTTTGGGGGTTCCTCCTAGATGGATCCGCCATTGCGGTTGTGGGAGTGGTGCCTTGTTTCTGTGTGGCTACTTCCACACACACCTGTCATTGCTACGCAATGCTACATTGCATAATATAGCTCAGAAGGCATTTCATCCGCTTGCGTAAGAAGGACACGATTGTTGATACGCCTTTACAACAATACATTTGCCTTTACTCTTCAATTTTAGCAGTAAGTTGATTTTAGTTCTCCGGAATTTCAGACTGAAAGGTGATTTACGTTGTACCATATACTCCGTTTGCTCTCAGTTTTCTATGTAAATGACATATCGTCCTGTCAAGAACTTAAAGTGTAAGTTAAGAAACATTTCTGTGACATTGGTTACATTTTTCATTGATAAATAGTTGGTTTAGGATTTTTTACTGTTTTAATGTAAAATATTGATTTATTAAGTATCCCAAACAGTTTTATCTGTTCTAGGATTTTTTCATTTAATTTCCGCGGTTATAGATTTCATTTATAGTAGAATATGTGAAATTCTCACAATAAACATTTAAAGTAAATTGCACGTACACAACACAACTTATCATTTCCCAAAAGTGCTGGGGTCAATTTGTTCTCACATCGCTGATATCGTTAGAATCTTTCACGTCATCAGTTACATGTTAAGATCGGGTCACGAAGATGATCCGTTTAAAAGAGCCGTTCTTTAAATGCAGAAAGTGGTGTGAGGTATATTCTGCTTGGTGGCAGTATGTTTGTATTCACAATGTCTACACTCCATAAATAAAGCGTTTTAAAATAACGTGTGACGTTTTTCACAGTTAATTGCTTCACTCTGCCATAGCAGAAATAGTGCCTTGCATATTTATTAATGCATTACCTAGTTAAATATTAACAGACTCGATTCGAGCTACAGATTACAAGACCGCAAGTACGACAAGACCTCTAAGTTGGTGTCCCCATGTTCTGAGAAAAAGCCTAACGAAATATATCAGAATATAGAAAAAATGAAATTTATAAAAATGCAATTTTACAGCAAATTACTTGAAAAATCGCATATGAAATCATTATGAAATGCTTGTGCAAACACTTATGCATATATAATTAATCTAGTAGCCAATTAATGGGCAGAGAAAAACCAACTCTGACCCCGTATCCAAACAAACGTGAAACACCTACGAATACACAATTCTGGAACCGGAGCAAACCGCGAACGGTAAAAGATGGAACTTTTGAACGCATCTTTTCGTTCACTCTGTCAAGTGGATCATTCGGAAAGGATCATTCGAGAACAATCCATTTCTGTTTGGCATATTACAAGCAAGTGTGCAGCAGATAAATGTGGCTGTTGCTTTTGGGGTTTTACAAAGTGTAGCAAGTTGACAACACACAAGATTTGTACAGCATGAAAACGATGCATATCTAACCATGAGTGTTCGCATAAGGATAACAATCAGGAGACAAGATTTTATTCTGAGGGTTAAGTTCTCGGCGAAAAGCTTAGTGTCACTAAAATCCACTTACGGGTATATCTACGAGCATGGTGTCACGGTATGTACTCCAATAGTACGACACTGTTTTCACGAGAGTGGACTCAGAGCAAGGAGGCCACGGAAATATATCGAACCGACATCAGTTCACGGTTGTCAAAGATATACCTGACTTTAACAGTATATATATATCATAAAATACAGATTTTCGCCATGTCCTTTTCTCAGACGAATCCCGTTTCGCTTTTTATCCTTAAACACGACTAATACAGATGTGGAGAATATTCGGCACACGAAAGCAACCACACTATGAGCAGTCGGTCCACCTTTACGAGCTGTAGTAAATTCTGGTATGGGTAGAGTGTGTTTTAATGGCCCTACCTCCTTGTATGTTTGAAAAGAAAACACAAATGCCTCAGTGTACCGGAATGAGATCATTATACCGATTGTGACACTGTTTCACGTTGCTATTAGACCATTCCGTTTTATCTATGGCAATGAAACCAGTCACCGTGCCTGGAACATGGTTCAAGAGCTGGGAAAGCATGGAATTAAATCCTTACATCTGGTTCCGTGTTCTCTTGACCTTTATCTTATTGAAAACTTTTGGACTCTGTACAGTGACCTCCGAATAACGATATCCCATACCCCAGTACACTGACAGAACTCAGTAGCCCTTTGCCTGTAATATGGGAGGAACTGCCCCCAGACACACATCAATAATATCATGGAAAGTATCTCTCGTAGGTGTTAAGGCATTCATCGAAACAGAGGTTGTGTTACCGGATAAAGAAGTTCAGAGGGATGCACATTCTCCTAATTTAACAATGCTGTTTATGTTGTGCAGAAATCTGACAATACATTTTTCTTCTACACGCACTACTTATCGTTTGTGTTATGTAGTCTCAATTATGTTATTTAGATGCGTGCTATTTGAGTCAGATACGCACATTTCTCATTTCATGCAATATCCCTCACATCTTGTGAATAATGCATTTTGTGTTCAGGGACCTTTTAAAGGAAATAATATTAAAAGTAAGACCTGTTTTTAATTTGCCTGTAATATGGGAGGAACTGCCACCAGACACACATCAATAATATCATGGAAAGTATCTCTCGTAGGTGTTAAGGCATTCATCGAAACAGAGGTTGCGTTACCGGATAAAGAAGTTCAGAGGGATGCACATTCTCCTAATTTAACAATGCTGTTTATGTTGTGCAGAAATCTGACAATACATTATTCTTCTACACGCACTACTTATCGTTTGTGTTATGTAGTCTCAATTATGTTATTTAGATGCGTGCTATTTGATTCAGATACGCACATTTCTCATTTCATGCAATATCCCTCACATTTTGTGAATAATGCATTTTGTGTTCAGGGACCTTTTAAAGGAAATAATATTAAAATTAAGACCTGTTTTTAATTTTCCAAAAACAATTTGCCTGAAGAACCAAGAGAAATTAATGAGAACAAAATCCCATGTTTGAGAAGTTAGAAACCTGGTGAACCGAAACTGTGATTATAGCCAGAGAGGATTGCTCAAGTTTTGTCCACTGCATACAGTGGACTTCCTTACCACGTTCCATTCTAATTTTAATAAAAGTATTTTTTCTGTGTCCGGCACGCACTGGTCGCTTCTATTAGCAGCTAGAGGATAAATCTAGGCCCATAACGAAATGTGAAGTACTTTACTTGTATGCGATCGCAGAGAAACATAACTTTCAAAGTAATATTTTTTTCGGTTGTGAATCGTGCATAACATTATCTTAGGTTACAAAGATTTTGAGTGTTTTACAGCTGCTCAGATTTGACTGGATATTTTACAGGGCTGTCGTAAGAAAAAAAGAAAGAATGAATAATAAAAAATAAGCTTTATGAGACTAAACGATTAATGTCTATAAAATAAATCCGATATATGATGCGTAAGACCCAGGAAGTGGATGAAAGATTGCGCCCCTTTCCGTTATTCAGGGAAATTCATTGAAGAAAGGAATCGAAGGAAATTTCAAATTCATGATTCATGGGAGTAGTATAAAATGACCGATTCTGGGGCAAGGATGCATCCTTCTAGGAGAAGGATGGGGGCGTGGCTTGTGGCAGAAGGGTGGGGGCGTGGCATGTGACCGAAGGATGTGGGGGCGTGGCAGATGACGCTAGTGTGTTGGGTCGATGCTGCCCCCTAGCGGTGCTTCTTGGAACTTTCGATGGATTTTAGAGGGATGGCAACGACCGAGTGGGGGAAAGGGGGGGGGGGTGTACGTTGCTCCACTAGCGGTGCTTTTTCGAACTTTTCTCGGGAGATTTATTGGACGTTGAGAAATTTTTAAGAAGTCTTTCCAATATTTATTTTTTTAATTTTCTCGGGAGATTTACTGGACTTTGTCAAAATTTTGAAGGAAGTTTTTTGTCGTTTCCAATTTTTTTTACTCGTATTTTTTGTCCTATTTTTTCTCTCTAATTTATTTTATTAAATTTATATTTTCAGGAATTCCCTGAGGTATTATAATTTTTATAGACGTTGCAGTATTTTTTTTTATTTTCTCGGGAGATTTATTAGACTTTGTCAAATTTTCGAAGGAAGTCTTTCCAATATGTTTTTTTTTATTAAATTTATATTTTCAGGAATTCCCTGAGGTGTTATAATTTTTATAGACGTTGCATTATTTTTTTTATTCTTATATTTGTCCTCCCTCCAATTTTAATTTAGGCGAGGAAATGCTTCGTTTGAAAAGATTTCGTTCCCGTTGATTCATGTTCCGCCATTTTAGTTTCACCACGTTGTCATTTTCTGAGCCATGTGTTTTGGGATGAGTCACAATTTTCTTTTTGACTCAGAAAATTTTGTATGACACGTGTTTTGGAATGAGTCATTATGATGAGTGACGCATTCGTGATAGCAGACATGACATCAGCCAACGTCGTTTTCTCCTCAGCGGGGTCGGCTTTATTTATTTTTTTTATTTTCTCGGGAGATTTACTGGACTTTGTCAAATTTTTGAAGGAAGTTTTTTCAATCGAAGCATTTCCTCAAATTTGTATCATTAAATTTATATTTTTAGAACTCCGTGAGGTGTTATAATTTTTATAGACGTTGCATTATTTTTTTAATTCTTATATTTTTCTTCCCTACAATTTTAATTTAGACGAGGAAAGGCTTTGTTTGAAAAGATTTCGTTCCTGTTGATTCATGTTCCGCTATCTTTTGTAAGCCATGTGTTTTGGGATGAGTCATCATTTTCTCTTTGACTCAGAAAATTTTGTATGACACGTGTTTTGGGATGAGTGACTATGCCGAGTGACGCATGTCGTGATAGCGGACATGACATCAGCCAACGCCATTTCCTCCGCGGGGTCGGCGGTTGACATCATTTGAGATTCTGTAGTCACATTAAGTTCCAAGACTGATTTTTTTTAATAACTTGATCATTTTGCAACGAATTTATTCCTTATTTTTTTCCTCATAATTTCCCATTTTATATTCATAATTTTTCAACGTAACGATTTTTTTATTTTCTTTGAGGAGACTTCACGCATTTTCAACGGACGTTCCAACATAAAGACGTTTTCCAAAGTTTTGTGCTGCAGACATAATCTTAAAACACGATTGTTTATTAACGTACTTACGTTTTCATGACATTTTCTGTTACATTTTTTAACGTTGTACCTTTTTCTGCCATACAAAGCCGCAATGTTTTATACATAGTTAAAATATTTTTTTTTATCTTTCCGTATTTTCTTTTATGAGTAATCAGTGAAATGTACCTTCTAATCCATAATCTTAATCTACTTTTTTTTTCTAAATGCTTGCATACTCGTTAAACTTCTCGATGTACCATCATTATTTTATTTTCTTACTTTTCAATCTAACAACTAGTTTTATCGAGGCTTTATTTTTTCTGATTTAAACAAGCAAACGTTTCTTCATTATTATTTCTTTTTCCTACGCAAACAACTTTTCTTACTTGTTTTTAATGTATGACTTAATCTGGTTTTTTATATAGATGTTTCATGTTTGCGCAAGAAATATACAGATCTATAGCAGATATACATAAAATTCGTTCCTAACAGTATCTTTTTTTTTTTTTTTTAGATTTAACCCAACATACGTTTCTTAACGACTTGATATCTGTTCCACTAGGTGTTACAAAACTTCAGATTTTTAATTTTTTCCCTATGAAACTGTTTTTTTTTCATACTTGCTTTTAATGTATGGTTTAATCTATTTTTCTATCTTATTACTTTTCTATATATGTACAAGAAATATACGAATCTATAGTAGTTAAAATTCGATTGAAACAATATTTCTTCATTCTTACTATATTTTTTCTTTCTTTCATCTATAGTAGTTAAAATTCGATTGAAACAATATTTTCTCCATTCTTACTGTATTTTTACATTTCTTTCCAACAGACGTTTTTTCTTCTCAATTCCCGCTATCTAACCTAATCTATGTTTTGAATATCATTCTATGTTCGCGTATTCGTCCATTATTTTATTTCAAACTTTGCTAACTACCTCATACTTATATTCTGACTTTATATTTTTCATTTCAACCAACGTTTCTTAACAACTTGAATTTCCAGATGTGACAAAACTGCAGATTTATTTTTTCTACTCTTAAACTATTTTTTTCTTACTTGCTTTAAATGTGACTTAATTTATTTTTTACATCGCTGTTTCGTGTATGTACGAGAAATATACAGATCTATAGCAGTTAAAAATTCGACTGAAACAGTATTTTCTTTATTTTTACTTTATTTTTACATTTCTTTGTGACAAACATTTTTTTTTCACATTTTCCACATATTTAACTTAATTTTGTGTTTTTGAATATCATTCTATGTTCACGTATTCGTCCATTGTCTTTTTTTCTAACTTTACACTTCATTCTTACCGTATTTTTCCATTTCATTTCAACCAACGTTTTTTAACGACTTGATATCTGTTCTACAAGATGTGACGAAACTTAATATTTTTAATTTTTTCCCTCTAAAACCGATTTTTTTCTTACTTGCTTTTAATGTATGGTTTAATCTATTTTTCTATCTCACTTTTCTATGTGTGTACAAGAAATACACGGATCTATAGTAGTTAAAATCCAATTGATTTCTTCATTCGTACTGTATTTTTCCATTTCTTTCATTTACAGTAGTTAAAATTCGATTGAAACAATATTTTCTGCATTTTTACTGTATTTATACATTTCTTTTTAACATACGTTTTTTCTTCTCAATTCCCGCAATCTAACTTAATCTATGTTTTGAATATCATTCTATGTTCGCGCATTCGTCCATTATTTTATTTCAAACTTTGCAAACTGCCTCATATTTATATTCTGACTTTATTTTTTTCATTTCAACCAACGTTTCTTAACGACTTGAATTTCCGGATGTGACAAAACTTCAGATTTATTTTTTCTCCTCTTAAACTATTTTTTTTCTTACTTGCTTTAAATGTGACTTAATTTATTTTTTACATCGCTGTTTCGTGTATGTACAAGAAATATACAGATCTATAGCAGTTAGAAATTCGATTGAAACAGTATTTTCTTTATTTTTACATTTCTTTCTGACAAACATTTTTTTTCGTGTTTTCCCCTATTTAACTTAATTTTGTGTTTTGAATATCATTCTATGTTCACGATTCAGACTTTATTTTTTCATTTCATTTCAACCAACGTTTCTTAACGACTTGATATCGCAAGATGTAGCAAAACTTCAGATATTTTTTTTGTTTCTTCATGTAACGTAATATTTTTTCAAAACTCACTTTTAAGTATTCCTAAAAGCTTACATTTATGAGAAATATACAGATCTTTAGTGGTAAAAATTGGACTGCAACATTATTTTCTTTATTCCAACTTTACTTTTCTATTTCTTTTCAACAGGCGTTTCTTCATTATTATTTCTTTTTCATATGTAAGCAACTTTTCTTTCTTTCTTTTAATGTATAACTTAATAAATTTTTCTATCTTACCTTTTCGTGGGTATACGAGAAATATACAGATCTATGACAGTTAAAATTCGATTGTATTAGTATTTTCTTTACTATGACTTTATTTTTTCATTTCATTTGAGTAAACGTTTCTTAACAAATTGATATCACAAGATGTACCAAACACTTCAGAATTTTTGCGTCCCTCACTTTCCAACTCACGTAAGTATTCCTAAAAACCTGCATGTATGTGAAATATTCATATTTTTTTATTCTATCCTAATTTGCTATACTTTTCTTTAACTGACCCAACAGGAAAAGCATTCATTGTCAAGACATTCATTCTAAAGCATTATTTCTTACGATAAAAATTATATCCTTTGCAATATATTTTCAGTGTATTTTTTCTAAATCAACAGAAAAAACATTCATTCTGGAGACATAGCGACTAAGTCCGTACTTCCACTAAACATCGTATTCTTAGCAAACATTTTTTCCCCTACATAGCAATTTCCTAACTCACCAGAAAAGCAGCTATTCTCAACATGTAGCTAAAATATCGAATTTCTCCAAACAAATGTAATAATTTTTTTAAGAAAGACTTAGTTCTTTTCTCTGTATAACGACTTAATCTATTTTTCGAAAAACTTTTCTACGTTTACGTATTTTGTTTAACTTTGCTTTACACAGTACTACGATTTTTTTCTTTGTAGTACTTTTTTCCTGTTTCATTCCAACAAACTTGTTTCTTTTCGACTCGATCACTCTCACATTTCCATACAAACTTTCCTAATATCAGAAATGTAACAAAAACTTCAGATATATTTTTTAACTTTAGAATAAGTCTCACCGACATTTATTATCATGACATAAACTAAAATTTCATACTTTTCCCAAAAATAGTTTTCTTAATGAGTTGTTTTACACTTTTTTCATAATTGGCAAAGACTATTTTTTTTTATAAGGTTAGTTTCGAGAAAGTTAAATTTCGTCTAGTGTTAATCGAACAGAAGAAATATACATCAAGGAAAGAAAACTGAAGTTTTATATATGCAAAGAATTTGTTACGGCTGAAGGTCCCCCGAGTGAGTTATTCAACCAATGCTCGTATTACCCATTCAAAGATGGAGGTATCAGGATGACCAAATCCCTCGTTGTTGCCTTCTTGTAGCAAAAGAGGTGGTGAACTTCACCAAACATGGTTCCATAATATTGGAGAAACACATTAAGGTTTACGGAGAAATTAAGCCCACGCCAGTGACCTTCTTCGTTCACATACACTCACATTCAAACAGAAAAAAATATAAATGAATGACAAAAAATAATGAAATAAAAGTAGTCCTGAAAAGGACTGATGTTTAGTCGTAAAAAGGACTATTTTTTTATTCCTCAAAAGAACTTTTTTTTATTCCTCAAAAGAACTTTTTTTATTCCTCAAAAGAACTTTTTTTTTATTCCTCAAAAGAACTTTTTTCTCTCATCTGGACTCTAAATTGCTCCAACGTATTCCACATTCTTAAGCTTCCACAAGAATTTTCTTTACATTAATGTTCTCGAAGAAAAAGTGAGTAATGGTGGGACGTATCAGCGATTGAAGGCGCTCACCAAAGTATTTCCCCAAAGTTTTGGGTTCAACAAGAGCAAATGCTTCGTCAAAGCATAGAGTCCATTTGTCTTCTTCTGTTTCCTTAAAGCACCTATGCCCCAGCTGATTGTTTGGCATGAGATTAGGATGCAAATGACATTCTCTGCAGTAATACACTTTTGCAATGTTTTTTCCAACCGCATCGACCAGAGCAAGGTTAAGAGCATTGGTGTCTTGATCAGATATCGTATGTTCGAGTCCGAATTTACTGCATACCAATCTCACTGCATCACGAAAAACTGTTCCAAACTGTAATTGCAGAATACCGTCCCACAGCTTTTCAGAAGCATCAAGAAGCGTGTTGAATTGTTCCCAGGTTAGGGACACAGAAGCACAATTCAATTGCAAGACATCATTGGAGCACGTGAACAGTTGTTGAAAGGTGTACACAGGCCCATCAGATGAAGGTGAACAGTTCATCAACAGTTCTTTATTGATCACTTTGATTTTGTTGAGAGCGTAATAACAATGCGAGCGCTCCATGAACTTCTTGAATGTTCTAGCAGACATTGTCACGCCATATTTGGTAGGAAACAGTTTTTCTCCTTTGGTAGTGTAGCTGCGAATGTGCACTCTCACAGTTCCAGAAAAATCAGTCACTTTAGCAACTTTGTTTCCCCCGAGGGACACATGATGAAGAGGCATGCTTTCTAATGAAATACCGTAAGGAGGAGGTTCGGCAAACGGATCAGGACATCCATAGTTTAAAAGCTTCCATCGTGCTTCCATTAAGCGCGGATCATCACTCACTTTTTTCTTGGCATCAGAAACATCTGAAGACGAAGAAGTTCGCTTCATGTTTAACGCAGATCGACGAGGAGGTAGGTAACACAACGTGCACAGAATTCTAAGGCAGAGAACAGAATGATTGAGCTGGTCTGTCCTCGGCCAAAACTGATAACAAATTGTTGTTGACGTATGCGCGTTGTTCACTGTGTGATGACGTGATTGTATAGCCACGTGATAAAGGAGGCTCTGTTATCATCTTTCTACAGGTCAGATTTAATCGGACATCAGGTGCATTTTCGCAACGTGGAAGGTCGTGAAACCATGACTCATTCGTCTTGTTCACGCATGTGTGTTGTTCGCTTCTTGATGACGTGATTGCATAGTCACGTGATAAGGGTGACCCTGTTATCATCTTTCTAAATGTGAGATTTAGACGAATATTGGGAGCATTCTTGCAACGTGACAGTCCATGATACCATGACTCATTCGTGGGGGTAGCATTTGTAAAAGGGATCCACATTCCAAAGCTATGACGACAGGCTGAAAACCATACCTTTTAAAAACAAAGTCCCTTGTTTGGCCTAGAGAAACTGAGGCAATGCATGAATTTTTTACAATTTCACATTCGCCATCTCTGTGAAAACCAATACAGGGATTTCCATTTTTATACTTATTAATGAAAACAAAATTGAATATTTCTCCACATACATTCTCAACAGCATCCTTGATTTCACGAAGTACTGGTATCCAAGGTTTAGCCAGCACACTCAATCCACTGAGTGAGTAATGGAGATGATTATCACCGTAGACCACATGTTGTTTAGGAATTTTATATGTTTTTCCATAAATCTTAATTTTGCTGAGATCATCACCGATATATTCTACTTCATTTTCGA
Source organism: Macrothele yani (assembly GCA_039090855.1). Lineage (NCBI taxonomy): Eukaryota > Metazoa > Arthropoda > Arachnida > Araneae > Macrothelidae > Macrothele > Macrothele yani. The sequence goes on along the minus strand of CM077033.1, from coordinate 78,185,754 downwards.
GGTGGTTAAGATAATCTGTAGCTTCAGAATAAAAAAAATAATTTCTCATAGAAAAAAGGGAGGTCATCCTTATGATACATCTTAGAAGAATACATTTCTTCAGACGAAAGAAAATGTGGCAGTAATTGAAAAAAGCAGTATCTTCACACCGAGCAACGAAGCGAGAATGAAACAGACAGACTTGAGATAAGACATACGATTAACGAGTGCGTGAGTTATCGGCGATGCAAGCACGAGCACGTTACGGACATGTGTAAATGATCAAGAATTTAGCATGTTCGTTTAAAACCAATGTCAAATAATCAGGCCAAAAGTACAATTTCCGAAGGCGTGAAAATGAAATTGACTACATGTGAGAAAACAAAATGGTGGTGATCGTGAAACGTTGACCCCACCCCTCCCCCCCAAAAAAGAAAATGGCGACGACATCTAGTAGGATGGCAACATCCAACATGGCGACTCACCCACACACGTGGCGTACAAATCACATCTCAAAGAAGTAGATATTAAACTTCCATCTTCTTATATTGCCACCATTCACAAAAATTTGTAAAATCAGTGTTACTATCTCCATTGTTCCACCCTCAGATTTCATTTTTCCTATGCGAACGGAAACGAACGTGAACCATTGTCATAGAAGACGACTCGTCCGCATTTTCCCCCTCGACTCACACAAGACTAATGTCGTCGCCTAACCCTGGCAGTAGTTCACCAAATTTAAAGTACATGACCTATTAATAAAGAACATACTGCTGGGGTTAGGCGAGGTGGAACAGATATCAAGTCGTTAAGAAACGTATGTTGGGTTAAATCTAAAAAAAAAGATACTGTTAGGAACGAATTTTATGTATATCTGCTATAGATCTGTATATTTCTTGCGCAAACATGAAACATCTATATTAAAAACCAGATTAAGTCATACATTAAAAACAAGTAAGAAAAGTTCTTTGCGTAGGAAAAAGAAATAATAATGAAAAAACGTTTGCTTGTTTAAATCAGAAAAAATAAAGCCTCGATAAAAGTAGTTGTTAGATTGAAAAGTAAGAAAATAAAATAATGATGGTACATCGAGAAGTTTAACGAGTATGCAAGCATTTAGAAAAAAAGTAGATTAAGATAAAGGATTAGAAGGTACATTTCACTGATTAATCATAAAAGAAAATACGGAAAGATAAAAAAAATATTTTAACTATGTATAAAACATTGCGGCTTTGTATGGCGGAAAAAGGTACAACGTTAAAAAATGTAACAGAAAATGTCATGAACACGTAAGTACGTTAATAAACAATCGTGTTTTAAGATTATGTCTGCAGCACAAAACTTTGGAAAACGTCTTTATGTTGGAACGTCCGTTGAAAATGCGTGAAGTATCCTCAAAGAAAATAAAAAAATCGTTACGTTGAAAAATTATGAATATAAAATGGGAAATTATGAGGAAAAAATAAGGAATAAATTCGTTGCAAGATGATCAAGTTATTGAAAAAATCAGTCTTGGAACTTAATGTGACTACAGAATCTCAAATGATGTCAACCGCCGACCCCGCGGAGGAAATGGCGTTGGCTGATGTCATGTCCGCTATCACGACATGCGTCACTCGGCATAGTCACTCATCCCAAAACACGTGTCATACAAAATTTTCTGAGTCAAAGAGAAAATGATGACTCATCCCAAAACACATGGCTCACAAAAGATAGCGGAACATGAATCAACAGGAACGAAATTCTTTTCAAACAAAGCCTTTCCTCGTCTAAATTAAAATTGTAGGGAAGAAAAATATAAGAATTAAAAAAATAATGCAACGTCTATAAAAATTATAACACCTCACGGAGTTCTAAAAATATAAATTTAATGAAACAAATTTGAGGAAATGCTTCGATTGAAAAAACTTCCTTCAAAAAATTTGACAAAGTCCAGTAAATCTCCCGAGAAAATAAAAAAAATAAATAAAGCCGACCCCGCTGAGGAGAAAACGACGTTGGCTGATGTCATGTCTGCTATCACGAATGCGTCACTCATCATAAGGACTCATCCCAAAACACGTGTCATACAAAATTTTCTGAGTCAAAGAGAAAATTGTGACTCATCCCAAAACACATGGCTCAGAAAATGACAACGTGGTGAAACTAAAATGGCGGAACATGAATCAACGGGAACGAAATCTTTTCAAACAAAGCATTTCCTCGCCTAAATTAAAATTGGAGGGAGGACAAATATAAGAATAAAAAAAATAATGCAACGTCTATAAAAATTATAACACCTCAGGGAATTCCTGAAAATATAAATTTAATAAAAAAAAACATATTGGAAAGACTTCCTTCGAAAATTTGACAAAGTCTAATAAATCTCCCGAGAAAATAAAAAAAATACTGCAACGTCTATAAAAATTACAATACCTCAGGGAATTCCTGAAAATATAAATTTAATAAAATAAATTTGAGAGAAAAAATAGGACAAAAAAAAATACGAGTAAAAAAAATTGGAAACGACAAAAAACTTCCTTCAAAAAATTTGACAAAGTCCAGTAAATCTCCCGAGAAAATTAAAAAAATAAATATTGGAAAGACTTCTTAAAAATTTGTCAACGTCCAATAAATCTCCCTAGAAAAGTTCGAAAAAGCACCGCTAGGGGAGCAACGTACACCCCCCTTTCCCCCACGCGGTCGTTGCCATCCCTCTAAAATCCATCGAAAGTTCCAAGAAGCACCGCTAGGGGCAGCATCGACCCAACACACTAGCGTCATCTGCCACGCACCCACATCCTTCGGTCACATGCCACGCCCCCATCCTTCTCCTGCAAGCCACGCCCCCATCCTTCTCCTAGAAGGATGCATCCTTGCCCCAGAATCGGTCATTTTATACTACTCATGGAGCATTACAAGCATATTATTTATGGAAGAGTTTGGTTAAAGCAAATATAAGAGGAATTTAAAGTTGTATAATTAACGGTTGTCTTCCAGATTAAAACTTCCAACGGATGAAATTAGTACTTAAAGTCTTTCGAATTGATATCAAACTTACATCATTCACTAACAAACGGATCATGCGAAATGCTACGGATTTCAAATAAATATGATCCGTAAATTTTAAAGAATTGCATTGAAAGACTTGCGAGTATGTTTTTAAAATACAATAAAATGTCAAGTTTTCACTTGATGGAAAAAAAGTGTGTCCCCGTTTATCTGAAGGAATCTGCTGTTTCTCAAAACTAATCTTTCAATGAAATTGAGATTTTCTTGTTATGCGTATTGTACATACATTTTCAGAATAACCAAACGTTGAAGATAATCTATGCTAAAATTTTAATAACCAATCAGTTTACTAATAACTTTTGTCTTATTACTAAATAATAATTTGTTATGCGGAGGATTACAACCGTTAAATACGCTAAAAATATATCAGTGATTTTCATTCGGAAACTCTTAATTCAAGTTCCACAAGAGTCTATACCTCAAATCTTTCAGTATTTTGCTGAGAAAAAAATATTAGATTTCTAATAGTTCCTTCTATATTTTGTGATGGCAGCAAGACAGAAATTTGGTAATTTGACCAAATATTCATCTTTCTGCTTTACCGACTGACATAATATGTAACCATTTTCAATGCGTGTCTGTATGCTTAGGCTTAACAATGATACATTTATTTATTTTATGCTGTGAAGATTGATGAAAGAATACAGCCAAGTTTTCATGCAGGATTTTCATACTTTAATTAAAAAATAAAACTTCCTCAGAAATACATAGGGAATTCACTAGATTATATAAAGCAATCGGATTTCTGTAATAAATCGTTTCTCGTTTAATGGTCTACATATGAAATTTCTTCAGAAAAGTTGAAAGTTACGTTTCCAGATTCAAGAGGAGGTAATTTTCAAATTTTCTAAGGAGTCGTTACATGGAGACCGATAAACTAGAGGTAAATCTGTACTTCGTTCTGATTGCTATAAATAATATAGTAAATTTACAAAAAGAATACTCTATCTTAATATGAAACTAACTGTGAATTGTTATTGTTATTGGCTTTTTGAAATAACACATTCATTAAGTCAGCTTCTTAATCGTTTTTACTTTCGGGTGTTCTGCCGGCACTAATTTGTTCTAATAAAAAATGTAAAATATTACATTTTGATTAAAGCGGCTAGTTTCTTGATTACGTGAAGTTGCAGTAAAGCGAATTTGCATTCGCCGCTCTATCCCATCAGCGGTCAAAATTAGTAGCGACGTAACTATTCCTTAGCATGTTTCTTTTACCAATAACTCTGCTTTTCATCACAGCATTATTTTTAATTAGGTTAATATATTGAATTAAGCCCTGTTAAAATGATCAAATTTCATTTCATCATACGAAGAACAAACGCACTTTAACAGGCTCGTCAGATTTGCTACCGAGAAAAATACTTTTATTAAAATTACTCGTATGGGCTTTCATCACCGAATTTATAATAAATGAATTGCTTTTCCTCCATTTTGTAGGCATCATCATATAAATGGAAGACACTTTTGGCTTCTCTCGAAAATTATTTTCAATACTCGTGCAACATCTCACACTCAACTTCCTGTGTTCGAAAGTCGATTTCAAAAATATATAAAAGTTTATAAATATATACAAAATTCATATCATATGCATAAGATATCATGAGCATGAAATGCATTCGCAACTTACTGAACACGGAAAAATGCATATTAACCTGTGTGTGCTTATGAACCTACGTTAAAACAGATATCCGGAGGAATATCGGTGAGCTTCAGTTGGAACACTGCTTGGTGCCAATACGACCCTAATTTTATTTTCAGTGCTGCCTCTTGATTTTTAACTTCCTAGAAACTATCTCAAGCAAATTAATATTTATTAAAAATTTTATATATTATACTGTCATTGAAATGTGTGAACATTTGTCGAAATGAAACCAATTTTGCCATATCACGTGCTCCTATTTCAAATACTCAGTCGTAAGAGGGAGATTACTCCAAGTGATGATATAGTGGTACAGATAAACATTTTTTTTAAACGAAAAAGTTCATTTGAAAAGTTAATAGTTAGTGGAATTGTTTTGTCTGCCACCTGCGCATGAATTTAAAAATGTGATTTAAAAACTTCAAAGAACTAGAGAGGTTTGAGAAATTAATTTTACTTCCTATAGTGCATGTATTTTTATTTTATTTTTCGACCACGAATCTTCTGAACATGAACTATATTCGGAATTTCAGAATTCCTCTGAAATATATCTTAATGCAAGGCAGACTGGTTTGGTCTTGTATTTTGTAACTGCGGTCCCTGTAGTTGCGCAGTGCTTTGCACAACACAGCACTTGACGCTAAAACAGAGAGTTTATGGAATCCCAGAACTTCGCTTTCTATTTTTCAGGATATGTCACAATTACCATATTTATCAAATAAAACAGTAATTTGCGAAATACCAAAACATATCGCACAATTTGAAATGATGAAAATTCATAATATCGTTGACTGTGAAAATGGCCATAATCATACCAACCTCTTGATTTACTTGCACACGTTAACGGTTTACATTCTAGTGAACTACGGAACTTTAAGGGTAAAGGTGGCAATTGCCTGTCTTGACAGGACACTTTAGAAGTCTGCAGTTAGGATTACCTATTCATTAATTTTCGGAGATATAACTGTAAGATGTTATTATAAATACACCACATTCTGAACACTCAAAAACGTATATAGCGTTATAAATCCGTTTCTTTTTGTGGCGTAGTGAGTTCAAAGTTTTGCCAAGCTTACGCACTCCACTGGGAGGCTTTTTCAAGGCAATGGTAGACATAAAAATGCAGATAATGGGAATACGTAAGGAACAAAATGATTTTAGAAAATAAATTGATTTACATCACGAGCGTATTATACGAATTTTTATCACGAAATTATACAGTGAGTCACGATGTGATTCCCTCTTTTAATAACACATGCCAAGATCTCGGTAGTTAAGTAGAAATTATATCATTGCACGCTAGTTTGCTGGATAGGATTTCGACGGTTTCCCTGATGGCAGTCTCTTAAAGGTCGTGAATGGGACAATTCTTCTAATACTATTCCACAGAGGTGTAGCCGATGAATGCATGACTTCTTTGGCACGGGCTGTATTCTGCATGACCTGAGTGACACTTCACTTGTCGTCTTTACATCTAGTGTCCAAGGAACGCTTTGTCATTCCGATATATAACTTTTCCGTGTTGTCAGGATATACCAACGGTAAAGCGTACACACCTGCCTTTTCTTTCTCACACTGTCTCTCCTTGCAACTTTATAACACATGTGACAACGGGATCCGGGACTTCAGTGCTATCAATAAGTTTTATTTACGTAATAAATTGTTTAACCAATATGTAAAGCCTGGAATATATGTGATGGATCCTGCGAATTTCATCGTCTTACTAAGTGATTTCGTTATTGCTGACATTATACGATTTCTTACAGTTCTGTGTATTCTATTCTACATCTTTCTTATATCCAGCCTTTAGACTGTTGCTATAAATATTATCAATTTCCTTATTATATAAGGAGTCGGGTTTGCATACGTTATATGCTCTATTGAACCATGCTATAAAAGCAGAAAGTTTGTACTCTTTTGGGCATTACGAATCTGGAGGAACAAGGTTCGGTACTGCGGTCGGTTTATAATAAACGTCAAAATCGAATTTAGATGTTTTGTTTCTTCTGAGCGCGACGTCAAGGTAATTCAACGCCCCATATACTTCAAGCTCCAAGGTGAAATTTATCGTATTGTGTAGTTTGTTTATCTTGTGATTGAAATGATTTAATTCATATGATCCGTGTTCTCATATGAAGAATATGTCGTCAGCATAGCGGATCCACACTCGAGGTTTCTTGATGCAACTTAGAAAGATGAGATTTTCTAGCGGTCTAAGTACTGCTTCCGCAAGGACAGAAGATAGAGGTCAAACCTTCGATGCTCCTTTTGTTTGTTTGTAGATGCCTCCATCCAACTTGAAATAGTTTTGGTTAGCAACCAAACTTAAGGCTGCAATAATTTTCTTTGCTTGAGTTGTTGTGAATTAGCGGGAAGTGTCGGTTATTTCCTCTAGGTTTGCAACAGCCTCTGGTATAGGTATAGATGGATATAAAGACATTATGTCAAAACTTCCAATTATATCACTATCAAGTATATTCAAGCTTCTTGCGCGCTCCACAAATGCTTTTGTTTACTTGATTACATAATCGGAGTTTTTTAACCGTTGAAAGAATTTGGCTAGTGATTTTTCTATCGTTTACGTTGGAGACTTGTTCTTTGCTACAATAGGTCTAAGCGAAGATCAAGGTTTATGATTCTTTAGTCGTCCAAAGAGTATTGGGATTGTAGAGCAGACCTGTCCATAATGACAAGAGTATTGGGATATAAACAGACCTGTCCATAATGACAATCTGATTCGACTTGTCTGTTTGGGTAATCGATATTCTAGGGTCATTCTCTAAAAATTTTCCCAATCTGAGTTCTTTTCTTAACGTTCTTTTCCGAAATATTCTTCCTTTTGAAATTCACTACTACACTAGCTCTTAATTTTGATATCGCTAAACATCTGGTCATATCACGATCTTCTGCTGGAACTTGGGAAACTATATTTTCTACTTCCGATATTAATTATTTCAATCTGGGTTTCGATGGAGGGCAAAATTTTCGTCCGCGCTTTAAAACTTTCACTTGTTCTTCCGTCATTCTTACTGCTGATTCATTTATGAAGGGGGATTTATAGTTATTAGTTCGGATCTGAGTTCATCGAAGAATCTGTAGTTTTTTATCATGTTTCTTACTCAGAATATCTTCTTCCCTTGAAATTAGGATGCTGACGTTTTGGAGAAGTATATCAAATAAAATGGGTAGAGCTATCATCTCTAACGACTGGTAATATCTGAAAGTTCTAGAATGCAATTTCATTGCCAGAATTCGTTTTTCCGTCACTACGTGCGACAGTGTCCTTTCGAGCAGTTCGTTCTTACGTCGTCAATCAGTGCTGACTTAAATTGTAGAAACCTCGGTATGACGTTGCTCTCTTCGCTGGACATCAAGAACTCCAGGTTTGCGGTTTCTTTTGCTAATACTAATCGGGACTTTCGGAAGAGTTTAAACATCGAAGACTCCATGCCCGGATATAGCATTGGTAATGTAATTATAAATACACCACACTGTGAACACTCAAAAAACGCATATAGCGTATAAAATTCGTTTATTTTTGCGGCGTAGTAAGTTCAACTGGGAGGTCTTTTCAAGGCAATGGTAGACATAAAAATGCAGAGAATTGGAGCATGTAAGGAACAAAGATGATTTTTGAAAATAACGTGATTGACATCCCAAGCGTATTACACGAATTTTTTATCACGAAATTATATGGTGTGTCGCGATGTGCTTCCCTTTTTTAATAACGCATGTCAAGCTATCGGTAACTCAGTAGAAACTATATCATTGCACGCTAGTTTGCTGGATAGGATTTTGAGTGTTTCCCTGATGGCAGTCTCTCTAAAGACTGCCATCAGGGAAACAGTTTTTAATGATCCTAGAATATCGACTACCCTAAAGGACAAGTCGAATCAGATTGCCATTATAAACAGGTCTGATTATATTAGTAAACGTAAAGAATATGAGGTCAATCGGATTCAATTTTCCAGTCGAGGAATCCTCTATAAAACATAATACGGAAAGTTCAAGCTCTAGCAAGGGACAAAAATCTAGCGGAGAAAATTAGGATGTCAGCGAATAATCCTCCGGCCTCTACAATCCCACAACTCTTTGGAAGACTAAAGAATCATAAACCTTGATCTTCCCTTAGACCTATTGTAGCAAAGAACAAATCTCCAACGTACACATAAGAAAAATCACTAGCAAAATTCTTCTCTCAACGGTTAAAAAACGCCGATTATGTAATAAAGTCAACAAAAGAATTTATGAAGCGCGCAAGAAGCTTGAATATACTTGATAGTGATATAATGGGAAGTTTTGACATAGTGTCTTTATATCCATCTATACCTATACCAGAGGCTATTGCAAACCTAGAGGAATTAATCGACACTTCCCGCGAATTCACAACAACTCAAGCAAAGAAAATTATCGCAGCCTTAAGTTTGGTTACTAACCATAAATATTTCAAGTTGGATGGAGGCATAACTAAACAAACAAAACTATCCCCGATGGGTTCACCTCTATCTTCTGTCCTTGCGGAAGCAGCTGTTAGATCGCTAGAAGATCTCATCTTCCTAAATTGTATCAAGAAACCCCGAGTGTGGATCCGCTACGCTGACGACATATTCTTCATATGGGAACACGGAGCAGATGAATTAAATCATTTCATTCATAAGATAAACAAACTACACAATACGATAAAATTCACCACGGAGCTTGAAGTATGTGGGGCGTTGAATTACCTTGACGTTGCGCTCAGAAGAAACAAAACATCCAACTTCGATTTTAACGTTTATTATAAACCGACCGCAGTACCGCACCTTGTTCCTCCTGATTCGCACTGCAAAAAAAAAGAGTACAAACTTTCTGCTTTTAGAGCATGGTTCTACAGAGCATATAACGTATGCCAACCCGACTCCTTAAATAATAAGGAAATTGATAATACTTATAGCTAAGTTCTAAAGGCGGGATAAAAGAAAGATGACATAGACAGAAAACACAGAATTGTAAGTAATCGTATAATGTCACCAATAACGAAATCCCTAGTAAGACGATGAGATTTGCAGGATCCATCACATATATTCCAGGCTTTACATATTGGTTAAATAATTTATTACATAAGTAAAACTTATTGATAGCACTAAAGTCCCCGACCCCGTTGTCACATATGCTAACAAGTTGCAAGGAGAGACAGCGTGAGAAAGAAAAGGCAGGTGTGTACGCTATAGTGTTGGTATATCCTGACAACATGGAAAAGTTATATATCGGAACGACAAAGCGTTCCATGGACGCTAGATGTAAAGAGCCCGTGCGAAGTGTTAACCAGGACATGCGGAATACAGCCCTCGGCAGAGAAGTCATGCATTCGTCGGCTACCCCTCTTTGGAACAGTATTAGAAGAATTGCCCTATTTACGACTTTTAAAGAGACTGCCATCTGGGAAACAGTCGAAATCCTATCCAGCAAACTAGCGTGCAATGATATAATTTCTACTGAACTACCGAGATCTTGGCATGTGTTATTAAAAGAGGGAAGTACATCGCGACACACCGTATAATGGCGTGATAAAAATTCGTGTAATACGCTCCGGATGCCAATCACGTTATTTTCTAAAATCATCTTTGTTCCATACGTGTTCCAATTCTCGGCATTTTTATATATACCATTGCCTTGAAAAAGCCTCCCAGTGGAGTCCGTAAGCTTGGCGAATCTTTGAACTTACTACGCCGCAAAAATAAACGCATTTAATACGCTATATGCGTTTTTTGACTGTATAACTGTAAGAGTCGCATCAAAGAGACTATTTCAGTACGCCTTTCGTAAAAAGAAGAAAAACATATGTTGAGGAACTTTCTTCTTCCGTCTATCCTTCCCTTCGTCGGGATGTGGACAAAATATCTCTGCAGCTCTTTGTCCCATTTGAGTATTATTTTCTCTTTTTTTTGTATGTTTGGAAAGCTTAGATTTGAGAAAAATCATCCTTCCTTTCCGGTTTTTTACAATGAAAAACTTCACTGCCAGATGGCGTAAAAACAGCTGCTATCGAATTTAAAATACGCTTTATTCCACATCGTTACTTCTAAATATGCGATAGAAAAGAATCTTTGTTCCATTCGATTTTTTTTATAACGAAAACTAATCTAGATATTTTATTTTTCAAGTAATTCACAGTTTTTCCACTAGGATGGGCGCAAAGTTAAACTGTGATTTCGCTGATATCAAAGATTATAGAAATCCGTTTTAAAAAATTTAATTGCTTCGGACAAAGATTTTGGTGTGAAATATTCTGCATATGATTTACTGATTTTTAGTAAAAAAACGTCACTAGATGACGAAAGTCTATATTTCTGAATCTGAGGTATTTTCAACAAAACATAAGCTTCTGAAAGTTTATTTTGTAGTCAGACATCACGTAAAACGAACATTTTTTTTGTGTATACCTTTTGATTAATATATTGCATAAATTGTCCTCCAGAGAGCATGATGTAAATTTTGTTTATGTAGTTATCTCTGCTTTTGGGTGTCTGATCTTAAAAATTATATCTTTTTCGCATAGCACTTCTGCCGGAAAAATTTTGCACATAATTTCAAATTTTCATTAAAGCGTTCGGTAAATACCAGTGGTTATACCTCGCCTAAATAATTCTTCACATATTCCCGTTTGTTTATACTATGTGTGAATGGCATGGAAAGCAAACAGCGAAATAATCAGTTCCCTAATATGCAATGTTTACGTAGCTATGACCCATTCCTTTAATAAAGCGGTCGTTCATAACCTGCCCAGGAGTTCATTAATATCGAAGCAGGCAAATGATATCCATTCTGCAAAGCATTGTGAAAACGTGTCACTTGTCGAACTTTTATAATTAACTGTAAGCAGATCAAACAGGTTAAAAGGCAATTATGCGAGGCGAAGATTTAATAGAAAAACGTTTTTAAGGCAGTTTCAGAAAACATTTTAAATTATGCTCCTCAACACATTGGAGAGTATATCTGAAAACCACAGGGGACACAACGAAATCTTTGATGCGTTCAAAAAAGCGGAAATTGGGTAAAATATTTGCTATAAGACAAAGTAAAACAAACCACCGACATGTTTCACCAGTGCTAAATCTGAGTAAAACTAAATATCGTAGAAGGAGAATATCTTCAAGAAAAAATACATCCTGCAAATCTGAGGATGAAAGGATAACTGCAAAAAACCTATTCGTAAAATTTTTAGCAATAAAAGATATGCCAAACTGATATCCATTTGCATGTCCCGTTCGGAAGCCTGTAGGACATCCTAAAATTAACATCAGTTCCACTTTCATTTCGTCAGAAGAGGAAAGTGTAGCTATGATATTATTATTCCACGTACACATCCTTCGTCACGCGGAAAGCCCCCAAACATCCTAAAATATCCGATTATGAATGCATGTAAAAATTAATTCTTTCTCTATGATTTTGAACTCCAGTAGCTGTTAACGACTTGAAAATTCAACGGGAAACGTTTTATTTCGTCCTGCATGAGTTTTGAAAAAAACCTGATTTTTTCAAAACCTACTATCGATTCTAAAACCGCATATTTCGTAATTAAATATGTAATGCTGAATATGAAATGGGTCGGTTGAATAAAAAAATCAGTTGTACCCCTAAAATCTCGTATATTCATTGACGCTTTATCATTTATTTCAAGTGTTTAAAACGTAAAGCTTTTTATATTGTGAGATATTTGTTGTTATGCTAAGCTCCAAATATCCTGCTGAAGAAATGTTGAAATAAGGATAAGTGTTATGCACTAGTTGCAGCGGATAGCTCACTTTAAGTTAAGCCTTTTAGAGCCAGACGAAAAATATACGGAAAGCAGAATCACTGATGTAAACTCTCTATTACTGGTCCAATAACTTTAGACTTCAAACAAATTTAGACAAAATCACATAACCTTGTCTATTTACGAAATCAAAAACATATAACAGCGAGTTACACCTGCAAACCACACACATGCACACACACACAGCTGCTGTTCAGTCATACTATACATATAAAAAATTGTACATACAGTATTAATAAGCCTAACTGTGTCGAAATTTTGGAATCATTGGGAGAGTTATGACTTATTTGTCTCCGAAATTTATGATTTTACTTTTTTCACTTTAATTTATCCCTACTTCTCATATTGTATTTCGGTCTGGGGCTCGACAACCAATTAAAACTTAATTAAACTTCGGAGATTACAAAACAGATTTTTGAGACTGGTGCAATTAAGGCTATCAGGTTCCTCCTTTTCAAAACCTTACTTTCTCCCCAGATTGCAGCCTAATAATGTTCAGTCATTAAATAGTGATCAGTTATTCCGTTTTAACTTGGTAAAACTCATTTTTAAAAGGATAAATAATGACTTATTCTCTTCTTTAATTTCTTTAACTGTCCCTAACCATTCTTACTCAACTAGACAGAAAACCTCACTGATCCCTTGTTTCCCTTCACATAACGTTCTAGAGTTTTAATTACTTATGCTGGCCCGCAGATTTGGAATTCACTCCAACTAATTTTTTTCTATTAATAATTATAATTTGTTTAAAAGAAAATTTAAACAACACTTACTGTCCTGAAATCAGTTTTTTTAATGGGAGGTTTAACGACCACCGTGAGCAACTCAATAGATATAAGCAATCGCCCGTCCCTAATTTAGGGTCACTGGTTCCAGGGAAGAGAGAGAGAGCCAGTGCCGTAAGACAAACACAACATCCATGCCTCACCGGGTTCGAACATGGGCCCCTTTCTGACGAATGATCCAAGGCCATCGCTTAAACCACTGCGTCACCGGGACGTCAAAATTAGTTTCGTGATGCCCTCATTATTATCATTTTCAGCTCCTAAACGGGTTGTACAGTGTGTCTGGCTTGCTTTGTTCTTGGATATTTTTTCATGTGTTCAGTCGTCAGGATGCGAGGCCTTGTTAGGCCTCGTAGAGTCCTTTTCTCTCTTATTTCTTGGTTGTTGCTGTGGTAATTAATTTTACTTTTGATTGGCTATTGCATATGGTAACAACCGAAATACGAAAGAAATGAAATGAAATGAAATATATCTCTCGACTTGTTCTTATCACAAGCACACGTCACTCTCACAGATTTCAAGTGTTACCAACGGTATTCATGTGAAGAGAAGATATCACGTTAAGGTTAAAAGGTGCTGAGGGGAACGAACTAAAATTTACATACAAAAAGGAACTAAACCTGAAAGTAAAATTAGAGTATACGTCACACGTTTTAAATCCTGCAATTGTAATAAATATGAATTACAAGTGTTTTAAATTCTGCGACTTTACCAATCTCTGAACAAATCGAAATCCTATTTCATTCAATTGATTTGTTTCTTAAGTCACATTAACTGAACCATTGACCATAACTTACATCATGGATTCTGTCTTGCGACATTAATCTGAAAAAAGTGTATTATTTAAATATATCCTTTATTGAGTAAAATATGAGGTGCGTATTTTCTAGTTTTCTTGAGAATTCCAATAATTTCCTGAATATTTGCGAACAATGGGTGTTGTTCGAAGTTGGTAAGATATAAGAAAAACATGACGTTAGAGAAGACTAATTAAAAAATGTTTATGTTTAATGAAATGTAAAGCAACACCTAATGTACAAGAGGTTGCTTTTACATTTTCATTCAAATTAGGTGATATAGTAAAACATACGCTGTCGAGAAGTAGTTTAAATATTTTTAGAACAAAAGCTCATCATCAGTTAGACTATTAGTTTTCTAAACCTTGTTCCTCAGTAGTGGTATTTCAGAATCAGCTTGCTGGTCTAGTCAAGTTTATTTGCTCTTACAAAAAGGCTTTGACAACTGAAATCTCAGTTAATTGAACAACATTTCTAATATTTTGAGAGATTGTTCATAAAAACTTGAATACAGTAGGAATAGTAATAACAGACAAGGTATTTTTTCTTAATTTTTTAAATAACAGATAGAACAGTATAGTGATCCACTTTTCAATGTGACATAGCAGTTACCAATGAAGCATGGACATTTTCAAAGAGCATTAAGAGGGAGTGCTTACAAGTGAGAAACACCACACTTCCTATTTTCAGTATTTCCAAACTTGGGTACTGCGAACCCACATCCGTAGGCTGTAACAATTTTGCTGATCACGTATTGTCAGTCGGCGCCTGATTTCAGATGAAATATTCACGACCTGAAGTCGACCGATAGCAATTCATAAAATTATATCATCAACATACTATTAGAAAATACACTATATCAGAAATAAACCATTCTTTAAAACATACAATTAATCTGAGATCCATACTTATTTCTCTGGAAACAAATATTCAAATATGTGAGTTACACTCACATATTTGAATATTTGTTTCCATATAAATAAGTATGGATTTCAGATTAATTGTATGTTTGAAAGAATGTTTTTTTTGAAGGCCATACGTATCAGATTACGTTGTAGGCGGTCTACAACTGAAGACTGCAAATTAGCCAAGTATTAGATTTGAGCATATTTACTTACAAAAAATATGATAATCGTCAATTTTGATTGAAACAATAATATTTGCCAGACATCATATTTTCTATTTCAGCTTTCCGTGCTTCAAGCCACACGCTCGTAATTCATCGCCCTTTAATGTCCCATATTTAGCAGTGCATTTTGCACTGAAAAGATGAAAAGAATCAGTCCTTCGATCAAAACATTGTGGAAAGTTTTACATATTTATAAATTCTTATATAAAGAAATTACTGACAGCAACCTGTGCAATATGTTTTCCCTTATTTAAATACATATAAAGATTTTTTTTTCAAAGTGATACGAAACTTTGTAACACATGTTAAGATAGTTATTCACGTGTTATAAATACTGGAAGATTAACCTCAACCTGTAGAATTAAATACGAAATTAATTTATTCACGGCAGACCTGCTGCCTATTAATAAGACTATTTAAACAATGTTCATATATATCGAACAAGACATTTGATCTAACGATTATGTGGTAAAGAGTACAAAGTAGAATACGCTGTTATTGTGTACATAGTTTAGAGAAAATCCAGAACTTGAGGAAATTAAAAATTTATATATATCAACATATGCAGTAAGTTGAAAATCAACCAAACACTAAATGTGATCAATGCACAATATGGATTAATGTACAATATATACATTGATAGACAACATATTAATATAAAGATTAATGCTTCAACTTGTAAGACGGCACGTGAAAATCAAATGCGGTATTCTTCGCACTGAACATACCATCGAGAATCAGACAGAGTTTGATTGATGATTGGAACAGGCCAAACGGATGATCTGAATAGAATTATATAGAGATTAATGCGTAATATACCTATCTAAGCGAGTTCAACGGCACACGTTGCCTCGTCTCATATATGGTTGATCACTTTGACATGTAAGACGGCACGTGAAAATTAAGTGCGGTATTCTTCGGACTGAACATCCCATCGAGAATCAGACAGAGCTTGATTGATGACTGGAATACGAAAACGAATGATCTGACGTATTTCAAAGGTGAAAGGAGGTTGGCGACAGACTTGGCATTGGTAGAATCTTCCAAACGGCCGCTGTACTTAAGTCACTCGCACATCTGTATTATGACTTTGCTGTGAATGGACCGGTAAGAAAAGGACTTAAGGCAATCGCATAACTTGAAGTCGAAAACAAGTAATAGGTCGCAGATGTCAACGGAGAATATCTGGAACAGTACAAGCTAAAATACAGGACGCAACACACCAAATCAATGGATAATTAAACACTGATGTACCGAGGATCATCTTCGAAATTACCACGAATAGGATCATCCCCAGAACGGCCTATCGAGAACCATAAATGCTAAATGGCTGGGAGTAACACACTAAATCAATGGAGAATTGAACAGCCGTGTGCCAGGGATTTTTTAGAAATCACATTGTATGGGGCTTTGCCGAGAACAGGCTTTAAAAAACTATACTTGCTAAAAGACAGGGCGCGGTTCTCCAAATGAAAGTAGAACTGAATCGAGATGGGCCAAAAAGTTATCTTCGAAAGCACCACCTATGGAACCATGCCGCGAAAGGGTTTCAACAGGAGACCACCATGCGCCCAATGTCTTTTCATTGATACACCAGCAATTCCAATGCACCAGCAATACACCAGCAATATCCGTCCATAGTATCATCGACTCCTAGAAACGTTTTGCGTGCCACACCACTAACGGTTCAAATTAAACTGTTCTGCCAGGAAATCCCACGATGGCGAAAATTTATTAATGCATAAACCAGCACTTTTGGAATCAATTACAATGCTGGCCACCAAAAATGCAAAACCCAAAAGACTTGAAGGTAGCGCTTATCTCCTGTGACAGGTTTGTGGTTTTCACTTCTGAGAGTCAATGGGCAAAGCAATTCTGCTCTGAGAAAAGTGATAAACCCAGCCGTAATTTGACTTTTTCGGTGTAGGGAATAAACGAAAGCTCGAGCCACATCGTTCCTGAGAAACGTCGGATTTGTGCAAAATTTTGTTTCCGTAGATCGGCCTCTTAATGGGTTAAAGAAACCGACGAAATATCTTCCAAAATTAATTTTTGCTTTCTTGTAATATTACTTCTGTAATCATTCGTTCTTTTTCAACTACACTGCTGGCCACCCAAATTGCAACCCCAAGAAGGAAACGAGATAGCAAAGCCAGATTTACTGGACACATAACAACAGATACAAAGCTCAAACGATTGAGCTTACAGGCCCGTACGCCTTGCGGGACACGCAGACATCAATAGTTCGTGTGGTGCGCATGGCTGGCAATAACGGCCGCTACACGCCGCGGCATCGAACGAAAGAAACTTCGGATGTGGTCTTGGGGTATGTCGGTCCAGGCTGCTTCCACACGTTGCCACAGTTTAGCAGGCTTAGCCGCGGGTTGTGCTTGCCGGGACACTCAGTTGCCGATCAGCGACCAGGCGTGTTCGATGGGCGACATATCGGGAAAACAGGCGGGCCACGGTAGCAGTGACACCTAGTGGGCCGAAAAGAATTGTTGCACGTTGCGTGCCACGTGCGGTCGCGCATTGTCCTGTTGAAACGTGGCCGCTGGCAAGTCCTGCAGGTAAGTGAGGACTACAGGTTCCAAAACGTCGGAGATGTAGCGTTGGCTGTTGATTGGGCCGGCGATGCGTACCAGAAGAGTGAGGGTGTCATATGAAATTGCGCCCTAAACCATAACTCCAGGCGTTGGGCTGGTATGGCGATGTATAACGAAGGCCTCATACAGTTTCTCGCCGCGGTGCTGCCATACGCGGATCCGACCATCGTGGTGTTGTAGGCAGAAGCGGGATTCTTCGGAGAAGACAATGTCGTGCAATTCCGTAGTCCAGGTGCGACGTTCAACGGCCCACTGCCGCCGCACTCGCCGGTGGTGTAACGTCAATGGTAATCGGAAACAATGGGCGCCGTGCGACAAGTCCCCGCTCCTGCAAACGGCGTCGAACGGTACGTGCTGACACAGGTGTATACGCAACACACCCCAATTCCGGCCCTAACGTTTGTGATGCTGCAGTGCGAGCCGTCAATGTCCGCCGCACAACAAGCCGGTCCTCTCGTTCGGTGTTGAGCCGCGGCTGCGGCAATCGCTCACGTCAGTCCATCCGTCTCTCCTGCACCCACCGAATCCATAGTCACCTCTCTGTTGCTGGATGTCGTCCCACACAGGCGCCGATGTCTCGGTACGATAAATTTCTGTCGCGATAAGCCACTATTCGTCCTCTGTTGAACTACGAAATGTGCTGGAATGACTACCGTATGCTGCGACGAGGCATCGGGTAGCTTCCCATGCACAGGTCCGGCAGCACAACACACTTCCACTACTTACACACCGCCTTCTGTACACCCTTCTTATAGTGATTCTCGGTGGCGTGCCGGGCGCACTTGATTTGCATATGCCTTGAATGCTAATCTTTTGCATGTCTTCTTTCGCGAGCGACGCATGCTGCGAATTTCAGGCCAATCGGATGCTTCCTTCTTGATGTTGCATTTTCGGTGGCCAGCTGTGCATATTATTCCCTTAAAAGGTTCATTTCGACAATTGCAATCAATCGAATTCTAGCAAATCGTCAACAAACAGGTCGAACTGTTTTACAAAGCAAACGGCGATCATTGACTATCTTACGCATTCCAGTGAGAGTTCCATGCTGTGAAGGCAAAATATTTCATAAAATGTTTTCTTAGTGTATTTAAAAATAAAAGAATGCATCCTTCGCTTTAATGGTACTTTCTCGGCTATCTTGCACTTGATCATATCAGAAATATTCATTCCTCGAGCCGATATGCGTAAAAATATTAAAAAAATTTGGCCCTATAATTTTACCATAAATGTCCGCGTTTCATCATACTACAAAGTGCAGTATTCTTAATTATAAAACATCTACCAACATTTTTACAATGCATTTCAAAGTTATCCATCATCTAATAACAAAATAATTTTCTGGCAATATTCTTTAATGCCAGTTGGACCGTCTAATCAGGAGATTTTAAATAATTAATGTATGTGCATTAGTAATCTAGCAAATACTTCAGCTTCTTGCTTATCAGAGCATGCTAACGAAAGCCTTACACGTGTGATCTGCACTAAATAGTTACAAAGTATGTGGTAGGTATGCATGTGGAAACATTGCGACATCTGATCGTGTACTTCGTTTAAATCAGATGACTACAAGGAATTCGAAAACGAATGCACTGTAGAACGTATTCCACACGAAGCAACAACTTTCGTAAAAGTGTCAGAATTTAGATGAGAACTTTGATCGCCACGGGATAAGAATAAAACTGTATGGAAAATGATTATGTACTGGGTGGTTAGTCATTTTTGATTTCGTCTGTGAAGTAAATATGCTGCGTAAGAGAATACAGAAATGTTCAGGTTTACGAAATGATGGTATCTTGCATTTCCTACTTGTTTTCTAACAGGTAACAACCACAAGAAAACAAAATGAACCTTTTCGAAACTGTTGATGAGAGACCAATCATGGCAATTAAATATTTTTGTGACGATTCATTAAAGAACTGAATTCGCTGTGAAGAGTTTTGATCCTTCGTTGAGGGGAGTGAAAATCTTTCTCGAAACTTCGGAATACATAATTAAATTCAGAAATCCATCTGCAAAAGTTTTAATAGTGTTCCTTTACCAAGACATGTCTTATTACATCCGTACTGTAATATTAGCACAGAGCAATTAGTACTAATGAAACGAAGAAAGGATAAGTTATTTTTATTTCCTTTACATAATCACTGAACAACGCACTGTCTCCATTACGTCTATAAACAATCATTTTTCTCATCTTTGAGAGCATCATGGAATACCTTTTCATTCAGCATTTAAAATATTGCACCACCAAAATTCGGTTCCAAAAAGATACTTCACTTTTTCCTGCAAGCGTCAGCTAAAGACACAGTCGAGTCAAATTAATGTCACCCACTCCTACTTTTGAGGTCAACAGCGCGTAGCCAGTGAAAGAAGGCACGTGCTTTGAGCTGGCTTGGAGGGTATATAAGGTGTGCTGTAGGCATACTGAAAACATATCACTCGTTTCTGTCATGGATAAAATGACCGATTTATTAGATTTGCCAAAAGGGATGATTATCGGTTTTCGGGACAAGGATCACAGTATGTCTGAAGCAGCGCCTTTTGTGAACTGTTCGCGTGCTGCTGTGGTTAAAATGTATCGTGATTGGAGGAATGGCACCATTGGAAATAAGCGACGTGAAAACTGCGGAGTACTGCGTGCTATTCGTGTGAGAGGTGAACGTGGGCTTCGAAGATGCGTGAAGGCCGATCGACATGCTACAGTGGAGCAACTCATTGGCCGCGTAAACCAGGGGTGTACCGGAACTGTGTTTAAAACGACAGTTCAGCGAACCCTGCTGCGTATGGGGCTCCGATGCAGACGGGTGGCCACTGCACCTACGATAACGAAGGTGCATGGGAAGAAAAGGCTTACATTAGCACGGCTGTATAGGAATTGGACCTGCGCTGATTGGCAAAGGATTGATTTGCTTTCACAGATGAGTTACGTTTTCTGCTTCATCGAACGGATGGACGTTGGCGTATAAGGAGAGAAACATCTGAGATGAAACGGTTTTCAGTCATTGCTGGAAGAACACATGTGCAGAATAATCAAATCAATGAGAATTATTTACCCAATTGCCTGCGGTTTACTGGTCTTCTATATGGCAAAATATTTGTTGCACAAATTCCATTTCCAGTGGTTTTTTATTCATATATATTCTTTAAAAAGATGTTGAGTGTGCTTAAACAGGAAAGTTGACATCCAGGTTGTTTACTTTCAAAGGATAATCAAAACCTTCAAATATCATTGGTGACAGTTGATACTATTCGCAGCCGCTATCCCTCATTAGTGGACGGGAAGTGCAGAAGTTATATAAACACAAAAGTGCACAAAACTTTTATGATTGCTTTTTTGATTAATTTTGTTTCTCTGTATCAACAATCTTGCATTGGTAGCAATGTTAAGTACAGAAAATCATGATTACGTGATTTGTGAAAAACAAACACAAATTCCGCATTATTTTTCCGTAAATTTATGTTATAACTTCCTGCCCTTTGGCCACTTTGATCCCATCTGTGCTCTGCCCCTTCATTAAGAAGTGCAACAAGGTGCATATATAGATTTTTTTCAGAGGGCGCCAATAAAATGATTTTTTTAAATCTACCAGAACAGAATAAAGAAATGAGAATAGAAAAAAACTAAAGCATTTCTTCTAACGTAAATTAATTATTCTTTTATTAAATTAAGCATTTTTTTTCTAATGTAAGGCACATATTAACAAGAAAACAACAACATTTAAACACTTTCGGGGGGGGGGGGGAGGCGGCATAAGTACACACGCCCTTGCATTACTTAAATATATAAAATATATAATATAAATACACCCTTACATTACCATGGCTATGATGTAAACAATTCTGATGTTGGCTTTCCAGCTCAGCATATAAGATATATTTTTAGCGAATTTGTATGAATTATAAAAACGTAAAATGTTAATTCCGATGTCGAAAATATTTATTTACGTAACAAAACGACGTAAAAGGGCAAAATAAAAGTACTAAGTTTTTAACGAGTTTTAAAGTCGTAAAACCCATAGCGTCAGTCTTGTAAGGAAACCTTGAATATCAATTCCGCTATCCGAAATAATTATTTACACAACAAAACGACGTAAACTAGCAAAATAAACGCACTACGTTTATTTCCAAGTACAGCGTCCGTCTTGTAAAAGGTACGAAGTTAGCAACACACAGTACTTTTCTGAGATATCACTATTTTAATTTTATTAACAAAACTTGATTGCAGCTATGTTTTCAAGCTACAGGATATTTTTATTCTCTTATATCGTTTTAAGAACCCTGGAGCTACAATATAAATTTCGTGTTTTAGAAAGAAAAAAATTACTATGAAAATTCCTTGGGACATAAGTTATGTAAATATTTTATGTGAACAGTGAGATTTCTATCGTTTCCGGATAACACTCTAAGTAATAGTTTATGTGTATTTATTTATACACACTTTGGCACTCTATTCAATAAAGCAATACAGATTTGCAAATTGCGCAGCACAGAAGCTTTAGTGCTTGCTGAGATTTGTGCGAACAAGGTAACAGACAATTAGTCCCAACTTCCCAACAGCCAATACTTAGCACAACATCGGATCGGATTCAGTGATAACCCTGAGGCAGTATGCAGTGAATAAATCGGAATATCAGTCGTATTGAGATCGGAAGAATTGAAAAATATCGAAAAATCGATCCGAAATATTGATCTTTCAATACCGATATTTTTGATTAAATATATCGGTCTCAGAAATATCAAAATACATCGGTATCGTTACTTTTGAAAATATCGTCAATTCCTAAAGTATAATATAGTATTCAACAGTAAATTATTGCAATGTTTCAAACAAAATACTGAATTAACATCGGAAATAAAATTTATGTGTTTAAGAGTTTAGTTTACTGATTTATCCTTTTCAGTTTTATTTTATTTCACATTTTCACTATTAACATTTTAATTATAAATGCATTATTCTATTATTTTATTTAGTACTTTTGTTCCTTTTTTTATATATTACTGGTGCTGGTACTTTCCGTTTATTAAAAGCTTTGTGAGCTCCAAACGTTCTAGTTTCAAACTCCAGTATTCTTTTGAGATCACATTTAATAGCTATTTTAATCTGTTCCGTATTTTTTTTAATTTTTGTTCGTAAGATAAGGAATTTCTATTTTTCCATATATTATTTTTGTTATTGATATTAAATAAGGAATTGTTAGGTTTTTAGATTCAGAGCAATCAATAGGTCATCATCATCATCATTGTCAACCATTATCAATCCACTGCTGGACGAAGGTCTCCCCAAGTTTCCTCCACAACGGTCTGTCTTGTGCCAGTCTCCTCCATGTCACTCCCGCATACTTTCGAATTTCATCCACCCATCCTCCATGTGGTCTTCTTCTGGGTCTTTTCCTGTCCCTTGGAATCCAATCTAAAATTTCGGCTGTCCATCGATGGTCTGTTCTTCTGGCAGTATGTCCAGCCCATTGCCATTTCAGGGATTTAACTCTGATCATGATGTCTTCCACTCTTGTCATTTTTCGGATCCACGTGTTCCTCTTCTTATCTCTCCTGGTTACACCAAGCATGCACCTCTCCATGCTTCTTTGAGTTGTCTGCAGCCTTTGTATGTCTCTTTTAGCTAAGGTCCACGTCTCTGCACCATACGTAAGCACTGGAAGGATGCATTGATCAAACACTTTTCTTTTAAGACATAATGGCATATTGCTCTTGAAAATTATGCTGTTTCTTCCAAAAGCTCTCCAGGCAAGTTTTGTACGCCGATTAATTTCTTCACTAATGTGACCCTCTCTTGATATCTGCTGTCCAAGATAAACGTACGTGTCTGTTATCTCCAGCTTTTCTCCATCAATCGATAAATCTTCATTTCTTGTAAAAGCATTGAACATCACTTTTGTGTTCTGAAAGTTCATTTTTAATCCCACCTCTTTACTTTTGTCAGCAAGTTCCTGCATCATACTCTGTAGCTCCGATGGGGTAGTTGCAAAAATGACTATGTCATCAGCAAAACAAAGGTGGGTTAGATAATCTCCATTAATCTTTATCCCTTTGTTTTCCCAGTTCAGTGATTGAAAGACATTTTCCAATGTAGCATTAAAGAGCTTCGGAGATATGGTGTCACCTTGTCTCACTCCTTTTCCAATTTTTATGTGTGTTGTATTACCAAATAGCCGAATCTTTGCACTTGCATTTTCATAGATGTTATTAATAATATTAATGTATGCATCTTCAATACCGCAGGATTTCAGAGCCATTGCAACTGCTGATGGTTTCACCGAAACAAAGGCTTTTTCATAATCGATAAAAGCCATGCACAATGGAAGTTCATATTCCCTCGCTCTTTCAATTAGTTCTCTAAGTACGTGGATATGATCTATTGTGCTGTAGCCACTCCTGAATCCAGCTTGTTCTCTCGGTTGAGCCATGTCCAGTGTTACCTTCAAGCGGTGTGAAAGAACTTTAGTGAAGATTTTATAAACCACTGATAGGAGGCTGATAGGTCTGTAGTTCCTGAGATCCTCAATGTCACCTTTTTTATGTAGCAAGATCATTGTAGCGTTGTTCCAATCCTCAGGAATTTTCCCTTCATTAAGGCATCGAGTGAAAATTTGGGCGAGTACTGTTTCGATTTCTCCACTTGCTTCTTGTATGATGTCTACAGTAATTCCATCTTCTCCTGGAGCTTTTCCCTGCTTCATGTTCTTGATTGCATGTGCAACTTCTGCTGGAAGGACTGGAAGAACTCTGGTACCTTTCATGATGCCTGGAGTACATGTATCATCCCTTTCATATAATTTGGAGTAGAAATCTTTCACTCTTGTCAAAATTTCGCCTCTATTTCTTGTTACAGAACCATCTTCATGGTACAAAATGACGTGCAGTAAATTTATGTCTATAATTTAAAAATTGTTGTAACCAATTCCAGATATATTTTGCAAAATTGCAATCTACAAGTAAATGATGAAGAGTTTCTTTTGCGCCACAGTAGTTACAGTTAGGATTAGATATTAGTTTAATTCTATGAAACCATTTTCTTGCTGGGATATAATTGTGCGAAATTTTAAGAACTCTAATATGAGTGCTAAGTTTTATTTTTGATGGCAGTGTCCAAATACTGTACTATGTACCGTATTGGATTGCAGTGTATCCACACCTAAGACTGTTACAGATAATATCTCACTAGCATTCTCTTCCTGCGTCGGACTCTCTGAAGTTTTAACGATTGGAAGTCTTATACTTCACAGTCTAAAATTATATTACTAGTGGAACAGTTCTGGTATGGAAGGACTTCACAATGTCTCAGAAAAACCTTTGTAGGGACTTTTTCCCTGGAAATTTCCCATTAACACATTTTTTCTCAAAATTGAAACAAATCGAGCACTTGTTTCTTTAAATGTGGGGAAATAATTTTTTTTCGGAATATCAGAGTACAGGAACGTAAACAATACTTTTCTTGAAACAATGATTTTCTCGAATTACAGCATTGACTACATGAAA
Source organism: Macrothele yani (assembly GCA_039090855.1). Taxonomy (NCBI): domain Eukaryota; kingdom Metazoa; phylum Arthropoda; class Arachnida; order Araneae; family Macrothelidae; genus Macrothele; species Macrothele yani. The sequence goes on along the minus strand of CM077033.1, from coordinate 78,160,476 downwards.
AATCTAATTTATACTCGATATTTAATAAATAAACTGCTTACTTACTTATTTTTCAAAATCCAAACCAGAAATATCACAATCACAAAGTTTCCAAATCATGTGGCGAAGCCACACAATAAACATAGAGAAAAAACATTCAAAGTATGGCAATCAGATAAAAAATGTATGAGAAATAATCGAATCGAAACGAAATTGCAATAGGGAACATCGCCCAAACAGTGTGAGGGATCGAACCGATAAGCCTAACTAGAACGCCAAATCTGCAATCTCGCAATTCCAAACTTTCCGAATCAGAAACTCTCCCCTGGGGCTAAGGTTATTGTTCTGGTTTTGTGTGGATTGGCCACACTATAACCGAAGATACTCTGTAACCAATAACCGAATTATACTCAATAACCTTTGGTTTTCCTTTTTTGGAGTAACAATACGGTTCACAGCAGTACACCATTGTAGCTACTGAATTCAATCAAGAAAACGTTTGCATTTTGAGTACGGTATAAGCTATAAAATAAATGCTGCACTTTATTTTGCGTTCATACAGTTGCTTAACTGAAATGATTACCTTCACGAAAATAGATTAAAACAGATTCGATTTACCTTGCTATAATGCACGTTTAAACAGGACGGCACATGAAAAACTAATTACGATCAGCCAAAAAAAAAAAAAAAAAAGAAACACTAACTGGGGTCGGCGTCTGCACCCTTTAGCGACGAAAAGTGGCATTTTTCTTGTACGCAAATCCGCGTAGAGTTCGCAGAAGTGACAAAGCCTTTAGCAGTAACAGTTACAGTTGATAATCCCAGTTAGCTGTGTTCAGACTGAACTTTTCTCGAATATCTCGGTAGGTGGCAGCAGCGGGGCGGAGACAGTGGAGCGGAGCCAGGCAGCTAGATGAAAGATGTGTGTGGTTGAAAATATGTCTTAGAATCTTGTGTTTGTGTTCGTGTTTGTAATTAAATAGTTAGCTACAAGAAATGGTTTTTATATTTTCCTGTTGTGCACCTCTGGATTATTTGTTAACAGAAGAAAGTTCAAGTAAGAAAATCAACTACGACCTTTAGGATTACCCGTTCGTGGAACAGATGCCAAGGTAAGTGATCTTATCGTAAGCCGATAGCTTCGGGCTGCGGCGAAGAAGACAAGATGGATGCTCGATTCCGCGAGCCTTTGCCTGGTGAGCGTAACGGTTAGATACGTACCGTCAGTCCATTGATCAAGGTAGTGGGGAGGGATTAACTTTTTCCCTATAGTTTGTATGTTTGATTGCTTAATATTTAAAAAATGTTAAAGAAATATGAAAATTAATTTCGTGTAACATTTCTTGATTTAAAAAAAACAAACAAAAGAAAACAGTGAACAGACAGTGCATTTATTTATAAAATAGTTGCGGAGATTTCCTTTGCGTTGGTAGTTTTTAAATAAGTATTGCTCAGCCGTTTTATTTCTCTTTCATGAAACATTAATTTAGATACCACATCTTTGAGAAGGGTTCAGTAAAATAAACAGAAAATAAATTATAGTAATGTATAATCAAACTGATTTTAGTAAGGTTCTTTTAAATAAACAAGTCTAAGGTACGCCAGATTTTATTCGCTGATGACAAGAAATGCAACTTTTGCGTTGAGCATATTGAGTGATCATTTATCACTGTATTTGTGGCAGTTATTGCTTTAACGTAGGAGCCGAGTGATGTTATTTATGATACAGAATTGTGAAAGAGCGCATCACTATGTAACTCTTACTATAACGTATAAATTATTGGCAAATCAGGATTTAGAAGCGACTAATGATGTTCAAGTTCAGTTCATTAAATTAGCGTATGTTTCCACATAACACTCTTAGTTCTTTTACTATGTAAAAAGGACGGATACTCTTCTATCCCCAGAACAATCTATGGGATACAGAAATGATTGACGAAACGCTCAGTTCTTTTGTTACGTAAAAAGGACGGATACACTTCCATTCCTAGACCAGTCTCCGCGATATAGAAATTAGCTCTGATGTTTTGCAATCGTTCAGTAGAGGGGAAAGTAAAAAACCGCGATCTCTGAATCGACCGCGTTTCGTTACCAATTTGGCTGGCCCGTAAATTGACCTTTACAAATATTGGGAACTCTTAAGTGGTCTCGACGTACGTTTTTAATTAATTTGCTGGTATTCTTTTGCTGGTGCGAGATGTAAGTTTTTTTACTGAAGTCGGTAGGGAAAAGGATAGGTCCATTTTGTGGTGTGAAAGGCAGGCAATTCTTCCAATGCGTAGGTAATATTTAAAGGGTCATTCAATGCTCCTTCCAGCTGATTCGTCCCAAAATTTGGGCAGTGCATTTGTTCGAAGAAACACGTTAGAGTGAACGATGTATTATTACGTTCCTGTACGTTTGGCTTGGTCATGGTTCTATAATGCCAATATTTATTTTCATATCACCAGGATGTGGAGTACAATAGGTGTCCATTCATAGGTAAGCAAACGCAGGGGATTAAAAAAACATTTCGCTGACAATATTCTTGAATTTTTATTCAAAAGAACTGTAGTCTTCCCTCCGAATACTGCTTTGAGCTGTTGATTTACATAATTAAACATTCTTTCTCTGCCTGGTAATTAATTTAGTTGTTTGTTCTTCTAAATAGGCAGAACCGATTCATGAAAGAACCAAACTTCTCTTTCGGAATAAATGCTGGCTATACTTCCAAACTTGGGTGCCTTCCTCGCAGAGTGGAACAGACCCAAACCGAACGCGAGGGATAAATATTTATTTTTATATTTTAATTAGTTTTGAAATAAAAAAAAACAATGGAATGCTTTTTCACATCTTTCAAAAATAAAAAAATCTTGAACCAAACAACGAGTTGTACAAGGAAAAACGTGGAAAATATGCATCAAAAGACAAGTTAACTTTCTTCAAATTTCCTTTCAGATTGCATGCAGTAATGTTTCATTCGCAATACAATTCAATGTTTTACTAATATACCTTTTCTTTGTTTTTAGTGTTGTTTTTCTCTATTTTATTAGTAACGTAACTCCGAGATGGGCGTGTCAAAGATATGAGTTTGCTAAAGTTGCTTGTTGTATTTGCGGAACACTAAAAAGAAAATTGTTTACAGTAATCATGAAATAAATACAGGAATACACCATATGATAAAAATTTTGATTATGACAATCTGTTTTTTGGTGTACATGATTCCATCCTTATCACATTTACACCAAAAATCGGGTTGTCATCATCAAAATTTGCTTACGGTAAGTTGTTAGAAACAAAATAATATAAAAACTAAAGGATGCTTTTATTTAAGTTGAACTAAACATGAATTCAAATATGAATACAGCGATTTTCCGTTCGCTATATCACTTTAATTCAATAATTGAACCAACTGGATTAGTAAAACTGGTGTCCTTGTAGTAATTATAAGCTAAAGCCATTGTAAAATTGCGATCAAGTTATACTTTTATAGAACTGCAGGGACGAGAATTTTTGTAAGAAATATCAGAGCACAAAACTTTTGTCTGTATAGGCCGCAATGTGAAACTATGGAAAATTGGAAAAGAAAAATCTGATCATGTTTCCTCTGTTGCCATTTGGATGTCATTGAAACCATACTCTCAACATCGATGTAATTTAATAAACTTAATGTCGTAATTTCCGCACTTGATCAGCAGCGTTGATATATATCACAATAAATTTAATTTTGTGAGAACGGGGTGAAAAAAGCACATGACACGCTATTTAAAAATAACCTACGGGAAAAAATACTAATTATGAGTGTAGTATATGATTATATTTCTTATCCGGATGCATGCACAATGAAACCTTAGATTTTGGTTACTGAAATTCTGAAATACAGCAAAAAATGTCATTAAATAGTCGTAATTTGAGAAACATTATTTTCAATGAATACATAAGATATTCTATTCTATGAAAGGTCATTAAAAGGGATGTCATTAGCGAGTGAGCGTATGACCTACAATAATTTCCTCTTGATTTATATTCGATCAAAATTTCCTTACTATTTTCTGTTTATTCTATTTAATTCTCCTTTCTATTAAAATTTACCTATTGATTTATATTCCATTAAAGGTAATTAAAAGGGATGTCTGTAGAGAGAGAGAGAGAGAGTATTACATATAATAATTTCCATTTCATTGTAAAATACGGGATCAGAATGTTAACCGAAAGATCAAAATTTAAAATGCTTAGTTTATTTCAGATTACATGACCCCTTTCTTCTAAAGAAAATAAGCCGATAATATATTATTGAAAGAAATTTAAAACTAAATAAGTTAAAGAAACTGAAGAAGTTTTCTGATGCTGCCCGTAATTCAGTTTTACTCATGGGTCACGGCATGACATAATCTGACAATGATGATCAACAAAAATATCTTTTTTTTTTCAAATTGAATAATCTGTATGTATAAAGCTCTGAATAATCTTCGAGATTTGCATGTAGACGAGGTTTTAAGAGTGTCTTCTTGTATTCCCCAACTGAATCCGTAAGTTATCGAGAAAATCTTTGGTTTTAAATTTCGATAGCCAAATCTACTTCGTTTTCATATGAGCGAGCGTATTTGTTTAAGAATTTTGTGCATATAGTAATAAATGTTCGTAAAGGAATAAATGTTTATAGCGTTTCTTAGGTTTTATAAAGTTTATAGCGTTTCGTATTTTTAATTCTTGGGCAATAACTATCAGTTCCTATATGTTATTATAAATATCAGAGTAGAAATGTCATTCACCTTGATGATCATATACTTACACGGGAACCTTACAACTGACTACCCGCGGATTTCGGTGATTATTTTAAATGAAAATAGAGGCAAAATGGGGATATATGTGTCCCGGCATTGGATCGAATGCCTCTTATTTTCGGAATAAAAAATAATAACGATCCTAGGACGGAAAAATGAACGAAATTCGTGATTGCCTGTAGTTTATACTTTACTGTAACGTTACGTGGTCCTGCAACAGTATGTTATAGCATGCATTTTCTATTATGGTGGCTAATGTTATAAAGCGGGGAATGAAAAATGGACTATCAGTAGCAGCAAAGACCGGAATGCCTGAATTTTCCTATCCTCAATCAAAGCTCTCTGGATCCGACTTTTTAGAATTCAGTAAGAAAGTACAAAAACGTTGTGTGATATAGGTAGATATTTAATGAAGCATGTATTTCTGTGCATCACATTTAAGCTTATAAAGTATAATTACGTACATTTATTTGGAGACCTAACATACATGTTGTTAGGTATCACAATCGTAGGTTTCGCTGTCGCTTATTGGCGCACAAAGTTGCGGATGATAATTATCATAGAAACAATGAAAACATAACAATTCATACAACGCGATCATTTGATAAAATAACTGTTCGAGCACTTATATTTCGTTTGTGGAATGTCGCCTGGAAAACACATTTCGTTCACATTTCCCGAAACCTTTCTTTCATTTATTAACTTCGCATCAAACGAAGCGTACTGCAACATATTCTTGAAATTCGGCTCAGAAACTTGATGATATATGAGTGAATGGATCTTTAGGGCATCTTCTCGCTTGTTTAAATGCCTATTTTCTTTTAAAAGTTCGACAGAGTTTTGTAACTTTTTAATAAAATGGTTTAATTGACGGAAAAGCTACACATGACAAGGTTGGCCGTATGGGGTACAATGAGGTGGAATAATTTCTACAGTAGAAGAACAACTGCCGTTGTCCTTTGTGAAGACAGTAATAAAGTGTGCCGGATCTGTTTGACTTCCCTGTGAATCCAAGATCAAGAGAAACTTCTCTTCGCAAAATGGTCAAATAATGTTTTTCACGAAACTTCTGCAATGCTCTTTCGTTAACTTCCCAGACTTCAATGATGTTACGAATACATTTCAATATTCCGCCGATAAGCTTTTCACAATCTTTTAAACAAAGGGTCCAAATTGTCCCTAAGGCTCTTGCATACATAGAAAAACTTCTGGCAATAATGTTTTAGAAGCGGTCAATACAAACTGCGCAGTGTAACTAAGCGTTACTTTATTAAAATCTCCCAAGAATACCTCTGTTGTTTTCTTCCATACACAGAAAGAGTCGGGTGCACATCGATTCTATACTCACGTCCTGTTTGTTCAGGGTTAATGAGGTAATCAAATGGAAATTATTTGATCAGTCGTGAAAGACATCCCCGGAATTTCTGTGCTTCCGCGATAATAGTTGACAAATTCAATATCTTGTGACCTGATGTAGCGTGTCACCTTTCACTGGTGGATGCCACGAACCAGTTTGTATTTTTCAACATACCCTTGTGATGCTGTAAAACGAAAATCATCCTATTGATGTTGCACCGCTGCAGCAGAAGTCCATTGTTGTATCATTCGAATGGTTACCGGCTGGTATTTCTCTAGAGATTTACGAAATCGATCGAATGTTCCTTTATTGATTAATGTTAATAACGTAATCCAATGGAAATATTTTGATCAGCAGTGAAAGACATTTTTCGAATTTCTCTGCTTCCGCGATAATAGTTAACAAATTCAATTCATTTTGTGACCTAATGTAGCGTGTCACTTTTCGCTGGTGGATGCCATGAACTAGTTTGAATTTTTCAACCCACCCTTGTGAAGCTCTAAAACAAAAATCGTCGAACGATGTTGCACCGCTGCACAGAAGCCCATTGTTGTATCATTCGGGTTGTTACCGGCTGCTTTTTTCTCTAGCTTCGCGAAATCGATCGAAGGTCCATTTGTTGATCATGTGATATTTTCCCTTTAATTTCTTTCTCTCATTTTTTCAGGACTGCTTTTCGTTTTAAAACACTACATCGTCGTTGATGTAGAGCTTTAAAACTCCCTTTTGATGCCGTTCAGCAAGCTGTACGATTTGATTTTGGTGTCGAGTGAAATGTAGTCTGTCTTTGATTTTTTATCCTGGAGTTCATATTCGTCCATACTCTCCGAAGTCGAAGAAGAAGTGAAAGAGAAACTGTCTTCTTGTATAACGTGTGAACTTGACGCGACAAAAGATGTTTCCGGTGTGTCTGGTAAAAGTTCCTCTCTTAAAAGCAGACCATCGCTACGCACCACTTAATAGTTATTCAACGCGTAAAGCCATAGATTTGCCCATCAACACTTCTTTTTCGAACACATGCTCCGTGTTGTTCGCTTACAGAACGTTCATATCTTTTAAAATTTGCTTGCACATTGTCAGAGCATTTGCAATGTATTGCGGCTCATATCTAGCTACGAAGTTCAGACTGTCTTCGTCAGAATTTATTGTACTTGTTGACGCCATGTTGAGTACGTCCTCTCTCTCATCCTGGAGTTCATATTCATAACCACCGAGTGGCTTACCGCTTGTACGCCGTTTTCAGCTTTTTGGTGCGACGCGACGGTGCGCAGCAGATCGTTATCCTGTTTTTACTACACAAACAAGACACATTAGATCAAATGACTGAACACATATTTCCTCATTTTTCCTCTACTTTCAATTAACAAAAACAAAACCCACCGAAATATGTAGTGTTCAGCTGTAAGATCACGCACACGTATGAGATATGCAAATGAGTGCACGTCGCAGCTGTACAAAAGAACCAGTTACATGGCTCTATGGGCGTATTCTTTTACCCACTCCCCCGCAACGAATGTCGAAGTAAAAAACGAATGCGACACAATAACGTACGTTGTCGAAGGTTGTAGAAGTCGTTGTAAATATTTATAGAACAAGGCGTCAATATCTTTCGAGTTTACAGCTGCATGGTTGTGCTTTGGGAAATATCTGTGCACAAAAAAATCTAGAAACATCACTAAACCTTTCAGATGCATTGTGTGAAATAAGTAAGGAAAGTAGTAGTGCTTCGATGGCGTCAACAAGTAGGATAAATTCTCAGCTAGACATTCTGAACTTCGTAGTCTGATATTAGCCGCAAGACATTGCAAATGCTCTGATAATGTGCAATCAATTTTTAAAAGACATGAACGTTCTGCAAACGAACAAAACGGAGCATGTGTCCGAAAAAGAAGTGTTGATGTGCAGATCTTTGGCTGAAGCCATCATTTACGCGTTGAAGAACTTTAAAGTGGTGCATAGCGAGGAACTGCTTTTAAGTGAGGAACCTTTACCAGAGACACCGGAAATATTTTTTGGCGCGTCAACATCACACGACATACAAAAAGACGATTTCTCTTCCACTTCTTCTCCGATTTCGAAGGGTGTGAAGGAATATGAACCAAAGGATAAAAATTCAAAGAAAGACTATATTTCACTCAACATGAAAATTAAAATGGTACAGCTTACTAAAAAGCATCCAAAATGGGGTTTACATCAATGAAGACGAAGTGTTTTACAACTGAAGGCAGACCTGAAAAAATGAGAGAAAGAAAATGAACGGGGAAGTGGATTAATGGAAAAGTATGACATAATCAATAAAGGAACATTCGATCGATTTCGTAAAGCTCGAGAGAAATACCAGCCGGTAACCATTCAATGATACAACAATGAACTTCTGCTGCAACGGTGCAACATCAATCGGATGATTTTCATTTTACAGCATCACATGGGTATGTTGAAAAATACAAACTGGTTCATGGCATCTACCAGCGAAAAGTGACACGCTACATCAAGTCACAAGATATTGAATTTGTCAACTATTATCGCGGAAGCACAGAAATTCCGGAGACGTTTTTCACGACTAATCAAAGAATGTCCATTTGATTAAGTCATTAAAGCTGAACAAACAGGACGTGAGTAGAGCGTCGATGTGCACCGACTCTTTCTGTGTATGGTAAAAAACAACACAGGTATTCTTGGAAGATTTGAACAAAGTAACGCATAGTTATACTGCGCAACATGCATTGACCATTTGTTGAGCATTACTTCCAAAGGTATTTCTATGTATGCAAAAGACTCAGGTACAATTTGGACCCCTTGTTTCAAAGATTGTGGATGAACTAACTGCGAAATATGGAAATGTATTTGTAACATTGTCGAAATCAGGTAAATTAACGAAAGAGCATATCAGCAGTTTCGTGAAAAACATCATCTGACCATTTTGCGAAGAAGAGAAGTTTCTGTTGATCTTGGATTCATGGGGAGTTCAAACAGATCCAGCACACTTTACTAGTGTCTTCACAAAGGACGACGGCACTTGTTCTTCTACTGTTAAAATCATTCCTCTTCATTGTACCCCATACTGTCAACCTTGTGATGATTTTTGTTTTCCGTCAAGTAAAACATTTTATTAAAAAATTAGAAAACTCTGTAAAAATTTTACAAGAAAAGAGGCATTTAAACAAGTGAGAAGGTGCCCTGAAGATCCATTCACGTATACATCATAAACTTTCTGCGCCGAGTTTCAAGAATATGTTGCAGTACGCTTGCTTTGCTGCGACATTCATGAATGAAAGAAACGTTTTTTTAAATGTGTTCTAAATTTGTTTTCTGGACTACGTTCGACAAACAAAATGTAAATGCTCGAAGAGTTCTTTTATCAAATGCTCGCGTTGTTTGAATTGTTATGTTCGCATTGTTTTTATGATAATTATCATCCGCAACTTTGTCTACCAATAAACGATAGCGAAACATCCGATAGTGATACCTAACAACAAATATGTTAGGTCTTCAAATAAAAGTGCATAATTATACTGTATTAGCTAAAATGTGATATGTCGATTCTTCTATCAATTGCTTTGTCCCCATATGTGCTATTTATTATTAAACTACATTATTAAACGATTAGTTCTACAAGTTCCTTGCTATTTGGTAGTGAATCTACACCGAATTGCCATTGACATTGACACAATACAATCTTAAGTGTTAGTTCTACATCACTACAACCGCTGCAGCTCACGACATTGCTCGTTCACGCAAATATTGCAAAGTAATACATATGTTTTATTCAATATCCACCTATATCACACAATGTTGTTGTAACTTCTTACTGAATTCTAAAAAGTGATAACGGGAGATCTTTTAGTGAGGATGGGAAAATGCAGGCATTCCGTTCTTTTCTGCTACTGATAGTAAGTACCCTGTTCATTTCCCGCTTTTCGACATTAGCCACAATAACCGGAAACGTATGCTATAATACCTGGTTGCAGGACCTCGTAACATTAATGTAAAATATCATTTACAAGAAATCACGAATTTCGTGTATTTTTCTGTCCTCGGATGGTTATGATTTTTTATTCCAAAAATAAGAGCCATTAGATCAACTGCCGGGACACGTATATCGTAAAATGGCATCTACTTTCATTAAACAAAATTCACCAAAATCCGCAGGTGGTCAGCTATAAGGTCCCAATGTGAGTCGAAAGCCATGTCGGAACCACTGGAAACAAGAGAGCAATACATCTAACGAAAGAAGTAGCTGGGAAGTGGGTAGTTGATTTTCATCTGAGGGCGGCGCTGCAACGCGTGCGGACACAGATGAAAAACCGTGTTGGTAGAGTGGCAAAAGAGATGGGATGAGATGGATATGGAAAGGAAAACGAACCGCGTCTTTCCCCGAGTCTTCACCAAGAGAGTAGAATCAGACCTGTACTTGAACTAGGTACTCAGGTCTGATTTCGGAATGTTGGTGCTGGGCCCAGTCCACACAGGTCGCCAACATGATTCTCGAATGTGATACTCTTTCAGGTTGGAGAAAAGTCCTCGTTCCAGAATTGGAAAAGCCTAGAGACTTCTCGACCCTGCTCGGTCATCCCACAAGCGCGAGAGGGACTTATCGAGTTGGTCAAAAACTTCGTCTCGAGCCAGGAAACGTTCATGGCCGAAGGGTGAAGACAGAAGACTAAAGAGGAGAATGATGATCACGGCAGCACACGCCCTAGTGCTGCGGACTTTGTAAATAACGATGTAAATATATTTACTTTTTCATCTCAGTGAGAGAGCTCATGAAAATACAGGATTTATTTCTTATAGCATGAGACCCTCAGTGCATATATATGTCTGTGCTTTTCGTTTTAGCCTAGACACCCATAAAGTACTTCGGTCACAAAAATGCATTGCGGTGGCAAACTAATCTTTCACCCAGTCGCAAAATTCGAGCCCCGGCCCGTTAGGGCGTGCACACACACACACACACACACACACACACACACACACAGGTTATTGTAAAGGGGTGGGAAATGTAGGTCTCGTAGGGCAGCAGACCCTTGCCGGTCCCTGGACCGATCCTGTCCGGTGAAAGACTGCTGAATCCTGGCAGGTTTACTCACGCAATTCCATCACTAACAGGAATTTTGATAGAGTTCTGCATATCCCTGAAGAGTCCGCATTTGAACGGAGCAGGTCAAATCATCAGATTAGGTTACAAAGCTGGCTGCCTCCTCTCCCTCGCGCCATTGGCTCTAAATGAGGGATAGGTGACTGCTTATATCCCATCGAGTTGCTAACGGTAGTCATTAAATCCCGAGCAAAACGTATACGTAGGAATCAGGGAGCAGTCTTTTTCGATGTGAATTTAAAGAAGGCAATTGTTTCATTATCAAAGTCTTCGACATTCACCAGCGTACAACTGCTCGAGTGCACACACTGCCTCGGCATTAGTACGTTAGAAATTTGCATCACCAAACACATGAAAATAAAAGGTATCTTTTAAGAATTATAGTTATAGCAGTATCGTTTGCATTTGTCATTTGATATTTCACGGCAAATATCTTCATGTCTTTAAACCAAAGCGCAATAGCCCAATGAGTTTTTTAAAAATTATTTGTACTTGGGTGTTCCAATTTTCATAATAGCAATATTGCAGTTCAGTTTACAGGGTTATAGCTAGTCAAAGTGCTCTTAATTGTTGATGTCTTTAAGACACATGTAATCACCAATCATAAGGTTTCTAGGTTAGAAAAAAATGCAGGCGTATTGTACTAAAATATGCTGCAGGAAGAAAGGATTAATCTCATAAGCGTCGGTTATACACTATCTACCAACAAGTAATTGGACATATAATTTATGACTACGAAGCTTGCGGTGTTAAGATAGAATAATAATAACAACGTTTCGCACAATAAAATGTTTATTATACATCGACTATAGTTTCGCAGAGCGATTGGCTCGGCTTCCTCAGGACGAATGGAGCGTAAACATTCAAATCATTGTGACATCATCAGAATTCTGACGGTCACGGGTTTTGGCGAGTTGTTTCCACGCGCTTGAAAGAAATGGAGTCGACGTCATGTCGTTGACAAGCCGTGACGAGTTCCGGTATATGTGGAAAGCTTCTAATATATTAAGCTTGAAAGTCGAGTCCGGTTTATCAATAAGCGTAGCGTTTCCAAACAAAAAGTTATGGTTATTTTCGAGACAATGTTGAGCTATAGACGACTTCTTCAGTTCATAGTTCCGTACATATGTCTTGTGTTCCTTCACACGGAAGCTTAAAGCCCTGCGGATATAGGACAGACCCGCAGGGCTTTAAGCTTCCGTGTGAAGGAACACAAGACATATGTACGGAACTATGAACTGAAGAAGTCGTCTATAGCTCAACATTGTCACGAAAATAACCATAACTTTTTGTTTGAAACGCTACGCTTATTGATAAACCGGACTCGACTTTCAAGCTTAATATATTAGAAGCTTTCCACATATACCGGAACTCGTCACGGCTTGTCAACGACATGACGTCGACTCCATTTCTTTCAAGCGCGTGGAAACAACTCGCCAAAACCCGTGACCGTCAGAATTCTGATGATGTCACAATGATTTGAATGTTTACGCTCCATTCGTCCTGAGGAAGCCGAGCCAATCGCTCTGCGAAACTATAGTCGATGTATAATAAACATTTTATTGTGCGAAACGTTGTTATTATTATTCTAAGTAATTGGACACCTGTAATAGCAAAGGAAAACGAAGTTTATTAACCTTCAATAGTTGGTGGAGCCTCCACGAGCGGCGATTATAGCTGCGACCCTCCGGGGAATACTCTCAACCAGGCGTTGTACGAGGGCTAGCGGTATTTTCTTCCACTCGGCTTGGAGAACATAGGTCAGTTCTTTCACCGATTTCGGACGGTGAAAGCACCCCTTAAGTCGACGATCCAACTCGTCCAAGAGGTGCTCGATAGGGTTAAAGTCCTGGCTCTGCCTAGGCTAGTCCATTCGATTATCCCCATTGTCCCCATACCAAGCCACGGTGGACCTCGCAACATGACAGGTGGCATTGCCATCCTGAAAGTAACATTGGTCCACCCCGTAAAACTGCAACCACGTAGGTTGCCCACGGTCATCCAGAATGGTGCAGTAGGTCTCGGTGTTAATTCTACCAGGAATTGCGACCAAGGGTCCCGTGCCATACCAGGAGAAACACCGCCATAGCATAATTTCACCGCCGCCGAACTTCACAGTTGGCACAATAAATTCCGGCAAGAGGCGTTCTCCAGGCAGACGCCAAGCCCAGACCCTGCCATCCGAACGGTAGAGTGTAAACCTTGATTCGTCGCTCCAGAGAACCTCTTTCCACTGTTCAACGGTCTACTGTCGACGTTTTTTGCACCACGATAGCCGAGCAGCGCTATTGGACTTGGTGATCAAAGGCTTGTGGGCGTCGGCACGTCCATGATAACCGAGCAGATGGGCATCCTTACGGATGGTATTCATCGAAATAACACTCCCTGATTCCTGTTGAAACTCCTTGTGGGTGTGGCCCATCGATTTGGTGCGGTTCTCTCGAATTTTCCTGGCCAGCACCCGTAGGTCTCTAACTCCCAGTTTTGTGGGTCTGCCTGGTCGGGGCACATTCTGACAGTCACCTCTCATCTTCCACTTGCCAATCACGTAGGCCACTGTCGTTTGAGTACTTCAACTTGCTGGATATGTCACGTATGAATCGGCCATTTCTGTGATATCCGACGATTACACCTTTCTCGAAATCAGAGAGCTCCGAACTGCGTGGCATCTTGCATGCGACTTTTTGCGTTGTTGTTTCCCACACGATATTTAACGGCGGCGGCCGTGACGTGTGTCAGGACCACAGATATCGTTGATTGCAGGGGTGTCCAATTACTTGTTGGTAGATAGTATATTTTTCATTATAATCTTTTTGTTTGCTGAATATAGACATCAACTTTTTTTATTTCTAATATGAAAGTTCCTTCAGAAATTTCATTACAATATTCTTAAAAATAAATTCATTAAATGTATAACTTCTGATTTCTTTGGTTGCTTTAGTATTCCAGGTAAAGATGAGCAAATGTCTACCGCTGGATTTTTTCTATTTCTTTTGAAATGTGTTGTTCATGTGCTCATTTCATTCACACGTCGATCTAGATACTCGTAGCGTTGTAGCCTTCTTTTTAGCCAAATAAGATAAAGAAAGATTTTGAAAACATACTTCAAAGACACTGAGTCTACCAAATTCCATTGGTTGCGAATCTGCCCACAGATCCACCGAGGATCAATATTTGCTCCACTTTAAGGTCTTTGGGGTTCGGAACAAAAGAACATCGATACTCCATGAGGACATATACAAATGTAACAGCTTTGTTCATAACTGTGACGGAGAAGTGTTACATATCAGACTAGGATAATGCTACCGTCCTTGCAACTGCATCGAACCAGCGTTCCTTGGTATTTAGTGAAAGTGTTTTTATTTCTAGATACAACCAGTTATGCTGTAATGACGATCTTAACACATACATTCCAACCCCATGGAGATGGTTGATTGCAAATATGTTACCAGTTCCCGATGATGAATTCAGTGTAAGGAAACGGGTGGCACTATTTGGCTGAATGTATATGCAAAAACTAACGAAACTGACCTTTCTTACTGAATACTTAACACATCTATGTATATATTGTATACGTATTTATTTATTTATTTCTCATATTTAGTTTGCGACTGTTGGCAACACCAGAGCTTTTCCGTAGCGTGAGTGAGCATTAAATAAATCATAAAACTTCTGACGGACTTCTTCCGACTGGCAATCGAACTGATGATGGGATCAACGTGATCCCGAAAGATGTTGCCAGCATATGTTTTTAAATTGTAAATAAAATCATTTTTAATTGCAATTGGAGCATGGTGGTGAAGTAAAATAATTATCTGATATAGACAACATCCTTTCATATGTCCTTTGGACATGTTATCCTGATGGTCTGTATGTTCACATAAAAATGAAGCTGGCTCTGAATTTCGTCATATGAAAACAATAACATTTAAATTTAAAGACTAATATATGTTTTCAATACAACCAAGCTGAATGAAATATTCTATCATACGACATTCAATTGAAAAACGATATGTATACTTAATCGGTTCTTGGAAGACTTTCTTTAGGCAGACAATCATGAGCTAGGCAACTTAAAATACCTGCAATATCTTTTTTGCGGATTAATTATGTTTTCCTAAGCAATTTCCATCTATGGGATCAATAACATACCTAATAGATAAGAATTTTAACTTCGGACATAAAGTAACCGGAAGCAAAAATTAGTACTTTTGAACAGCTTTTTTTAACATTTCCAGCTGGTTTTGCTCTCTTTATTCAGGCACGTAAGTCCCTCTATATTTTGTCTTCAGAACATTCTGTCAGGAACTATAGTGATGTGTCCACGTCCTCAGCGGGATACATTCTTTAATGTTTTCCACGAAGAGAATGTTTTTCATTTCGATTCCAGTCACAGATCCATAAGATATCATGCGTATGCCAAGCATTGGCAACTTATCGAACACGGAGAAGTCGTACATTTTATCTTATGTGTGCATATTTACCTACAGTTAAGTGGGGTATCTTAAGGAATATTGGTGAGCGACATTTTCGAACACCGTTTGATGCCATAACGGCCTAATTCTATGTATGCTGTTTCTTGGCTTTTGGATCTATTGAAAAGAGCTCAAGCTAATTATGGTCCGTAAAAATATTTATATATTATGCATTCAGGGAAAAGCTTGAAAATTTGTCAGTGAAAAATCATTTTCTGTCATAATACATTCTACTATATGAAATGTTCAGTTGTAAGAGGGTGCTTATTCCAAAAGATTACGTAGAGATACAGATAAACATTTTTGGAAAAAGAAAGAAATTTATTTAAAAAGTTAGTAATGAAAGGAATTATCTTGTGTGGTACTTGCTTATAAATTAAAAGTATAAATTGCAAACTTCTGAGCAATAGAAAAGTTTAAGAAATCCATTATACTTCTTATTGTCCATGTCTCTTATTTTATTTTTCGACCATTAATCTTCTGAACGTGAACTATAGTCGGAATTTTAAAAACCCTTCGAAATATATTTTCACGCAAGGCACACTGGTTTGGTCCTAGATTTGTAACTCCGGTCACTGTAGTTGTGCACTGTTTTGTACAACACAGCATCTTAATCTAAAACAACGTTTTTATGCATTCCCAGCACTTCCGATTTTATTCTTCACGGAATGTTACGACAATCATATTTGTCAAGTAAAACTATAGAGGCGAAATGCCCAAATATACCGTACAAGTTAAAATCATGAAAAGTTCTTAATGTCGTTGACTGTGAAACATGATCATAATTTTGCCAACCGTTTGATTTACTTACACCCATGTAAACATGTACATTCTAGTGAGTTATGGAACTTTAAAGGAAGAGGTGGAATCTGCTTAGTCTTAATATAACTTTTCAGAATATCCGCAGTTAGGATTCTACATTCATTAATTTTGGGCGAAATTACAGCATGAATCGCAAAAAATAGATTTTTTCAGCACGTCTTTTGTAAAATAGAAGACAAATATGCTTGACGACTTTCATCTTCCGTCTATCCCCCAGTCTTTTGGATTGTGGGCAAAATATCTCTGGAACTCTTCGTCTGACTTGATTTTTTTCCTTGCATTTGGAAAGCTTTGATTTGAGGACGATCATTCTTCCTTTCCGTTTTTTACGATGAATACTTCGCTGTTAAAGGGCGTAAACGTAGCTGCTATTAATTCAAAATATGCTTTATTCAAAATTGTTGCTTATAAATATGCGATAGAAAATAATCTCTGCTTCATTCAATATAATTTATAACGAAAACTAATCTATACTTTTTCTTTTTCAAGTAATTCATAGATTTTCCACTTGGAGGGCGTAAAGTTAAACTATGATTTCCCCGATATCAATGATCACGAAAATCCGATTTAAAAATTATTTTTGCATCGGATAGAGATTCTGGTATGAAATATTCTGTACATGATTTACCGATTTTTGGTAAAAAAAAAATTGCCACTAGATGACGAAAGTATATATTTGCATCTGAGGTATTTCCAGCAAAATCGCCGCTTCTGAAAGTTTTGTGCTCAGACATCACGTAGAACGATAGTTATTTTTTGTGTATACCTTGTGATTAATATATTACATAGTTTGTTCTCCATAGAGCATAGACGTAAATTCTGTTTTTGTAGTTACCTCTGCATTTGAGAGTCTGATCTGAAAATTCTTTCTTTGTCGCATAGCACTTCTGTTGGAAAATCTTTTGCACATAATTTCAAATTTTCCTTCTTACACAAGTTTTCCACTTGAGGGCGTAAGATCACGTTTCTATTTGCAGCACATTTGTAGCATTAGCGGCGTGTCTTAAAGTCGACTGAAATATTTCTTTTTAGGGTAGATACTAATAAAAACGAAACAATTTGTGTATATTTCCCGAAAAACGTATCAGTTTTTCGGGAGATCCGATTGCCAGTAGCAGCCATCAACTGATTTGCTACCTCACTAGCTGTGCTGCGCCGGTGTCCTTTTGTTGATAGCACTATGTACCGATCTTCTGCAGGTGTCGTACTGCGAACACGACCTCCCCCATGACGTTTGCTAGACTCTCCATTTTTTGAAATGATTTCCAAAGCCTTGAAACAACACTGTGGCTGACGTCGAACTCCCTGGCAACATCTGTTATTTTTCGCCCTTCTTCAATCTTGCCAATAATACGGCCACGCGTAAAATCAACTAGGTGATTTCGGGAAGACATACTGAAAATTGCAAGTTCGTCAATCGATTCTTTCCATTTCAACTTTGCGTTCGAAGAACAACGGTCAATACGCGTCAAATCCTTTATATCTCTTATCAGCGCTATGACGTCACGAACAAGTTCGGCAATCAAAAATTTTTCATACGCACAACACGTCTTACTGTATCCCGCACTTATGCTAATTTCCACATTTTCCTGCCTTCCATTTTATGGTGCCTATCGTTGCTATTGTCATCCGTCCTTAGCAATTGTCCGGCAGTGTAATTAATTCATATCCTTAGACTAATATGCACGACTTGATATACACTAGCGCAGTACTTAGTTTTACCAGAAAGAAAAAAATACAAACAAAATATTATACGCACCTGAAGTTATGTTGTGCAGGCAATTTTTTATATACTACTGTACAGCGCAAATAACTCAGGTATGCATTCACTTCATTTCTTAATACACTCCTCTCTTACAAAGGCTGTGTACAAAATTTTTAGTGGACATTTTTTTCCTTAACCGGACTTTTGAAAGCGGACTTTGAAGGAGTGAACATTCTTTTGTGGCAGCAATTAACAGAGCTGTGCGTGCAGAGAATAATAGGACTTGATGTAAAATATATTTTTTTAAGTTTTGTAATTTTAAGCTAGTTCTGTGCTGTATTGGAAGCTTATGATTGTTACCTTGCTTACCTTAGTTGCTAACTAAGGCTTCTACGAGGATTAAGTGAAAAAAAATATTCAAACTTTTTCAACAATTACTGTAAGTACATGCTGACGGCCAAAGATCAGAAACGATAACCAGTATAAGAATTTAACGGTTTATACAAAGAAGAACCAAAACATTTTGACTAGCATGTCTTTGTGTAAATCGAAGGAACTGCTGGTAAAGGACAGCGCCTGTGAAAAGCGTGGAACGGTCCAAACAAATACCTGATACAGAGCTGTGCAAATTAAAGTTATTCTTGCTCTCCAGATATGAAATGCAATGGACATCAGAGGGAAAGGCTGTAGTGTAATGACGATACAAATGTGTCAGAGCATTTCTGAGAAGGCAAAGGCCTGCGGTGCTCTGAGGATCAGCCATTAGGAGCCTCGTTAAAGAGTGGTCCGAAAAAGAAAAATCCACCTTCCTCTGAAAATCGTGAAACGGTCCAAACAAATACCTGATACAGAGCTGCGCAAATCAAAGTTATTCTTGTTCTCCAGATATGAAATGCAATGGCCATCAGAGAGAAAGGCCGTAGTGTAATGACGATACAAATGGGTCAGAACATTTCTGAGAAGGCAAGGATTGCGGAGCGCTTAGGATCAGCCATCAGGAGCCTCGTTAAATAGTGGTCCGAAGAAGAAAAATCCAGGATCCTCCAGCAAGCTGTAGCCCGACCATGTATCTTACTGACCGATATACACTGAAGAGCAATTGAATTAAATACAGCTGGCGTTATGCAAATGTGGCGTTGTGTGCGGCCATGTAAACGGAAACGACATGACGTATGCAGCGATCCAACAATATAAGGAGTGATCCGATGGGAATCAGTAAGAGTCGGACGCAGTATGGGTAAGACGAAGGGTTTAAGCGCATTTGATCGTGGGCAAATTGTCGGGGCCCGACGAATGGGTCACTCCAACTCGGAAGTCGTGCAGGCACTGGGAATTTCGCGAGCCACTGTGTCACGGGTGTACTATGAGTACATCGAATCCCGCAAAACCATCCCTGCAAGGGCCAACTGCCGTGGACAATTGCGTGTTGATGAGCGCGGTCATCGTTGGCCAGCTCGCATTGTAACATCGGATAGACGGGCCACAGTGCAAGAAATCACTCGGAAATTTAACGCTGGTGCACAAAAACGGGCAAGCAGCCACACCATCCAAAACCATCTCCTCGCTATGGGGTACAGAAGCCATCGTCTTACGAGGGTACCTCTGCTGACCACACATCACAGGGTGCAAAGATTAGCATGGGCGCGGGAACATTTACACTGGACTCTAGACATGTGGGGAAATGTTACCTGGACTGATGAGTCGAAATACACGTTGGTACATTCGGATGGCTGGATACGAGTACGGCGCAAACCACATGAAACGATGGATTCTTCTTGCCAGGTGGGTACTCTTCAAGCTGGTTGGGGTGGCATTCTCTCGTCTAGGGACTGTTTACTTGGACTGAAATGAGACCCCCAGGTACGTGTGACATCGTCTCTCACAGGTCAACGTTACCGAGATATCCTGGACGACCATTTGTTACCGTTCGTGCATCTTCGACATCCCACGGGGGACCACATCCTGCAACAAGACAATGCACCGTGCCATCGTTTCCGAATTGTATCCGAATGTTTGAATGAACACTCCACCGACGTGACCTCGTTTCTTTAGCCAGCTAGGTCACCTGGCCTCAATCCCATCGAGCACATCTGGTGAAGCTATAGACAGGTATCTCTAATTTAATTGCTCTTCAGAGTACGTATGCAGCCTTTGGATTATGTTTAAAAGAACAGACTGATTACAAAAGTAATGCGAATAAAATTTAAATGATAAGGAATTTCCATAGTATCGTACGAAAACGAGCGTAATTTTATTTAACTAAAAGAAGTAGTGATTTGAAAAGGGAAATCGTAGCTATCGGCAGAAATCTCTCTTCCGAGGTAACTGGATAAGTATTGAAGTTACTAGCATCATATTTAAAAAATGAAATTTAGTCAGTTCTGATAAAAATCTCAAGTAATCATGATTATAAAAATCAGTGATTTATACCGAGAATTTCATAACTTCGTTCCAACACTTTGTGAAAATCCTGGAAACACATTTTTTCCTATTGCCAAATTACACGTAAATAAAATCATGGAGAGGAAAGAAATGCCGTGTTCTTCACAGCTGAAACCATTTTTTTCTACAACACTGAACTATTGACACTTTTTGGCTATCCTACTCAGATCAGAAGAATTCCTAATTTAGATCCAGGTAATTGAACCTACAGCGTGAAGGGCATTTTGTCAGGAGAAAAGGAAATAATGCTATAACTTGTAGCAGGGTGCCCTGATAGGAAAGTAAGACATGGAAAAGTGCGGAAATCTAAGTGTTCTAGATGTGTACGGTTTCCCGTTAAGTACTGAAGTTAAAAGCTGCATTTGCTACCTCACTTAATATGTCAGCCATTTATACAGGGTGATTCAGCTAAGCGTGTACAAACCTCTGGGAGGGGTAGGTTGCACAGAGACAAATCGGAATCACATAGCAATGCAGGGTCGGAAACGCCACCTTCATGCGGTAGATGGCGTTATTCGGCGGCGACACTTCTCCTACGTTCTTTCAGGATATCGTCATTTGTAAACCGCCCGTAGAGGTAGTAGGATGGCTGAATTCACGAACGCGGAAATGGCTGATATGCACTTCGTATACGGAGCTGCGGGCTGCACCGGAAGAGCCGCCGAGCGACTACCTAGAACGGTACCCGATGAGACGAGTGTCAATTACCAAGTGTTTGCACGGGCTTATCAGAATTGTGCGAAACTGGTTCTTTCCAGAGGCCTGCCATGTGTCGGGGACGATGGGTACGCAGTCCTGGCATCGAAGAGATTATGTTAAGTCATGCAGCAGACATTCCAGGTTCCAGTGTACGAGCAATTGCACAAAAAGGCTCGGTTTGTCTCCATTCACCGTAAGAAGGGTTCTGAACGAAGACCAATGGCATCAATATCAGGTGAAGCACGTTCAGACACTAATCCCATAGGATTACCCTCAGTACATTGCACTTGCGCAATGGTACCTGGAGAAGAGTGCGGCGAAACCACAATTTCCTGCTTCTGTGCTGTTCATAGACGAAGCGTGCTTTACACGGGAAGCTTGCTTCAATGCGCATGTATGTTACAAGTCATGGTCGCAACTTTGAATACCTTCTCTAACCTCAATGCATTTCGCATATGTCTTGTGAGTAATAAAAAGCATTTTGTTTTCTTACTTGCTGCTCTTTCATTTCTCGTCGACTCTGTCCACTAGCACCCGAAGATAGCGTTTGCGATCATGAATTGCTAGGTGATTCCGATTTGTCTTTGTGCAACCTACCCTTCCCAGCCCTCCGAGATATTTGAACATGTTTGGCTGAAACACCATTATAATATATTTATTTTTAGAATTATTTAGTAAAAGAAAAGTGTAATTACATTACATAGTGGGATGTATTGTAATAAATATTTTTAGTGAGATAACTGTAATTTATTTTTTGAGTGAGGTATACTGTAATTGGTAACTAACATTTCAGTTGCGATCAAAATATGTGCCTTTTATTCAGAGACACTCATTTTGGTAACGATCATTTTTTAACTTAAATAAACACAATATATGTACATTATACGTACATGTCTTCATCAAATTAAATTTACAAGGATTTTATTGTCGCTATGCAGCATAGTATCCTACTGGTTTAAAAAAATAATACTAGCAATATACAATATGGATATGTATGAGGATTTTCGAAATTCTGTCCCTCCTGTGTTTACAAACGAATGTCTGTTTGGCGTTTTTACTTTTGTTTCAGTGTTAACGATCATGTAAGCTATGTGTAAGTGTACACGCTAACAGCGACTTGTGGCATTTCGCCGTTGCTATAATGGACATAAGTGTCTATATTTCTTCCTAGAACAGCTAATATCGCAGGCTGTTCGGGGATTCGAATCCAGACCCTACTGGGACGAATGCTCAGTAGTCAATGCTTAAACTACTGCGCCATCGGGTCGGTATAATTAATGACTAGTTAACTACTGTTTGTTCATACTGTTCAGCAGCAGTTGTATATATCTATCTCTTCTATATCAATAAACTCGACTGAGACGTATCAGGCTGTTTATACGTCTCAATCTAGTTTATTGATACAGAAAAGATAAACACGACGTTTACAATTTTATAAAAGAAGTGTCCCATTTCAACCTAAAAGGGAAAAATAAGTGTAAAAGACTTTAAGAAATGCATACACAACTTTAAAAAAAATGCGATGAATGTGCTTTTATTATTTTTTGGACATTGTATATCGAAGTTTCAAAAACATATCAGAACATTTTATCCGCAATTAATTGCAGTTCTCGAGGTTCTGCGAAAATTTCACCAAGCTGATCTAACGGTAAGGAATGTTGAAATTTTTCCTCAAACGTTCTCCATGACGATGATAATCACATCATTCTGAATCTCTGGAAGCAGCGATTAGCGGGTTTATTGAAAATTCACAAACGCGATGCTCATTGTAAACATTATGTAAATTTTGGACTTCATGATTTACCATTTTTCTTTAATTTTTTCTGCTCAGGTAGCGTACTTAACAACACAGAAATTTCGCCATGCCAATTTTTCTCCTTAGTTACTTTTCTGTTCACTGCAGATGAATGAAAACTTGTTTATTTCAAAATAATTCCAGTTCTTCACTGTAATGTGAACCACTCTTCTATGTACAGAACAAAGAAAAGTATCATTAGACAGATCTACTAAAAAAATTGTCACTGAATTTGCTAATTAACTGGTAGTATGCTGTTTCCTTGAAACAGGTAAAAAGCATGAGTTAAAAATAATCCATAACTAATTCGGGAAAAAATATATCTTATACACATTTTTGAATATGACAATTCGATTTTTGGCGGAAATGTGACAAGGATGGTCAGTCAGAAAATATTCGAAAACGTGAAAATTTTCATCGCCCTGGAGCGGGATTCGAACTCGCGTCTCCCAGAAAACGCCTGGATATGCTAACCACTGCACAACTCTTTCATGACAATATATCTTATGTTATGCTGTTGACACAGCTAATGCGAAATAATCATCTCATGTATCCTAGTAGGAGAATTTTGAATTTTCATTATATAAAAATTATTTTAAGAATAATACACTTCAAACAACTATCACATTTGGACATACGAAGACAAATGAACCTTAGCTGTAGCATTTTTTGTAATTATGTTAGTCATGTACTGTTTTGTTGTCCACGCAAGACACTTACAGGAAATTTATGCTTTCACATTTTTGTGGTGGCTCCAGCACAAGAATATGCTCAATACACAAACAGATAAAAGAAACTTAGCAGTAGAATTTTTTGCAATTATGCTAGTCATGTACTGTTCTGGTGTCCAGGCCAGACACTTACAGAAAAGTTACACTTTCACATTTCTGTGGTGGCTCCAGCACAAGAGTATGCTCAATACACAAATAGATAAAAGAAACTTAGCTCTAGCATTTTTTGCAATTATGCTAATCATGTGCTGTTATTGTATCCAGACCACACACTTACAGGAAAGTTATACTTTCGCCGTTTTTCTCGTGTCTGCAGTGCGAAAGTATGTTCAATAGCTTGAACTAACTGTTCTTTTGATGTTCTAATTTTCATAAAAACAAAAAATAAGCATGGAAAAAATTTTTAATTACGAATAATAAAGGAAAACATTTATTTGGTACAAAGAAACTGACTTTTTGAGTAAGTTCTGCAGTATTCAAATTACTGCTAGAAATCATGTGGGAGAGGCATGGCGGAGACTGGTTCAAGACAGACCGTTGTTGAAGGAACTTGGTGAGACATTCCGCCAGCACTAGATTGATAATGGTCGACAATGATTACTATGATAATACGAATATAATAAACCATTTTCCGAAGCACCTTCTGTATGTAGGATACAGAGCTAACGCAATAGTGTTAAGACCACCGGACAACATGAAGACATATATCACTTTTCTTACTGTATTCTGCGTTCAAGTATTTATAGCGTATATCGAGTACATAACACTGCTCATCTCTCTCCTCAAATTCAAATTAGGTGTTATCCTTCTCAAAAGGGCAATTGACGATCTTACAAAAGATACACATGCATGAAATTGAGAAAATTAGCGATCTTATTCTTGCGCGTGTTAAGAAACACAGAATAGAATTAAAAACTGTCACAATGTTTTGAAGAAATTTCTACTGACCAGTTTTGTTTCAAAACAGATGGGTCAATTTAAATTTCAACTCTTCCGGAACAGGAACCTCTTTGTGATTACGTTGAAATTGAATCTCTTGATGTGTCGTTATTTTTCCCGACCAGAGATAAATACATTAAGGAAAATAAAGATACATGATTTTAATTTAAATTATTATTGCAGTAAAATTCCGTTTGGGTGTAACGAATAATCATAAAATTAATTTTCTAGTATGAACGAAATAGAATTTTAACAATAAAGACATTATGTTTTTCACAGTAAGTTTTAAATTCAAAATCCCATTCGTCGAACAATTGGGGGCAGTTGGAATATATCCAGAAAAATTGTATTTTCAAGAATTTCTCTAAAAATGGATTGCTGGTAAAATATAGTGAAAACTTTAAGATACAGCAAACTGCATTTTCTCACATACACGCACTCACACACCAATTCACAAAATTTGTATACCTACATTTCCTTTATTCTGAAAAAAGGCTATTGGGAAATATTTATAATGCTGAGTCAGGGACTGACTGTATTGAGCGTGAAGGAATGCTCCTTGCGGCTTGTGCGATCATGTTCGAAAGACGGAATCATTGCTAGTTCCAAACACTTCCACCAACGCAAGATGGCGCTAATTGCAGACTGTATGTGCACCCATTGTCCTAAAAATCCGCACACGAAGAATGAGGCTTCGGGTTGCAATGAGATTTTAGCATTGCGATGGTACACACCAAGGACAGAAGTGATTACAATATCAAAGCAACAGGATGTTTTGCCTAAGACATTCGGTACACATACCGATTAGTGTTAGTGCCGCGTCGGACCACGTCATGCTCGGATACATGCAGTGATACAGTCCAACATGGAGTCAAAGAGACGACGTATGTTATCTTGGGACAGATAGGCCCCCACGTCTTGCAACTGACGCTCTAAATCACGAAAACTGGGACATGGAGAAAGCGGACGTCCCATTTGGTCCTTCACGTGCTCGATGGGTGATAGATGAGGCGATCTGCCAAGCCATGGAAACGTCGAAGCATGACGTAGACAGTCCTAAAAACCCCAAGCCGTGTGCGGTGCGGACAAGTGTTATCTTGTTGGAAAATGGCTCCGAGCCGAATCTCCAGGAAAGGCAGCACATGGGGCGACAAGATCTCCTGTGCGTAGCGCTGGGCCATTAACGTCCCTCGGATCAATGCAAGGGAAGTCCTGCTGTCATACGCGATGGTTCCGCAGACCATCACGCCTACGGTTCGAGACGCGTGCAGTTGTATAGTGAGGTTGGGATGGTAGAGCTCTCCTGCGGTCCTCCACACTCGGACATGGTGGCCGTCCGTTCCCAAACAGAAACAGGATTCATCGCTAAACACTATGCGTCGCCAGTCCGCAGCATTCCACGCTGCTCGCTGCTCTAACCACTGCAATCAACGGCAACGATGGTCTGGTGTTGATGGCATAAAACCTAAGCGCCGTCTAGAGGACATATTCGCCTCTGGCAGACGTCTGCAAATGGTAATGGAGGGCACAGGAGTCCTTTTCACAGCCACCACACGTCTCTAGATGGTTGATAATGACGGCGTAGTACTTGTGAGCGTCGTTTCCACAGATCCTACGGTCCTCTCTAATGTGGTGTGCCTGGGTCGCCCAGAGCCAGTCCGCTGTGTCATGGTGCATTCCGGTGTCCATTGCTTCCAGCGCGATCGCACCGAGCTGTCCTACGGACCCAAATGGCAGCCGATTCAGCCCGCCGGCCACCCTTGCTCTCTCATCCTTACGATACGGTCTCGTTCAACTCCGTCAGTTGCCTGTACGCACATCCACGGCGGCTGTTCGGCATGTGTATCGCTCAGGGATCTCCCCTGACTCTTACCGGGCTCTTTGGCACTTATGTTGAGTTCCCTGCGCGGCGCCTTATGAGACCCAAGGATTTCGATTTTAGCTCCGGACCTGCTCGCGCGGGCATAGGGAATCGCGCGAAACTTTAAACATTTGCATGTCTGCGCTTCCCGTAGCTATTCGCCTGATTTAGGGTTAATCGTGCAGTTTTTTTCTTGGTGCGCGGAGTTTTAGAAAAGTGAGTGTACTCTATCGTTTGGAAATCAAAAAAACATGGTGATCAACAATAGCAATTTTTTATTGGGTTAAAATTGCTCTGGCCCAGATCTGTTTTCGACACATTTGTCTGGAATATTATACTTAACAACCTAAGAACTGCAACAAAAAAAAACGTCACAAGCTGTGTAGTTACCTATTTATTAAGTAAATATCTAACTGTTCCGTGACGAATTAATTTTGTACTATATCCAAGAAACAAATAAAAAGAGGGTAAGGACTGTGATAATGACAGAGCTGGTGAGTTAATCTTAATAAATTGCCGAATAGCAGATATTGCATTATAACCATCATTGAAATAATGTACAGATGTTTTGGGATTAGCTACGGAAATCGAAGTATAAAATTAACGAAAACAAATGATTTCACCAAATCAGTGAAATGCGGACATAAATTTGTTTCAGTGAAATGAGGAAATACATTTGCATTCAATAAAAGGAATAATTTTCACATCTTATTGTAAAAAAAAATAAGAAAAAGAACAAAAGAGAAAAACGAAACTTTTTAACGTATACGTGTTTGGAAACGCTTCATCTGCGGGACCATTTGTAATCTCGAAACATAAACATCTTACACTGGCGCAGTTAAAATATTACCGCGACGTGTTATCTGTTACCATAAATGTCATTTGTGTATACCTCCAATAAGAAAACTAATAGCCCCAGCAAACACAAAAAACTAAAATTAGTCACTAATGTTAGTAGAATATGCCAGAAATCACCACCAACTAAATGTGATTCCTGGCTTCTGCATTGTTATTCTGTACATCCTACACATCGTAGAGATAATCTCTTCATGCTCGATTGACCCAGGCGTTGGCTGAGTGCATATATAATAGATCTGACCTAGCAGGACTTTAGTGTTTCTAGTATTCTGCATGGATATTCTCTAAAAATGCGTATAATTTACTAAAGGTACTATTTTTTTAGGATTAAAAAATGTATTAACTTTTACATATTGCGTTACTATTTAGAATAAATTATGCAGTGCATGTGAAAGAAGCGGTCATCCTCTACTTGTTTAATTCCAGTAGCGCATATGGCTTCCTTAAACTGCATTACGTGGGAATATAACAATATTGTCTATAGAAACATTTTGAAATGTTTATATCGATAATAAGGTGTTATCGGTTGCACAAGCGGTCGAATATACAAGAAAGCTATCCGCAGTAATTTATTCAGAAAAAATTATGTTATGAAATGTATTCATTTGGTACTCCCAGGAGTCTTAATAAGAACTTTCTGTTTAACGTGCCTATTACGGCACCTAGCGACTAAAACAAGAAACGTGAGTTTGTTGGTCCATTTTCGAATAATGAACGGTAAAAACTGCTTGATTTCTAATTCAACAGATTACATGCAAAAGAAATAGGAACTGTGCATTTTGTTATCATCTGAAATTTAAATGTTTACGTATTATCGCTAGAAGTGTTCAAAAAAATTATGTGTAGCAATATTAAATAAAACGTTTTTTAATTCGACATCATCTGCATTTACGCCCTCTAGCGGCGAAGTTGTACATCGTAAAAAAAACGATATCAAGGATCATCATTCGCATATTTCAAGCTTTCGAACGCAAAAAAAGTTTTCAAAACGGACTAATAGTTGCAGAGATACCGTGGGTACAGACGGACGGACGGACGAACAAACCGATAACATAAGCACGATATTTTTTTACAAAAGACGTGCTAACAAGAAAGATGACACCGAGTTTTCGGGTGTAATAAGCACGTCTTTTGAATCCGTTCTGACGCAAATTAAATTTATCAAAGCTATTCAAAGTCAATGGAACCGGTATGGAAAACAATAGTATCTGACGGAAGAAAGAAGTTTTTCAATCGGGTCTTTAATCCCTCAGATATTGCAGTAAACGGAATCGTGAGCTTACGAACTCTTAAAAACAGAGTTATCAACAAAAATAAGGTGTGACTTTACGTCCCTTGGTGGGAAAACCATGCATTATTTTAGGAAGAAAGTATTCACAAAGGGTTTATCCATATGAGCGGTATCGGTACAAAAAAAAATTTAGTCGAGTTTTCAGGAGCCCAGATTTTGCTACAAATACATCAGAAGTAGAAATTAACACTTATGACCCCTGGTAGCCAAACCATTCCTTACCAAACATTAGAAATTACGTGAAAAATATTTTCCGTCAGGTCTTGTATGCAACACAGGAAGAATTTTTCTAATCGGAGTTTTAGGAGCAGAAAACGCAATTTACCATTCTGCACTCCAGCGAAAAGTCTATGACTTACTTGAAAATTTTGAATTTATAGGAAAAACAATTCCCATCGGAAACACTAACCAACAAAGAAGGAATTTTTCAAATCGGACATTTAGATGTAGAGATATTGACAAAAATAAGATATACATCTACGCCCCTGGCGTAGAAACCATGCATTATTTCAAGAAGAAAATGTTCCTAAAATATTTGTCGACATGAGTAGTGTCGGTCCACAAAAGAATTTTTATCAGTCGAGATTTTAGAAGGTCATTTTTTGCTGCAAATACATCAGAAGCGGAACTTAATACTTACGCCACCTGGTGGCCAAACAATTTTTTACAAAATTTTGAAATTACGTGCAAACGATTTCCCATCAGGAACTGTATCCGGTGCAGAAAGAAATTTTCAGATCGGAGATTTAGAGGCAGAGAGAGATATAAGGGAAAACGCAATTTACCTTTACGCCCTTATCGGAAAGTCTATGAATTACTTGAAAATTTTGAAATTATATGAAAAACATGTCACACGGAAAACACTATCCAACAAAGAAGGAAGTTTTCAAATGGGACGCCTAGACGTCGAGAAATTGACGAAAATATGATATACATCTACGCCCCCTGGCGAAGAAACTGTGGAATATTTTAGGAAGAAAATATTCCGAAAAGGTTTATCGATGCGAGTGGCATCAGTCCACGAAATAATTTTTTCAATAGATATTTTAGAAGCTCAGATTTTATGGCAAATACATCAGAAGCGAAAGTTAACGCTTACGCCCCCTGGTGGCCAAAGTATTCTTTACCAAAAATTCGAAATTATATGCAAACAATTGTGCATCAGGAGATGTATCTGCTGAAAAAAAAAATACAAATCGGTGTTTTAGAAGAAGAGTTATCAGAAAAAATGCAATTTACTTTTACGCCTCCTAGCGGAAAATCTATGTGTAATTTAAAAAAGAATATATATCCAAAATACTCTTCGACATAAATGGAATCGAAAGATAAAAGATTTTTTTCAATCGGATGTTTAGAAGCAAATATGTGGAATAAAACGTATTTTTGAATTCGACATCATCTGCATTTACGCCCTCTAGCGGCAAAATAGTATATCGTAAAAAAAACTGACATATTTCAAGCTTTCGAATGCAAAAAGAATTTTTTAAATCGGACTAATAGTTGCAGAGATAACGTGGGTACAGACGGACGGACGGACGGACGGACAAACCGATAACATCAGCACGATCTTTTTTTACAAAAGATGTGCTAAAAAATTGATAGGATCTAATAAAATATCAGGACTAACAAAAAACTACCCATAAAAGCGAAAAACGTGTAAGTGAGAAATATATAACTGATAACAAGGAACAGGACGCCAATTAAATAGTAAATAGTAACACTGTACTAGTGATCCGATTTATTGGCGTAGGAAGTAGACACATCAGCGTTTCCAAGCTTTTGCACATCAACGAGGTGGTTTTTTCGAGGAAGTTAGACAGTAACTGCAACTGAAAAATAGAACGCGTTAACAATTTAAACTCGGAAATTTAACTTGACAACAATAGATACGACGTTATATTCATTTAAAGATATGACGCATCACGTTGGTTGCATGTGCGGTATCCTAATAGGCAGAAGGCTTTACTCGAAGAATTGGTTATAAATTCGTGGCAACTCGAGTGAGACACAATCATTGCAAATATCGCTGTTGGTAATGGTTTCCACGGTTTTCCGAATGGCTGTACCTTTAAAGGTAGTGTAGGTAGCTAATTTCTTTATATCATCCCATACAGGAGCTGCTGACTTGAATTTCACTTCTCTGGATAGTGCCGTGGCTAATTTACCGGGGGTTGTGTCTCTTTTATGTTCCTTGATTCTTATTCCAAACGAACGATGGTCATTCCAATGCAGTATCGTTTAGAGCCGTACGAATATGTTATTTAGGCTCAATTCCCTACATACCAAATATGTCTTATAAACTCAAAAACGCCCTGAAGGAGATGAACTACGGCGTTGGCAGAAGTTCTCCTGCATCTTTATATACTGTGCTACAGGGAAGTAGTGAAAAACCACCTCTCTCTTGCGAAGCAGGTGTTGATGCTATCCCCTACAGTATCCGGACGGCTCTAAACGATACTACATTGGAATGACCAAGCGTATACATTGGTTGGTTGGTTGGTTGTTGGATTTTATTGGCGCAAGGGCCAGGTTTGGCCAAAGAGCGCCAGACCAAGAACTATTAGCCACAGATTTTTAAAAAACGTGGAAAATGATTAAGAGCAGACAGGCTTGGTAAAAGTTGAAAAAAGAGTATGATGAAAGCTGTGAAGACAAGGTAGTTAATTAGGTTTATATAAAAATTTATTAATTGACTATTATAATTATAATTTTTTTTTTTTTTTTTAAACAGAACTACACAAAGAATGAGTCACTCTCCTCCCCCCACACTCCCCTGCAATGCTGGCAGAGGGCGGGGACGAACTGTCACTCTCTTCTCCCCCATGTTCCTCTGCAATGTTGTTTGAGGCTGGGGACGAACTGTCACTCTCCTCCCCCCTATGTTCCTCTATAATGTTGGTTGAGGGTGGGGACCTCGCTGAGGCCGAGACAGTTGGATGGACACTGCACACCTTTGCGGATTGAGGGCCGGGTCGTCCGCACGTGCAGGCTTTCTGCTTTAAACTGGAAGAGAGGGTCGGCTGCAAAAGAGAAGGCCCAGAATCAGGTAGTCGAAAAATCGCGAGCTCGGGGAAAAACACCTGTGTCGCTTGGTCAGCTGTAGATCGCTTGGCAAGCGCTGTGAGAGCTACAAAGGGCTGCACGGGTTGTGGCAGAGACTTAACAACTGCGGCAAAACTACGCTGTCGGGTGTTGGGAATACCCAACTTGGCTTTGGCAGCAGGGTACGAGAGGCCTTCCAGGGTCTTGAGGCGCTGGATCGCCATCTCGTCCTTCCATTTCATACAGTTGCGGGAGTAAGCTGCATGGGCCTCACCGCAGTTAACACAGCAGGCCGCAGAAGTGCAACCTTCCCCGTCATGTTCACCGGAGCCACAATTAGCGCAACGAGCGGAACTCTTACAGAATCGTTGTGAATGCCCGTACCTCTGGCACCTGAAACAGCGCAGAGGACTGGGAATGTACGGGCGAACTGCACAGACCAAGTAGCCTGCTTTGATTTCTGTCGGAACTTTCGGGGAGTCAAAAGTCAAGATGACATTTTTTGACTTAATCATGGAACCATCACGCCGGAACATCATACGACGTGCAGCAATAACACCTTGATCAGCAAGTTCAGTCA
Source organism: Macrothele yani (assembly GCA_039090855.1). Classification (NCBI taxonomy): domain Eukaryota; kingdom Metazoa; phylum Arthropoda; class Arachnida; order Araneae; family Macrothelidae; genus Macrothele; species Macrothele yani. The sequence continues at coordinate 78,128,042 of CM077033.1, read as the reverse complement.
CGAATTCGTCTTCACTGCATGGCAAGAGATCAAACTCGAAATAACACCCCGAGAGGTGTTAAGAAACGGGTGAGGTGTCACTTTCACAGGAATGCCTTGAAGACTAGTGAGGTTCAGAAAAGTGTTACTCTGAGAAACACTGCAAGTTTGGACAAGCAGGTCCCCAGAGCGAAGCTTCCTCACAGACTTCAAGGGGCCAACCGCAGCGTCCAAAGCTTTAGAAATGAAAAAGGGAGATCTGGTGGACAGTCTCTCATTCGGATCGATGGATTCTACAAGCAAGTGAGTAGCATGCGTAGTCACAGCAATTGAGGGGAGACGACGCTTCGGAGCGACTGGTACAGCTGCCGAAGAAGAGGTTCCACATTCTTGGTCAGGTCAAGGTCTAAAGACCGTTTAAGGGTATGAGACTTGGTAGGTTGAGAAGACGAAGGAGTGTCGTTGGCAACTATCATTTTGTCAGGTGACTTAAATTTGGAGTTTTTGTTCTTTTTACCCATGGAAAAAAAGGAGGAAGATTCGTCTGCAGACTACTCCACCCACCACCGAGCCCTACAAGGGAGAACTGGAGGTCTGCAAGCCAAGAAAATGACGCTGGACACAGTTCTGGAGCTTATACGTTGCAGATATAGTCCGTTGGCTGTGATCACACGCACTCGGCGGACACTTCGGCCTCCGGGTACCGTCATGCCAACGCCTTTGGCATGATCCCACAGCCCCCGGGCTCACCCTGCCGTGCTACACGACAAAAAAGCCGCTAAAGCCGTGTACACAACTTGGTACAAGACTTCTGACTAGAGGTGGGTTAGTCTCTAGCCTCCCGTTTACAGCGAAGCCGGGGTCGAAGAGGAGTGTTGGTACACAGGAGGCACTGAACCGGTCTCCTGCGACCTCAGCCGCCAGACATCCCATTTCCGCCTCACGGGTCTCCGCACGCGGCAAACATGCAGGTAGGTCTAGCACCCAAACCAGCGAAAAGGAAAAAAAGAAATCCAAAGAAGACAAATCCTGTCAGGAACCTAAACGGAATCTCAGCAACCTACGAACTGAGCGGTTAATATAAATCAGTTAGTGGTGGAGGGTAACAAAACCACAAGACCGGGGTGTTAGTGCATAACGTGGTAGCGATTAGGTAAAGTATACAACACGGGCAACTAGCCAGTGGAGAAAATAAATAAAAACGAAAAAGCGAGACACAAGACCAGCTCGGGATCGTGGGGCCGCGACTCCCCAACAGCTGGATGAACAGCCGTCCCTGCAAACACCAACAGCACCAAAACAAAAAACAGGCGGTGGCATGACAACAGATGTTGACCAGTCACAAAGGTCAGCTCGGGCCGTGGGGGCGCCGCTCCCCAAATAACTGGAAAACCAGTTATCCCCGTGCGGGGGCGTATACATTGGAATGACTAGCCATTACCAACAGCGATACTTGCAATGATTGCGTCTCACTCGAGTTACCACAAATTTGGAACCAATTCTTCAAGTAAAGCCTTCTGCCTATCAGGATACCGCGCGTTCCACTGAATGAGAAACTTTTATTCAACACGGGTTAAGCCTAATTTACCCCGAATTGCAGAACGCCATTGCGGTTCGGTGTACATTCCATTAGAAGGTAAATTTCATCTACGTGTGCAGAATGCCAGGCTTACCCAGACGGTCCTTTAACTCGCTAAGATTTGACAGAAGAGGACTTCGCTCCCCTACCCGTTTTAACACGGTCCATGCATTCTCAATGGGGATCAGATCCGTGCTTTTTGGTGGTGAGAGAAGAATGTTGAAATTGTTGCCCTGCTCGTTGTACCACTGCTGAACATATCTTGCGCGAAGAACAGTTGCTTTTTCGTCCATGAAACAGCAGCCACCTGTTGAATGAGTAGTTAACGTTACTGTACCGACTTGATAGGAAGCAATGTGGAGGTAAACGTTGTAGTACACCAGACGTATCAGCAATATTAGGGGATATGTCGAAAAATGATAACATTTGATGGTTTGGTCATGAAAAATTAATTTATTTTTGTCCGCTCTGACGTAGAATCTTCTTGAAGAATACTGGACGAAGAAAATTATTTATTTTCTTAACATGCAGGGAAGAAATCCCTTCACACGCTGTAAATGGAGTGATTGAAATGTTTAAAGCATCAGTTTTGGTCTGTAGTATTTAGCTAAATCCTTTCAAGTGAATTCCTCATTTTAATGAAATTAAAAGTGCAATACCACTAAATAATTTACGTTCAGAGAAGACATCATTTAGAAAAACATTTCACAGTGTTGCGACTGAAATTCACAGCTCTTCAACTTTACAAACTTTAACTGATTACTTTGCTGCAACAACTGGGTAACAAACTTTGTAGCATAGCAGGTGATAATGGTGGGAAATGGATGGTGATAGCGCCCTCTATTTGTCGCAGTATTCGGGATAACCCACTGTTATCGCTTGCTACCTTCCCATCAATAGCTCAATTAAGGATCTCATTCCTGAAATCAGAGTCCGCCGTCTCGTGACGATTATATATATTAAGATAATAAAACAATTATCACAAACAAAATTTTTAAGACGACCAAGGTTTCGCTGGGTATTGACCTAGCTTCATCAGGACGAATGACTCGTAAATATTCAAATCGTACATGATATCATAAATGGTGTTTACTTTGACTGGTTTTGGTTAGTTGCATTTCAATTAAAGGAGCATTGTACTGACATTCGGAACAGCCTTGAGTTTCCGATTGATGGAGCACAAGACCTATATTCGGAGATATGACCTAAAGACGTCATTGATGGCTGAACATTGTTACGAAAAGGATAATTTCTTTTTGAAGAAGCAAAACTAATTGACAAGCCAGATTCAACAACCAAGCTTGATATTTTGGAATATTTTCATATGTATCATAATTATTCGCAACTTGTTAATGACATGGCATCCATATCATTTCTATCATCAGCGTGAAGAAACTAACAAAAATCACGACTGTAAACACAATTTATGACATCATGTACAATTTCAACATTTACGGTTCGTCCAGATGAAGCAAGGTCAATACCCAGCGAAACCTTGGTCGTCTAGAAAAAATAAAATGTTGGTGATATAAGTTGGATTATCTTAATATGAGGATAAATCAGGCCGCGGGTGGCCGAGTGGGCAACGTTCGTGACTGCTACGCAAAGGACCTCAGGTTCGATCCACTAAATATCCATCGTGCGTCGGATGGGCACGTTAACCGGTCGGACCACGGGTACTGACCCCCCCGGTAATAAATAAGGACGTCTTCCTCCCCCTTTCTACTTCGCTTCCGTATCACTTTCCTATCTGGCACTCTAGCCCAAATCTCCTATATTCCTATTTCTAAGGGGTTGTATAAGAATTGGGGTCAGACACTCCCTTCCTAAAATCCTCTACATATTATCATGAGGATAAATCAAAAATTATCCGCTCTCTTGTTTCTATATTATATCACAATAACAGCAGGGGTTGAAAAAGCACATAATTTTTTTCCTTACTCTCCTTGCCTTTTGATGCACTTTTTCCAACGGTCCACAAGCCTGCGTATTCCATTGAAGAAGAAAATTACTGGCTGGTCACACAGCCATTTATGCACCACTTCCTTCACTTCGTGGTCCGAAGCAAATCAACGATCTCGCAAAGCATCTTTTTGGGGTCCAAAGAGATGAAAGTCGGTAGGGGCGAGTTATTGCCTGTATGGAGGGCGTTCCAGCACCTCGAAACCCAATTTGCCAAGGGTTTCAACGGTGTGGGAGGCCGAGTTGGGTGAGTGCATTGTCGTGCAACAACAACATTTGCTTCGACAATAGGCCTCGGCGTTTGGTGAGAATAGCTGGTCTCAGATCCTTTGCCAGCATTTCGCAGTAGCTTACAATGGTGACTGTAGACCCCTCGTCCAGGTAATGTTCCAGTAGAGGCCCTTTAGAATCCCAAAAAATGGTTAGCATCACTTTTTCTGCGGAATGTTGCGTCTTGAATTTCTTCTTCGCTGGCGATCTCGGGTGTTTCCACTCCATACCCTGCCGTTTGGATTTCAGCTCACAGTGATAAATCCAGGTCTCATCTCCTGTGACGATTATCTCCCAAAATGCTCCGCCATCATCCTTTAAGCGGTTGAGTAAGCGTTGAGAGATCTCCACACGTTTCCGCTTTTGCTCTTCGGTAAGCTGTCTTGGCACTCATCTTGCAGAAACTTTACGGAAACTAAGTTTTTTTTGGATGATTTCGTTTGCAGAACCATAACTGATTTTCAGAGAACAGGTAACCTCATCGATGGTCACTACTCGGTTCACCAGAATCGTCTCTCAAACTTGTTCAATATTCCCGTCAGTGATGGAGGTCGATGTGCGTCCTGCACCCTCTTCATGTTTCACGTTTTTCCTGCCATTTTTAAACTTCTCCATCCACTCACACACACTTCCCTGTGGAAGAGCGCTGTCCCCGTATTTTGCTGCAAGCCTGCAAAGAATATCAGCCCCTGACACACCTTCAGACAAGAGGAAACGGATCACTGTTCTGTGTTCTTTCTTGGTGCACAATGCTGTAGGAATCTACGTCAATTCGTCGCGTGCGTCATTTCGTCGCGTGCGTCAATTCGTCGACCACGTCAATTCGTCGACTGCGACGATTCGTCGCGCGTCAATTCGTTGCCTGCGTCAATTTGTCGAATGCGTCAATTCGTCGACCACGACGATTTGTCAAGCGTCAATTCGTCGGGGACAAATTCGTCGACTACGCAATTCGTCGCGTTTACAGATTTGGTTACATACAAAACGAATGCAGGAAAACGTACGATTTCGAACGTCTTCCTCCCTGATCAAATTTATAAAGTTTAGATACTCGGATAGGATAGGAATATTACGCTTTTTCTTTGGCACTAAAAATATTAGACAGCACACGGTTTTTGGAACGGGTCAGAGGCCCGGTTGGTCAGAGCCCCCATACACAAAATATTCGTAAAATCTACAGTTTTCAATTCCGAACCACCAAATCAGGTATCCTATCTCATGGTACTCTAACTTAGACGGTTGTCGGATTTTGGAACGGGTCAAGGCCCGGCGGGTCAGAGCCCCCCACATACAAAATTTTCTTAAAAACTACAGTTTTCAATTCAGAACCACCTAATCTGGTGTACTATCTCATGTTACTCTAACTTAGACAGTACACCGTTTTGGAACCTGTCAAGGCCCGGGGGCCAGAGCCCCCACATACAAAATTTTCTTAAAAACTACAGTTTTCAATTCAGAACCACCTAATCTGGTACACTATCTCATGGTACTCTAACTTACACGCTAGACAATTTTTTGAAGGGGTTGCAGCCCTGGGGGTAAGGGCCCCCTCATAAAAAAATTCGCAAAATCTACAGTTTCCAATTTAAAACCACCAAATTTGGTATACTATCTCATGGTACTCTAACTTAGACGGCAGACCGTTTTTGTAACTGGTAAAGCACCGGAGGCTTAGGGCCACCCGCATACAAAATTATCTTAAAAACTACAGTTTTCAATTCAGAATCATCTAATCTGGTGTACTATCTCATGTTACTCTAACTTAGACAATAGACCGTTTTGGAACGTGTCAAGGCCCGGGGGCCAGAACCCCCCACATACAAAATTTTCTAAAAATCTACAGTTTTCAATTCAGAACCATCTAATCTGGTATACTATCTCATGGTACTCTAACTTACACGCTAGACGATTTTTTGAAGGGGTTGCAGCCCGGGGGTAAGGGCCCCCTAAAAAAAATTCGCAAAATCTACAGTTTCCGATATAAAACCACCAAATTTGGTATACTATCTCATGGAACTCTAACTTAGACGGCAGACTGTTTTTGGAACGGTTAAAGGCACGGAGGGTCAGAGCCCCCGCATAAAAAATTCTCTTAAAATCTACAGTTTTCAATTCAGAACCATAAAATCTGGTATGCTATCACATGGTACACTAACTTAGACGCTAGATGGTTTTTGGAAGGGGTTGGAGGCCGGGGATATGACCCCCCCCCCATGAAAATACCGTAAAATCTACAGTTTTCAGTTTAGAACCACCAAATTTGGTACACTATCTCATGGTACTTTAACTTAGACGGTCGACGGTTTTTGGAACGGGTCAAGGCCCGGGGGTCAGAGCCCACCCCACACACACACACACACACATACAGCATTTTCTGAAAAACTACAGTTTTCAATTCAGAACCACCAAATTTAGTATCATGAAACTGTACCTTAGACGCTAGACGATTTTTGGAAGGGGTTGGAACCCGGGGGTGAGAGCCCCCCCCGTCCTCATAAAAATTTCGTAAAATCTACAGTTTTCCATTTAGAACAACCAAATTTGGTATAGTACTCATGGTTATCTAACTTAGACGGTTTTTGGAAGGGGTCGGGGCCCGGGTCAAGGGAGCCCTATTCAAAATTTTTGTAAAAAGTTCCGTTTTTTACTCTTAAGAATACCCGATCTATGTTCTAAGGCGCTCTTTGGCCCTTTGAGGGCCTTGCACCATAAACCATCAACCAACCAACTAACCAACCTACGGTCTAAGTTAGGGAATGTAGATAACAATAAAGTACAAAAATATGCATTTACTGGTGTATTAAAAACACAAATCAATATAGTTTAGCTTTCACTACCAACGAGTGGCTTATCAGGAAGAAATATAATGTAATGTAAATAGAGAGTTCCAGATATTCAAAATTCAAAACGGTAAGAAAAAGATGATCAATGCCAATGTGAAGTCGAACGCAATCAACAACACATAGGTACATCGCATTTCTTTGTTGCGGGATTCACAGAAGCACACGCCAGATGTACTGCAGTTCTATAGATGTCTCCTAGAAGGTAACTATTACCATTCCTTTTTCTTTCTTTTTTGTTTCGCAAAATAAAATTAACTAAATCAAAAAAAATTAAATATGTTTACTGGAAAATTGCAGGAATATCTTTTTCATTCATTAACTTTAACCCGCTGAACTTGGTGATTCCACAAATAGTAATATGTACCTGGAAAATAACTGGTATCCCTGCTAGTACAAATTATATTAATGAATTATTTGCGTCCAGTTCAACCTAGTATGTCCATAAGAGCCTTTGGGGCCGTATGAAGATTATATTTCAACGTGTGCCGCTACGGCGGTGGAGTGATCTACGGGCTGGCTTCTGACCACTTGTCAAGAAGAATTTTGTATGTGGAGGCACTTACCCCCGGGTCTTGACCCGTTCCAAAAAAACGTCTTACGTTTAAGTTAGAGCACGATGAGATAGTATACCAAATTTGGTGGTTCTAAATTTGAAACTGTAGATTTTACAAACATTTTTATGAGGTGGGCTCTGACCCAGTTCCCGTCCCGTTCCAAAAACCGTCTGCCGTCTAAGTTAGACTACCATGAGATAGTATACCAAATTTAGTGGTTCTAAATTGAAAATTGTAGATTTTACGAAAATTTTGTATTGCGGGGGGGGGGGATCTAAACCCCAGCGCCCCGACCCGTTCCAAAAACCGTCTACCATCGAAGTTAGAGTACCATGAGATAGTATACCAAATTTGGTGGTTCTATATTAAAAACTGTAGATTTTACGAAAATTTTGTATTGCGGGGGGGGGGGGATCTAAACCCCAGCGCCCCGACCCGTTCCAAAAACCGTCTACCGTCTAAGTTAGAGTACCATGAGATAGTATACCAAATTTGGTGGTTCAAAATTGAAAACTGTAGATTTTACGATAATTTTGTACCGGGAGGGGGGGGGAGTTCTGACCTCCTGGCCCCCGATTCGTTCAAAAAAAGGTCTTCCGCTAAGTTGGAGTTTCATGACAGCAAATTTGGTGGTTCTAAATTTAAAACTAGATTTTACGGCAATTTTGATGAGGGAGGCTCTAACCCCCACCTACAACCGCTTCCAAAAACCGTCTACAGTCTAAGTTAGAATACCACGAGATAGTATACCAGATTTGGTGGTTCTGAATTGAAAACTAGATTTTGCGATTTTTTTTATAAAGGGAGCCCTTAACCCCCGGGCTACAACCCCTTCCAAAAACGGTCTAAGTTAGAGTACTATGAGATAGTATACCAAATTTGGTGGTTCTAAATTGAAAGCTGTAGATTTTACGAAATTTTTATGAGGGGGGGGGGGGGGCTTTGACTCCCCGGGCTCTAACCCCTTCCAAAAAGCGTCTAGCGTCTAAGTTAGAGTTTCATGATACCATACCTAATGGTTCTGAATTGAAAACTGTAGATTTTACAAAAAAATTATGGGGGTGTCTCTGACCCCCGGGCCTTGACCCGTTCCAAAAAGGGTCCACCGTCTAAGTTAGAGCACCATGATATAGTATACCTAATTTGGTGGTTTTAAAATGAATACTGTAGATTTTACGGCTTTTTTTATGACGAGGTGGGGGGCGCTCTTACACCCCCGGGCTCCAACCCCTTCCAAAAACTGTCTAGCGTCTAAGTTAGAGTACCATGAGATAGTATACCAGATTTGGTGGTTCTAAATTGAAAACTGTAGTTTTTAAGAAAATTTCGTATGTGTGGGGGCTCTGACCCCCGGCCCTGGACCCGTTCCAAAAACGGTCTACCGTCTAAGTTAGAGTGCCATGAGATAGTATACCAAATTTGGTGGTTCTAAATTGATTACTGTAGAATTTACGGCATTTTTTTATGACGTGGGGCTCTTACCCACCGGGCTCCAACCCCTTCCAAGAACGGTCTAGCGTCTAAGTTAGAGTACCATGAGATAGTATACCAAATTAGGTGGTTCTAAATTGAGAACTGTAGATTTTGTGAATTTTTTTTATGATAGGTGCCCTTACCCCCCGGGCTGCAACCACTTTAAAAAATCGTCTAGCGTCTAAGTTAGAGTACCATGAGATAGTATACCAGAATTGGTGGTTCTGAATTGAAAACTGTAGTTTTTAAGAAAATTTTGTATGTGGGGGGCTCTGACCCCCGGGCCTTGACCTTTCCAAAAACGGTGTACCGTCTAAGTTAGAGTACCATGAGATAGTATACCAAATTTTGTGGTTCTAAAATGAAAACTGTATATTTTACGAAATTTTTTATGAGGGGGGGGGGGGGCTCTGATCCCCAGGCCCGAACCCCTTCAAAAAGCAGTCTAGCGTCTAAGTTAGAGTTTCATTATACCAAATTTGATGGTTCTGAAATGAAAACTAGATTTCACGAAAATTTTAAATCGTACGTTTTCCTGCATTTGTTGTGTATGTAACCAAAATCTGTAAACGCGACGAATTGACGTAGTCGACGAATTCAGGTAGTCGACAAATTTGTCCTCGACGAATTGACGTTCTACGAATTGACGCGCGACGAACTGATGCAGGCGACGATTTGACGCCCGACGAATTGACGTTCTACGAATTGAAGCGCGACGATTTGACGCCCGACGAATTGACGTTCTACGAATTGACGCGCGACGATTTGACGCCCGACGAATTGTCGTAGTAGACGAATTGTCGTAGTCGACGAATTGACGCGCGACGAATCGTCGCAGTCGACGAATTGACGTGACACCATGCTGGCGGAGCAGCCGTGTTTACTCTGTGAGAGAACGAAGAAAAATGTAATTGAGATCAAACTTCAGTATCTTCAGTAACATAACCACAAGAATACCATATTAAAGCATGCGCGCGCAGAAAGTAGTGCTGCCAACATAAAAAAAGTATAGCGCAAGTGCGGATAATTTTTGATTTACTCTCCTATATGAAATAAAAATAGTTAGGTAGATATATATATAACCGTTTTTATAAAATTAAATTTTCAATGATTAAAATGAATGAAATAAATATCTAAATCAAAATGCCAGGGTGATAACTGAAGCTTACTGCGTTAAAGAGCCAAAACGTCCAGTGTGTTATTTTCATGCCGAATATGTTTTTCTTCGTTACAGTTTTGGAAAAAAGTAAAGGATGCAAACGTGACTTTTATTTAATTGAAGTCACGATAAAAGTTTAATTAAACTTTCTAATTACACTGGCGGAAAGTGAAAAAAGACCGCCAAGAAGGAATTCGAACGATCATGAAATTTACATATGTTAATGGAGTGGAGTTTACGTAGGTGTGAAGTTAATTTCGGGTCCATCCGCTGAGCACTTACGCCACAGCAAGGCATAATATGCAAATTATCTTCGGTGGTATTTAAGGAGTACGGCGAAGTGAAGGTAATCAGTCGTCGGTGTATGGACACGTGCGAAGACCCTGAAGAAGCTGCAATGCCTGGACATGGAAGACGTGTAAGATTTCAGCATTTATCGGACTTTGACCGAGGCCGTCTAGTCGGACTCCGCGAGGCCGGGTGGTCGTATCGTCGCATTGCGGAGTGAATTGGACGGGAAGTATCGGTGGTGGTACGATGGCGGCGTAGATGGTCAGAGGAACATTCCCACACGAGAAGACGTGGAACCGGGAGTCACAGACGGACTGATGAGCGGACCGATCGACGCAAAAAAGAGCGGCGTTGTCAAGCAGAATATCCACTGCGACGCAAATCCGAGCTTCCGTTGCACCTGAGGTGACTGTGCGAATAGTCCGCAACCGTCTACTGGATGCAGGACTACGTGCACGTGTGCCTCTGGCATGTGTTCCTATAACTCCAGCCCACTGTCAGAAACGGCTGCAGTGGTGTCGCTAACGTCTGTACTGGAGAATGCAATGGCGATTTGTCGTGTTCAGCAATGAAAGCAGATTCTGCTAAGGAGCTTCCGATGGCCTTATTCGTGTTCGCAGACACACAGGGGTGCGTCTCCACCCTTCTTGCATCCGCTAGCGACACACAGGGCCTACACCTGGTATCCTGGTGTGGGGAGCGATCAGCTATCACTCCCGTACACAACTAGTGTTTTTTCCGGGTACGTTAAGCAGCACCTCCTGCATCAACAACATCATTCATCCCGTTGTTGTGCCATTTGTAAAGTAGGTCTATCGTGGTGCTTTCCAGCAAGATGACGCACGCCCACACACGGCACGTGCAACGCAGCATGCACTTCAGGGTGTGAGACAACTTCCACGGCTTGCACATTCACCGGATTTTTCCTCATTGAGCACTTGTGGGGTTTTATAGGACAACGACTTATCCGGTCTCCACGGCCAGCCACGACCGTTCCCGATTTACCCGTCCGGGTTGAGGATGCTTTGAACTCATTACCTCAAACTTACATCCAACATCTGTACGACAGACTCCATGTCAGAATTGTACAGTGTGACGCAGTTCATGGCGGTTCAACATCGTACTAACCATGTTACATGGAAATGTTATTTTTCAGTTTACCAGCAAATACTGCTGTATTTTGCTATAATGTTTGGATCACGTTATCCTCTGTATTCCGTTATTATGCTCTATAAATTTCGTTGGTATCAGACGTCTCCTCCTTGGTGTTATTTTTTCCCTTTCCGCCAGTGTATAATGCCAGTTTTTTCTTATTCTTTTTCTGTGTGCACGGAAGGGATATTTATTTGGAAATGTGTGTTAGAAATTCTAAGTAGTCTGCTTATATCACGGGGCAAAGTGGAATATGATATGTTATAAAAGTGAAAACAATTATCACTACACAAGGACTTAGAATTTGAAAACGAAGGAGATACATGTTTTAAGCTTGGAAAGGAAGTTTTGCAGTAACCTGAATTATTTAAATTTTTTTATCAAAAGTAAATAAAAAATAATGCATTTTTTAACATTAGAATATATCCGCAAAATGTTAAATACCATATACTGATTTTTAAGACATAAATGAACTCATTATGTGTCTCGAAGTATTTCTTATGTGAGACCATTCGAACACTTAAAAAAAATTCGCCTGCTAATTACGTTAGCAGAGGTTAATAAATACATGTAATGCTGATGTGAAAGCCATTCTGCGATTCTTAGAAATGGGAATGAAATTAACAATGTTACTGTAGACACAATAATTTTAAATTTTATAATGATCTAAAATTTTCTAATTTTTTTTTCACTTGATACGTCTCCAATGCACCCATTTCATATGGTCAGCAAGTACTTTGGAACAAATCATATGATAATCCATCTATTGGGGACATGTTTCCACGTTAGTAGTTTTTTTCCATCACTTTTGGTTTGGTCGATAGGTCTACAGCGCCATTTAAAATATCACAAAGACATTTCACAGGAGGGATTTTATTTCATCAAAATGATATTTGTTAATGAGATATGTTTGATTTTGAACATCAATGTAAAACACATGTTGAGATTTAATTCATCCAATATTTGTGTTTGCTCTTGGCGCAAATGCATATGGAATAGATATTTCAGATGCATTTTATGATTACTATTGATCTTCGCCGCATTCCATGCTTACTTCCGAAGATGCAGCAAACACAGTTTTTGAGACTCTCTTAACTTCCAAATTAATATCGGCTGTCCCAAAGAGATTCTGTTAAATTTTGTAGTACAAATACTGATGATAAATTCATTGTATACCACTTATTACATAATATTAACTCCTACAAACGATCTCACGTGCAGATTTGAAGAAGGGTTGCATCGATGCACTGAGACAAGGAGACCTATGCAACATAGTACAGATCAGACAAGCTGAACTTCTAATTATATACCGTTACTTATGCAAAAAAGTAAATGTGTTTTCAAGCGGAAAACGTTGTTCGATTGTATAATGATAAAGATAATTAGGGGCAGCATGCGACATTAATGGCGTTACGGAAATTATTTGTGTTATATTTTACCGAAACGTGGAAAATCCAAGACGAGTATAATGTACACCGTCGAACTGTGCATATGGTTCCGACTTCTTGGTTATTTTGAATGATAATTTGGACTTGAAGACAAGTTGGTTCACGTCTTACGAACAGGCTCTGCACAAACATTACGCAAAATATTATCCATATTAAGCCCATGAAAAATTTAACAAATAGTAATATTAAGCACATGAAATTTTTAACAAATAGTAACATTAAGCCCATGAACATTGTATTGCATAACGAAAAGGGAAACAACCGTTTTTACTAAACAATTCGTTAAATATTTTTTAAATATTTACAGAAGAATGTTTTTATCAGTGCTAATATTCGATGTTTAAAATTGTTGTGAGCGAATGAGAAATCGCACTTTAGTTGGAGCTGTTTGTTATATCTTGCCTGAATCTGATTCTAAGACGTGGTGCTGCCAAATTATATCTTAATGCTAAAGCGATAAGGCTACATAAGTTCTGATATGGATATCATTACTTTTTATTTTCATTTTGGAACTAAATAGAACGATTGCGGTTCAAATATCAACTTCAATTAAATAACTGTTTTGCTAAATTTGTATCTTGTAGCTAGGGTGTGCTGAGATAATAGGATTTTATCTTTTACATCAAAGCAATCCTTTCTAAATACTAGTTCGTGCAGAATGTAACTTTCTTCTGGAAAGTTATTCTCTTTATTTGCTGTTATTACCAAACTTCCATTAGTAAAAACAAAATATATTTTTCTTTGAGAGGATTTACCGCTGTTATTGTAACAAGATTTCCAAGTCTAAAAAGAACTGTATTACGGCGATTTAGAAAATAATATTTCCACTGAGGTAAGGCTGTGCTGTTTCTTGACGTTAGGTGATGAGTTAGAAGTTGGCGATACTTCCGTTAATTCTACAATCAGAATGTAACAAGCTTTTTTGAGATGTAGGTATGGCGATTATGACAAAAAAAAATTCTCTTTGAAAACAACGCCACTTTATCGAGGTTTACCAAAACGCCGCTCATGAGATACCAAAGCCAACAACAATCTCCCAAGTGTACTTTGATATCCTCTGCTCCTATACCTGTTTGCGTCAAGAAGAACACACATTTTTGCGTGTGTGTTTTCTTTTCTTTGAAAATCGCACAATTTACATTCACGGGAACAATTGCTATGTGTCTGCTGGAAAAATGGAACATGAGCGATGCTTTCGGGTGAGGCCTAAACCGGCACGTCTGGCGTTAACTACCATGTCACGTTCAATTCGCTCATATTATTTGCGTTTTTAATTCCGATCCACAGACAGCAGGTATGTGATGTTCGGCGAACCGGTCTTCCTGATATATATACAGTAAAACTTGCTCACGTTCCTCCTAACAGGTTGGAATGAGAAGTTGCTCGTAATAAGCGGAAATATCAGTGTATGTATGTATGCTATAGGAATTTTTGAAGGAAATATACACATATACGTATATACACTGGCGTGCAAAAATTAAGGACAAGACGGCTTTTCGAATGCAACGTCATGCAGAAGTGCTCCACATCGACTCAAATCATACAAGATTCCCAAGATATATGAATATGGGACAAGTGAGCAATACCGTCCAAACAAGGAATCCAAAGGATACATAATCACTTTATTGAAAAGGTACCTTCGAGCACAACTGGACAGAAAACAGAAACGTCCATGTGACAGGCGGCTTCCAAGCAAAATCCAGTCTTTAGTAGAGTATATGAACTCCCCTGACTGCGTTGCAGGATTTACAACGTCTGTTTATGCTGAGGACCAGGTGGTCAAAGAGTTGTTGAGGCATCGCGGCCTATTCCTCTTGTAGCGTCAATCGCAGCTGCGAAATCGTTGATGGCGGCTGGTAACGTGCTGCAAAGCGTCTCCCCAGGAGGTCCCACACGTGTTCGATTGGAATTAGTTCCTGGGTCCTTGCGGGCCAATCCATGTGTTGAATATCTTCACTCTCCAACAGCTCTGCGACAGCCACTGTACGATGAGGTGTAGCGTTGTCGTCCATGAAGAGGAACACAGGACCCACAGCACCTCTAAACAGACGCACGTGAGGCAGGAGAACCTCGGTACAATAGCGGACACCAGTGACTGAACTTCCTTGGAAGATGTGGAGGTCAGTACGACTACCAAGCATGATACTGCCCCAAACGAGAACTCCACCACCTCCAAACCGGTCCCTTTTGATGATGTTGGAGGTGTGATTGCGTGTTCCCTGATCTCTCCAGATGTGTATACGTCCAGAATCGCTCGTCAGACTAAATCGGTTCTCATCCGTAAAGAGAACTCGACCCCATTGCTGATATGTCCAGTTCTTGTGTTCCTGGCAGCAGAGAAACCGCCGTCTCCGATGAGCAGGGGTTAATGGCACACAACGTACTGGTCGTCGTGCAAATAGACCACCTTTGTTCAACCTCATGGCCACGATAAAACGCGATAACGGACTTCCAGTTGTCTGTTGCATGTGTCTTGCGATTTCTGCCGCTGTCTGCCGTCTGTCTCTTCTCGCCTGTAGGACAATATACCGGTCGTCCGCCGCCGTGGATGCTCGTGGACGACCACTGCTAAACTCTCGGACAGCTGTTCCTGTCCTTTTGTAAATGAAATGCTCTCCAAGTTCGTGAAACGAGGCTGTGAGCGATCCTGAACTCCTCAGCCACACTAGATACTCTTCGACCTTCTTCCAACTCCAATGACGCGACCTCGGTTAAAGTAAGCCAGACGTCATCTAATTGATTGCCTGTTGGCCATATCACACAGTGGCAGCAACTCGACGTGGTTCAAACCGATGTACACCGTGCAATAGCTTTCACCGAATTGCTGAGCGTACACATCCGTGTGCTTTATATCCTTCCGAGACCCTCCCTCTTTACGTCATGCTGCATATATACGCATACCCTACCATACCGGACCCTAGTCTATCTCCTGAGTTTTATTTCGGTCCGTTCTGCCTGCTCGTTCCGCTGTTAAGCTAATTTCTCCTCTTCGTCCTTAATTTTTGCACACCAGTGTATATGCAGTACAGGGTGATTCCTAAAGTCCTAAATCACCTCAGTAACTTGCAAACAAAGCAGCTAGAGCTATGGAAGTTAGGTATGATGGTATAATAAAACAACCATGCGCTATCGGACGAGAGTGACTGCAGCGCCCCTAGTGGTAAAATGTGGAAGTTAGCATTCCTATCTCGGAAACCATGAGAGATACCTGAAAGAGATCAAATAGAAATTTGTAAAGCATCAACGAGTTAGTAGAAACGACATATGGTAGAAACGGCTGGGGTAAGTAGAAGGCTGGAAACGCGAATTTGTGCGAAGCCGGTTCCTGTCGTTGTCGCGGTAACAGTCTAGCAGAGAGAAATGTATGAAATATGCGACCGTACGCCTGTGTGTGTCGTATGCAAATTCTGGTGTGATATAATGCCTCACCTGCCATATCAGGCGCGGCGTGGCATTGTATAAAGGATCGTCGGTCAGACGCTAGGTGATTCGTAACGTGAGTATCTGGTAAAGAACGAGCAGGCGGGCTATTCGAATGAACAGTATTGCGAGATGGTACTGCTATATGGAGAATTCGGACGCAATGCGAGAGAACATTAAATGGACAAAGATACCTGCAGCTGTTACAAAGCACATTACCTGAGTGGTGAGATGATCTGTTTCTGCAAGATGTACGCTTATTATGGATTCAGCATGACGGCTATCCGGCACATCAACCAGCAGCTGTACTGAACTTACTGTCCGACACTTTCGGGCAACAGATCATCGGTTATGGTGGTCCTGTAGCGTGGCCTCCACGATCCCCAGATCTAACTCCCATGGATTTCTTCCTCTGGGGTTACCTAAAGGATTACGTGTACAGTGTGGAACCGACGAGTCTCCACGATCTCCGACTGCATATCGTCGCTGCGTGCGAGAGTGTGACACTTGTTATGCTGGCGAACCTATAACGGGAAGTTCTGTCTCGCATTCAAATGTGTATTATGGCAGATGGTGGCCATATTGAACCCCATTTACGTTAAACACAACGTTATGTAAGTACCGCTGTTGCATTAAATACGACCAAAGCAATCCATTTGTATTCATGCCTGAGTAAAATAAACCTTGTGTTTCCCTCACGTTGCCGGCCTTGTACTTACCCCAGCCGTTTCTACCATTTGTCATTTCCTACTAATTCGTTGATGCTCTACAAATTTCTAATTGATCTCTTTTCCGTATCTCTCATAGTTTCCGAGATAGGAGTGCTGACTTCCACATTTAGCCAATAGGGGGCTTCAGTCACTCTCATCCGATAGCGCTTGGTTGCTTTACTATACCACACCTTACTGTCATAGCTCTAGCTGTCTTTGTTTTCAAATTGTTGAGGTGAATTAGGACTTTAGGAATTACCCTGTATATACAGTATATATGAAATTACGAAGCTTGAAATGTTGTTATAATGTAAGTTCAACAGCTTGGAACATTTAAATTATTAAGATGTCAGGGAAAATGGGAATACGGCTTCGGATCAAAGCCTTTTGAGCCTTCCTATCTTGGGTATAAAGAGCAGGCTCAAACAAGATGTTGGAATTAGTGAAGAACCGACGTTAAGTCGAAACTGTGTTTTTTGGTCTCACTATGCCCCCTCGCCGGAGAGGTACGCATTATGAACACGATTGACATTGAGCGAGGAAGGATTTTTGGAATGAGAGAAGCTGGATTTTCTGAAAGCGGAATTTCCACTCGTACGGGACATACGACAGTACAGTGAAACGAATGTGGCGTCAGTGGGCAGATGGGGATTAGACGCACAGTTATCCGTGAAATGGATCTCCAAACCGCACAACTACAGGGGATGACAGACATCTCTGCCGCATGGAAGTAACCTATCGAACAGCGACATACACTGTGTTACGGCAGCAGTGGAGCATTGTGGAAGGTCAGGCTTTGTTTTCCAGCAAAGTTCGACGCCGTATGCTTAATAGAGTCCTAGTCATAAGCTACCCATTGCATGCTCACATTTCTTTGACCCACAAACAGAGACACCTGTGGTTGCAATGGTGTCTCGAACAGAGACATTGGCGTGATGAAAAATCATAGGTCGTGTTATTTGATGAATCGCGATTGAACGTGTTGCATTAGGATGGTCACATACGTGTTCGAAGTCATCATGGTGAACGACTCCTAGCAGAGTCATACCGGCCCAGTGCCAAGAGTTATGGTTTGGGCGCATTTGGGTTCAATGCGCGATATCGACTGATAGGAATCCTCAGCAGCTAAAGATGCACAGCTCAGATATTTTAAAGGCAGAGGTGACACTTTCTCTTCACTTCTTTCAGAGTTGTCCTGAGGCTACTTTACAGCAAGAAAATGTTCGCCACATATGGCAGTCAATGTCAACGACATGCTCTCTGCCACATACACCTGTCTCCCTGGCTTGCACGTTTGCAGAATATATCCCTTACCGAACATGTCTGGGACACGGAAGCTAAGCGACTGGGCCGTCAATTTCCTCAACCCGGTGTCAAAAACCTACTCTGGTCTTGCATAGAAGCATCTGACGATTATTCCACAGAATGATATCACAAAAACCTTTCTATTCAATGCCATGCCGTGTAGAGGTTGTTATTGTTGCTTGAGGTGGATTCAACCGATAATGAGATTTGAAGAGAAAAAAATCTTTTAAAGCTCTTCAAATCTAGTCAGTTATCTTCTGTAACATTAGGAATCTCTGAAATAAATTTCTTGTGGAGAAGCGCGATTATTTTCTCGTATCGCAATTTTCACAAACAGAATCGCTCTTTGGAGGTTTAATGAACACCTTGAGAAACGCAATGGGGGAGGGGGGCTATAAGCAATCGCCCGTTCGGAATTTAAAGTAATTGCCTCCAGTGTAAGGACAGAACCAGTGCCGTAAGAAAAGTACAATTTCCGTGATTCATCGAGTTTTTAACACAAATCCACACGAATGAAAGAAAAGTGTCGTAACATAGCGCTTAAATCACTGCGCCACCAGTTGGGGCAAAACAAAAATTGCGCTGCTACATTGTACAAATAATTTTCAGTTATATATCTCAAAATTGTTTTATATGAGGTTTTACAAAATATTCGAATGACACATTTCTTTATTTTGAAATAATTTCCTCATTAACTATGCCTTCTTAGAATATCTTAAATATGGTGTGTTGTGAGCAAAATCAGAATTGTTGGTAGAGATTGTAAACCGAAGTATGCATATTGTAAAAAAAGATAACGTAAACTAATTGATAAATCAGCATGTAAGTAAAGTAGCACAAACCTTGATTTTCTTTTTCGAAGTTGTGTTGTTATAAAAATCAGTTTTCTGCCGTTGGTGAAAAACTTTTATCATTTTTTCAGCGCGTTTGCAATATGGGTACTGACCGTCCTTTAAATGAAGTTTGTTACCAAATTTGGAAATCCCACAATATATTCCAAGTGCATACTTTTTCACAAATATAACAATGGTTTGCTTCACTTAAACATTTGATGTTTATTACATATTTTTTATTGTGTTGTGTTTTGGGATTTGGTACATGTGCAGTTTAGTTTCATGCATCTCATCCTGTCCATATAATGTCTTTAATTTAGGCTGAATACCCAAAAATCATTTCATTGAATTTCATTTTTTCGATTTTTAATGTTCGGTTAAAATTTTTCCACAGGATGATTAAGTGTGCAGCAGTCATTTTTTTATTATTTCTTGCTGAATTTTCCTTAAAGTCATTAGTAATGGCAAACTCCGGCGTTCCATGTCGCTTTTTTCATAAACGTAAATAACTGAATACCAGCATAATGAAAGTAAATTATTTTCCCATATGTTCTAATATTTTTTTTTTTTTTGGTATCGTGTCTGTTGTGTTACTTGTACAAAGTGCTAGTCAACGAAAGTGCAATGTAAGATTCAAAAGTAGCTGAATGAATTTCTTCATAATTGTGCATGATGTATGGTAAACGTTGGCATGTTCACCTAAATATGCGTAAGATCAAATGTTTGTTCGTAATAATTTACGTGAAGAATATTTCTCTAAGCCCACAATATCCTAATAAAAATGAGAGAAATGAATTACACTATTGTGGTATGTACTTAAAAGGGACCTTTTGTGAAAAAAATATCATTTCTCGTAGTAAAGTATTTAACGATCAACATTTTACGGAAATGTGGATCTCGAACTGGAGGTTTAATCTACTAAAAACGGTTTCATCCAAACACATTAAGAACTATTACAAAGCATGAGACAATGCTGATTTTCTTAAATATGAAGCTAAACTTGTTTTTCTCATTTTTTTCAAGCGTACAAAGAATCGTAACAGAATGTTCCCGTTTTATTTTGTTATAGCTACAGTTGTAGCAAAACGAATGGTTTCAAAATTGTATCGTTCCACGTAATTTTAAATTCACACCTAATGCTTTTCAAGACTGAAACTGCAGTGAATATATTTTGTGTTTTCTTAAACTGTTTTAAATTATCCCTGTCATCTGAATAAATGTGCTTTAACAGTTCATGGCTGCAATGGCTATATTTTTACTTTCCTTTTGGTTGGGGTCTAACGACCACTGTGAAAATTTACATGAGATATTAGCAGTGGGCTGTTTGTAATTTAGTGCTACTGCCACCAGCGAAGGGAGAGAACCAATACCGAAATGAAAACACAACTTCAATTGCTCACCGGAATTCGAATCCATATCCTTCTCCGCAGAATGATCAGAAATCTACGCTTAGGCAGCTGCGAAACCGGGACGCATGGTAAAATTCTTCGGATCAGTATTTTTTGCAAGTTAGCAAAATAATTGTTTACATCCTCTGTGCTGAAACCATTTACAGGTTTTTTTTAACCAAAATTGGTAAACAAATTAATATCTTCCCCATTTTGTTCGTACTTTGGATATATTCTGTTGTGTTCAAATGATTTTAAGAAAAGTCTCTTGAATTATTAGACACGAAAATCGTACAAATGAAGTTGATTCTTTATCTCATTTAATATTAGAGTAATATATTGAAAACTTATTTTATATAAATTAATTTAAATATATATTTTGTCTCTCAGAAACATGAAGGTAAATTTTCTTTTTAAGCAAGAATGCACTTGCGAAACTCATATTTATCAATACAATGTTTAGGCGGTTCAAGCTAAAATCACTGTAATGTGTTCCCAATGGTAAAACTTCTTTACATATTTTCTTCGTTGCTAATTTATTCCCAAGGATAAAAATTTGCACATCCACAAAACTTTGTGTGTGCATATGCTTTTGACATCAGAGTTCGCGTTAACGCCTGGAAGTTATAGCATGGAGTACTTAGCACTTGCTAAAACATAACCACGATTATATTGAAAATCAATCATTTTTCTTTGAGTAATTGTCAGACGAATTAATAGATGGCGCGACATTTACATTGATGACGTCACTAGACGAACAAATGTTGGTTTGCCTAATTACTGTAGTGTTTTAACAAGTAATTAAGTATGCCATGCTATAACTTAAAGTTAGTTTTATCTATGTGTAATCTACATCCACGGGAATACATCGATTGCGAAGAAAATATGTAAAGAATGTTTTCAATTGAAAAAATTAGGCAGATATTTTATATGGAAGCACCTTAAGTTTAACTTGATGCCGTTTTAATTATAATAATTTTCTTCAAATGAATTTAGTAAGTATTTGCAGCATTCGCTGAAAAGTATATGAATGTTTTGCTAATCTCTGGGGCAGGGTTTGTGGTTATGCTACAGGCGGCAGACTATCTCTCCGTGTTTGCCGAATTGCAACTT
Organism: Macrothele yani; assembly: GCA_039090855.1. Taxonomy (NCBI): domain Eukaryota; kingdom Metazoa; phylum Arthropoda; class Arachnida; order Araneae; family Macrothelidae; genus Macrothele; species Macrothele yani. The sequence goes on along the minus strand of CM077033.1, from coordinate 78,106,563 downwards.
ACTTATCTTCAGCAGAGAAAGATTGTCCTATGACTGTGCAATCCATTTCATTGAGTTTCAGTGGATATGGAGAATATTATCTTTGTAGTTTTACGGAAAGTCTTTTTCTTGTTGGTAGTAACCCAATATCCTGGCGCCGTTTAACGTTGAGCGCATGTCGCCATTAACTGCTGCGAATAGAAGTCTATATTAAAATATAATTGACCGAGGTTTACTGAAGGAAAGCACTGGTAAAATTATCACCAAAATACAATTAAAGCGAGAGAGGCCAGCTGTTTCCATGAGAATTGCTATGGAGCTCCATTAGCTGAAGAAACATACTGGGGTTTCTGTATCAAGAACAAGTGAAACCAACATTTTTTTTTAAAGCGCAGAAAAACATTTGCCAAAGGGAAACTGATCCCATTAAGGAAAATAATACATAATATAACTATATAGTCCTCCAAAAATGTTTGTTCGAATACTATTAATACATGCCCATTTTTATCCATAGCCATGTGTACCGTAAGGAAAAGGGCACAGCCAAGGAAATGTAGGATATTATAGACCAGTATAGAAGAGCATAAAAGTTCCAGTGAGATATTCAAGAATAAATAAAGGAAAACCACTAGGAAGATCTGACTATGTTTTAAACATTTCTGATATATACTGGAGTCCAAAATTAAATCGCGAGACGTGATAGCAGGACAATGATGCAAAACGATCAATAAAATGTTACGATGTTAACAGGACACAAAGAACACGAGAAAAAAATGCCAGCTATAATACGTCACGGAATTAAAATGATATGAATTTACAGAGAAATGCAGAACTACAGAAGATACAGTAAGCAGAGAAAAAATGCGACTTAAAAATTTAATGAAGTATTGGAAGAGAATGATCTGTAGATGATTCTCTTCCAATTATAAAAAAATATTTATATATTTATTTAGAGTTCCTAGACTGTACGAAATTCGGGTTGCAAATGACATGTTCCGTTGTACAAGTCGTACTGAAACAGTTCGAAGTAGAAGTGGAAATATGGTACACAAATAGAAATATAAAGTTATTATTGTGCTGAAATGTATTTGAAGACGTAAGTAGAAAAAAAATGCTACTTAAAAATTTAATGAAGAGAAACGTAAAAGTCGGATTGCAATTGCTTCTACTTTCTGAACATTATTCCCGCCAAGCTAACGTATTATAATAGCGAATATCTGGCTTGGTATTTAGAAAAATAAAAGATGCATCTATAATTTCATTCCAATGTTATCTGTAAGACTTTCCATGTTATGAAACATATTAACAGCAATTAACATGGGAAATCTGTACAGAAAACAACAGTAAAGATTGCTATATAAATTTTAAATGTAGTTTTCAAAATATTTACTGCAAAATTACTGCATTTCGGGCCTATACAATTTTATTTTGGTCTACTTCTGTTTTCGACATTTTTTCCAGTGCTTTATTTTGGATACCAAAAATATGCAGGCTGTTGTCCGATTTGCTCCTCAACTGGCAGTATAAACTTTGGGATAAATGTTGTCGCATCAGCTCAATCTTTTTCCAATTCGGCATTGCATTTTGCAACTTCAAGTAACAAAGGAAGGTCGGGTCCAACGGAACACCCTCTTGTAGTAAAATCTATATAGAAAATTTAAAAAATAAATTACTGAAAAATGCAGTTTGTTGGGTATAGATACTGTAAGTAACCTTAATTATGTGAATGCATTTTTCATGTTAAACAAAAAAGTGTTTTACCATCAATTTCAAATGCTTTGAAGGAAGTCGAATAAATACAAATATTTAGTGATGTAACACAATTTATGCAAGATTAGATCCATTGTGTTTAATCACTGTGTTTGTCAAACAGTGGCAAAGTAGTCTAAACCTAGGCATCCGAGTATTCGTCCAAGTTGGGTATAGGTTCGGGTCCTGGTGAGGCTTAGATTCACACTGCGATATAGAGTACACATTTTCTGCGTTTAGACCATAGCACTATAGAATGTATAACATATGCAAACACGCATACATTCGTAATAAGGAAATTGATAATATTTATAGCAAAGTTCTAAAGCCTGGAAATACGAAGGATGACATAGATAGAATACATAGAACTGCAAGAAGTTGCGTGATGTGCACAATGACAACAGCAACTAGTAAGACCTAGAGATAAGAAGGATGCATTACATATGTGTCCCAGGTATTACATGTTGTTTGAGGAATTTATTGCGTAAGTACAACATCTCAATGGCAATGAAATTACCTACTCCGTTATCTCGTATAATATCAAGCTGCAAGGAGAGACAGTGTGAGAAAGAAAAAGCGGGTGTGTTGGGTATATCATTGGTGTATCTTGACAAGTATCCTTGGATACTAGATGTAAAAAACAAGTCCGAAGTGTCAACTAAGACATGCAGAATACAGCCCTTGCCAGAGAAGTTATGTATTGCTCGGCCGTTCATGTACAGAATAGTTTTAGAAGAATTGCCCCTTAAACGAACTTTAAAGAAACTTCCATCAGGGAAACAGTGGAAATTATTTCCTGCAAACTAGCATACAATGCCTTGGTCTCTATGGAACTACCAATGGTTTGGCATGAGTTATTGAAAGATGAAACACATCGCGGCACACCGCATAATTTCGTGATAAGCACGAAAAAGAAGTCTGCTGAGCAGTTCAGTTTCCTCAAACAACGTACATGTTCGTGTCTATTGTTTGACGAATAAATGTTCAATTCAATTTCAAACATGCCCAATGTTATGACCCATGTAAAAACCTGAAAGTGTAACTTCAGTTGTTATTTCTAAAAACGATGCGTAACTTGTGGACTGTGGTGCTCGGTACCAAATTATTCGGCATATCTAACAGGTTATCGATGTGCGATATTAATTTAACAGTGGTATATAAAACAGCTGAACGTACACTTTGATGTACCATATTCGATGTAACAGCTCTGTAAATTAAGACTCCATAACAAAATTATTTCATATCTTTAGGTTTTGGAAAACTACCTCATATTCACGTGAAACTATTGCTCACCCATTCTTCCTTTGCCTTCAGTACTTACACTTTAATTCCAACACCCATTCAATTTATGAGCGGTTTGTTTACAGTTACCTGAGGACAAATTTGAATTTGTCTTAAGGTAAGACTCTCAAGAAATTAAGACTATGAAGAAATAGGCACTGACGCAGACGTTAGTCAGGCGCTGCACGACAATAATCTGTAGTCGTTGCTTGCTCTGCAGTTAATGATTTTCTGAAATGGGGACTTGGAGTTGGTGAGAACAGGTTGTGTGGTGGTACACGGAATAAAATGCTATCATTCATGTAGAATGAAACTTCAGCTGTGTCTTCAATAGTGGCTCTCGGACATTTAAGACTATGATGAATTGGTGTGATTAGTTTTGGGCGGCGGCTAGTGTATTGAAATGACAGTGTCACGGGGATTGCAGCATCTCTGAATAGACATTTAAAAATGTGTGAAGATCATTCGAAAGAAGCACCAGAAAAAATTAGTCCGACAAGAAGCGAGGGAACTTGGAATGAAGCGGCCGAGGTTTCATCGAGTTCTCCATCACTGATTCCGCTGGCATGCTTATAATTTACATATTTTGCGGGATACCAAAGTAAGAATCTAGTAACCGCTGTAGTGGGTGGCATTGCTAATGAAGAAAACCTTTTATCGCACAGAATGTTTTCTGACGAGGAAACCTTTCACCTTTTTTGGGAAAGTGAATCGGCCAAAGTGAGAATTTGTGGTTTGGAAAATCCGCATTTAGTCTAAAAACACTTGCGCGATAATCTGAATTTTAATTGTGATGTGTACGTCACATCTCCTCTCCGTTGGAGGTCTGACGTCCGGGTACTCCCGAATGCCACATTTCTCAACCGTTAAAAAAATTGCCATAGTCAAATTCCCGTTTCCCCTACATTACTTCATTAGATTTCTTCTTTTATTGGTACTTCAATAATAAAGTGTACTGTACGAAAGTTTCCAGTATAACGGTTTGAAAAAACGCATAACAGATACCATAAGCTCTCATTAAAAATATATTACAGAACACATGGCGCGAAATTAAATACAAACTAGTTTTACTTAATGCCAATCAAAGCGCCAGTGTGAAGGTGCACTAAACTGAGCTGTATGTAACAGAAAATTCTGTTGCCCTATCATTTTCATATTTAGCAATGGTTGAGTATGTATTTTCTTTCAACGTATACGTGCTTAAGATGTGGAAGTATCATGCTGGACAACCCTGTAAGTTATTTTCATTTTTATTCTGTATCAGTTTTAACAAATTAAATACATTAGAATAATTTATTATTAGACTACAGGAAATTTAAAATCTCAAAACTGAATTGCACACCTTTACCTCTAAAAAGAGCGTAAAATTAATTTAATGGTATGGCTGAATGTAACATGGGATGTGTTGTCTTTTAATATGTTTTGTGAGGAAGTATCTGTAAGAAGGAAATAGTAGTCAATTCGGTTCCCCTAAAAAGTTATAAAGGACTTGAGCTCCAAAAAATCAAGAGTTGGGCGCATCTCCGTCTAAAAATGTGAGCAGTAAATAAAATTTACTTTCATAGGCAATGTGATTTTCATTTTTACCATGCAGTTATTTTCCAAGTATAGGCAAAGTAATCATTACTCGTCCATATGTAAATTAGCGAATATTCATATCAATAATATTTTATGCATTAGTTATTCATTTTGTGTACATAACTGTTTAGCAATTAAATGCGGCATGAACATGAGATGAACCTTCTTTTACAATTTTTTTCAATTTAGCATGTCATTCCATATGTTTTACGCTGTTTTCAATATGTTGGTAGATTTTATCTTATCATTCCATTCAAATAAACCATTGGTGCTCGTGTGCTTTCGAAGCTATGACGGAACGCTAGGGTCGACTCTTCTGGGAAATTATATGATACTTTTCTATGCTTCGAACTGCTACAGAATAGATATAGGAAATGTATATCATGTAAATTTGAAGCCTGGTGCTATTGAGATTTCGAACAGACCCTTAAAGTTGTTTATTTAGAATTCATTAAAATTATTTCCACATGACAGAGAAGTACACTATTCAAATAAGAAACTCTATCGCACGGCAATAAAAAAAAACGAAAACCTAGTTTGCTTTAGCAGCATTTACCTAAAGTACAAAACTGTGAACGCTAGCATAACGGAATTCCTAACTTGGTAGCACTATTTTAGATCCGTTGTACAAAAGTGATATGTTTTTCGAGTTACTAATATCTGTTACGCATAAAAAATGTAGGAATCCTAATGATATCAAGAAAACCGTGGAAAATCTTTCTCATAAATGTTAAGGTTCAGTTGAATGAAGCGGGGAGAAGATTACATATTTTAAACGAATATCAGAGCCATTCTTTCTCAAAATTAAAATTTTAAATTGAGCGAGTACTACTTCCGGTCAAAAATGTCCTTTTGTGATGAAGGTAATTATTATAAACTTATAAGTATGCAGAGGTATAAAAAATCTTAATAAACGTCTTTCATTATGATTATAAAAATTTATTATATATCTCTAGGGTAATCTTTTGATACAGCATCTAATGACTTCCATTTGATTTTCGTTTTGTGTAAATGGAAAAAGTATGTTATTTTGTCTCGTAATTATAGTGTACACTATATTGTTTGAGTATTAATAAAAATAAAAAATCTTTCTGCTTTTTTTTAAGCTTTCCAACCGTAGGTTGAAGAAGCGTATATGCTACAGATTTTTCCGTTCGTCTGTCCGTCTGTCGGCACGATAACTCACGGAAAAATGGTTCGATTACCATGAAATTTTAGTATGCGGTAGGGTACCACCTGGGGACGAACCCTATTGAAAACGGGTGAAGTGGATTCAAAGGTCACGACATAAGAGTGGAATTCATTCAATTGCCCTTATGCGTCATAACTTGCTTAAATATGGTTCGATTTCAAGAAAATTTTAGTATGTCGTAGGGGATCACCTGGGGAAGAACCCTATTGAAAATGGGTGTAGTGGGGTCAAAGGTCACGATATAAGAGCGCAATTCATTCAATTGTACTTATGCGTCATAACTTGCGTAAATACTGTTCGATTTCAATGAAATGTTAGTATGTGGTAGGGGACCACCTGGGGAGGAACCCTATTGAAAAGGGGTGAAGTGGAGTGAAAGGTCGGGACATATTAGCGGGATGTATTCCACTGCCCTTATGTCATAAGGTGCGTAAAAATGGTTCGATTTCGATGAACTTTTAGAATGTGGTAGGGAACCACCTGGAGAGGAACCCTATTGAAAATGGGAAAAATAGAGTCAAAGGTCGGGACATAGGATCGGGATCCATTCCATGGCCCTTATCCCACACTATTAAGGTGGACGTCAAGTAATTTTGCTTCCTGTATTTCCAATGGAAAACCTTTTGTACACATTTCCTTCAGAATTATTGTGTTCCCAAGGATGGAAATTTGAACATCGATCAAAATAACTTCACACTATAACTTGATATACTTAACATTTTCTAAAACATAAGCATAATTATATTAAAAAACATTAACGTTTCCTTTAGTGGTTTTGAAACCAGAAAAAAGATGGCGCGACCTGTGCGATGATGACGTCATTGGACAAATAAATGTTGAATTGCATAATTACGGTAATGGTTTAGAAAATATTAAATTTTCCAAGTTATGAAAAGAAGCTATTTTAATCGATGTGCAAATTTTCATCCTTGGGAACGCATTAATTGTGTAGAAAATGTGTACAGAAGTCTTTCCGTTGGAAGTATAGGAAGCAAAATTACTTGACGTCCACCATAAAGTAGCAATTCTTGTATGTATGTATGTACATTTTATTTTGAAAACGGCTCTAAGATTTTTGATGAGTGTCGTTAACCTACAGTTTTCTGATACTAGAAATCGATTTAGATTGATCTCGACTTTAGTAGAATTCGTTTAGTGGTTTAAATAACCACCCCGAATTATAACGTTTTTGATGTCATGGCGTCATTCCATTAATGTTACCAATGCTTAGAAATCTTATGACGTCACAATGTCGTGTTTGAGAAAGTTGGCGCGCCGTCACGCCATCTGTCTCATTACGTCACGCGTTGTGTGTGGATCCTTTTAAAGTTTTATGACGTCACACTTTTGCGAGAAGATGCTCCCGATTCCCATCTGCCTCATTACGTCACGCGTTGTGTGCGTATGTCGGTCCGCAGGATAACTCGCGTAACAATCGTTCGATTTCGATGAAATTTAGTATCTGGTAGGGGAGCACCTGGGAAAAAACCCTGTTTAAAGTGAACGAAATAGGGTCAAAGGTCAGTACATAGGAGCGGAATCCATTCCTCTGCTGATATGCGTCATAACTAACGTAAGAAATGTTCGATTTCGATGAAACTTTAGTATGTGGTAGGGGACCACCTGGCCACAAACCCTACTGAAAATGGGCTAAATGGGGTCAAAGGTCAGGACATAGGAGCGGAATCAATTCCATCGCCATTATGCGTCCTAACTTATGTAAAAGTGCTTCGATATGGATGTAATGTTAGTATGTTGTAGGGGCCTGCCTGTGGACGAATTCTATTGAGAATGGGCAAAATGGGGTCGAAGGTTAGGACACAGGAGCGGGATCTATTCTATAGCCGTTAAGCATCATAACTTATGTAAAAATGCTTCTATTGTGACAAAACTGTATCATGTTATTTCGGAGGTATGCTGAACCGGTTCTGTTGAATATAATCGGAATGGAATCAAAGGTCAGGGCACAATACCGAGATTTATTCCAAGAGTGATAACTTGAGTAATGATTTCTGGTATGTTGGAAAGCGTATCATAATCATAGCATTGCATGATTTTGCTAACTTGTTTACTCTGAACTTTCACTCTCTAATCCAGCAATTTTGTCAGCATGCCAAATAATCTAATTCAAAAGTATTTGTTTGAACTGAAGTGTTCGAGACTTCTTTCTTCGAGCCTATTATTCGAAATACTCACTTCCGTTGATATGACAGAAGAGGTCCACAGTCTTCAACAGTTTGGTATTGTTGTTGTATCTTGGGTGTTTAACTTCCACCATGTAGAGTATGCTGGACTTTAACAGTAGGTCGTACATAATTTGGGGCTAAATGTCCAGGGAAGAGAGAGAGAGCCAGTGCCGTAAGGCTAACGAAACATTCATGCCTTAATGGGATTGGAACCCAGACCCATCTCGTACGAATGGTAAGGTAGCGCTTAGAACAGTGGGCCACCTGGCGGCCAAATTAACTTTGTCATTCTCGTGTTTCCATTTACTGTTTAAGTTAGGTGTTCTTTTCAAGTGACGATAAACTTTAACACCACGTCCAGCGCTCCTCTTGGTCATATCAACTCAGATTTCAACCATCAATAAACTTAAATCCTGAGTCACCTATTTATATGATTGATCAAATTGATATACCAAACATATACTCTTTAACGGAGAAGAACTCACCAGTTAAAATTTCTGTCGTAGAGACTGTTCAGTGTTTTACTGAAGTGAATGTCGTTGAGCATGGGAATGAATATTGCACCTTTTGAGAGTACTTGTGTAGTCTCTTCTGTATGGTTTAACCGCTTTATCCACTTGTGAGTCGGTTTTTCATTTTACAAGATGAACTGCAAGAGTATTTCAACTGGGCGGTTTTTTTGTGAAAACTGTTTTTTTTTTAATTGTCTCTGTGAACAAGTTGCAGTTATTATTCGAAGTATTCATCGCCTCTCAAGTCCTTACCAGTTGTTGAATAATTGGTGCTGGTCCCTTTAACATAGCAAATGAATCGTGGAGATCAGCTCTGTTCTGGTTGCAGTACTTGGGGTTCTGATATCACTTTTCTGGGCACTTTGAAGTGTATACGTCTGAGCTTTGATGTTTGAGAAGCAATCATAAATGGTTACGCTTGTTACTCTTTGAATATAGACCCAGGCAAAATATTTTTAAGCATAAATCATAGAACGTGTGATTCCCAACGATGTTGATATTCGCCTAAGTGGATCAGTGGATACGAGATTTCAAAACGATTTTAAAAAGCTAAGACACAACATATTAAATTACTTTATTTTTGATATGCTACATACCGAACGATCAGTTCTACTAGGAGGAAAATGTTTCATGCTTTACAAAACAGCCATAGCGTAAGGAAGATATTGAATCACATTTCAGCTGTTTCTTTTTTAATGTATCCTGGGAAACATATTTCTTAAGATTACTGCATTATTATTATTATAAAGGTAATTCCATACGTCATAAGACCTCGGTGCTTTCGAAATGCAGTGTTACAGGTATCTAATGGTGCTGAAGGGAAGGAATGCTTAGCCCATCAAGGGCAGTGTGTTTATCAAGAAAAGTTCAATAACTTCAATTAATTGAAGAATACGAACACGCAAAAACACGATAACCTAGGACTTCATGTAAAAATTTTGTTAGCTTTGAACTTGATCAGGGTCGTTAAAGATATAGCAGTATTACAATTTTGTTGGCCCTTGTAGTGGCAGCGTTGCTGCCGTCTTTGACTACTAAGAATAAAACCTACACTGGGCAACGAACGCGTGATCGTAGAATTGAACTCTCTTTTGCAGTGTCTTTGCAGAGGGCTCGAAATAGACTGATCTAAATTCTTCTTAGAACTTACAACTCGCTTGAAGAGTGGCATAACTCTTAAGTGCTACACAATGAAAATGTACGAAATATGAGTATATCGCAAAATATGAGTAATTTATGAAGAAAAAAATTAATATAATATCATGAAATGTTAGTATCAGAATAGTGTCCTAAAAAAAAAAATAACATTTTCAATTTAACGACATTTCACAACACTGAAAGTACAAGTAAATCTTTAACTGCAGAGTGCAAAGTTTTACAAACAATTCAAGAATTAATTTCTCGAATTCCATTCCACGGGTGGAAAATTACAGCCAACTCTAGTTTTAAGAAAGCTAAAGGGGATTGAAAATAATTTTCTTATAACCGAAATTTCTAATAACCGAATTTGGATTAAAATGGTTAGAACTTCGAAATTAAAGGAGATACATGGAACGTAAAGTACATGTATTTTATGAATAAACAAGTACGTGTACATGAATAGATAACTTTTATTTAACAAAATCTGTTATAGAAGTCTGCTTTTTTGTTTTTTACCAATACAATCGTCTCACACTTTTGGAGCCAAATCAGTTATTGCTTTTTTCTGTTTCTGGAGCACTTGGAATCATACTCTGCTATTTCTTCACCTCCTGAATCATATTCATGACATCCACCTGCGTCGGTAGCTGCGGCTCAGAAAGGTAGTCATCCTCTTCTTCACTGCTGTTTCCAGTTTCTTGAGCAGATTTGACTTGGGCCAAAATTTCGGCGTCTGTGATCTCAGATTATGCTTGCACACCGTTATGTGCGGTGAGATAATCCTCAAAAGAAACACCTTTTGCATCCAACTGAACCCACTCATCAAGGAGAACTTCATCCTCAAAGTCTTGTTCCAGTTCATAATTTATGAAATCCAGATTTCCGAAAAAAGATCTTAATTACTGTAAAGTCCACTGAATATCCAAGCGGCGAGCTTGGCCAATTTCTCATCAATGTTTGGTCATATTACTTGTTAAAAATTCGTACGTATAGGAGATAATTACTTAGAGGCGTGCTGTCTCCGTACGATATCATCAAACCAACATCTCTGACTGTACAATAAAAAACTTTATTTACAATAAAAGACATGATTTTAAAATATTTAAAAAATGGCAAGATCTTTCGGGGGTACAATAGCACCCGTCCTCAGGCCACCCAACAGTGCCACAAAGCATAGGGAAGTGCCGCAATATATAACCAGTCTCCCCCGCGAGACCCACAATACATTTGTTCAAAACCGCAGGTGATGCCAATTGAGAAAAACAGCAGAACAAAAGTAATATGTACAAATAATATAATCGATTAATTAAGGTCCTCTTCTTCAGTTTTTTGAATGGGAGAAGTAATTATTTTTCTCCATTGTCTAGGAACAAAAACAGGTAAGTCCAAGTTACAACAGGTATTACCATAAGAGATTATATACAGACTCTCGGTAAAAAAGACAGTTTGTTTGTTTACATTGGAGGAGAGTACTATTGTATTAGGCCAATCGGGAGAGTAACCTCCCTGGCGAACAGCTGTAGTAAATGAAGTAGAAATGCAGTCAGTTCGAAGTGCATATTTATGTTCAGACAATCTAATGTTCAGACTTCTAAGGGTAGAACCTATGTAGTATTTGATATCTTCGTTAGGAGCCGAGGGAAGCAATGGGATACGATATATTCCTGCTTTATTCAAAGTGGCAACTTTATCTCTGTCGTTACGTATGGTAGAAAAAATGTTTTTGGTGCAAATTCCAAATTTAATATTATATTTATTACATACCTTCCGCAATATAGAAACTACGGGAGGGATGAAATCAACTTTACCAACGTATATAGGGGGAACGACTTCCCTTGACAACGTCGTAAATCTTAGTCTTTCAAATTTCTGTAGAAGTTCCCGAAAGAAGCAGGCGGGATATCCAAATGATATGGCCATGTTCTGTATAAGAGCTAGTTCGTCCTGACGTATCTTACGGGTAGAGGAATGAGTAAATGCTCGTTTAATTAAAAAACGTAAGGCTGAAGCTTTGTGTTCCGGGGGGTGCGAAGAGATAAAAGGTATCAGACAAGGTGTGAAGGTCGGTTTTCTATAGACGGATAATTTGATAAGGTTAGAAGTCAAGTCACGAGTTAATAAAATGTCCAGAAAGGGTAATATACCATTTTGTTCAAGTTCCATCGTGAAGGTGATAGTAGGATATTGGTTGGACAGACATGTGGTAAATTCGTTCAGAAGTACCATGGAGTGAGGCCAGAAGACCAACATATCATCCACGTATCTTAAGAGGAGTGCCGGTTGATTCGTGAATTGGCTCAGAACTTTATCTTCCAATGACTGCAGTAAAATTTCGGCCAAAACAGGGGAGAGGGGAGACCCCATTGGTGCCCCCTCCATTTGTTGGTAGAATTTGCTATCAAATTTGAAATAAGAACGTTTTGCAACCAATTTCAAAGCAGAAATGATTGCATCAACCTCCAAAGGGGAAATTGAGTTATCAGCAAGCAATTTCCCTTCAATAATCGAGTGGACTACTTCAAGTGGAACATTTGGAAACAGAGACACTACATCAAGAGAAGCCATAACAAATGAGTTTCCCTTGGGATCAAAAGATTTTATTCGCGTTAATGCCTGAGTAGAACTATTAATGGAAACTGAAGAATTTGCTATAAGTGGTTTTAAGTAAGTTGCTAAAGCTCTCTCCAGTGTACGGGTGGGGCTAGCATACCCCGAAATCAACAGTCTGAGGGAGTGGTCAGGTTTGTGGGTTTTGATTTTCCCGAACAACTCAGGGACTCTTGTACCTACAGGAGGCTTCATTTTAGTAGAAATGGACTTAGGCAAGAGACCCCGGTTCCTGAGTTTACTTAACTCAGCTACAGTCGCATTTGTCGGGTCAGAGCGAAGTATCCGATGTGGAATCAGAGCTATTGCTTGGTACATCTTATTGTAGTAATCTTTGCGATCTAATAAAATAATTTGCTGGGACTTGTCAGCGCTAATGATTGAGAGATCCGGGTTTCGAGAAAGTTGTAACAATTGGTTGCGTTCATATTTTAGAAATGAAGAAGGTTTATCAGAATTTGAAAGGGAGTCAGCTAAGGCATAACGAGTGATATCTTGTTCCTTCTCTGGCAAGGCCCCAATGACATTCTCTATCTGAGGTAAAGATTGAAATGGTCGAAAAGTTAAAACTGGATAGCTGAACTTGAAACCACGATTGAGGGCCGAACGTTGAATATCAGATAACACTATGGAGCTATAGTTGATGAAAGAATCAGGTAAATCACGATTAGTGGTTCTGTAGCTGAAGTTCTTAGGTTGGAACAAGTGAGGGCGTGTAGAAACCAGATTGCATAATTTACGAGTGTGTCCTTGATTCATGGTGTTTATTAAAGTCTGTATAGTGGTAAAGAAAACCAACAAAGTCTTACCTAATAAAATAGGATGGGAAAGTCTGGATAGTTGAGTATAAGCATTGTAGGATTTAAGGTTTAACAAGTCCAGGTAACTTCTTTTTCTCCTTATTTCTTTGGTTAGTCGTTTTTGTTGAGCATTAACAATTACGTGTGCATCCTGTTGAGATATGGCAAAGGTTCGTATTCGCAGGAACTTGGGCACCACACCGAGTGAACGGCAGTTGAGTAGAAAACTAAGGTGAGTCTCACAGCGGGCTAGTTTCCGTCGGATGTTACAGAAGGTCTTGGTTGCAGCTTCCATGCTACGTGCGCTTTAAAGTGCTACAGATTCTACCAGAATCCCTCACACATAGTATCACAAGGTTTGCAGCTAAAAAGAGTAATACTTGTTAAAAATTCGTACGTATAGGAGATAATTACTTAGAGGCGTGCTGTCTCCGTACGATATCATCAAACCAACATCTCTGACTGTACAATAAAAAACTTTATTTACAATAAAAGACATGATTTTAAAATATTTAAAAAATGGCAAGATCTTTCGGGGCTACAATAGCACCCGTCCTCAGGCCACCCAACAGTGCCACAAAGCATAGGGAAGTGCCGCAATATATAACCAGTCTCCCCCGCGAGACCCACAATACATTTGTTCAAAACCGCAGGTGATGCCAATTGAGAAAAACAGCAGAACAAAAGTAATATGTACAAATAATATAATCGATTAATTAAGGTCCTCTTCTTCAGTTTTTTGAATGGGAGAAGTAATTATTTTTCTCCATTGTCTAGGAACAAAAACAGGTAAGTCCAAGTTACAACAGGTATTACCATAAGAGATTATATACAGACTCTCGGTAAAAAAGACAGTTTGTTTGTTTACATTGGAGGAGAGTACTATTGTATTAGGCCAATCGGGAGAGTAACCTCCCTGGCGAACAGCTGTAGTAAATGAAGTAGAAATGCAGTCAGTTCGAAGTGCCTATTTATGTTCAGACAATCTAATGTTCAGACTTCTAAGGGTAGAACCTATGTAGTATTTGATATCTTCGTTAGGAGCCGAGGGAAGCAATGGGATACGATATATTCCTGCTTTATTCAAAGTGGCAACTTTATCTCTGTCGTTACGTATGGTAGAAAAAATGTTTTTGGTGCAAATTCCAAATTTAATATTATATTTATTACATACCTTCCGCAATATAGAAACTACGGGAGGGATGAAATCAACTTTACCAACGTATATAGGGGGAACGACTTCCCTTGACAACGTCGTAAATCTTAGTCTTTCAAATTTCTGTAGAAGTTCCCGAAAGAAGCAGGCGGGATATCCAAATGATATGGCCATGTTCTGTATAAGAGCTAGTTCGTCCTGACGTATCTTACGGGTAGAGGAATGAGTAAATGCTCGTTTAATTAAAAAAAAAAAAAATCAAAATCAAAACCCACAAACCTGACCACTCCCTCAGACTGTTGATTTCTGGGTATGCTAGCCCCACCCGTACACTGGAGAGAGCTTTAGCAACTTACTTAAAACCACTTATAGCAAATTCTTCAGTTTCCATTAATAGTTCTACTCAGGCATTAACGCGAATAAAATCTTTTGATCCCAAGGGAAACTCATTTGTTATGGCTTCTCTTGATGTAGTGTCTCTGTTTCCAAATGTTCCACTTGAAGTAGTCCACTCGATTATTGAAGGGAAATTGCTTGCTGATAACTCAATTTCCCCTTTGGAGGTTGATGCAATCATTTCTGCTTTGAAATTGGTTGCAAAACGTTCTTATTTCAAATTTGATAGCAAATTCTACCAACAAATGGAGGGGGCACCAATGGGGTCTCCCCTCTCCCCTGTTTTGGCCGAAATTTTACTGCAGTCATTGGAAGATAAAGTTCTGAGCCAATTCACGAATCAACCGGCACTCCTCTTAAGATACGTGGATGATATGTTGGTCTTCTGGCCTCACTCCATGGTACTTCTGAACGAATTTACCACATGTCTGTCCAACCAATATCCTACTATCACCTTCACGATGGAACTTGAACAAAATGGTATATTACCCTTTCTGGACATTTTATTAACTCGTGACTTGACTTCTAACCTTATCAAATTATCCGTCTATAGAAAACCGACCTTCACACCTTGTCTGATACCTTTTATCTCTTCGCACCCCCGGAACACAAAGCTTCAGCCTTACGTTTTTTAATTAAACGAGCATTTACTCATTCCTCTACCCGTAAGATACGTCAGGACGAACTAGCTCTTATACAGAACATGGCCATATCATTTGGATATCCCGCCTGCTTCTTTCGGGAACTTCTACAGAAATTTGAAAGACTAAGATTTACGACGTTGTCAAGGGAAGTCGTTCCCCCTATATACGTTGGTAAAGTTGATTTCATCCCTCCCGTAGTTTCTATATTGCGGAAGGTATGTAATAAATATAATATTAAATTTGGAATTTGCACCAAAAACATTTTTTCTACCATACGTAACGACAGAGATAAAGTTGCCACTTTGAATAAAGCAGGAATATATCGTATCCCATTGCTTCCCTCGGCTCCTAACGAAGATATCAAATACTACATAGGTTCTACCCTTAGAAGTCTGAACATTAGATTGTCTGAACATAAATATGCACTTCGAACTGACTGCATTTCTACTTCATTTACTACAGCTGTTCGCCAGGGAGGTTACTCTCCCGATTGGCCTAATACAATAGCACTCTCCTCCAATGTAAACAAACAAACTGTCTTTTTTACCGAGAGTCTGTATATAATCTCTTATGGTAATACCTGTTGTAACTTGGACTTACCTGTTTTTGTTCCTAGACAATGGAGAAAAATAATTACTTCTCCCATTCAAAAAACTGAAGAAGAGGACCTTAATTAATCGATTATATTATTTGTACATATTACTTTTGTTCTGCTGTTTTTCTCAATTGGCATCACCTGCGGTTTTGAACAAATGTATTGTGGGTCTCGCGGGGAGACTGGTTATATATTGCGGCACTTCCCTATGCTTTGTGGCACTGTTGGGTGGCCTGAGGACGGGTGCTATTGTAGCCCCGAAAGATCTTGCCATTTTTTAAATATTTTAAAATCATGTCTTTTATTGTAAATAAAGTTTTTTATTGTACAGTCAGAGATGTTGGTTTGATGATATCGTACGGAGACAGCACGCCTCTAAGTAATTAATGTTTGGTCGTTCCAGTCTTTGGCTGGCAATTTTAGGCTCGTCCTTTCATATAAAACAGTCAGATTGCTAGTTCGCTCGCAAATTAAAACAAGAAGAAACAGAACTCCAAAACAGTGCAAAATGAAAAAGATGAGAACAGGGTATTGTATTTAGCAATGTACCGCTCTTCATCTATGAGCGCACAGGTGATGTCCTAGAATTCTTGGAAGGGGTAAGTCATAAGTGGATTTACCCCTTTCAACAAAACGTTTGTCAGGCATTGTAGGGCTGGGAAAAGGGCAAAGAACGACGTGCGTCATCTGGAGGAAGTCGTTCCGAAAATGGCCTTGATATTCCATGGAAGATGAAGAGAAGAAACATTGCACCACAGTTGGAAAAAAACATATTTTTAAAACAAATTTTTTCGAACTTCCTTCTAACCGAAATTTTAGTTTCTTTGCTTTCATATAAGCCTGAAATGTTTCTATACTTTAATATTGGGCCAACCAAAGTTATATATTGTTTTTCATATGACCGTAAATTTCATATATCCGAGATTTTTTTACGGGAGTGTACTGTATATAGAACGGTGATTTGAATGTCAGTTATCTGCAAACCTTAGTTCTAAATCTGCAGAGAAATCAATGGAAACATTACATGTTGTACCTAAATGACCAAATTTTGTCCCACTGTTTTTATATCATGCATGTGTAGAGGTCGTATTGTTCGATATTTATGACAGTCTTTAATATAACAATTCAGTTTTATAAGGGAAAGTAAAATACCTAAACAAACATTTTTTTCTCACGCCTCCCTTAAATATCGTCTGTAGGTGACCTAATTGCACGTTTATGACGTTCTGATGTTTCCATAAATTGACATTTCCAATCGGTTTAGAAAAACAGGATTTTTTCCAGCTGAAATGTCTGACCAGCACACTTGGAATTATTTCCTAGTTCCCAGGAAATAATGTTTATGAGAAAAAATGTTATTTTCGTCATGTTTTTATTAATAGGTACGATGCCTTTGTGAAGTTTCGCTTTCATGTGACTCAATTACAAACCCTGTGTCGTTTTATCTCTGAATCAGAGAGCAGCAAAGAAACTGAGAACTCAATGATTCGTTCGAATCACGTTGGGGCATGTACGCCGTGTTTTACTTACGGCACTGGCTCAATTCCTTCTCACGAACTTGTGGCAATCAATTAAAGACGAGCAGCATGTTACAAAACACTGAGCTGCTCAAGGTGGTCTTTAAAAAACCGCATTCAATTAATATATATCATATTCAATATATATGTCACTCAGTACACGTTGTGCTTAAATACCGATAAAAAGCTTTTTCTGTTTGCATTGCACACTGGCACTATCTTGCATGAACATCCCGATAACTCTGATTTTATAATTTGTATTTGAAAAATTATTTTTTTCCGTTAACAATACTCATTGCATAGGAGATTATGAGTTTTATTGCTGGCAGTTTATAATACAGACAAACTCGTATATAAATACGTTGATGGGACAGTCGAAGAAATTAAATCGAGGCGAACTTCATTATAATCTAGATTCTAGAGATAAAAAAACGGCGGTATTTTGACATATTAGGTTATGACAGATTAAAACTAGTACGTTATATACCGTTTGTGAATTAATCGAAGGTGAATAATACTTGTTATTTGAAAATAAAGCTTGAATGATAATGTAGACAAATAAACGAGACATTTAACCAAAGTAAATGCCAATATATCTGCCGAAATATTGCAATTTTAGGTGCTATATGATACGTCTGAGAAATAAGATAGATCTCCTTTGTTTTGTGTCTTTTATTTTCAACTTCCTCTGACGAGGTGGTTAAGTTATTTCTAGATGCCGAACAAGCTCTATGATTTTCTGAACGGAATTTGAGGGATTGCAACGCGGCGAGAGGAGTGGTAAACAGACAACGTTTCCCCAGACGATGCATGTCTGTCAAACGTGTCGTTAGTAAACGATCGGTAAAAAAGCAACTGAAACACTGTTATTATACACACGGTCCACCTGTCAGTAGAAACATAGGGTTTTCTTCTTAACTGCGAGAGCCTCATTGTTTCCCATTGAAAAAGCTACGTGAATTCCATATTTGTATGTTGATATTCGTGATGAATTTCGATATAGGCGTTTTTTTAGAAATTATTTTTATAATTTACGGAAAAATAGACGCATGTTACCATGCTCAAGAGATGTGTAAAAACTTTGGTTAATATAGATGTCCTAATTATTCGAGCTCGTTATATGCGTGTTTACTGTAATTAGCTTTCCTTGAAAAGAATACATTGTGCACATCTTTCTTTCGAAAATTTGGTGCTTTAAAAGCGCACATAAAAGCTCGACTGAAAATGATCGTACTCTGTTCATTAGAAAAATGTATGTTCATATTTCTTAAAAAATTGTGCTAAAATTTCCTAAAGACGAAAAAAATTATGTTCAATTTTGTTCTTGTTCTTCGATTCGGAATAGAATGTTTTTTTGTCGAAACACCAAAGTGATTTCCTTTTCGAAAGGATATAAGAATTGCAGAGACGACGCTGCTGGGACAATGCAATCTATGTCATCTAAAAAAATCATAAATTCTGCTTCCAGAGACATAGATGTAAGATATAACTTAATGATTTTTTTAATTGAGGATTTAAAGACCACGGGGGAAACAAAGTGGGTCATAATCAGTCTCCCGTCCCTAATTTTACACCACTGACTCCAGCGAAGCCTGAGAGCTAGTGCCGTAAGACAAGCACAACATCCAAGCCTCACGGGATTCGAACCCAGACACTTCCCGGACGAGTGATCAGAAGCCATCGCTGAGATCACTGCGCCACCTATGCGGCTATTGAATTATTAAAGGGAAAGATACAATTTAGAGGAAGATTTGCTAAAGAATCAGTCTATGTATCAGCAGTGACAACTAAAAACAGCTTTTCTGCAATAATGTAGATTTTGTTGTGTGCCGGATTCTGAGAGTATATTTAGGAGATAAATTTTATTTCTTAGCCGAATCATTTGCAAAATTTTTAGGCATTGTGTATATAACTTTATATGTTTACATTTTTATAGCTGCACTCACGTAAAAAATTTGCTGATCATGAATTAAAAATTGTAATATCTTTACATACAATACTGAGTGTTGATAATTGAAACAACTAAAACGTATTTTGCATTTATTTTGGCTAACGGAAAAACTGTTTCAAAGTTCGAAGAATCTAATAGAAAGGCTGATTTAAAGCAAACTAAAATTAGGTAAATTCAAAGTTCAAAACGAAAAAGTTGATTGAAAAGAATTTTTTTAACAGTTGATAGGACTTTGAACGGTAAAAATAATTCAAAAGTATTGAACAGAGTAACGCAGTCATGTATGTAATCACAGAATATAAAAGAACTTATATCTACAAATTTCAAGGCTAAGTTTCACTAAATTGTACAAAACAATATATATATATATATATATATATATATATATATATATATGTTTCTAAAATCTTTCACAAGCACACGTTTGTTAATAGTATTCAAAAGGGATTAAATTCCCACTTTTTAATATATTTTTGAAATCCTTTGCTGAAAATAATTTAATTGAATTTCTTTCGAACTAATAACTATATTATATACACTGATAAATGTTATTGGGAGTGTGCTATATGTCATATTACGTAACGGAATTTCTAAACGTACTAGATATAGATATGAATGTAAAACCATGTGAAAATGTTAATTTGGACTCTTATTTAAAATCGTACACTCTTTGCTATTATGTGAGGGCATACCTCAATACTAGCAATCCCGTTATCTATTTGATAGTTCATTTCAAGAGTTTTGACTAACAGAACACTACAATCACTTAAAAATATTCACTGTTTGCTTTGCAGAATTGTAAACCAAAAGCTAAAATATTATATCAGTAGAGTTTTGAAATCATTAACAATGTGAGAACATATGTCAACGAACACCAAAAATTTTGAGAAATATTTTAATTAATATTGGGAAAAAAAATTCTCATTTCTAGGTGCTGCAGAAAACTGCAGAGTGATGCTAATAAATGTTTCATCCTGAAAGCAACAAACGCATGTTTTAGATAAAATTTGTGACAAATAATATAGAGGTAAACTTAAATTTATTGGATATCCATATTTCTTGCAATGAAACTTCCGTCACGAGTGCTAATAATATTTTGTGCAGTTCATCACCGCATTAATGTGCAACCTCTCAGAAATATTGATAACTTCAACATTTCACTAGTATCAGAGTCGAAGAGAAATAGTCCAAATGAAATATTTAGAGCGATGCGGAGATTGGTAGCTCTAAACATTCACGCCTAGTTAAAAAGGGATTTTAAGTTACAGACAGTTGAGAAATATCTTTACTTTTTGAAAGACAAATAAAGCGTAGTTTGTCTAAAAAATTATCTCTCGAAATTGAACAAGGGTTCTGTCTGACTGAGACTGCCATTACATACAAATTCTACGCAAAATAGTGCGATACGTTTCAAATGCTGTTTTGCGTCTGTTGCAGGGAAAGTCTCTCAGAATACTTAATTATCTATTCTTCACATAAATATACGTATTTATAGTGTAAGAACTGTACTTGTAAAATTAAAAGAACATTACTCTGAAAGTGCAGTGTTCTGTGTCTTTACTTCTTATATCACGTTAACAGATACGAATAACTCTTAAATGTCACCGTCAGCTTCTAAATCTCTAGGCAGACGGATGTTCCAACAAACGTTTGTCCTCTTTTTGGTGTTGAAGAGTTGGGTTGCTTCAGGACAGGCGAAGCAGCTATGACTCATCCGAGAACAAAGTACGGGCCCATTAAGGATGCCTTCTAAGAAGCCAGTACTATACCCGGATGACGTTAGTTTAATTATATGTGAAAATTCCATTAATGGAACATATACTGCTTCAAGCTAATGCACGTAATGCAGATGTATAATACAAATTGGTGAATGACGAATTGAATAGTATATTTCACATTAATTGCAGCAGTATATACACTGACGGAAAAAACCCTAACACCACGAAGAAATAGTTGGAGAGGAATGAAATGGCGGCAGTACATTTGTATAGGTAACATATTTAATCGATTAAGGTTTCAAGATCACAGCTTAATGTAAGCGCGAGAAGTGCCATTTTAAATCTGAAATGCTGGTACATTAATAACCGGTGTAACCGCCACAATGTTGAATGCAAGCACGAAAACTTTCAGGCATTGTGTCGTAAAGGTGCTGGATGTCAGTTAGTGGGATGGAGTTCTATGCCTGTTGCACTTGGTCGGTCAATACAGGGACGCCTAATGCTGGTGTGGGGTGACGCTGGAGTTGTCGTCCAATGATGTCCCATACGTTCTGGATTGGAGAAAGATCTGGTGATCTAGCAGGCCACGGCAACATGTCGACACTCTGTAGAGCACGTTGGGTTACAACAGTGGTATGCGGGCGTGCGTTATCCTGTTGGAAAACACCCCCTGGAATGCTGTTCATGAATGGCAGCACAACAGGTGGAATCACCAGACCGACGTACAACTGTGCCGTCAGGGTGCGTGGGATAACCACGAGAGTGCTCCTGCTGTCATAGGAAATTGCTCCCCAGACCTTAACTCCAGGTGTAGGTCCAGTGTGTCTCGGCCGCAGAGAAGTTCCTTGTAGGCGCTCGTCTGGCCTCATTCTAACCAACACACGGCCATCACTGGCACCCAGGCAGAACCGGCTTTCATCAGAAAACACAAGAGATCTCCACTACGTCCTCCAATGAACTCTAGCTTGACACCACTGACGTCGCAAACGGCAGTGGTTTGGAGTAAGTGGAATGCACGCTACAGGGCGTCTGGCTTGGAGCTGTCCTTTAAGTAACCGATTTGTAACAGTTCGTTGTGTCACTGCGGTGGCAACTGCAGCTCGAATTGCTGCCGCAGACGTAGTATGATGCGCCACGGCCATACAACGTACACGGCGGTCTTCCGTCTCAGTAGTGCCACGCGTCCGGCTGTAACCCGGTCTTCTTAAGGCAATACGTTCCCTTGACCACCGCTGCCTACAATCATGCACAGTGGCTACATTGCTGCCAAGTCGTTCTGCAATATTGCGGGAAGAAAATCCACCTTCTCGTAGCCGTATTACACGACCTTGTTCAAACTCCGTGAGCTGTTGATAATGGCTTCTTCGTCTTCTTAAAAGCATTCTTGACTAACATCAACACACTACGTCGAATCTCAACGATAACTAACGCTCACGAACGTTACAGCGCGTATTTACAGCAAAACCTGCTTTGCATGTACTAAGGGGCGCTAATGGCGCCACACGTATGCGCCGTGCGCGAATTTTCATAGACATCATCTTACAGATGTACTCTCACTGCCTACGAACTGTCGTTTACCTAACACAACCCCTTCTTGGTGTTGGGATTTTTTTCCCGTCAGTGTCTATACGATGTGTAATATGTTGCTTCATTAAACATATCAAATCGAATGTTTTCCTGTTGTCCCTTTGGCGCAGTGGCTGAGCACTGGCTTCAGACCATTTGTCTGGGACTGGTCCGTATTACAATCTTGATGAGGCATTTATGCTGCGTTTGACTTACGGCACTGCATTTCTCTTTCCCTGAAAACGAATACCGGGAGCCCATCGAATGGCTCACGTCGGTCGTTAAACACACAAACAGAGGTTTTCTCTGTTTTTATAAAGAAAAAATCACAACAGAAATATAAATAATAGAAATCCAAAAAGTTTTTCTAATTTGAATTTAAATTTTTCCTCGGCCAGTAGGTTTAACGAAATTTATATACTAAAACAAAAGTTGTAAGCTAACATTTGTTTCAGATTTTTTGAGAAATATCACTTGGGATGTAATTCAGATATAAAACCTGTCACTATAAATTAGTTTGAACTGAGTCAGGATCTATACGTACTTGAAACTTCTATTTCTGAAAAAAAAATGTTTTCCGAGAAAGGAAAGCGATAGGCATTTTCGATACAATATTTCAATAAGTCATCGTATGTAGAATTGCTATCAGTTGCTAATGCTTTCTAATGACTAAGAGATATCATTAGTCAGCCCTGGCATTCAGTTTCTTTAACTGAGACATACTACCTTACAGCAGAACTGACGTGTAAATGCTTCGTTTGCGCAACGGAAATCAGAATTTTCCAATAATTTTCTTTTTCGCAAATATGCCTATCAAATTTTAATTAAACTCATTTCAGGTATCAGTTAAGACGCTATCGTTGTTTTAATTTCGCAAAGAAAAGCTCGTACTACCATCAACAGTATCGTCTCGATCTACCGTCTTCTCTGAAAGCCACACGTATTTTCTTGCGTATATTCCGTTCGTCCTCGAATGAAGTAAGAACAGAAATTGATTTTTAAAATTTTTATCCGCTTCAAGTCTGCTTGTTTTTCCGACTAACCTTTCCTTTCATCTGCGAAATTACATATTTTGAGCATATTTTGGAGCCTCTGCAGTATGATTTTCATTCTGATTCATATTATTCACGTCCAAAATGAAATTAACTTTCAGCACAACGGAATTAGACACGTCTGAAGCACATGTTGAAGAAACACCGAACCGAATATCAGACTCTGAGAGTAAACAAAGCTAGTGAGCTTTCGGGTCAGCAAGAAAACATCAGCTGTATGACCACGCGTTACACGACACTATTCATCAAATATGGTGCTGAATGATTTTTTATTGAATCTGCGTTTTGGGAAGTTGTCAGAACGCTTTATGTAAGCAATGTCAACATCAATATAAAAATTGAAATAATTGACATTTACAAGAATTGGCTTAAGTTGAAGTACATTTTGAAACTTTAAGGATGACTAATTTTTCAGAGCCGGTGTAAAACACAGAAAGGTTTTCAATTATTTTGAAGAAACATTTCTATATTTCAGCTGTTCAAAGTAATATAGCGAGGAGAATAATAGGTTCCGGTCACTTGCGTCACAGGTCCATCGGGGCAGCTGCTTAACTGAGAAAATTCTAAAAGGACATCCCAAGTAAGCTCTTTTAAGATGGAGCTTCACATAATTGGGACAGCGCCTAAATTGAGCCAACATTTCTAGCGCCGTTGTGTCCCAATTTACAGGATCTAATATGCCTGCTTAAACATATTGGAAATGCTGATCAAACACCGTCCTTTTTGATGTGCTAATGAACCATAGTTTTTCAGGAATTCCAGAGAAATTTGGAAATAAGGAGCAAAATATTGATATTGTATTTTGTTATACATATAATCAAGCTGTAGCGTTGGTTTGACACATGATACTGGTGCCATGAATATTCTGCTGGTTTCCCAAAAATTGAAGAGCATAGAATAATGCGGACCGTATTCAGAGTCAAATCAGATATTAGATATTCCGTCCCTACTATATGTTACATCTACATGATTTTTTATCTGGGACATCCGACGTGGAACAGAAAGAAAATAGGAAATGAACCGTGATAATTAACACAACAATAATACATCTCTGAGTTAGCTGTATTTACTGCTTCTCATATAATATCAATCACATAAGACAACTTGAAAATCCCGTCGACCTGGTGCGAAAATACCGTTCGAGCATACTAACCTTTACACAACCGAGGACGACAAAGTCCTAAGCCTCTGAGTGTTAAAAGCATTGGACTATTCTTCTACGGCATTCTTAATGGAAGCGAATTTCCTGCTACGTAGCGTTGTTAAGCAAATATCTAGCCATTATGAGATTATTTCTTTCACACTATAAACATGAATGACTGGTGATTTTCTTAACAACACTAGATGGCAGCACAATTTGCCACCATTAAAAATGCAGTCGGAGAATAGTTCGATTCTCTTAACACTCGAATACTTGGGACTTTGTCGTCCTGGGTGGTGTAACCAGTAGCATACGCGAACGATAATAGGAAAATCTGTGTTCGATTTCCCATCCAAAGGCAAAACGTTTCAAGTTTTCTCATGTGATTAATATTATATGAGGAACGGAAAATAAACGTCATATTTTAAGCGTTAGAATGATATCTGTTGAACAAACTCTACAAATACACATCAACGAAACTGAAGGGCAGAATGAAGAGACTATAAATAGAATGGCTTTCATAAGTGGGTCAAATGATCAAAGTCACATAACTTGGGCAAAGAGAAAAGGCATCGGTAATGTGTTCGTGGGTATACGTCGGACAAGGAAAGACATAAAATAAGAAATTGTACTCAGAAGAGACGGTCATTAACGAAAATATGTTCATGAAACTACAAACCATACGTGGTCAGTTGCCACACATAAAAAACTTCAAAATGATGAGAAAACGTCAGATGATGACCTTTCTTAGCTGTGACATGTAGATTTACCACGGTCGGTAATTACACACGAAATAAAATTTATTCCTTGTACTTACAGGAGTTGAATATGGACAATATAGTAAAGTTTTTATTGGATCAATTCGAGATTTTTTCTATTTTCCATTTTCAGGTTTAATTTACAATCATTCAGATACGCAATTTGCTCATTAGGTTGTGGCCTCACCGTGTGATTAATTTTAGAGTGTACTCATTTGTGTTAGCTAGTTGGTTGTTGTTGAATTTTTATGGCGCATGGGCCATGTGTGGCCAAAGAGCGCCAAACATGATGTGTGTTCCTACAGAGTTTTTGTAAAACCAGATTATGAATATTAAAGAATACAAGTATCGCAACGTTGGCCAATAAATGTGACAAAGAAGAAAAATGTAAAGAGAATTGCACCCAAAGACTGATCGCGGTTTATTGAAAAGTAAGGTTTTGAAATCATACTTTTTAATTTGTGCTTTTATAAACTAGTAAATCTCTTTTATTTATTCCCTTAAAAATGAATTTTTAAATTAAAATTTCATTATATTAATAAAACGAATATTAATTAAAAGAACTGAATTTAAAATTAATAATTTTACAAATAATTTCATTTCAAATTAAAAATTAAGAAATACGACTTCTTCAAGGTCTAACAGAAAATCCCTGTGAATATCGATTTTAGAGCGTGTGTAATTCACACAAGCAATTAACATTGTTAAACTTTATGTAGTTAAAAGTTGTGAAAGTTATTATAATTTTTTATACTTTCCGCACTTCAGTATTAAGAACAACCTCACTGACATTTCCATCTTTATGAGGCATGCTATTTCGGTTAGCTCTAATCGAACAAGTTTAAGAAAGCGGGTTCTTCTATGAGTAACTAATACGAGAACGACGAAGCGCCTTCATTTGTTTGGATTCCGAATGAAATTACCGAAAAAATCCCATTACTTTTTGCAAAGAATTTTTCCTTAACTGAAGGAAAAATATATTGGCCTTAGATTGTTCTTTCGCCCTTCGATGAATCCATCCCACTTTTGTCATGTACCACGTGTTATTAAACTGCTGAAACACTCAAATTTGTAAACAAAAAAAAGAAAAAGAAAAATTAAAAGGAAGAAAGAAACCTAATAACTCCAGTGTTTCAACATACATTTCAAAAGTTCCTTATTTCTTAAATAACAAAAAGACCGCGCATATATGAGTGTAGACGAATACTCCATTACTAAATATCTCGCTTCATGAATGACAATGGGATATCAGTACACTTTGGCTTTAAATTTGGGGCCTTGCTTTCTTGTATAAGTAGAAATACGGCTTGCTAAAATTAAAAAAAAAATTATTCATAGTACACAATTTAAGGGTTGTACAGGTTGACACACTATTACTTTATTTAAATTTCGTGTATAATTTAATTTAAACTGCAAACAGTTCAAAAGGGCAGGAAATTTCATAACGGTAAAATAATTGCTTACGACCCAGCACTGAGTGTGTGTAACCGTAGAGCCCTAAGCTGTATAAGTTGAAGGGATAACAGTTCAGTTACATTAAAATCTTCATTTAAAATAATAGTAACAATAGAAATACATTTTTGTATTTAAGGGGAATTGCAGATACTTCACAAGCAAAAATGTACCGAAATGAGGTACTTAACAATGACAAAGGGAAACCAATAACTTTTCAGTAAAACAAAACAGGAAAAAAATGTGTGGTTATTTCCTAGAAACATGGTTACATAGGCATCCATCCGTGAAAAATTGATAGCTTAGCGGTTCCGCTAAAACCAGTGCATTCATGCTCCCATACACCCAATCTGGTTTTTTGTCTTTGAGGAAGCGGAGGTTTTTTGTCTTTGAGGAAGTGGGGTCGAAAACGTGAACTATCACGCCCCTCCTCCAACATTTTTTTGTCCACCTGTAGCTATTTTTTAATAATTTAATAATAAGGTATTAATAAAAATCTAATTAATAATTCTTACGACATGATTCCCCGTTAACATCATAGTGCATTAAAAGTTATGTTTACAAACTTGCAACATATGCTTTACAAAAGATATCATAATTTTCATTAAAAATATTCCGACGTTCTTCAAATGAGATACAAAGTCCATTTATAATACGGATAATTATCCCAGGTTCAGTCCCGCAGAAATGCAAAACAAATACTTTACATTTTGTCCTTGATGAACGTGCCACACGAGAATTTAATCGGTTTGCAATGAGAATATCATCTATATCTAAATTAATTATGCCGTACATAAACTTAATTTGGGAACTTTCCTTCTCGAATGCAGAAAGGTCATTTTGAAGAATGAAAGAAGGTCAACAGTACCGGAATATCCGCAATATAAAACTCCAGTAGATCCGTGCAAAAGGAGTCATAGAAATGTGTTTGTTCTTTCGCAATTCCATTTCTTATTGATAGAAAGCAAGAGCCCCAATAGATCGTAGCATAAATAATCAAGGTCTGACGGTAGTCTCAAATATGCGAATAACGATCTGAAGACTTGAAACACACGTAGAAAGCGACATTATGAATCCGCTGTTAGGAATCATAGTCTTGACTTTTAAATTTCAAATTTTAATCAAATGCAACTTCCAAGTACTGGACATTAATCGTCCGGTTAAGATAGTTGTCGTTAACTTTATAGTAAATTTTTCTACGAATCACAGCTTGCAGTACGCCATAAGAAACAGATATAGCATGGACCCCATCTGTTCAAACATTTACACGTTTCTCCCATTTAATGCTTCCTTCCGTAAAACAATCGTGTATTTCATATAGGTCGGCTTCTTTTGTTTCAGATTTTATACTTTTGAAGAAAGGAAGATGAAACTTGTAATTATCATCTACAAAACGCACATAGCAAATTAGATGCGAATGAATGTGGCTGTCAGCATTTCAAAATCAACTGAATAAAAAAATCACATTTACTTTTTCAATTAACTGGTCGTTCATAGCGTTATACATATAGACTATACGAAACTTGTAAAGACTGTAATGTTTCCGTGACGGAAATTGAAACCATGTCTCCTCTCTCGGGAGTGAGATGCTCTAAACGACTGATCTACAACGACGGATTTTGGCTCTACAGATGTTTCGTCTTGACACGTGTTTTGCCTCTATAATACGTCACAAACTGATAGTGTTATCTGATAGGACACACTTAGCACTTGTTTGGGAGAAGACTCGCCTATCATTATAGGCCATATGTGCACATAAGCTGGTAAAATAAAGTTTTTCGCAATGGTTTGAGGTTCCTTGCTTTTTTTTATTGATGAGCAACTTTGCAAGATGAAAGAAGATCTTGTAGGTCCTCTTTCATCTTTTTTTTAGTAATCATAGCTCATTTAGAGAAAGTTATTTTCTGTTCAATCATTCAACTTGCGGCGAAAATACTCACAGGGCTTTTTTACCAAAATACCATAAACTGACTCCAAATGTCGTTTCATTTATTGGGAAGTATGCTCTCAGTGACCAGTACTTTAAATCAAATGACGCATTGAAGTCGTTCTTCATTTTCTACAATAATTTATGTAAACCCGAAATCCAGTAACTGTCGTCACACCCGGCATTTTTATTTCCTTTCCTCTTTAGAACGCTATGTTACGTCTAAAATGTCACGTTTTGTACTTTTGTTGAAAACTTATCCATACAGATAGAGAAAGACAAAAATCACAAAACACAAAAAAGACTTAAAACAAACTTCATTCGACAGACCTAACCTCCGATCAGACTGCAATACGGTACATGGAAAGATTGGATGCGCAACTCATCATAGCAAGCCAAACTATTTCAGCCAAACCAATGTTACTAGCGCAAGACCGCGACGCTCCGGGAAGCCACGACGCACAGTTTGGAAACCATGGGTTTAGAGCATTGCATTATGTTTTCAGTTTTGATTATATTTCTGCTAACCGCATAGTTCTTTACTGGCAGTCTACCACTTCACAGGTTCATGTTTTTTAGGTATTTTACTGACCGTATTACACCTACAATATGGAAAACTAGATTGTTTAATGAAACCCCTTTTAAGTTTGAAACACTTATATGCATATGTATTTCACTAATACTATAAGCACACTTTTGAAAGTTTTCGTAATGAGAAGATCTACAGCTAGGCGGAGGCATTTTAGTTCCTATTAGAAAGTGCTTTCCTCTTTTTAATAGCGCATAAAGCAAATATTTCTAAGACACTCTAACTATTTGTGTTACTATTAAATACAATATGCGCCAATTTTCTTTTTCCAGCAATTCATAAATTTCTCGTTTCTAAGTTTAAACTTAGCTTACGATCAAATTTCTGTTTCAGATATTTAGATTCTAAAAACATATTTGTGATATGCGATTGTTTTGCTAGTGGTTCTCTCTTGTATTTTTTGCTTTGAAATATTTGACTGATTTCAGTAAATCCACTGAAAATTGTGTTTGTAACTCGCTGTACTGGCAATAAAGAAATCTGCCCGAATTTACTCTTCAAAAATTGCAAGAAGATGGAATCTATAGAAAATGCACATTATATCTCTATTTTTCCTATTTGAAAATTCTGTTTGAAAAAGGATGTTACTTTGGGTGAGAGAACGCAAAAGGAACGATTATTGGAATCCAGAATTCCGTGTGAAGTCGCTTATAAATTTATTTTTCTTCTACACATACTTCTTTGTTTTTCCACATTACAGAAGGTGGCAGAAACACCAATTAGCTGACAAATTTACTATAGACATGCAAATATTCTAAAATAATATGCGGTACCGGGAAACAGAGAACTGGATGAACGAAAAATTCGACAATGAAATAGCTTCGCTTAAAACAATATCAATGTAAAAACCTACATATATCCGCTCCCATTGTAATGTAAGAAAAATATTGCTCTCCAACATGTGCACGCATGAAAATATACATTTTTTCCACTCAGTTCGAATCATAGACCTTTTAAAGAGTGTTGCCTTAGAATTAATTTACACTTATTATTATTTGGTTTAATTTGTGAACTTTCTTTCTTATTCAAACTAAATATAGAATATAAAATGTGTCTAAATTAGGTATGGGCACATCGGTGGGAAACATCGATGTCGTACAGCGGTGGTTACTCATTCCGTAACATCAATCCATCCATCGATAGTATCGGTGTACATTTTCTATGTATCAGTGAAACCTCGACGCTTTGATGTGTTTGCTAATGAGCCGAAGAATTCGAAGTTTTTAATTCTGCAGCAGTAAATGTTCAATACATGAATAAAATTGGTGCTCAATATAACAGTAATTACTCACAGATAACATCGAGTAACTAATAATATTTGTTAAATCGGTTGAAACCTCGAAGTGTTTTCGATGCTTCGGTATGAACCTCGATGCTTTGCTATTAAACTAAAAAAATTGTACTATTCCATCTGCAGCAGTAAATGGACAATCGATTTGTAAAATCCCTGTTAAATGTAACAATGATACTCACAAGTTCAACATCCAGTAACATTATATTTGTTAAAACGCTCGATATATCAGTGGAATGCTCGATATTTCTTCGATGTATGAGTATGAACCTCGATATTTTGCTAATAAGGCGATTTTACACATTTTCATGTACAACATTGAATGGGCATTCGGTGAGCGAAATCTCACTTCAATAAAATGGTGGTTGCTCACCTATTCAACCTAGTGTGATTAATGATATTTGTTAAAACGCTCAATATATCAGTGGAAACCTCGATGCTTTATTTTTAATGTATCGGCCATCGTGGCATCGAGGAAATGGACTCGATGTCCGCCAAAGAATCGTTAACTAAAATAGACAATAACACATTACATTCCTTACTGAAAGAATGTAACAAAAAGATATTCAATTATTTTTCTTAGAAAATATAATTTATCAGTTTCGAACATCGGTCATAAAACCCCAGTGTATGTTTGATGTATCAGCTTATTCAACATCGATATGAAAAAATTTAGTTTATCGGTTGTACGACATCGATGTTAAAAGCATCTAGGGTTTTCGGATCCGTTGACTGTCAAGTATTGTGTTTAAATAGTATCAATAAATTATTTGAACAAAAGGTTAGAATAAAAATTTCTAAACACAAACGTTGCATGTCTATACAACGTCTCTAATAATTTCCAGTTAAACGAATGTTCTTTTGCGATATACTATCAGTTTTTTAACACATATCGCAGTTACTGTTAACCTACATTTAAGTTTCTAAAGTGATTTGCATAATATAACTGCCCTCGGTGAACGTGTTTCTCTACGTGCAATAACGAAGATTAAAGACTAACGCAAAAATCAATTTAATCTCAATGTGGAAATACGTCATGATCTTTTATTGAGAATGAATCTCAACCTGTACACATCCTCATCTATTTATACTTTACTTTAAATTGGTGACAGATTTCTTATAAAGTAATTCTTCCGTTACTTTCACAGAGACATTCGGGAAGTAAATTTACTGATAATAGTATGACAATTCTTTCTCACTAGTTTTCTTAAACTGTTTGCCAGGTAAGGCGGCAGCGTATAAGATGTGCGCACAAGGAACGTTTTCTGTGAAAAACATAAAATCCCTACAGCTATGCCTATATTTCGGAAAACATGTTTTTTTTTGGTAATCGTTTATTAGAAAAACATGGATTTCTGATATTCACAGGAACACAAAGAAACATAATAGTTACTCAACCTGGGGAAAGAAATATTACTTTTTACACAGTGTAATGAGATCGTATATCAACAAAACTTTTAATTGGATTGTTTATATGTCGTTTGCGGGCTGCTCTTCATATGAGCCGTTTGTACGTTATTCTCTCAAAACGGTTTAATGCCAGATATTTATGAACAGTAAGACAAGGGTCATCTTAAAATAGCATTGAAACGGAAAAACAGAACATTTTCCGTTGGATACCGTATGTTTACCTATATGATATAATTACAGCATGTATGCTCTGATGTACGTGACGTTCCGGTGCGAATTGGCTTCATAAGATTTTTTTGCCCCGTTGCGCAACAGCTGGCTTGTCACGATTTGTCGGTGATTGGTGTCTGGGTTCGAGTCCCGGTGCGGCATGGGTGTATTTTGCCAATCGACGCAGGTACTCTAAAGAGACAGGTACTCGAAAGTCTAAATAAAAATGTCGACTCAAAGGAGAGAATGCCACCTTTCTGCCGCAGTAGCCTTATCACAGGGTTCTGACCATTTATCGGATATGAGTCTGGTTTGGAATCTCGGTGCGGTATGGATGGTTTGTTTGTCTTTTGACACTGGTTATCTCCCTTCCCTAAAGCCAGTGGCCATAAATTTGGACGTGCCGCTTCTTTTAAACCAGTTAGCTACTTCCTGTGATCGAACACACCCTCTGGGAGTTAAGTAGGGAATAGTTCTTTGAAAAGTCTGACATGTTATGAACCATATGTTCTGTTAAAATAAAATAAACATGTAAAGCTGGAAATTGTGGAGATTTGATATCATAGAAGAGAAGGGTCAGACACAAAATTTCTAGTTAAAATGACGATTTCCACAACCATATCTTTACATATAAGCACAAATATTTAACACTTCAAACTACAATCCCCTTAAGCCGCTTATCATTACGCGAATGACGCTGCATAGTAATCAAATAATTTCAATTGAAGCTAATGTTTCCCTCGTCAGGTCAGGTGTATGGAGCACTGGCTGTAGACAAACGCCGAGTGAGATGGGGCCAGTTTCGAATTGGATGAGGTTTGTGTGGTTGCGTGGCAGGTAGCTCAAGCTCTGTGTTTCCTTTGAACCAGGGGTCTTGAATTTTGGTCCGGATACAAATTGTTTCGCTTGAAGTGCCTCAAGAGGTTTGTTAAAGCGTGAAGCAAAGAATATAAGCTAAGGATTTTAAGCTTATTATTAAAGAATTAGGAAACACGTTTTAAAAAGTTTTACGATAAGTAATTCCGTCTAAATGTTGCACATCTCAAGTCGTTAAGCGGAAATCGATGACGACGTTTCTGTTATTTTCAGAAATTGTACCCTTCAAATTGAGCTTTTTATATTTAGTTAAATGTTTGAATAAATACGTACATATAGTTATTAATTTCTCAGGAATCTAACAGTAGGTAATGTGAATTTGAACACCAAAAAGGATCTTTGGTCCTTAAAAAGTTGTAAGTTTTTGTTGCTGCTTCATTAATACGGTCCATTTGAACAATCTCATAGTTCATGTCTGAGAACTATAAGATAGTCCAAGCTTTGAAAATGAAACTGGGAGCGCTTCAATGTCTGGAACTAGAAATAATGAATGACAGCACTGTCGGATTGGAATACGAATAACATGAACGTCAGGCAACCTTTAACAAACATAGTTTAAAATTTCATTATGAAAGTAATACTAAACAGGGGGGAATGAACCACATTTAAAGGAAAGGTGAGGCAGGGAAAACGTGTTGCCTTGGAAAAACGGAAAACGCAGTCAAATAAACTCTTAAAATTACATCAGTTACAGAAGATTTCAAAGTGTTCTAACACCAGACAGAAATTATTTTTTTTTAAAGCGAAATAATGATCCCTACTCTTCAAGAAAGAAACACAAGGGAATTTATCGCAATATTCTCAATACAAGTAAGTAATGCAATATTATTTACACTAAGAACCAGGAGAGCACATGAGGTCGGTTATGCCTAAATTTGAAAAGTAGATCAGGTTAGATTCGTCACCCGGTGACCTACGAATCCCTGTAAAGCAAGCTTAAGCTGCAAATACAAAACTTTACGCATTCAGGACTGAGCCCTAAATATAAAAACAAATTTATTTCAAATGAAACGAGTTACAGCGCAGGAAACAAAGTGAGTATTGTTAAAGAAATATGTAAAATAATATATTTTATTTGGAGGATAATTAATGACATAAATCCTGATCAACATAGATCGCTTTTGAGAGACTGTGATGCTTAATACGCTGTTGGCCTATTAATGAAACAGTCATTAAGGAAAAATATATTTAATGCTCAGTAAGAAATAAATATCTCCGACGCAAAGAGTTAACATCGAAAGATTGAGAAATGTTAAACACATTGCTGCAGCTTCATTCTAAACATGAAGCAATGGCATAGCTTCCGAATATGCGATCAATAAAATAAAGTGTAAGTGGTATGTATGGTCAGTCGCTTGTCTCCTAGCGTAGGTATGATTCACTAAATGAAAGGTGGTTTCACTCGTCCTAATGGGAAAGTATATCTTCCGTTCGTTATTATTTTGTTGTATAAGTCTTCGATGAAACCAAAATAAATCAACACAAATGGTCAAATTATGCACAGCCAGAGGGGGATATGTGACCATTTCATTTAATATCCAGTAACATTCGGAGATAGCGCTACGTTTGGGAGGGAGGCGACCCAACTTTGCAGGATAAAATTTGAAGTGTGTGTAAGTCACTTTGGAATCTTATTCATTGTTTTAAAAATACATATGTGTTAAGCGCTATTTGTAATTTGTTAAAGCAGTCTTGCGAGCTATAGGCATAATTTCCTTCTATCCATGATGTCATCATTGATTGTGGTGCGTTTAAACAAGCTGTAGTCTTTGACTCTCGCTTTTGTGTTTCATCAACTAACTATAAATGGGTTGTGCAGAGTATAAATGAAGGAGGATTTTTGGTTATTTAACTTTCGCATTGTACATTACTTTACATGACAACGTGGTCTGACAATTTGAACTTTGCGGAAGAAGTTCCTCGCAATGACGATACTTCCGCGTTGTTTCTCACAAATTAAATTGAAGTATATCCGGCTGTAGAATTACATTTAAATAAAAATTATTTATTCGTGTTTGTGCGATTAGGATGGCGACTGTTAAACACGAAAGAACTGAAATTTGAAGCTTTAAGTGTTTAAGTTTTTTCTTTTTTTTTGTTTTTTTTTTTGATAAATTTTTAGGCTGTGATACTTCAAAGTGTTTTTTAATAAATAATGTAAAGTCTTGTTTATTATTGTCCATCTCTTTTTCTAAGGATTGAACTTATGGCATTGTATATTGCAAATTTTGATCATTTATGTAGCATAATTGCAGAGATAAAAATGATGGAAGTCGCTCTTCTGGGAGTTGGAAATTGATTGGGATGTTTCTTATTATAGTTCTGTTGGCCCCCTTTCTGACGCTGTCAATACTTGGACTCCTGCTTTCCTAAAATAATATTTCTACGATGTGGATATGTAAAATTATTTCCTTAATTGGACGTCACGTTAAATGTGATAACTGGCGCTTCAGCCAACTCTTCTGACGACTACTGCATGGATGCGAACCGTAAACTAAATTCGAATCCCGCAGATAACATACAAATGCATTTAAGAATACTGTCGGAAAGGAAATTTGGCGCCGTGAAGTTTGAAGGCAATCCATGCAGTCCATGTTGAGCAGTTAGTATAAAAGAGTGAATTAAAATATAATTTTCTAATACCGCAATCAAATAGGATGACCAGGAATTATGAGTTGTAGTAAGTCCCTTTTTTGAAGAATTTCTCATATTTCCAATACAAATTTTAAACAATTGCTATTTTTTAAACTTGAAATATTTGTATTATTATTAGAAAATCAGCATCATTTTAATTCCAAAAGGAACGTAAGCGTTTACATAGATTGCCATGACTTTATCATATTATGTCATGTCACTCTAACTAGAAATGGTAATGTAAGCTTCTTAGCTGCAGAATTCTGCATTAACTCAATATGAAAATTTTAACCAATTTTTCTCAACGTAGTGTTGTGGCTATCAGAACGGTTTTCAAAAGAAAACATAAAGAGAAATCGAATTTGCATCCTGTCACTAGATAAAATATTTCGCACTGTATGAAGTAGTAACTCTTGCAATAATTTGTGATGTCCATACCATGATGGACTGTGCGTTTATTCACCATTCAGAGTCACAGAGGCGGTTACTCACCTTGATGCAGAAGTGTCTGTAAGGAAAATTTAAAAATGTGATCCGAATAATCGTGGAATAAATGCCATTGACTAAAGAACAATTTTTCAAATCAAAATTTTCTTTATCAGACATAAACAGTAAATGCGTGATTTTCACCAACATTAAATACTTTACTCAAAAATATACTGTGCGCAATAGGCTCTTCACTGTGAATTGTATTAGGAACATAAAGCGTTATTTTAATATCCGAAGGAAGAAAATAGAAATAAATAAAAATAAAAGTTGATAGATTGTGAATATTGTTGTCCTCACATAAAAATTGTGCATCGAAACAGCTAGAAATGTTTAAGCATTTTTTCATGAAGTTTTTAAACTGGACTGATTTTTGCAGGTATATTGCTGTTAACTCAATACATAAGTGCGTAAGTAGGTGTGTGGACCGACATGCATTCCGCAAGTCATGAGAGAGGTACGGACAAGCACATTGATTATAAGTACTATGTTTTAAATAAAATATGTGCTGTTCCAAATGAAAAAAAAAGAATTGTTATTTCCATGTAACTTGAAATATCTCAATTAATCCTGGGAAGACAATACGCGGATTTAGAGCTGTTAAGGAAAAAGACAAGGTTCCAACTGATTGGGTGCAAAAAGTAACACAGTGCTTCTAAGAGCATCGAAAATGCCATATATTAATGAAAACAATATTGATTTTCAATTCACTCTACAGAGTTTTGGGCTCAATACTACCGATTTACATCTTTAGCTTAAAATTCTTTAGAATTATAACATATTTAATATTGTACCGCACAAATCACATAAATGAATTATAGGGTGCGTGACAATTTTTTGACACAGCTGAGAAAGTGGTAAAAAGAAATGAACAAATATAAAATCCACTAGTAACAAAGCTCTCATTGCACGATGTTAAAAAGCTAGGGATGTATGCATATTCACTATATAAAAGCTTTAATATAATTAAAGACTATATACACTTTAAAGATACATCACTAGATCGTTCGAGATGGTAGCCGTCCCATCATGAGTTTAAATACACTAAAATAGATGCATGAGGAACACAGAATAAGTATTATATACAGTCAGATTGGGATCCATGACGTAAGAGTCGCTACAGGGCAAACTCGAAATGATAAAACAGAGTTCACGAAAAAATCTAGAGTGTCTACTTATCGGAGTGAGAGGTGCCGGGGGTATTGTTAGC
Source organism: Macrothele yani (assembly GCA_039090855.1). Lineage (NCBI taxonomy): Eukaryota > Metazoa > Arthropoda > Arachnida > Araneae > Macrothelidae > Macrothele > Macrothele yani. The sequence continues at coordinate 78,068,960 of CM077033.1, read as the reverse complement.
TGCAGAACGACCAGCCTGCATCCGGAAACAGCGGCTTCCACGGCGGTGGAATAACACAGGAGAATTACGTTCAAGTGTTTTGTATTTTGTGCAATTTAAATGTCTGAATATAACCAAAATTTAATGTTTTGTACTATAGTACTGATACAAATCTTGACAGAAGAGAGGTACACAACCACACTTCATACAGTTTTAATACAGATTGTTGATAAACAATAGTTCTTTGGTGCTGAAGGAAATATTTTTGTGAGAAAAACCTTTTTAAAGAAAACTTTTCATTTAAAAGTTCTACACTCAACTATGATCTCTTCTACTTATTTTTTCTTACAAAAAATTACTGATCTATTGCATAAAAAGCTGTCAATTAAACCTATTGTAAATGATGCCTAAATTTGAATCTGTAAAAGAAATCTTTGATTTTACCCTTCTTTAAAGGTATACATAGCAGAATAAAAAAACGAACATTACAACCGTTTCATTTATATGATTCTCTCATTTCATGCTGTCTCGATTCATATATAAATTTTATCTTCGGTAACTTGAGGCGCATCTTGACTGACCAGGCGTTGGGCGACTATATCTCAAAATTGTTCAGTACGCGACAAATCGGGTAACGTCCCTGGGAATTGAAGCTTTAAAGCATATCGGTTATCCGGGATCTTTAAGTCATTCCCCGCTACATATGTTAGGGAATTTTCCCGCCCGAAGGTGGTTCCGATAACCGTCTGCAGAAATGACAACACTTCATCCTCCACAATTCCGGGATTAACAACTTCCTTGTCATGATTCTTGCATTACGGAACAGGCAGATTGCGGGTGGAACATCACAGCATCAAACTCCAGAACACTTCGTGTCAGGCCTGTACGAGCTAAATAATGCATGCCTAAGGCAGCCGTTCACCACGGAGTTGCAATATAAGGATATGTTTATCATGGCTCATGAAGTTGAACCGGGAATCTTGGGAAAAAGCTTAGATTCCAATCCTATGTGTATAGACACATTTCCATCTGAAGCCGTGATAAAACATGATCCCGTAGTTTGGGCATTTATTTTATATACGTTTTGTATAAACATGCCTTGCCTTCCATACACTATGTACTGAAACCCTGATACGTCTCGTCTAACAGGGCTATCAGAAATTCTACTATGCGTTCAACATACTGAGAAATGATGGTCATTTAACGAAAGTTAATCCCAAAAAACTGGAAAATCTGGGTCCTTTTACTCATATACGTAAGTAGCCTATTAGTTTGGTTTCCACAAGGTTCCTCTGCTTAGATGCTAACCTTGCGTGGTATCGTGCCAATAGTAGGGCGGTCACAAGGTTCACCTGCTGAGTTGATAATTTTGCATGGCAATGTTTTTATACTAGGATGGTCACAAGGTTCCTCTACTTAGATGCTAACTTCTCCTCGTATTGTCGCAACAATAGGGTTCTCACAAGGTGACATTTATGGTGGCATTTTTCAGACCTGTATAACGATATTAGACATAATACTGGGTTGAACCCAATGCTTCTGCGGCATCCTTACTCGGACAGAATTGCACGTGTGTGAAATCTTACCGGTCGTTGCCATAGATTTTCACATTCTGGCTTTTTGGAAGGATGTTAAATACATGTGATTAAAAAGATTCATACATAAGCATCTATTTTTTTATTGTTCAGAAAATCAGTTTAAATCGCATTTCACGAAGAAAAGAGGTGATATAAAAACAGAAATGGCGGCCCTTCAGATTAGCCACTCGTTAAAAGATACATGGATATTTACGGAAGTTACGCTTTCCATCATAAAAGTCAATAAATTTTAATCATTTGTTACGAAAATCCCATGTAAGTATTATTATGAAAATCATCATCATCATCATTGTCAACCATTATCAATCCACTGCTGGACGAAGGTCTCCCCAAGTTTCCTCCACAACGGTCTGTCTTGTGCCAGTCTCCTCCATGTCACTCCCGCATATTTACGAATTTCATCCACCCATCTCCCATGTGGTCTTTTTCTGGGTCTTTTCCTGTCCCTTGGAATCCAATCTAAAATTTCGGCTGTCCATCTATGGTCTGTCCTTCTGGCAGTATGTCCAGCCCATTGCCATTTCAGGGATTTAACTCTGATCATGATGTCTTCCACTCTCGTCATTTTTCGGATCCACGAGTTCCTCTTCTTATCTCTCCTGGTTATACCAAGCATGCACCTCTCCATGCTGCTTTGAGTTGTCTGCAGCCTTTGTATGTCTCTTTTAGTTAAGGTCCACGTCTCTGCACCATACGTAAGCACTGGAAGGATGCATTGATCAAACACTTTTCTTTTAAGACATAATGGCATATTGCTCTTGAAAATTATGCTGTTTCTTCCAAAAGCTCTCCAGGCAAGTTTTGTACGCCGATTAATTTCTTCATCAATGTGACCCTCACTTGATATCTGCTGTCCAAGATAAACATACGTATCTGTTATCTCCAGTTTTTCTCCATCAATCGATAAATCTTCATTTCTTGTAAAAGCATTGAACATCACTTTTGTCTTCTGAAAGTTCATTTTTAATCCCACTTCTTTACTCTTGTCAGCAAGTTCCTGGATCATACTCTGCAGCTCTGATGGGGTAGTTGCAAAAATGACTACGTCATCAGCAAAACGAAGGTGGGTTAGATATTCTCCATTAATCTTTATCCCTTTGTTTTCCCAGTTCAGTGATTGAAAGACATTTTCCAATGTCGCATTAAAGAGCTTCGGAGATATGGTGTCACCTTGTCTCACTCCCTTTCCAATTTTTATGTGTGTTGTATTTTCAAACAGCCGAATCTTTGCACTTGCATTTTCATAGATGTTATTAATAATATTAATGTATGCATCTTCAATACCGCAGGATTTCAGAGCCGTGGTAACTGCTGATGGTTTCACCGAATCAAAGGCTTTTTCATAATCGATAAAAGCCATGCACAATGGAAGTTCATATTCCCTCGCTCTTTCAATTAGTTCTCTCAGTACGTGGATATGATCTATTGTGCTGTAGCCACTCCTGAATCCAGCTTGTTCTCTCGGTTGAGCCATGTCCAGTGTTACCTTCAAGCGATGTGAAAGAACTTTAGTGAAGATTTTATAAACCACTGATAGGAGGCTGATAGGTCTGTAGTTCCTGAGATCCTCAATGTCACCTTTTTTATGTAGCAGGATCATTGTAGCATTGTTCCAATCCTCAGGAATCTTCCCTTCATTAAGGCATCGAGTGAAAATTTGGGCGAGTACTCTTTCAATTTCTCCACTTGCTTCTTGTATGATGTCTATAGTAATTCCATCTTCTCCTGGAGCTTTCCCCGGCTTCATGTTCTTGATTGCATGAGCAACTTCTGCTGGGAGGACTGGGAGAACTCTGGTACTGGTATCTTTCATGATGTCTGGAGTACATGTATCATCCCTTTCATATAATTTGGAGTAGAAATCTTTCACTCTTGTCAAAATTTCGCCTCTATTTCTTGTTATAGAACCATCTTCTTTTCTCAGAGCCATAATCTGTTTTCTTCCCTTACTGAGATGTCCCTTTGCTATCTTAAGGCTTTGGTTGTTTTCAATTGCTTTCCTCACTAGCTCACAGTTGAATTTCCTTACGTCTTCAGTGATACTTTTTCGTGTTGTCTTGCATAGCTCTATATATTCCACTTTGGAAGTCACATCTTCTTTAGTTGTCCTTATCTCTCTTCTTTTTTGCATCAACATTTTGGTTTTTCCTGATAATTTGTTCACATGCAACTTGTTCTTAGACCCAGCTAATTTTGTTGCCGTTTCCATTAGAGCTTTGGTTACTTTTCTGTTAACTTCCGAAATATCCACTTCTTCCGATGTTAGGCCTTCTAAAGCAGAGAATCTGTTCTTCAGTTCCAACTTGAAAGTATTATGGTGTTTTTTAAGGTTGGTTATGTCAATACATTTTGTTTGTCTTATGAGCTTGCCACGTTCCAGTTTAGTGTTGAGGTGCATCTTACATCTCACCAATCTATGGTCACTACCTGTGTTGAACTGGTTCAGCACACTGCAGTCTTCGATGACGAATTTTTTGTTACACATAATAAAATCAATTTCACTTGTCGTCCCAATTGGATGTCTCCATGTCCATTTCCTGTGTGGCTTTTTCTTGAAAAAGGAGTTCAAGATGAAAAATCCTTCTGCCTCTGCAAACTCAACGAGAGTATTTCCACGCTGGTTTCTGTTGCCGTGACTGAATTTACCTACTGAAGTTTCATTCTGTTGCCGTTGCCCTATTTTTGCATTGAAATCTCCCATAATTATCTTCAAGTGCTGCTTACCTTTATTATTTAGATGACGAATTTCCTCATAAAATTCTTCAATTTCTTCTTCAGGATGACTTGTGGTGGGTGCATAAGTTTGAATAATCTGAGCCTGGTATCTTCTCGATAGTTGGATAACGAGTCGTGCAGCTCTGTCAGAGGAACTTTCAACTTCTACCACTTTATCCTTCAGTTTCTTGTTTATTATAAATCCAACACCACTAGTTCTGCCAGTATCTGTCCCACGATAATAGAAGAGATGTCCACTTTTCAGTTCAATGAGATCTTCTCCTTTTCTCCTTACCTCACTTAGCCCGACGATGTCCCACTTGATCCTTTGTAGTTCCTCTTCCAATTCAAGAAGCCTTGAATCAGAAGATAGGGAGCGTCCGTTATAGGTAGCCAAGGTCAGCATCAAATGGCAGCCTAGTCCGGTCCTCCGGGGATTCTTAGCACCCTCTGCCTTCATGTCGCACTGGCCGCTGCCTTGGCCAGGTACATTCCAGCTGCCGGAGACTGAGGGCCAAGATTTAAGTTGTAGAGTCATTTTGGAGGTGTTTGGCCATAACTCACCACGCTGGCCAAGCGGGTTGGTGAGTGTGGGATAGCATTTCCTCTGATCCCGATGGTATAGTTATACCGCTATTGGCGGTCGTCAGAGCCCCTTTAGTGGGAACAGGATTATGAAAATATAGTACTTTTAAGCAAAAGTACACAGCTTGCGGCTTTTATTTTAATATTTTGCTTAACTCCCGAAAACAACTATTTTTTTAATACCAAAAAACTACATAATAGAAATACAGACGATCTTCATTTATTACAATACGTGGACCATTAAAAACCGTTTTAGGCACAATAACAAGTCTTTGAGTAAGAAAAATGAAATCTTAAAATTTTTCATAATGTAACTAATTTTCCGCAGTATGTAGTGAAAAATAAATGTAAATTAAATTTCTTTAAAAACTTACATTCTTAGGTGTGTAGAAAATTGAAGTTCCCAAAATTATTCTTAGTGCCTCCCAGTTCTGACATCGCTTTTTATCATGCAACGGATTGTGCACAATTTAGTTCGATTACTTAATTAATGTTATTTGAAACTAGCATTTCAAAATAGAAATTCCTGGGCTCCATAAAAACTGATTTGGAAAAAGGGACAGTATTTTTTTTATACGGACAAGATTTTTGGGTAATGCAGACTTCTTTGTATTACAGGAGATGTATTGGAAAAATTACGTAACAATATTATTTCGAATGTAATTTGTAATTATATAATCAGTATTCAGAATATGACTAAGTAACCGGAAATATCTGCAAAAATAGATTACAATGCACAACTTGTGAAAATCAACATTTCCTGTAAACCAAGGGCGAGATATTGTGTATAGGTGTTCGAGGGCACGGTGGAAGACTTGAACTTGAACCTCCTTCAGTCTGTTGGTCCCACCAAGTTAGATGTCCTCCATATCGATTAGTGGCGCTTCCCTGTCGAGACACAGCTCTCCTTTGGGAAAAGGAAAAATTATGCGGGCGTTAAATCTGGCAAGTATAGTAGATGTTCTATCACACAGATAGACTTCGTACGCACACTATGCGCTGCCTGTGAAGCTGTTCAGCGATTAGCTTGTAATGGGCTGTTCTGTGCGTAAGTACCCTTTGTCATTCACCTGTTCATCTGTTCACCGAATAGCTAAGTGATAATTCTGTAGTCATGGGCAAAATTTCGGAAGCCTTCAGCAAATTTTTATTTCTCCGTGCAGAAATTGGAAGTCCTCTGGGTGGTTCATCCTGGAGGGACTCCCCATCTTTAAACGCTGTAAGCAAGCTGTACACCTATGCATGACTCAGAAAGTCACCGCTGTAAACGTTTGTGGTCCTTGGAACACTTCCTTGGCAGTTTTCCATGATTTACGGTAAACTTTTATCATAGGTCTTTGCACCTTTACGCAAATTACGGCACGCTCAACTAGCACAGTCTTTTTTAAACGGTGGCCAAAAATATACTTATGCGTCAACGGAGCACACTGTAGCGGTCATGACTATAAGCAAGTTTGTTATTTTTGTTAAAGGGACTGTCCCGTAAAAAATCGGTCTCGTTACTTAACGCGCATATTGCGCATTATTGCCGTAGAAAAAAATTTCATTTCGATACGCCACGGTCTACAATACGACTTTCAATAACCCATGCTGCAAAAGTAATTGAATAACATTAATGTTATGCAAAGAAAAAGAAATTATCTCTTTAACCCACACTGGGTATCTGCGCACTCTTATCAAGGAACCCACCTCCATATACGCAAAACAGGTTACATGACTATAACCTATCGCCGACGTTCCAAGAAGTGGCTGAATAGATGCTCAAAGATTCCAGTTTATGTATTACTAAAACATAGTCTGTAAAGTTATATTGAATTTTTGTACATAATTTACTGCTACTATCAGCGTTTGTTGAGAGAAATAAGACATGACTTACCTTTTTTGACAGTATGTTTCTTGCCTATCATAGCCGTCAAACATATTTATTTCCATTGAGCAACAACTCCGTTTTTCTTCTCTGAGAAGCTGCAACGCAATTCAATAACAATTGACAAAAACGAAAATTTGCATTATTTACTACGGGCACCAACTAAATCTTGAATTTTAGTGCTTGAAAAAACTGGTTTCTCAACTTTAGTACTTCCAATCTTTAGATATCATATCTCGGAATTTTGACAAAAATGTTTGCTTTCAATGTTTTTTGGTCTGAAAACGGAAGCAATATTCTCTTCAGAATAATGGCACCGTATTAGCTTACTTGTTTAATGGAACATCCAAAACTAAGACAGAGGTATAATATTTGGAACAGTAGGAAATGAAGCAAAGCCGATGGAGTGCAAGTAAGATGAATAAGTAATGTGGCGCTCTCCTTAATCCTGGAAATAAAGGAAATCAGCTTGAGATAATGGATTTCGCCATGTGCGGAACTCACAAGTTGATCGAGCACAAAGGCGATATTATTCTTTGAAGCTAAAAGACACTCACATTTTCCGATGATGACTTATGACATCTAAGACTGAGAAGTATAACGAAACTACTGCTGTATATATCAGTTTATAAAAATCTCACAAAACAAGGATAATTCCGGCAGCTCTCCCTTAACTTGATTCAAATCCTTCTGAATTCAGTTTTCTACTGTAATATTGAGAAAGAGAAGAACAAAATACATCAACTCTGCTAGAATCTTAGAGACCAGTGTAATAAAAAACTGATTTAATTTTCAACTGCGTGGTGTGAAAAAAACACTGCTGAAGTTATTTTCAATCAATTTCCGTAGAAACTAGAGTTGGATATATTAATAGGTTTAATGTTCGCACATTCTTTAATAAGTTCTAAGGGTATATAAATTGACAGAAAGAGAGCTTTTTCCCCATGATATGGAAAATCGTATTAATAGCACATATTCTTCAAACATTACTTGAATTTCAGTATAAACATTTTTTGCAAAGTATTATATATCTTTATCATTCATAGCGCGAAATAATGCTACGCCACCACAAGTGAAATATTCTTAACAACCAAATTTACAGCTAAGTCAAATGTATCATACGGATATAAAAGTTCAGAACTATTTCAGATACAGTTTATGAAACATCCACTTATTATGACCTAAAGGTTCCTTTTAGGTAATTATCCGGTCTCATTCTGCAGTTTTTCATAAAATGAGACTTAGTAACTACTGCTACTCAGGGTTATGAGGAAAGGGCGAACTAAATGCATTACCTGAAAGCAAATTATGTGAAATATTAATCGTCGTACTCTGGCGAATTGACACAAAAGTAGATATTAGTGTGTAAAAAAGTAGCTAATTCCAATATATTTTAAGAAATGATAATAATCATTAGAGTAGTATTTTAGATTTGAAGCTTGAAGATGTAACTTGAAATAAATTTTATTTATGCAGACCTTTTGTTTACAGTGATTTCCGAATTTGGTGTTCTAGATAAAATATGATTAAATTCGGTACTCTGACGTCTCACGTGTTTTTTATTACTAAGATAATTAAGAGACCATAGCATTAAGCACATATTCTAACAAATTTTCGTGAACTCCTTGAAGAACTTTCCTTATTTTGCGAGTGACACTGACAAACACTCATATACCAAAAAATATTTGGCTTCTCGAGTTTTAGGGAAATTTCTGAAATGGATGCATTATCCATAAGGTTACCACAGTGAAGCAACAGTTAAATTATGTCTTATTTTCTTTGCAAGAGTTCAAACGTTTCAGAAATGTTTAAAAACGTTTTTCGAGAAAAATACGAAAAAAGTTGAAACAAAAAACCAATGTTGCTCTAATTTTGGGCCGCAAGGTGGAAAATATCTGTTAAAAGAAGGAAGTATAAAAGCAATAGTATTTGTGTGCATGTGTTGCAAAATGACTAATGCTTTCTGAGCACATTTTTGCTGGCATTAGATATTCTAAGTACCTTTGTCTTAAATAATCATTAAATACTATACTAAATTCCCTGAATCCAAACGTTTTTGCATATTTTGCAGTTTTTATCGAGCTGACCTACCCATGCTGCATCTAAATTTCTAGTCAGACGTAAAGCTTTCTAAGTGGCAGAAATGCGGAAAATATCGAAATTGAAACTGAAAATATATACCTATAAATAATAAATTCAATGTAAGTAATGGGAACAACAAATGCCACATCAGAAAAATGCGTGCCCTTTTCTAGTTCTGGTATGGCTGTGTTCAACTTTTATTGCGTTTCAGGAGCTCAATGTTTGGTACCGGAAAATGTAGTCAGATGACATTTTGGAATTCCTCTTTCTGCAAAAATTTAGGACATTAACCTCTTTACAAAATTTTTGCAGATCCGATTTCACTAGTCTACAAAAAATGTCCCAGAGGAAATAATATGTAATTTCAGTAGTAAGTTTTTCCTCAATTAATTAGTTCTTTTTCTATGTGACGCGAGTTTTATTACAAAATTCTTGTAGCTACGAATTCACTGGTCTACAAATATTTTCTCAGAGGAAATAATATGCGATTTTAATAGTAAATTTTTGCTTAATTCATTAGCTCTTTTTCTCTGTTACGCGAGTTGTTTAGTAACAGACGATTTAATTCCCAATCACTCGTACAGTATATAGTGCGTCGCATATATATAGAAACAGAACAAATTCTCGAATAAAAAAGAAACAACAACGAGCTGAAATGCAGTCCTCATACTTATAGCAAAAATAGCATAGGACACGCAGCTGCACAATAGTTTGCCGGAGACATAACAATTCCAACGCCAAGTACAAGAAAAAAACATAAATACGCTGTCTCAGAAATATAAAGACTTGCTAGTTATGAGCACCTCTGGTACGAATAGTGCAGTCGTTGTCTCGAATAACACTGAAAGCCCGATTGGGCATGCTCTCCACCAAGCGATGTAAGTGTTCTGGACGGAGTGCGTGCCAGTTTCGTTCAATCAGCTCTTTCAATGCCACCACACTTGAGAACTGCCGTCTATTCGCATACACATCACGAGCTAGGATATCCCACGGGTTCTCGATAGGGTTCAGATCTGGATTGAGTGCTGGCCAATACATTACGGTCACATGATGAGTGTTAAACCAGCTTTTCGTTGAAGCAGACCAATGGATAGAGACATTGTCTTGCTGGAACAGATAATCAACACCCGCTAGCGTTTCGACAAACTTTAGAAGCTGGCTGCTGAGTATGACCTGATACATTTCGGAGTTTTTTCTGACTTTCAGGAAAGTGATATCCGTTGTCCCATTGAACGCAAAAGCTCCCCAGACCATCACAGATCACCTTCCTTTCTGTCTGCTAAAGAAGGTGTGTAACTCTCGTCATAAACAATAGCAGTTCCAACCGTCAGGGCCATACAGTTTGAACATTTTCTCATCGGAGAAAATTGTTGGCATCCACTGGTCCGTCCAGTGCATGTGGCTTCTTGACCATAACAATCTACTTTCCTTGTGGCGCCTCGTGAGGCGAGGCAGACGGCGCATCTTACGGAACACAATGTGGCGACTTTCCTTGAATCGTCGGTGAACTGTGTTATTTGATACGGTGACAACCACAGTCTGGAAAACGTGACGTAGTGATAACATTTGGGATTAAACTAAACGCATGCTGGCACTATCATCTCGTTTGGTTTTTATTCGAGGCCTCCCAGGCCGTTTTCTGGCAATTAACGCACCGAGTTTCGATAAAGTTTTATAAATGATTGACCTACTACTCCCCATGGCTTTACAAATGTTCGCTACAGGCAATACATTTGCTCTCATTCTCCAAATCTTCTCCATCTCCTCACCAGAAAGTTGACTGTTGTGTGGCATTTCGGCCAATGACTGTCTGACGTCAGGTCCGCTATCTTTTGTAGGCTGGACCGAATTACGGCCTATGCGCGTGCGTACAGCATGCAAATTTGTACATATCATTTGTATGTGGCTACTTTACATAAATTGTCTTTATATTTATGAGAAACCTAAAATTATACTCTTTCACTTTGTGGTGTTCTTTTCATACAATCCGGTCATCTCGACGGATCGAAACGTTTGTTGTAGGGTTTCGTCTAATTTTATATCACTTCAGCTTCCTACCTATATTCGCTTTGCGTTCAGGGCGCAAAGTCGACTGTCTCTATGTTTATGCGACGCACCTTATACACGCACAAACCAAAAATAAATCAAGTAAAACGTAAAGCTTGAAGAGTTTCTCATCTTTTTCTTTCGATGAACATCTGTCTTATGTGTCCAGAATTAGTGGGACTGCAGAGCTATCAGCAACAAACATCGCTCGCCATTTTCGTTGCTGATAGCACTTAGATTCTCACGAAAGGTATCAAAGTTGAGTCTTGGAAAAATATTTCCAGGGATATATTAAATCCCATAGCATTGATTGAATCCAAAAACTGGCAAACGAAGTCCCGATAGTTTTCTGCTTTAAAATTATTCAAAATATTTCTAGTAAAAGTTTTGAAAGATTTCTAATCTGCTTTCTCAACTTGACTCAGCTTCTGCTCAATGTTTTTGTCCTACTTAAAGTCTCCGATTTCTTTGAATTGGAGTTTTAACGACTACCGTGAGCATCTCAGTGGGCTATAAGCAGACACTCCACCCTACGTTAGGGCCACGGGCTCCAGGGATGGGAGAGAGCCAGTGCCGTAAGACAAACACAACATTCATGACTCACGGGGATTCAAACCCGGACCCGTCTCGGGTTCGAATCCATCGCTTAGACCAATTAGAAGCCATCGCTTAGACAACTGCGCCACCTGGGCGGCCTTCGGTTTCAATGTCGACAAAAATCACTTCCCTTATTTAGGAGCAACTAATTCTTGTAACTGTTCCGTTTGAATATATGAATCCAGAAGATTCTTTGTGCGTCCATTGACAAGTTTTTCATAAGGTCTAATTTAAATATAGAGAAGAAGGAGAAAAAATGTCACGTTTGACCAAAAAAATGTCTTATGACATGTTTACCTTCCGGAATTTGTGACTCACTTTTCAGCCAGTTATTTTTGATATAATGTCTTCTTCTGTCTCTACTATCCTTCTAACACCGGAAATCACAACATTTTGATTTTCCGAGATACAAACGAAGCAAAAGAACAATTAGTTTCTCCTCGCCACAGATGTTCGTAACACATTTCTCATAACACAGTAGATCTTTTCCAAATGTAACTTTATATTTTAATGACCCTTTTTATATCACTAACAAGAGCTAATGGAACCAACCGGAACATATTTTCGTTGTGAAGAAACATAATTTTCAAGGTAATATCAGAGGTGACAGTGAATAAACGCTACTCTGTTGTATCACCTTAACGACGAAGTGTTTGAATTACAAAGCAAACATCATTATACCATACTAAACTTCTTGCTTTCAAAAAGAAATGTTTAAATTCAATGTGGCAGTTTCGGAAAAAAGAAGAAACATATTATAGTATTTAGGTGCAGAAGATTTTATCCTTTAAACACGCATCTTCAAAGTTCATCCAGCATTTTAGACACATTTAAATGACGTACAAAATTAATAAAGTCTCTGTGTGTTAATAGATGTGTCTCACATGAAGATGTACTTGATTCAAAATCAGGTTCATGATGAACCTCTTCCTCTTGATGAATGTCATCAAAACACAGTCATCATCACTGAATGTCATATTTTGTGCAGGTCGTGGCACAGTTTAAATCTACCTTGTGAGGAAAAACTCTCATTGCATAAGATAAATAAAAACATTTCAAGGTGACTATACTTGGACATGACTTACGTTACATGTGTTTCGCAGAAATAACAATTTACAGAGTGGTCTAGCACTTGGCGACAGTCATTCATCCTCCCATGAGATGCTTAGCACAAGTTACACACAAAACAAGATGGGTCCTACTTTTATCTTGGACACTCACTGTACACCCACAATAGAGCTTATAACAATTTTTAATTTATGGGATAAAGTTCCGTCTCTGAGCTTTGAAGGTTACTCCTCCAGATAAGTAACAGGACGTATCACGGTAATTTAAACACTTCCTTGGCATAATGACATGATTTGAAGAATAGCAATTAGCGCATGTGATTTTTCAGATCAAACAGACTCGCAATGTGTACGCCGAGATGGCCAGTAAAACGCTGGCAAAATAATGCCTACTCATAATTCGTCGTTAGGGTTTGGTGAAGGAATAATTTCTGTGTTTGGTACGAGGACCGATATGTTAAAATATTTATATTTTACCACGCTATATTCCAAATAAAATAGAGTAAACAATTATTTCAAAGCAAGTTTTGTGGAAATTACTTTTGTTGAAATAATACCTAACATGTAACAACCGAAACAGAAAATACGTTGGTACAAAAAAATTCTGGTATATTTTCTTTTACAAAAAATTCTCTTCAATAATTTTTTTTGTCATTTTCATGTAGGACTTCCGTCCACAGGGAGTAGAGTTTAGGTCCCAGCCACCTACAGCGAGATCGCCTTTTGGGCAGGACACAGAAACGGAAGAAACGAGAGCAAGTCTAGCGACTTTTGACAGAACAGTTTGTAGTGAGATTAGAGTACAGTAGATGGCGCCACCATACAAGTACGATATTTCACATAGATGGGTGAGAGAATTTCAGGGAGGACATAGGAAAGGATACCCATTTAACCAGTGGGTCCAGCCTGGGGCCGTCATTTTACGTGCTCGTCCGATATTCAGCGATTGTTAGTAAATCACACCATCTCTGAAAGATCAGCCCAGGCTAGAACCTGGGGACCCAGCATCGATAGTCTGAAACACTAACCACTAAGAAATCCGCGGCTTTTTTCTCTTCGAGAATTTCTGTAAGTTAGCTTTAAATACAAGGCTTTTAACAATAAATAAGTGAAGAAAAAAATATTATTCATAATACATTGAAAATCGATAGAATATTCAAGCAAAGCAAAATGAACTTGCTTGTGCCACTTACTGATCATTAACGTAACACTTCTCTGCAAACTTAAAAATTTCATCGTCCTGGAGCGGGAAGGGAATTCCGCATCCACGATTAGCGGTCGGGTTCACTAACCATTACACCACCCAGGACAGTGACGTTCCAAACAACTGAGACATAGGAATCTGAAAGTCCTCAGATTTTCGCCAGTCGGAGCATCCGTGATTCCAAATAGCGGTTTAACCCAATTCGCATCCGGATGGATGTAGGCCGGAGGTCACCAGTACCTTAGATAAATCAATTAAGGGATAAATACTGTTCGTAATAAATGGAAAAATCCACAGAATATTCAAGCAAAGCAAACTGTGTTTGCTCATACAACTTCAATTTTCAAATATATAGATTTCTGAGAAGTGTACATGGATGACCAGTAAGTAGTACAATCAACTTCATTTTGCTTTGCTGGAATATTCTGCTTTTACCAATAATATAGCGAGGCAGCAGTTTACAACCAAATACTAACTTTGTCATGATATGGTAAGAAATAGTGCAGTATCATCCAATTCAACAAATTCTATTCAAATCTAAAAACATAAAAGCCACAAGGAGACTAGCGTAGGAGACAGAGACAGAACAATTCAGGAACATCCACTCCGTTATCTCATTGGCTAGGAGCCAAAACGCAAGTCACCAATTGAATTGTGCCTCCCTGATAGTGAGTCCTTTATTGATATCACATCTTTCTTGTTACTTGTCGACTTACAATATATCATACTACGCCAATTCCTCGCGTTTACAGATTTTGGTTACATACCTAAACGAATGCAGGAAAACGTACGATTTCGAACGTCTTGCTCCCTGATCAAATTTATAAAGTTTGGACACGCAGACAGGATAGGAATATTACGTTTTTCTTTGGCACTAAAAATATTAGATGGTAAACGGTTTTTGAAACGGGGCAGGGCCCGGTTGGTCAGAGCCCCCCATATAAAAAATTTTCGTAAAATCTACGGTTTTCAATTCAGAACCACCAAATCTGGTATACTATCTCGTGGTATTCTAACTTAGACTGTAGAAGGGTTTGGGAAGCGGTTGGAGACGCGGCGGGGGGGGGGAGGGGGGGCAAACCAACCTACAGAATTGCCGTAAAATCTAGTTTTCATTTCATACCAAATCATACTATCGCATGGTACCAAATTTGGTAGTTCTAAATTGAAAAATATGGTTTTCAATTTAGAACTACCAAATTTGGTATATTATCTCATGGTACTCTAACTTAGACGGTAGACGGTTTTTGGAACGTGTCAGGGGCCCGGTTGGTCAGAGCCCCCCATACACAAAATATTCGTAAGATCTACAGTTTTCAATTCAGAACCACCAAATCAGGTATCCTATCTCATAGTACTCTAACTTAGACGGTTGTCGGTTTTTGAAACGGGTCAAGGCCCGGGGAGTCATAGCCCTCCCCCCTACATACAAAATTTTCGTAAAATCTAGTTTTCATTTCAGAACCATCAAATTTGGTATCATGAAACTCTAACTTAGACGCTAGACGGTTTTTGGAAGGGGTTGGGGCCCGCGGAGCCGGAGCCCTCCCCCCATAAAAAATTTCGTAAAATCTACAGTTTTCATCTTAGAACCACCAAATTTGGTATACTATCTTATGGTACTCTAACTTAGTTGGCAGACCGTTTTTGGAACGGGTAAAGGCCCGGGGGTAAGAGCCCCCCACATACAAAATTTTCTTAAAAACTACAGTTTTCAATTCAGAACCACCTAATCTGGTATACTATCTCATGGTACTCTAACTTAGACGCTAGACGGTTTTTGGAAGGGGTTGGAGCCCGCAGGGTCGGAGCCCCTCCCCTCATAAAAAAAATTCGTAAAATCTACAGTTCTCGTCTTAGAACCACCAAATTTGGTATACTACCTTATGGTACTGTAACTTAGACGGCAGACCGTTTTTGGAACGGGTCAAGGCCCGGGGGTCAGAGCCCCCCACATACAAAATTTTCTTAAAAACTACAGTTTTCAATTCAGAACCACCTAATCTGGTATACTATCTCCTGGTACTCTAACTTAGACGCTAGACGGTTTTTGGAAAGGGTGGAGCCCGGGGGTCAGACCCCCCCGAATAAACACTTTTTTCGTAAAATCTACAGTTTTAAAATTAGAACCACCAAATTTGGTATACTATCTCATGGTACTCTAACTTAGACGCTAGACGGTTTTTGGAAGGGGTTGGAGCCCGCAGGGTCGGAGCCCCTCCCCCCTCATAAAAAAATTTCGTAAAATCTACAGTTTTCATCTTAGAACCACCAAATTTGGTATACTATCTCATGGTACTCTAAATTTGACGGCAGACCGTTTTTGGAACGGATCAAGGCTCGGGGGTCAGAGCCTCCACATACAAAATTTCTTAAAAACTACGGTTTTCAATTCAGAACCACCTAATCTGGTATACTATCGCATGGTACTCTAACTTAGACGCTAGACCATTTTTTGAAGGGGTTGCAACCCGGGGGGTAAGGGCCCCACTCATATAAAAATTCGCAAAATCTACTGTTTTCAATTTAGAACCACCAAATTTGGTATACTATCTCATGGTACTCTAACTTAGACGACAGACCGTTTTTGGATCGGGTCAAGACCAGAGGGTCAGAGACCCGCCCCCCCATAATTTTTTTCGTAAAATCTACAGTTTTCAATTTAGAACTACCAAATATGATATCATGAAACTCTAACTTAGACGCTAGACGGTTTTTGGAAGGGGTTGGAGCCCCCGCCCCCATATAAATTTCGTAAAATCTACAGTTTTCAATTTAGAATTACCAGATTTGGTATACTATCTCATGGTATTCTAACTTCGACGGTAGACCGCTTTTGGAACGGGCCAAGGCCCGGGGGTCAGAGCCCCTTACATACAAAATTTTCTGAAAAACAACAGTTTTCAATTCAGAACCACCAGATCTGGTATACTATCTCATGGTACTCTAACTTAGACGCTAGACGATTTTGGAAGGGGTTGCAGATTTTTTTGTGAAGGGGTGAGGAACCCTTTTATAAAAAAATCGCAAAATCTAGTTTTCAATTTAGAACCACCAAATTTGGTATACTATCTCATGGTACTTTAACTTAGACGGTTGATGGTTTTTGGGACGGGTCAAGGCCTTGGGGGTCGGAGCCACCCCCCCCGCACCACACACACACACAGACATACAACATTTTCTTAAAAACCACAGTTTTCAATTCAGAACCACCAAATTTGGTATCATGAAACTCTAACTTAGACGCTAGACGGATTTTGGAAGGGGTTAGAACCCGGAGGTTGAGAGCCTCCCTCCTCATAAAAATTTCGTAAAATCTACAGTTTTCAATTTAGGACAACCAGATTTAGTATACTACTTATGGTTATCTAACTTAGACGGTAGACGGTTTTCGGAAGGGGTCGGTGCCCGGGTCAAGGTAGCCAAATGCAAAATGTTCGTAAAAAGTTCCGTTTTTTACTCTTAAGAATACCCTATTTACGTTCTAAGGCGCTCCCTGGCCCTTTGAGGGCCTTGCACCATAAACCATCAACCAACCAACTAACCAACCTACGGTCTAAGTTAGGGACTGTAGATAACAATAAAGTGCAAAAATATGCGTTTAATGGTGTATTAAAAACACAAATCTATATAGTTTAGTTTTCACTACCAACGAGCGGCTTATGAGAAAGAAATATAATGTAATGTAAACAGAGAGTTCCAGATATTCAAAATTCAAAACGGTAAGAAAAAGATGATCAATGCCAATGTGAAGTCGTATGCATGCGACATCACATAGGTACATTGCATTTCTGTGTCGCGGGATTCACAGAAGCACACGCCAGATGTACGGCAGTTCTATAGATGTCTCCTAGAAGGTAAGTATTCCCATTCCTTTTCCTTTCTTTTTTGTTTCGCAAAATTAAATTAACTAAATCAAAAAATTTAAAATACGTTTACTGGAAAATTGCAGGAATACCTTTTTCATTCATTAACTTTCACCCGCTGAACTTGGTGATGCCACAAATAGTAATATGTACCTGGCAAATAACTGGTATCCCTGCTAGTACAAATTATATTAATGACTTATTTGCGTCCAGTTCAATCTAGTATGTCCATAAGAGCGTTTGGGGCCGAATGAAAAATACATTTCAACGTGTGCCGCTACGGCGCCGTAGTGATCTAGGCGCTGGCTTCTGACCACTTGTCGAGAAGGATCCTGGTTCAAATCCCGGTGAATCATGGACGTTGTGCTTGACTTCTGGCACTGGCTGTCCCCCTTCCCAGGAACCAGTGGCCCAAAATTGGGAACGTCCGACTGCTTATAGCCCACTGAATTGACCACGGTAATCGTTAACCCCCCCCCCCCCCCAAAAAAAAAAAAAAGGTTGCGACGTGGCCATTGCTATTTGTTGTGGACCGTACAAAAAGTATGTTTTTGATATCAACGTGTCCACTTCCATGTAGGCTGGCCATAAAATGTTAGGGAATCGTACAAAATTGCACTTTTGTTTTCACTTTGTCAGCGCTTCGGTATATGGTTGAAGTATACGTATATATAGTTGGGCCATTTCAGCACGTAGTTTGGTTTATATAGAAAATCAAGATAATGTTACATTTTTACTCAGCTACAACACATTAATCCCAAAGGCTATTTGTTGAAATCTTTAATCCGCCATGCTCATATTCACAGCGTTAACATAACATGTCAAGTTATTAATGTTGCAGTTTTACCCTGTCACAAAACTTTAGTTACAAGACCTTAGGCGTAAACTTTTTTAGGAATTTTTAGTCCGACGTATTCATAAGGTTTCGATAACATGCCAAGGTTATGGTACTGCGTTTTGACTGAGGCACAAAAATTAATAAACAGGCCTTAAGCCTTTTTATCAGTTTTCAATCAACCGTGCTCATATACATAAAATTTTCAGAGAAAGTCAAGTTTACTGTGTTGCGCATTTACTCGAGTACAAAACTATGAACAGCCATTAACTTTCACCCGCTGAACTTGGTGATTCCTCAATTCATCCATTAAAAAGTCTTTTAAGTGATTGTATGCTACGGTCATATTGATAATGTTTGATGACAAGTCAGGTTAATGATGTTGCACTTCTTAAAGACTTAAAAAGGTGCAGAGGCTAGTAATTATTATTTGAAGTCTAAGTAAAAGCTCATTTTTAACTTGACTCGTCATGAAATCCTTATGAATATGGCATTTATTTTATTTTGTACATTTTACAAAGCGTATGCATTTTTTTTGGCATTTGTTTTATTTTGTGTTGTACTTGTTACATAGCGTTTCGCATTTTTGTAATGCTTGTGACTTGTGATTGCATTTTGAATTATTATTTGTTTCACATTTTTGGATTGCATTTTGAATTTTTATTTGTTTCACATTTTGGATTACTTTTTCACATTTTATGTTTTTGACATGCTATTTTGAAAATTTTGTCTTTTTTAATTTTGCGTTGTGTTTTACATTCTTGCATCTTCGGCGGAATTACATTCTTGAAAAATTCAAATACAAGTTAGTAAAAGGAATAATTTAATTAGTGAGAAATACCAGCACATTTTAGTAAAGGGTAGAATTATACGAAATTCCTCTTAAAAAGTCTAGCATGTTAACATTGTCTCTGTGCACCAAAGAAGTTCGAATTCCTTTTTATCTTGCCAGCGTTTCTCTTCTGGGTGGATTTGTTGGAATCTGTGCTATCACTCTTTCGATTTTAGCCATAGTTGTTCTCTGCTCTTTTGCAATTTCACTGATTATTTCGTACAGTCACAGTTTTTTCTCTCCCAGAATTGTATTCCAGCGTCTGTCTAATCTTTCAAGTTCGTTTTGTGTTCTGGGAAAGCCAAATAAATTGTTTTCACTTACTGACCAAATTGTTGGCGGGAACAGCGGAAGGCTTCTGCTCGGATTGTTTCTTCTGCTTCCACGAAATTTTCCAAGAACATAATTTTCCTCAAACCACTGAACTACAGAATCTGCATATTCTAGTAAAATTGATTTCACTTCTTCAAAATCAGCTGGAATTTCATCAGACTTTGAGAGCAAACTCACTGTTTTCCCTATATTCCAAGCCTATGCCAGAGGATGGATATTCATCAGCACATTTTTTTCCGAGATGAAACCAACAACATTTGTGTGTGCTGCTTCCAAATTCCTTTTTAGCAGCATTATAACGGTAGCTATTTCAAAATTTATTACTATGCGTATATTGTGGTGCAAGCTGAATATCATAGTCTGATGCATAGTCTTGTAAATCCTACAAAAATACTGTATAATAATATTATATTCTTTATACTTGCCGGAAAGTAACCCATAAACTAGTGGGACAAGTCTGTGCATCTCTGGATTCGTTTCAACCATAGCATGAATGGAACATAATTGCCTAAAAAGGGTTGGACAAATTTCAAGTGTCCCATCCATAATCCAGAGTTGTGCTTCTTTAAGCTTTCGTAAATTATTCTCTGTTAAAAATAAAATAATTCTTTGATGTCCAAATGCGCTATCTCTGCCAAGAACTTTTGCACCATCTTCTCCTGTAAATTTATTGGGGCATCGATCCGTTCTGAAGTTGTAGGCTCCGCAGGCATGTCTTGGCATGTCTTCCCTTTTTTACAACTTGCCTTAGTGCATCCATATTAGGCATGTAAGCTGCATTTACTGTAGCCATTGACGTTGTCACGGTTTGAATAATTTGTGCAGGCGCTTCGTCCGTATTTCTCGCTCGTTCTTTTTTTTGCGCTCTTGCAACAGCAACATCACTTTTCTCCGGTCTTGGAGCATGATTATGTGGTTTCTCATTGCGCATCCTGTGTTCATCTCCAATAAGAATAGTACTAGCAAAGCCAGTACAATTTTCATAATTTCTTTCAATACAGTGACAATACCTTAAATCACCTCGCACTCTGTTATGGCAAAATAAATACCCTTTCCATTTCAGCAAATCATTTTCTTTTTGTGAGTTAACTATTTATGTTGCATTCTTCATCTGCATAGTGCCTTCGGAAAACAATGCTCTTTCTCTTTTCAAAATATTTAGAATGATATATTTCCACTACTATCACTTGACGACGCACAACAAAGGTTTCAACAAGCACGTTCTCTGTTCTCCAGTCAACTACGAACTAATGAGCAACCATTCAATAAAACACTCAGAATACAGACAATCACGTGAAGCTTGTTCCTCCAGTTAGGGTTTAAGCGAAGTTCAAGATTTTCGTACCTGCGGTCACAAGAAGTGGTTAATTTGAAGGATCGGCATCTTATTATTTGTTTTTCCAAAACGCAGAGGTACATGTATTTTACAGCTGGGACGCTCCTGGCGGAGGATCAACAGATGCGAAGAAGCCGGGAGCCAGGTTCCGGAGGCGGCAGCAGGCGCGGACTGGGCAGCTGTACTCTGGGCCCGTAGGCGTCATGCTAATTCTCAAAATTAAATTCAAATTTTTTGTGTTGCACCATGCGTATGAAAGAAAATTGTTATACTGAAAAGACAATTTGTTTACCCCGTAACATATTAAATGAAACCTACGTCCCTACGTGCCAAATGATCTGTAAGCCAAACACAGTTTTTCATGCAACACCTTCCCCCGACTTTCTAAGTTCAGATCTGTCTCGTTCGACTTATTTCCTGTACCGTCCCTCTCTTTCGCTAATTGCAGTTAATTGCCGTGAAATTGGTGTTTTACGTTGGGGTGTATTGCCGTCTGTACTGAAGACTATAGTGAAAGCGGTGAACCCCAGGGATAAAGTATTCCATCAAAAGCAACAGAAATTCAATGCGAGAGCAAAACTTTGTTCGTTGGCATTACATCCAAGCAATTTAGGCGAAGTAGGAAGTGTGTTTTTCTACTACGACACCAGAAGATTGTCGCGAATGCTCAGGCAATTACGATACAGATGTGTCCTTAAGACTTCTCTTTCATGACGTCCAAAGGCTGGCACTAGGGGATGGGGAGGGATACAGTGCGGATGCTCTTTTTTAATGCAGTTAGAAATTCTTAAGCTCATTCTTCCTTAAAACTTTGCCTGGTTACCAGTAAGTACTGTCTCATGCCTCAACCATTGCACAGATTTGTTGTTTTTGTTTTCATTATTTGAGTTAACAGCGGGAAAATATCTGAACAGCGTTGTTTCAGTTGTCGTCCATGAAGAGGAACTCAGGATGAGGTGTAGCGTTGTCGTCCATGAAGAGGAATTCAGGACCCACGGCACATCTGAACAGAAGCACGTGATGCAGAGGAACCGCGGTACAATAGCGGACACCAGTGACTGAACCTCCTTGGAAGATGTATATGTCAGTACGGCTGCCAAGCATGATACCGCCCTAAAGGAGAACTCCGCCACTTCAAAACCGGTCCTTTTCGATGATGTTGGAAGTGTTCTCTGCTCTCTCCAGATGTGTATATGTCCAGAATCGCTAGTCACACTAAATCGGCTCTCTTCCGTAAAGATAACTCGACCCCATTGCTGATGTGTCCAGTTCTTGTGTTCCTCATCAGGCGTTAATAGCACACACCGTACTCGTCGTCTTGCAAGTAGACCACCTTTGTGCAGCCTCCTGGCCACGGTAAAACGCGACAACGGACGCCCAGTTGTCTGTTGCATGTGCCTTGCGATTTCTCCCGCTGTCTGCCGTCTGTCCCTTCTCGTCTGTAGGACAATATACCGGTCGTCCGCCACCGTGGTTGCTCGTGGATGACCACTGCTAAACGTCTTTCCCACTATTTCCTTCACCCAAGAGTTAGAAACCTCCAACTCCCGTCCGTTTTTAGATATTTTATTACGACGCACCCCATCTAATGACATTCAAACCTCCGTCTACCTAAAACCCACTTGTTCACCTACCCTCATTCCATATAATTCGTACACACCACTTCCCTATAAACATAGTTATATTTCATTTTTAATTTGTAGGGCGTATAGTCATTCATCCACCAAAAGATCTTTAAAACTAGAATTGCAGCGGATTTTCAATCTAACAAAGGTTTCCGGTTATCCCAGATATCTATTTACAAAATTGTTACGCAGGTATCAACGACGGATCTCCACAAAGTTACAACCAATACGTGATGAAGTAACCATAAAATACGTGGCATCCATCCCATTCCATCCAAACCATTGCACCGATCTTACAAAATTCATGCAAAAAATACGATTGTTCCTTTGGTGTTTCATCGGAACGTTTGTTCAATTTGACCAAATCAGACCGGGACCGGACATCAATCTTAGATAAATACGGCGTTTGTTCGGTACCACTGAACTCTTTCTCAACTACCTCACAGTCTATTTCTTACGTGGGATCCACTTGTAGATCATTAAAGACACGAATTACAGAACACAAATACAGTGTTCGAAAACATGCCTTAACAACGTCTTTAGCACGAGAGGTACTACAAGGAGAGCATTATCCTCACTGGGACAATGTAAAACTGTTATCGACGTCCAAAACTAAAAATGGCCTGTTGTTTCTCGAGAGCGTGTATATTTATCATTTGAATGAACAATGTTGTAATGATGAAGCTCCATCCAATATACCAGCACCTTGGCGATACCTACTAAAAAACCAAGGAACAAGATTAGACAACCATTGATTTTATTGTACATATATAAAACTCAGGTGAAATAACTTTATATCTTCATTTTATATTTCTTATATTCATGACAACAATTATGTGTTTTTTACATTACAGGTTATTTTAAATGTATGCATTTTATGACCTCATCCTGTTCCGACTTGCACGCATGCGCGGTCTTTGCCCATAACCACACGTGTATATAACCACTGCGTTTTATGTGCACTTTGCGAGTTTTGGTGCCTGATGATGATCCTATAAATCGTAGGTTCGAAAGATCTCGCGAATTTTTAACATTAAACCTTTTTAAACCTCAATGGAATGAGTTATTTGTGTCATCATGGTTTTTAACTGTGTATAATCTTGATACCGGTGATAAGTCTTAGCTTCATTTGAGTGTTGCAATAAGTTTGAGCTAAAGTGTCCGTGATTAGACAGCTATCATCTTTATTTGTGTACCCGTATAAAGTAATTTTTTTTTCATCTGAGATTCCAAAAGTTCGATTTGAAAAGAAAAAAATTGCGTCGAAAAGCCTTGATGAAAGAAAACAAAATGCGTGAAAGTTCGTATTTTCCGCAAAGCGCAATTTCCCCATTAAGAAATTCAGTGCTAATTTCTGTTTATAATATATGTTTATCTGTATGCATATATTTCAAGACTTGCTGGATGCAATCTTCTTTCTGTCAGTCAGTTTTTTTCTTTTCGGAAGCGAAAACTTACTTCTGTTTTTCTTTTTTGGGGTGTCTCAGAAAAAAAAAATGTTTTTTTTGGGGGGTGTGTGTCAGTTTTTAACAGTCCAGTTTGAAAAATGACCTTTCCTTGCATGCAATTCACATTTTAGAACATTTTGACTGTTTTTAAAATTATTTAATTAGTTTTCCATCCCAGACAGTCTGTTGTTTGTTCATTTACGATATTTTGTTCCCATTTAATTTTTTCCACGTCTTCGAAAGCTAATTTTTGTCGCTAGGACTCACGAGTTATTTTAATACCAAAGACATCTCCACTTACTAATATGTCTTATCTGAATGTTTAGAAATTAAATTCTTTCAATTCGAAAATGCATTCTTGATGGTATACCCTACAACAAGAGTGTCTAGTCTAGAGGAATGTTAACTTAGCGTTATTGTTAGAGGGTCGAAGAAATTTAATAAATTCTAAATTATTATTCGAAGAATATAAGAAATTAAATCAACGCTTTGCTTTTGACGCAGATGTTATTTTATCCCGTAACTGAAATATACATTGTCTTTTATTTCGCTAACAAACACAAAGGTACATGTGTAGCTAATTTAAGGTATTTGTATTTCTTCACATTTCGCCAGATGGGGACATGTACATTACCAAACGTATAAGGAAAATCATCGGTAGAATGAATAAAATAATGAATAGCAGCTACATTCTAGACTTTTTATTCTCTTACGCACTATGTAGTGTTGATGTTAATAGTTAGAATATTTTAGTCGTTTAAGGATATTGTTTTGATTTATGCTTTTTGGAAATCAAAAATATAAATACTTTAAGCATGCTGCTGTCAGTAATTAAATCGAAAAGTAATATACCTTAAGTTAGCTAAAGAAGATCTGAAGATTGCTTTAGCGCGGTTATTTTTTTGTAAAAGAAGGTGGTGCACACCACCGAACTTATGAAATAGCTTGTAGTTGTCACCAGATTTTCTGTTTCGAATCAGCATCCGTTAAAGATTGCTTGGCTTTTACGGGTGTAAACCACTTTTCAAAAGAAGCTATATTTCTGCTGATGTTGATTTCGTACCTAAATTATTAATCAGTAAGTTATAGGAGTTTGTCCACTGATGATTTGAATACCTTTTGTACCCTGGCGTGCAAAAATTAAGGACGATACGGTTTTTCGAATGTAACGTCGTGCAGAAGTGCTCCACATCGACTCAAATCATGCTATAAGATCCCCAAGATGTACGACTATGGGACAAGTGAGCAAAACCGTCCAAGCAAGGAATCCAAAGGATACAAAAGAACTTTATTGAAAAGGTAGCTTCGAGCACAACTGGACAGAAGACAGAAACATCCATGAGACAGGCGGCTGCCAAGAAAAGTCCAGTCTTTAGTAAGGTATATGATCCCCGTTGCAGGATTTACAACGTCTGTCCATGCTGAGGAAGAGGTTGTCAAGTAGCTGTTGAGGCATCGCGGCCAATTCCTCTTGTAGCGCCAATCGCAGCTGCGGAATCGTTGCTGGCGGCTGGTGACGTACTGCCAAGCGTCTCCCGAGAAGGTCCCATGCGTGTTCGATTGGATTTAAGTCCGGGGACCTTGCGTTCCCGTCCATGCGTTGAATATCTTCAATCTCCAACTGCTCTGCGACAGCCAATGTTGGATGAGGTGTAGCGTTGTCGTCCAAGAAGAGGAACTCAGGACCCATAGCACCTATGCACAGAAGCACGTGGGGCAGAGGAACCGCGGTAAAAATAGCGGACACCAGTGACTGAACCTCCTTGGAAGATGTATATGTCAGTACGGCTACCAAGCATGTCAGTACGGCTACCAAGTTTTATGTCAGTACGGCTACCAAGTTTGGAAATGGCGGAGATACCGCCCAAACGTTATCTCCGCCATTTCCAAACCGGTCCCTTTCGATGATGTTGGAGGTGTGATTGCGTGTTCCCTGCTCTCTCAAGATGTATATACGTCCCTGCTCTCTCAAGATGTATATACGTCCCTGCTCTCTCCAGATGTGAATCGCTCGTCAGACAAAATCGGCTGTCATCCTTAAAGAGAACTTGACCCCATTGCTGATGTGTCCTGTTCTGTGCTGATGTTTCCCTTTTGTGTTCCTGGCACTATAGAAACCGCCATCTGCGATTAGCAGACTTTAACAATACACACCGTGCTGGTCGTCGTGCAAATAGATCACTTTTGTGCAGCCTCCTGGCCACGGTAAAATGCGATACCGGACGTCCAGTTGTCTATTGCATGTGCCTTGCGATTTCTCCCGCTGTTTGCCGTCTATCGCTTCTCGCCTGTAGGACAATATACCGGTCGTCCGCCGCCGTGGTTGTTCGTGGACGACCAATGCCAAACATTCGGACAGCTGTTCATGTAGTTGTAAATGTTCTCCAAGCTCTTGACACGATGATGTGATTGATCCCGAACTCCTCTACCACACTAGTCGAACTTCGAACTTCTTCCAACTTCCCAATGACGCGACCTAGGGTTAAGTCATCCAGATGTCGTCTACTGGATTGCCTGTTGGCCATGTCACACCTTGACAGCAACTCGACGTCTTTCAAGGCGATGTACACCGTGCAATGTCTTTCTGCGAATTGCTGAGCGTACACCGCCCGTGTGCTTTATACCCTTCCTTCACTCCCCCACCCCCTTCATAAGGCATGCTGCATATATGCGCATGCCGTACCGTACCGGACCCTAGTCTATCTCCTAAGTGGTTTTTCGTTCCATTCTGCCTGCTCGTTCCTCTGTTATGCTAATTTCTCTTCTTCGTCCTTAATTTTTGCACACTAGAGTATTTATTTTAGACATCGATGTTCCTGTTGCTTTTCTACAGAATGGTAACTGGCTATGTTTGGATTTTTCACGATTTCTATCTTGAAGTTTACCCATTAAACTTACAGATTTGTGTGTTTCTGACTGAACAGATTTCTGTTACAAAGGGATATGCTAAAAGCTGCAGGAATCACACATGTGTCTACTACGTCCTGATGTCAAATGTTTAACGGAAATTATTGTTTATTTTTAATTATTATTTTTATTTTATTTAATTTTTTCACACTGGGACACCTAACCTCTTTATTTTTACACCGGCAGACTTCAACACAGTATTGCGGTAGTAGGGCACGAAGTGCACCAAATGCTGTTCAATAATTGTATAACAAGTCTGCCTCGTAGGTTTCAAGACGTTTTTCGACACAGAGGTGGTATTACCGCTACTGAATTCCTTAGGTATGGACATTCTTCGAATTTACCATTTGTCTGTATCGCAGTGCTACTTTCTTGTGGGCAGGAATTGCACAATAAATTGTTTTTGTAAACGCACTCCTTTTTCGTTTCTGTTACGCAAATTCATTGATGTTGTTTCAATGCATGTTCTTTCAGTCAGATACAGGAACTCTTTCATTTCATGCAATATTACGACTTTTGTGATCAATGTATATGGTTTTGGTTTTTATGAAAAGAACATTTAATGTGAATTGTGGTATTTCGTTTCGTACTGCGGAATTTTATTCAGATAGTTTAAAGGATCGGGCGTTACTCCAAACTGAGAATATTTCTTTTCGTATCGTACGTTTTCTTTACTTCAGAAATATTTGTTGGCACTTTGCTGATATTTCGGAGAAAATGCTTCTTATGTTATGGACCTATGTCCAGAATGGTCACACGTAATAGAAATGCCCCTTATAAACATATAATTTGGGGAAATGCCCCTTATGAACACTTATGTCACAAATGGTCACACGTACTAGAAACTGACACAGTAGTAAAATAAGTGCGAAAAGGAAATGATGTGTTTATAATAACTTTGACTTCTTATATGCTACTGGCAACTTTAACCCTTTAAGCGTTTAAGCAGCCGATGTATTATGCTTGAATTAAGCGGTGCCCAAAGCTTTCGCTTCCTCCAAAAAGAAATATTCACATAGCAACGGTTATTTACTAAAGCTATGGCAGATTAATTTTTCTTTATCCCCCTCTCATCTCAGCAGAAGAGAAAATTAACATGTCATAGGTGATAAGGCTACCCTTTTAGTCCTACGTTCCATGTTCGCTGACCTAAGACATATTAGGGAAGGGCCAGTCTCCCTCTCTCAAACGACCATCGTGTAACTGGATAAGAAATGTTGCTCAAATGTCTTTTCGCTCCTACCTTAAATTCGTCTACAACGCCATATCCTTTTATCTAATTTGTCAGAAGAGCGCTGTGTCAACTCTACGCCTCAATGACGTATCTGAAAAAACAAATCAAAGGATGAAATCAAATTTTCCGATGCTCTACTATTGAAGGTAAATCGTACGAGCAGGTTTGGGACAACAAAAGGTGAATGAATCCGTTCCATTAGCGTTCGACCCACTTCTTAGACAGCGACTATATTCGTTGGAGTTGTGTTCAGCCCATTTTGTTAACTCCGATTTAATTCGTTCCAGCCGGTTAAAGGTTAACCAAATAGTTCTTAAAGTTTCCTACGCTCTCCAGACCCAAGATATCAGGGTGATTCAAACGTCATTGCAGTTTTCTGAAAGTTTAAATAAACATGTATAAATGCTTATTCATTTTATCTTCGAAATTCACTACGTCGTGCTCGATGATCCTACATCATTGTGATGCCATATCTTGAAACCCAACTGAGAAGAAATGCCTTTGGTTTCGAGGCGCAAAAATTTTAAACCCCAATTTCAACATCCTGGATGTTGTGCAACTGTTTCCGTCGTGGAAAATATGCCATAAAAGTAAATATATGGTAGTCCGAGGACGCAAGATCTTCGCAATAAGCACGCTGCGGCATTGGCTCAAAATCTTCAAGTTCCTGTATGTTTTTCCTTAGTTAACCAGGCAGAATGAGAAGGAGTGTTATCCTGTTGGAGGAAAACTCTTTTACGGTTCACTAGAGCAGGATGCGTTTGACTTAAAGCGGCATACAACCGCTCCAACTGGCCAATATACAGCTGCGCATTAATGCGCAGGCCACCTGGAACCAATTTCCTATAAATGGGGCCCTCAAAGTTCTGCCACACGTATATCATGACTTTCTGCTCAAATCATCCTTTTATTGTGACCATTTCTGCTGGCTCTTTGGGTTCTAAATATTATTTTCCCATGCCAGGATTCCGGAAAATACATTACCTGTTGCACCTTGCCTAAAGAAACTGTCGTCCTTGGGATTTTCTAACAATTGGCAGCACACACTCATTCGTCGCTAAGCTTGAGCATCAATTAGTTAATGGGTGTACTTGCTGAAACTTCTGTGCGACCTTGTGAGTTCGTGAAATTCTCTAAATATTGTTGGCTAAGGGATTCCCAGCTCAGTTGAGAGTTATCGAGTATTGTGCATAGATTTGGCTCGACGGGGTGGGCGAACCGATTCAGATTTCGCCGTCAAAGGTCTACCACTAAATGCTTTGTCTTCAAGGCAGAAGTCTCCATCATTACAGATACCTGCCCAACAGCTGGGTGGTCCTTCACTAGCGCAAATAACAGTATCTATCATATGCCGGAGTGATTCCGGAGGTAATACTATCCATGCCTGTTGCAACATTGCCCACAACTCAGTCCAAGACGTCGGTCCACGGTCCATGGATCTAATGTTGAGCTTCACGGCATCCCAGAGAGCTTCCACATGGTTTACTTCCGGTCCCTTGTGACATTTGGTGATTCCAAACTAATATAGTTTTACCCCGGGCCATACCTCGGCCGCTACTGTCCACCTGGATGGCGCATTGTCCTACTGAAAGAGACAATAGGCCGCTATGAAAGTGTGTTAGTAAAACATCAGGGTATTATTTTAGTGCGCAGCGGTTTAGGACCTCCCTAGACACACTATGGGATAAATGTGTCCCAAGAAAAGGCTCATCAACCATTACAGAGCCACCACCTCTTTAAGTAGGGCCAACTTGGTACAACGGAACCAGGGCCTCATGTTGTACACGCCACACATGCACTGTCCCGTCAGCTGTGTACAGCTGAAATCCGACCTCAGGGCAGCAGCTCTCTTCAGATGTCCAGTTTTCATGTTCCCGGCAGCTAGCCAGACCTAATTTAAATTGACGAGCAGTTCAAAAGTGGTACACGAGTAGGGCATCGGCTTCCCTAGTCAAGAGTATGCGGCCGTACGCCCTGTTTTGGTAGGGCAAAGTCGAGGGCATGCACCGTACTGTTTCATCGATTACACTGCTTAGGCCTCCGGTAATTTACCTTGATATCATTTACGCAGTTGTTGTCAAGCGGTCGGTCTGTACAAACTTGGATAATCTCGTGGAGCCCAGTAATCAATGGCGTATTGTTGGCCACCTCTTGCACTTATGGATCTGGCACGTCGGTCGATAGTATACACACTATACGCAGTTGACATTTTTTCTCTCGGGAACGCTAGGGTTCTTACCACTCAGGGGACAAAATAACGCACCTGTCTAATTCTGACCATATGTCCATGATAAAAGTTGTTCAGATCACCACGTTTACCCATGTTCTTTTATTGCGATACATTGCTGGAAAGCCCTGATCTTCTATTTATCGCTGGCACTCAGTTTAGGTCTGTTCCACTCTGCTCTGGGGGTACCATTGTGACCTGACCATCATCACATTTTCTAATGTTTTGTCTACCGAGTGTATATGTTATTCTTACCGGGGTTTTAATGACGATGTACAACTCATGGCGCTAAAAAGTCGGCCGTTCCTAAGGAAAGGGAGAGAACTAGTGCCGTAAGACAAACACAACATCCATGCTTCACTAGGTTTCGAAACTGGACTCATCTCGAACGACTGTTCAAAGAAAGCTGGGCCACCAGGGCTGCGTCATTTATATCCTGAGATGTGACCCGGCCGACCTCACGTGGTAACATCTATGAGAAATAACTGTAACGGATGGCGATTCAGCTCTCAAGAAATCGTAGGTAATTGTACGCTTTCTGTCATCCAATGAAATACATGCGCCTGAGAAAGAGATAGTGATCTTACACCAAAGAAGAAGAAATTACGACTTCATACATTTTTCACGTTCCATTCGATCTATTTTGGTCAAGCATTATTGAAATATGTAAGGGTATTTTCAAAAAAACAGATCTCAGCTTTTTTTGCATTTTACCATTGAGTTATTAATAGCATGTTGTGGAACATGTAGAAAAACAATTTCATAGATAAACAAACCGGTGTGCTAACGTGAGGTCTCGTGTAAAACTACGGAAGTACTTCCGAATCTAGTTAGGGTTCCTAATTCGTTCGCTTCTTTTAGCACTAAACGCGATATTTGGTTTTAATTACTATGAACAAAGCAGCTGAGGTGCAAAATTTAAAGTGAACCAACTTCTACATCAAAGAAAATAAGAAAAAAGCATGTGCTTCCAAATCGTAAATATTACGAGCTTAGTGAAGTTTCTAACTTCTCTGTTTTAGTTGTGTTTTTTTGTTTTTTATTGGAGGTTTAACGAAGACCATGAGCAACTCAATGGTCTAAAAGCAGTCGCCCTTCCCAAATTTAGGGTCACTTGTTCCAGGTAAGAGAGAGAGAGAGAGAGCGAGTGCCGTAAGACAAACACAACTTCCATGCCTCGACGGGATTTGAAATCGGACCCCTTTTGGACGAATGATCAGAGGCCATCGTTTTGACCACTGCGCCAAAAGTGTGGCTTTTTATTTCTTTTTACTTTAAATGCTGATTAGTAGCTAAAGACGCTCATTGACCGCTAAAAGGACCTTGCTTGATGAGATGAATTGCGTTCTCTATGATAACTAAAATCAGAGAAGGTGCAATATACTGTATGAGAGGAAAATATCTTACACTGCTGGCCACCCAAAATGCAACACCAAGAAGGACACGAGATAGCAAAGCCAGATTTACTGAACACATAACAAAAAATACAAATATATGAAACGATTGAGCTTACAGGCCCGTGCGACTTGCGAAACACGCACACATGAATAGTTCGTGAGGCCCTCATGGCTGGCAATACAGGACGCTACACGCCGCGGCATCAAACGAAAGAGGCGTTGGATGTGGGCTTGGGGTATGTCGGTCCAGGCTGCTTCCACACGTTGATACAGTTCATCAGGCGTAGCCGAGGGTGGTGTTTGCCGGGTCACTCAGTTGCCGATCAGCGGCCAGACGTGTTCGATGAGCCAAATATCGGGAGAACAGGCTGGCCACGGCAGCAGTGACACCTGGTGGGCCGTGAAAAATTGTTGCGCGATGCGTGCCACGTGCGGGCGCGCATTGTCCTGTTGAAATGTGGCGGCTGGCAGGTCCTGCAGGTAAGGGAGGACTAAAGGCTCTAAAACGTCGGAGATGGTGCTGTGGCTGTTGTGTGTACCGGCGATACGTACCAGAAAGGTGCGGATGTCATATCCAATTGCCCCCCAAAGCCTAACGCCAGGCCACGGACCGGTATGGCGATTCATAATGCAGGCGTCATACAGTCCCTCGCCGCGGTGCCGCCGCACGCGGATCTGACCATCGTGGTGTTACAGGTAAAAGCGGGATTCGTCGGAGAAGACAATGTAGTGCCATTCCGTAATCCAGGTACGGCGTTCAACGGCCTACTGCCTCCGTACTCGCCGGTGGTGTAACGTCAATAGTAATCGGAGCAATGGGCGCCGTGCGACAAGCCCCCGCTCCTGCAGACGACGTCGAACGGTACGTGCTGACACAGGTTGTTCCGCAACACCCCCTAATTCCTGCGCTAACTTTCGTGATTAGGCGGTGCGAGCCGTCGATACCCGCCACACAACATGCCGGTCCTCCCGTTTGGTGATGTGTCACGGTTGCGGCAATCGCTCAGGTCGGTCCGTTCGTCCCTCCTGCACCCACCAAATCCATACTCGCCTCACTGTGGCTGCACGTCGTCCCGCACGGGCGGCGATGTCTCGGTACGATTAACAGCTGTCGAGATAAGGCACTATTCGTCCTCTGTCGAACTCCGAAACGTGCTCGAATGACTGCCGTATTCCGCGACGAGGCATTAGGAAGCTTCCCACGCACAGATCCGGCAGCACAACTTACTTCCACTAATTACACCCCGCCTTCTGTTTACCCTTCTTATAGTGCTTCTGGGTGACGTGCTGGGCGCACATGATCTGAATATGCCCTGCAATTCTAATCGTTTGCATGTCCTCTCGCTGGCGACGTATGCTGTGAATTTCAGGCCAATCGGATGCTTCCTTCTTGATGTTGCATTTTGGGTGGCCAGCAGTTTATATGAAACAAATAATTTGCCAGAAAAAGAGTAACAGTGTATATCAAACAATAATTTGCCAGAAAAAGAGTAACAGTGTATATCAAACAATAATTTGCCGGTGAAGAGTAACAATGTTTTGAATTAACACAATAACGTCCAATTTCGCATGAAGTGTGTGAAAACCCCTGACGAATGTTTTTCTTTACCACGTCCTGCTTTTGATGCACATATTAAGAGCCGATTCTTTTTCATTCCAACGGAGTATAACATTTTTGTTAGAGATGTAATAAAGTATGACAAATTGTGCACGACAGCACAAAATTGCTAACTCGACAGGGGTGTGTTTTGTTTTTATTAGTTAAAAACTTTTGCCATTGCCTGCGACTTCAGAATTGAGCGACAAGCGGTCATTCCTACCTCAGGTCACCATGAGTTATCGTTACCAATATACATCACATGTCACAATCAAGTCATGAATTGACTCCACTGAACAATACACATTTACTTTTTGTTTCAATAAATTGATCTATTTACGCAAACAAATTAATGGCAGCCGAAATTGGTCAGATCATATGTAGAGGGTTTTAGGAAGGGAGTGTCTGACGCCAGGTCTTAAGCAACCCTTAAGAATAGGAAGCCAGGAGATTTGGGCTAGATTGCCCGATAGGAATGTGACACGGTATCGAGTTAGAAAGGAGGAAGATGCCCTTATTTAATACCGGGGGTCCATTACCGGTCGTCCGACAGCTTTAGGTGTCCATCCGACGCTCTGCTGGGGATCGTAACTGAGGTCTTCTCCGTGGCAGTCACGAACGTTGACCACTAGGCCACTGTAGCGGAAACTATTTAAACTGCTGGAATTTAAACATGTCTCTGCAACTTTCTTTCTGTGGTTCCTCATGCATCAAATGTAGGGAAATTGTGTAATCAACTACACTCTTTATATGTTTTTTTCGTGAGATATCACATTTCGTAAGAGGTTCAGATCATTTTTCAAATTCGTATTCCAACCATATACGTATAATGTTACCTCTGATATACCTTTCTCAGTTGTACGTTTTCACTTTCATACCTATTTACCCGTTAGCCATGAAATTTACTGTTGTTTTTAACGCTGTTTCATCACACGTAATTCTTTTATAGGGCTTTTGCGATTACACGTTAAAATTTAAATTTCATATTATCAAACATACACGGTTCCTCTATTCTTTTGTACATAACCGTTTATACACTGCCGGAAAGTGAAAAAAGAACACCAAGAAGGAATTGGCGGACGATCATGAAATTTACATATGTTAATGGGGTCGAGTTTACGTAGGTGTGATGTTAATTTCGAGACCAACCGGTGAGCGCTTACGCCACAGCACGGCATAATATGCAAATTATCGTCTGTGGTATTTTAGGAGTACGGCGAAGTGATTGTAATCAGACGTCGGCGTACGGACACGTGCGAAGACCCTGAAAAAGCTGCAATGCCTGGACATGGAAGACGTGTACGATTTCAGCAGTTATAGGACTTTGAGCGAGGTCGTCTAGTCGGACTCCGCGAGGCCGGGTGGTCGTATCGTCGTATTGCGGAGCGAATTGGACAAGAAGTATCGGTGGTGGTACGATGGTAGCATAGATGGTCCGAGTAATATTCCTACACGAGAAGAAGTGGAACCAGGAGTCACAGACGGACTGATGAGCGGACCAATCGACGCATAAGATGAGCGGAGTTGTCAAACAGAACATCCACTGCGACGCAAATCCCAGCTGCCGTTGAACTGAGGTGACTGTGCGAACAATCCGCAACCGTCTACTGGATGCAGGACTTCGTGCATGTGTGCCTCTGGCATGTGTACCTTTGACTCTAGCCCACCATCAGGAACGGCTGCAGTGGTGTCGCCAACGTCTGCACTGGAGAACGCAATGGCGATTTGTTGTGTTCAGCAATGAAAGCAGATTCGTTTTGGGAGCCTCCGATGGCCGTATGCGTGTTCGCATACGCACAGGGGAGCGTCTCCACCCTTTTTGCATCCCCCAGCGACCCACAGGGCCTACACCTTGTCTCTTGGTGTGGGGAGCGATCAGCTATTTCTCCCGTACACAACTAGTGTTTGTACCGGGTACGTTAAACAGCACCTCCTACATCAACAACATCATTCAGCCTGTTGTTGTGCCATTTGTAGGGTCGGTCGATCGTGGCTTTATCCAGCAATTTAACGCACGCACACACGCGGCACGTGCAACACAACATGCACTTCAGGGTGTGAGACAACTTCCATGGCCTGCACTTTCACCGGATTTGACCCCATTGAGCCCGTGTGGGATTTTATGGGACAACGACTTGTCCGGTCTCCACGGCCAGCCACGACCATCCCCGATTTATGCGTCCAGGTTGAGGATGCTTGGAGCTCCATACCCCAAACTTACATCCAACATCTGTACAACAGACTCCATGCCGAAATTGCACAGTGTGACACAGCTCATGGCGGTTCAACCTCGTACTAACTATGTTACATGGAAGTGGTATTTTTCAGTTTCGCAGCAAATACAGCTGTATTTTGCCATATTATTTTGACCACGTTATACTCTGTATTCCGTTATTGTGCTGTATAAATTTCGTTGGTATCAGACGTCTCCTTCTCGGTGTTCCTTTTTAACTTTCCGCCAGTATATTACCAACTTGAGAGTGATGAGACAGTGTTCTGGTTTTCTTAGATCGGCTGGTATACATCTCAGGATTTATATTGCAGGCAAAATTGAACCTGGATCCCATCAGGAAATGTTTATATATTGCTTACTTTTGGAGTAGGATGAAAAATTGGTTTCGAATTTCATGACTCACTCATATATGTACTATTTAAAAAATTAAAAATCCCTTAAAGTAACTTTATGGTTTCACTATTTCTGGTGACATAATGCAATTCTAAACATATCACCAATATTAAAATGCTGTGATTTAAAATTGATGCACCAAGAAGGCGAATAGAGGGCTGGGAGTGACTCAATAAGGTGGTGGAAAGTGCTTACAGATATGAGGAGTCATGCTGACTGTGGTGCATCTGACAGCTGCTCGAGGGTGCGCGCCGGAGGATCCATAGAGCGGACAATAAAATCGAGGTGATCCCACAAATAATAATAAATCGGATTTACGTCTGAGACATAAATGGGCCGGAAATGTACTTTGAAACTTCATCGTAAGGTTCCAACCACTCTCGGACATTTTTAGCTGTGTGACACGTCGCATTGTCGTTCTGGAAGATCTCATCCGCCCGGAGGGAAGGCAATCAGCATGTTTGCGTTCACGTGGTCTGCAATGATGGATTGATAATGCATTCAGTTTATAGTGACTTCCACAGGCATGACTGAACCCAAATAATGCCACTAAAACATTCCCTGACAATAACGCTGCCCCATCAGCATTTGTCCATCCAGAAATGATTGAAGAATGTTTCTTTTGCGATGGTCCTCACGTTATACGTCCACCCGTTCGATGAAGCAGATAACGTGACTCATCGGAGAAGGCAATCCTTTTCCAATCAGCGGAGGTTCAATACCGATACTGCCTTTCAAATATAAGCCTTTTCTGCCATTGCACTTTTGTTAGCCTAGGTGTAGCGACCATCCGTCTGCATCGGAGTCCCATACGCATCAGGGTTCCCTGAACAGTCATTTTAGACACACTTCCGGTAGCCCCTGGTTCATTCGCCCAGTGAGTTGCTCACCTGTAGCATGTTGATTTGTCCTCACGCACCTGCGAAGCCGACGTTCACTTCTCACATCAATGGAACGTGGTGCTCCGCAGTTTCCAAGTCGCTCATTCGCAATGGTGCTGTTTCTAAAATCACAATACACTTTAACCACAGCAGCACGCGAACTTTGCTTCAAATACCGAGCCAAGAAAATACTTCTTTCGATAAATTTTCGGATAAAAACGGCTTGGTGATGTATGTTTTCTTCACACAAAGAACGTTTTTCTGTTAAAGAGTGTACACGTATAAAGTATTTTTTTTAATCTGTGATTCCAAAATGTTGGATTTGAAAAAAGTATATATTTGCTTCAAAAAGCTTTGATGAAAGAAATCAAAATGCATTAAAGTTCGTATTTTCCAAAAAGCGCAATTTCCCTCTTAAGAAATTCAGTGCTAATTTATGTTTATAACATATGTTTAGCTGAATGTATGTATTTAAAATCTTGGTGGATACAGTCTTTTTCTGACAGTCAGTTTTTTTTCTGAAGCCGAAACTTACATCTTTTTTCCAGATGTCTCAATTCATAAAAGTTCGGTTTGAAATATT
The DNA here is from genome assembly GCA_039090855.1 of Macrothele yani. Taxonomy (NCBI): domain Eukaryota; kingdom Metazoa; phylum Arthropoda; class Arachnida; order Araneae; family Macrothelidae; genus Macrothele; species Macrothele yani. The sequence continues at coordinate 78,031,493 of CM077033.1, read as the reverse complement.
TCCTTTCCTTCCATACCATTTACATTTTGGAACATTTTGATTTTCTTTAAAATTATTTGATTTGTTTCCCATCCCAGATCATCTGTTGATCACGATATTTTGTTCACATTTCAATTTTTGTACGTCTTATAAAGCACATTTATGTCCCTAGGATTTAAAAGTTCTTTTAATACCTAGGACATCTCCAATTATTATGTCTTCTCTAAATGTTTAGAAATAAAATTCTTTCAGTACGAAAATGCATTCTTAATGGGATACCGTACAACAGGAGCGTCTAGATCAGAGTAATGTGAACCTAGCGTTATTGCTTGACTGTCGAAGAAACTTAATAAATTCTAAATTATTCTTCGAAGGTTATAAGAATTTAAATCTACGCTTTGAGTTTGACGCAGATGATATTATTTTATCCCGTAAGGGAAATATACATTGTCGTTAATTTCCCTTACAAGCACAAAAGTAGGTGTGCAGTAAATTCACGATATTTGTAATTCTTGACATTTCGCCAAATCTGGACATGTACATTACTAAACGTATAAGATAAACCAACGGTAGAATGAACATATACATTCTAGACTTTTGAATATCTGACGCACAATATAGTATTTTTTACTATGCGTGGATGCTAATATTTAGAATATTTTTAGTCGTTTAGGGATGTTTTAAAACATTTATGCTATTTGGCAAGCAAAATACTCATATGTACATTACTCATGCTGTTCTCAGTAATTAAATCGAAAAATAATATACATTAAAATAGCTGAAGCTGAATTCTTAAATTGTTCCAGCATGTATTTATTGAATCCGAAAGTGGTGCACCCCACGGAGTTTAAGGAATAATTACTTGTTGTCACCTGAACTTCTGTTTCGAATCAGTATGTGTTAAAGATTGCTTGGCTTTTATAAATGTAAACCAGTTTTTAAAAGAAACGAGATTTCTGCTGCTGTTGATTTCGTACCTAAATTACCAGTAAGTTATAGGAGTGTGTCCACTGACGATTTGAATACCTTTTGTATTTATTTTAGATACCGATGTATCTTATTGCTTTCCTACACAATGGTAACTGGCTATGTTTGGGTTTTTCACGATTTCTATTGTTAAATGTTCCTATTAAATTAACCGATTTCTATGCTTCTGACTGAACATATTTCAGTTACAAACGCAATATGCTAAAAGTTTCTGTAGTCACATGTGTCCACTACGTCCTGATGTGAAATATTTAACCGTTTAACGACCATGACCCTAAAATTTTGTATCACTCTAAAATACCACAACGCCCAAAACTGTCTGTTGGTTTGATTCTTTGTTTAGTAACAATAATGAGGACTGAATGTGACCCCTAATGATCCCTCATAAGTCGCGCAAATATAAATATAATGTAAAGGTAGGAAATCTGACTCACTCTAAGGAGGCGTTTCGGGTGGTTATGGTCGTTTGCATGTCTTGGCGTTTTGGGCGTTATGGTCATTATAGGGGTAACGCAAATTACTGTTTATTTTTAATTATTTTATTTTTATTTTATTTTTTTTGGTTGGGGGACCTAACCTCTATCAGTCCTCAACATAGTATTGCTGTAGTATGGGACAAGCTTCCCCAGATGCTGGTCAATAATGGTATAACAAGTGTGCCTCGTAGGTGTCAAGATGTTTTTTTTAATTCGTGAGATAACATCACATTTTTTTTATTTTTTTTTTGGTTGTAGGTTTAACGTCCACCGTGAGCAACTCAATGGGTTATAAGCAGTCGCCCGTCCCTAATTTAAGGTCACTGGTTCCAGGGAAAGGAGAGAGCCAGTGCCGTAAGACAAATACAACATCCATGCCTCACTGGGATTCGAACCCGGCCCCCGTTCGGACGAATGATCAGGGGCCATCGCTTAGACCACTGCGCCACCGGGGCGGCATCATCACATTCTTCGAATTTACCATTTGTCGATATATCGCTGTGCTACTTTGTTCTGTGCAGGAATTTTGCAAAAAATTGTTTTTATAAACGAACTCATTTTCGTTTCTGTTACGTAGACTCATTGATGTTGTGTCAATGCGTGTTCTTTGAGTCAGATATGGCACCCTGCATTTCATGTAATATGACGACTTTTGTGACCAGTGTGTGTGATTTCGGTTTTTATTAAAAGGACATTTAATGTGAATAGTGGAATTTCGTTTGGTACTTCGGACTTTTAGTCAAAAAGTTTGAAGGATCGGGCAGTACTTCAAACTGAGAACGTTTCTTTTCGTATTCGTACATCTTCTTTACTTGAGAAAGATTTGTTGTCACTTTGCTGATATTATGGAGAAAATTACCCTTATGTCCACAAATAGACACATGTACTAGATACTGATACAGTAGTCAAATAATTGCAATAAGGAAATGGTATGTTTATAATAACTCTGGTTTCTTATATATTACTGGCAACTTTAACGCTTTACGCGATCAATGTGCAACTTAACCAAATAGTTCTTACAGTTTCCCACGCTCTGGAGACCCAAGATATCAGGGTGATTCAAACATCATTGCAGATTTCTGACAGTTTATGAAGAAATGTTTAAATGCTTAAGCATTTAATCTTCGAAATTGAATACGTCGTGCTCGATGATCCTACATCATTGTGATGTCATGTCTTGTAACCTACTGAGAAAAAATTCCTTTGGTTTCGAGGCGAAAAGGATTTAAACCCCAATTTCAATATCCTGGATGTTATGAAACTGCTTCCCTCGTAGAAAATGTGCCATTAAACAGAATAGATATATGTTAATCCGAGGACGCAAGATCTGCTCTATAAGCACGGTGGGGCATTAGCTCAAAATCTTCAATTTCCTGTATGTTTTTCCTTAGTTGACCAGGCACAATGAGCACGAGAGTTATTCTGTTGGAAGAAAACTCGTTTGCGGTTCACTAGAGCAGGGTGCTTTCGGTTTAAATCCGCATACAACCACTCCATCTAGCCAGTGTACAGCTTGGTATTAATGCGTAGGCCACCTGGAACCAATTTCCAAAAAAAAATGGAGCCATCAAAATTCCGTCACACGTATATCATGATTTTCTGCTCAAATCATCCTTCTATTGGGATTATTTCTGTTGGCTCTTTGGGATCTAAGTATTGTTTCCTCATGTCATAATGCCGGGAAAATATCCACTTTTCAGTACCTGTTCCAAATCGGCAAAAGAAAGAGTCGTACTCGGAATTTTCTAACAATTGGTAGCAAACATTCATTCGTCGCTAAACTTGAGCCGCAATTAGTTTATGGGTGTACTTCTTGAAAGCTTTTGTGCGTCTTTCCCAGCTCGTGATAATTGCGAAATATAGTGGTCTGAGGTATTTTCAGCTCATTTGAGAGTTATCGAGTGCTTGTGCATGGATTTGGCTCCAGGGCTGGGGCGTACCGCTTCGGTTTTCACTGTCGAAGGTCTCCCTCTACGTGCTTTGTCTCCAAGGCAGCAGTCGCCATCATTACAAATACCTACCTAATAGCGGGTTGGTACTTTCCAAACGCAGATAACCGTCTGTACACATCGAGACATCGACTACACCAGATACCGGAGTGATTCCGGAGGTAATACTATCCATGCCTGTTGCAACATTGTCCACAACTTAGCTCGAGACGTCAGTCCAGGGTCCATGGATCTAATGTTGATCTTCACGGCATCCCAGAGAGCTTCCACATGGTTTACTTCCGATGCCTCGAGGACATTTGATGATTCCAAACTAATATGTGTGTTCCCCGCGCCATGACTGCGCGACTTCTGCCCATCTAGGTGGCGCACTGTCCTACTGGAAGATACTATATAGCCGCTAGAGGCGCGAAGACTATACGCCCCTAGAGGCGCGAAGACCATATGCCGCTAGATGCGCGAAGACTATACGCCGCTAGAGGCGCAAAGACTATATGCCGCTAGAGGCGCAGAGACTATATGCTAGGGGCGCGAAGACTATACGCCGCTAGAGGCGCGAAGACTATATGCCGCTAGAGGCGCGGAGACTATATGCTAGAGGCGCGAAGACTATACGCCGCTAGCGGCACGAAGACTATATGCTAGAGGCGCGAAGACTACACGCCGCTAGAGGCGCGAAGACTATATGCTGCTAGAGGCGCAAAGACTATATGCTAGAGGCGCGAAGACTATACGCAGCTAGTGGCGCGAAGAATATACGCCGCTAGAGGCGCGAAGACTACACACCGCTAAAGGCGCAAAGACTATATGCCGCTAGAGGCGCAAAAACTATATGCTAGAGGTGCGAAGACTATACGCCGGTAGAGGCGTGGAGACTATATGCTAGAAGCGCGAAGACTATACGCCGCTAGAGGCGCGAAGACTATATGCTAGAGGCGAGAAGAATATACGCCGGTACAGGCGCGAAGACTATATGCCTCTAGAGGCGCGAAGACTATACGCCGCTAGAGGCGCGAAGACTATATGCCGCTAGAGGCGCAAGGGCTATATGCTACAGGCGCGAAGACTATACGCCCCTAGAGGCGCGAAGACTATATGCCGCTAGAAGTGCGAAGAATATATGCTAGAGGCGCGAAGACTATACGCCGCTAGAGGCGCGAAGACTATACGCCGCTAGAGGCACGAAGACTATACGCCGCTAGAGGCGCGAAGACTATATGCCGCTAGAGGCGCGAAGAATATACGCCGCTAGAGGCGCGAAGATTATATGCTAGAGGCGCGAAGACTATATGCTAGAAGCGCGAAGACTATATGCTAGAATGTGCGAAGACTATATGCTAGAGGCGCGAAGACTATACGCCGCTAGAAGCGCGAAGACTATATGCTAGAGGCGCGAAGAATATACGCCGCTACAGGTGCGAAGACTATATGCCGCTAGAGGTGCGAACACTATACTCCGCTAGAGGCGCAAAGACTATATGCTAGAGGCGCGAAGACTATATGCCGCTAGAGGCGCGAAGACTATACGCCGCTAGAGGCGCGAAGACTTAATGCCGCTAGAGGAGCAAATATTATATGCTAGAGGCGCAAAGACTATACGCCGCTAGAGCCGCGAAGACAATATGCCGCTAGAAGCGCAAAGACTATATGGTAGATGCGCGAAGAACATACGCCGCTACAGGCGCGAAGACTATATGCCGCTAGAGGCGCGAAGACAATATATGCTACAGGCGCGAAGACTATACGCCGCTAGAGGTGCCAAGACCATATGCTAGAAGTGCGAAGACTATACGCCGCTAGAGGCGCGAAGACTTAATGTCGCTAGAGGCGCAAAGACTATATGCTAGGGGCGCGAAGACTATATGCTAGAGGCGCGAAGACTACGAAAGTGGGCTAGTGAAACATCAGGGCATGCTGGTAGTGCGCAGTGGTTAAGGACCTTCCTAGGCACACTATGGGATAAATGTATCTCATGTAAAGGCTCACCAAACTATTACAGAACCGCCACTGCTTTAAGTAGGGAAAGCCTGGTACGACGGAGCCACGACCTGATGTTGTACACGCTAAACAGGCACCATCCTGTCAGGTGCGTACAGCTGAAATGCGACCAAACAGCAGCGGCACTCTGCAGAGATCTAGTTTTCATGTTTTCACCTGCGAGCCAGACCTAATTTCCAATGATGAGCAGTTCAACAGAGGTACACAAGTAGGGCATAGGCCACCTTAGCCCATGGTATGCGGGCTTACGCCCTGTTTTGATACGGTGGTAAGGCTTAGCAGAGTGCGTACGCCGTAGGTTTGATCGACGACGCTGCTTAGGCCTCCGGCATTTTTATCTTGATAACATTTAATTGTTGTTGTCAAGCGGTCGGTCTGTACGAACCTGGATAATCTCTTGTACCCCGGTAATCAATGATGTGTGATGGGCCACATCTTTCACTCTTGGAGCTGGTACGTCGGTTGATGGTATATATGCTATAAGCAGTTGACATATTGGCCCTAGGGAACCCTAGGGTTTTTATCACTAAAGAGATGGAATGAACGCACCTGCCTAATTCTGACCATATGTCCATGATCAAAATTGTTCAGATCACCATGTTTACTCATGTACATTTATTGCGATACATTGCTGAAAATCCCTGCTATTCCTCTATTTATCTCCGTCATTTACTTTAGGTCGGTTCCACTTTACCCTGTGGGTGCAATTGTGACCCGGCCATCATCACATTTTCTAATGTTTTGTCTACCGCGTGTATATGTATTTTTTACCGGGGTTTTATCGACCATGAACAACTCATAACGCTATAAAGTTTCCCTTCCCTAATTTAGGGTCACTGTTTCAAGGAAAGGGAGAGAGCCAGTGCTGTAAGACAAACCCAACATCCATGCTTCACAGGATTTCGAGACCGAACACATCTAGGACGAATGCTCAAAGAACACTGAGCCACCAGGTCTGCGTCAGTTATATCCTAAGATGTGTCCCAGCCGATCTTATGGGGAAACAGCTATTAGAAATAAATGTAACGGATGGCGATTCAGCTCTCAAGACATCGTAGGTACGCCTTCTGTCATGCAATGGAGTACATGCGCCTAAGAAACAAATAGTGATTTCACACCGAAGAAAAAATTATGACTTCATGGATTTTTCACGTTTCATTCAACCTACTCGTATTTTGGTCAAGCTTTATTGAAATATGTATGTGTATTTAAACAAAATTCCAAGCCTTTTTCGCATTTTACTGTTGAGTTATTAATATCGTATAGTGGAACATGTAGAGAACCGATTTCATAGTTAAAAAAACTGGCGTACAACCGACGCATACGATTCACATGAAATTTCGGACGTACACTTCCAAACGTAGTTACGGTTCCTCATTCGTTCGCTTGTTTTAACACTAAACGCGGATTGTTGTTTGAATTACTGGAAACAAAGCAGTTCAGATGCAGAATTTGAACAACTCGAGCAACGTCTTCATTAGATGAAATAAAAAATATTGTTGTTCCAAGTCGTAAATATTACGAAGTTAGTGAAGTTTCTAATTTGTATGTTTTTATTTCGCGTTACATTAAATGCTGATTAGCAGCTGGAGACGGGCATGATCCGCTAGGAGGAGCTTACTTGATGTGACGAATTACGATCTCTAAGTTTAATGGAACTCACACCACCAGAGGGTGCAATATACTGTATAAGGTGAAAATGTATTATATTAAACAAATAATTTGCTATAAAACTGCAAAGGAGGGAAGAGAAGCAGTGTTTTCTTAACGCAGGAACTTCCAATTTCGCATAAAGTGTGTGAAAACCACCCACTGACGAATGTTTTTCTTTTCCACTTCTCGTTTTGTGTGCACGTATTAAGAGCCGATTTTTTTTCATTCCAACTGAGTATAACATTTTGTTAGAGATGTAATAAAGATATGACAATTCGTGTACAACAACACAAAATTACTAACTCGACAGTGGTGTGGTTTGTTTTTATTAGTTATAAACATTTGCCTTTGAATTTGACATCCGAATACAGCGACAAGATGTCGTTCCTACCTAAGGCCGCCATGAGTTATCAATACCAATATCCATCACATGTCACAATCAGACCATGACTTGACTCCACTGAACAATACATATTTGCTTTTTGTTTTAGTAAATTGATCTGTTTATGCAAGAAATTTACTGGTAGCCTAAATTAATCATCTAGATCATATGTAGAGGATTTTAGGAAGGGAATGTCTGACCCCAGGTCTTAAACAACCCTTAGAAATAGGAAGCTAGGAGATTTGGGCTAGAGTGCCCGATAGGAAAGTGACACGGAAGCAAAGTATATCGGGGAGGAAGACGCCCTTATTTATTACCGTGGGGACAGAACTCGATGTCCGACAGCTTAACGTGCCCATCCGACGCACGGCGGACATTTAGTGGTTCGAGCGCTTGTCTCTGTCGGGAGCGAACCTGAGGTCTTCTCCGTGGTAGACACAAACGTTGCCCACTAGGCCACGATAGCCGAAACTATTTAAACTGCCGCTGGTATTTAAACATGTCTCTGCAACTTTCTTTCTGGGATTCCCCATGCATGAAATAAAGGGAAAATTTGTAAACAACTACAATTATTATAAGCTTTTTTATGAGATATTACATTTCGTAATAGTATTAGATCCTTTTTCAAATTCATATTCCAACCATATATAAATAATGGAAACTCTGATATACCTTTCTCAATTGTATGTTTTCACTTTACCTAATCACTCGTTAGTCATGATATCTGCTGTTGTTTTTAACACTTTTTCATCTCAGGTAATTCATTTATAGGTTTTTGGCGATTACACGTTGACATTTAAATTTCATAATATCAAAAATACACGGTTCCTTTAATCTTGTATACGTAACCCTTTAAACAACAAACTTGAGAGAACTGAGATATTATTTTGGTTTTCATTCTTCGTGCAGGCAAAATTGAACCTTGATCCCATCAGGAAATGTTGGTATATTGCTTACTGTTGGGTCGGATGAAAAATTAGTTTCGATATTCATGTGCCCGACATATATGCACCATTTAAAAATTAGAAGTCCCTCAATGTAATTTTGTGGTTTCACTATTTCCCGTGACATCATGCAATTGTAGATATATCATAAATATTAAATGCTGTGCTTTAAAATTAATGCACCCAAAAGGCGCAGAGAGGTAAAGCAGTTAAAAATAGTTCTACACTGAAGCACTAGTCTCTCATTCTCAGTTCTAAGGATTTAACTTTTCTTGAATCAGGAATGTTATACACAGATAGATTCGCAAGAACAGTAGTTTGATTATCACTGGGTCTTTGGAATTTTGCGATGCTAAATATTTACTCATCATCAAAATAATATTTGCTCCCAGAGAGACGTGTCGGGTTGCAATATTATTCGGGAGGAAAGTAAAGATTACCAGGAACAACAATCGATTTAACCTTTAGAATGATATGGGCAGTATTTATTGAGCTACACACCAATAAGTATTGTCTCTCAGCATAGATTTGCGCCGCCATGTTTGCTCACACAAAATGCCATACTTCTCGGCGTGGCGTTGTACAGGTTCTTAATGATACTGTTCGATAAACCATTTTATGCGGCTCGAAACTTCTCACACAGTTCTTGCAGAATGTGTGGTCGGGGCGGGATGTGGATAGCCCGTCCAATAGCATCCAACACATTTTCAATCGGCGATAGGTTGGGCGATGGAGCTGGCCATGGCACAATATCAGTGCCTTGAAGTCAAGCTCTCGAGACAACAGCACAGTGCGGACGAGCGTTGTCCTATTTGAAAATCGCACCGGAGTGTGTGTTCAGAAAAGGTAGGGCCACTTTGCAGGAAACTCCTTAACGTAACGTTGGCCTGTTAAAGTGACTGTAATGAAAACAAATTGTGGTCTGGCATCGCTAGCAATTGCACCCCGCACCACGGCACCAGGCCTTCTTAACGTGTGACGCTCGACTCGATAACAAACTGTTCACCTTGGCGCTGACCGCGGTGCATCCACACACAAATTCGATGATCGCCTTATCCAGGAAAAGAGCGGGACTCGTCACTGAATATCACCCTCTGCCGTTCTGCGTGTCCCCATGACAGTTTAGCACGACACGCTGAACAATCGCTTAGACTGTTCATCGTGTCGTTTTAAACTGTCAGCCGTTGTAACGTTTCTACGTCCATGTAGTCCTACATCGTAGAGACAAATGTAGTCTACGTGCATGTAGGACTACATGCACATAGAAACGTTACGACGAATGCCCTTAACACATTTGCAATGATGCAATGCTGTTAAGGGCAGTCGTCGTAACGGTCTGTGTGCGTGTAGTTCTACCTCGTGCAGCCGTCTGCCAATGGTGCTGACACTAATCGGACTATGCATGGAGAGCACCAATGCTCGCTGAATATCCGCAATCGTGGCTGTTGGATCACTCCGCGCATATCGGACAACTCTTTGATCCTCCCTCTATGTGGATCGTTCAGGTCTTCCAAACGCATCCCTTCGCTGCTGAGTGCCTTGTTCAATCCACTGTCATCAAAAGCGTGCTATGGTGAATTCGCAACGGTATGGCGTACATTACGACGTTAAGATCATCCCATTTCTTGGAGCCAGATGATGTGGACACTCTCGAACTCCTCCAACTGTTTGAATTGCTTTTAAATTTTTTCCCACGATATGCTTTACTTGACAATGATGCAACCATTACAGCAGCACGTGTCAGAATGGTAAGCGCGCGAAACAGGACGACCTTACATAGCCGGTCAAACACAGACCTACCATCTCTCCTCGTTTACGTCACATTCGCTGCCGAGCGTGATACCTGAATGATTTGCATGTATCATGATCTCAAACCTTTCCACCAAGTTTCATTCCTGTTGGCTGGTTCTTCCTGGGTTCAATTTGTTTTGACGACGAGTGTTTAGAATAAATCGAAGCGCTTTGACTTCTTTATCTGCCAATTCGACTTTAATTATATCATTAAGGAATATCTCTTTTTATTTTAAAGCATACATTTTACAATGTACTTAACAATTTGAAATTACGTTTTATATGTTTGTTTTTTCACATTTATAGGGTTTGTAAGACCAACCCGTAGAAAAACTAATAACCGAGGTTTCACTGTGCCTTCTCTGTCCTGTCTTAGGCTCATAACCATTGTTATCCTCTTATCAGAAGAAAATCAGTTGGTAGAGATCTGTGTCAGGTAATTTCTTAAATGATTACTTAGAATAACAAAGCTTAAAGGAAATCAATGCTCTCAGATGACCACATTGACTTTTTCCAGCCGTGTTAAGGTCACTTCAACACATACTATATTAATTTCGGATGATGTAAGGCCATTTATCTGGCCCCGAGTCATTTCTTTCCAGCCCGTAGAGAGTTACGGTCTTCAATGTGAAGAAGTCGAAAAAGAACCTGCTGAATCCAATATTTAATTTACATTAGTGGAAAACACCCGGTCGATTACACATTATTGTTACAACCAGCTGACATCCAGAATAACCGCCGTGTGCAGGGCGGACAGCAGCTTGACGGTCTGGGACTGACTCCAAAGATACTGGAAGGTGTTCACAGGTATGTGGAGCCATTCTGACAACAGTGCATCAGACAGCTGCTGGAGGGTGCGTGGTGGAGGATCCATAGAGTGAAACACAATCAAGGTGGTTTCACAGCTGCTAGGGAAGTATTTTGAAGTCTTTATCCTGCTCGTCCAACCACTCTCGGACATTTCGTTCTGTGTGACACTTTGTATTGTCGTGCAGAAAGCTTTCATCCGCCCCAGGGAAGACAATTAGCATGTATGGGTATACGTGATCGGCAAGGATGGATTCATAACGAATTCGGTTCATAGTGCCTTCCACAGGTATGAGTGGATCCAGGGAATGCTACGGAAACTTTCCCAGACCATAACGCATCCTCAACCAGCTTGGAATATTCCAGCAATGGTTGAAGAGTGTTTGTTCTCCGATGTTTCTTGCCTTGTACGCCAACGTTCGATGAAGCAGGGAACGTGACTCATCGGAGAAGGCAATCCTTTTCCAATCAGCGGAGGTCCAATTCCTATACTGCAGTGCAAATGTCAGTATCGGAATTCGATTTCCGCTGTGCTTTCTGCCAATGTACTATTGGTTAGCATAGGTGCAGTGACCGTCCGTTCGCATCGGAGCCCCATATGCAGCACGGTTAGCTGAACTGTCGTTTTAGACACACTTCCTGTAGCTTTTCGCTCATTCGGCCTGTGAATTTCTCCACTGTAGCATGTCGATTGGCCCTGAAGCACCTTCCAAGCCGACGTTTACCTCTCACATCAATGACAAGTGGTTCTCCGCAGTTTCCACTCGCTTATTCGTAATGGTGCCATTTCTCCAATCACGATACACTTTAAACACACAGCACGCCAGCAGTTCACAAAGTGCGCTGTTTTACAAATACTGCCAACTTTGGCCCGAAAGCCGATAATTATTCCTTCTCGCAATACTGATAAATCGCTCCTTTTATCCACGACCGAAACGAATTATATATTTTCGGAATATCTGCAGCACCTTATGCACCCTCCAAGCCAGCTCTCGGCACGTGCCTTCTTTCATTGGCTACACGCTGTTGAGGTCAAAAGTAGGATTTGATCAAAATAATATGACTCGACTGTGTATGTAACAACAGAAATTGAACAAATCTGTTGTCCTGGAGTGGTTGCTGCTCAGTTGTCTACGGAGATACCTATCCGTCAGGGAATATGAAGATGTTTTCACCCTAGATTATATGTAGTCCAGATATTTGCAAAAGTACGTATTGTACACAACTTCATTGCTCAACAGTTGTATTTTTTTCAGATTCTTCGAATTTGGAAGCGGTACTTCGGATATAGGCGGAGGGGAGGCGGCAGCAGAAGAAATATTGAATTACTTTTAAATTGTACCGAATATGCCAAGTAGTTATTATTAGTTGAAATACCTGAATATTAACGTAATTGAAAATAAACCTTTTAGATAAAACACAAAAACATTTCGGACTATTTGCCAGAATGCCAAATTCTGTGTTAACGTACGGTAGCAATGTTGTTCTAACCAAAAATGTCTGGTTTGGATACGTAAACGAAAACTTTGCGATAAATAACTGAGTACTGCGCATAAAAGTTTATGCGGAAATTTAAAGATATTGCTGAGTTTCCAAAGGAAACTCCATCTCATGTTCATGTCGTATTTGATTTCCACAGTGTTTAGCATCATATATATAACTTATAGGCAAAAAGAAATTCATTGAAACTTCACTGAACGATGTTATTGTGGCGTATGATTTGGTATTTTTATTGATTTCCAATGATACAAGTATATTTAAACGATCAAATGTGCTAGTCTGGAAATCCTAATTTTAGAGGTTTCATATATTTTCAGAAAAACAGAAGAACACCTCTATCATACTGCATCTTTCGAGTGTTTTGGTATTTGAAGTTACAACTAATTTCAAATCAACATTATTTAGAAACAAATAGTTATTGAAACGCGTAGCAAAAGTAAAAAGTAAAAATTCACTTAAAATAGTATAAGTATACTATTAATCCGAATTTCTGGCGTAGAATATCAATAAAAGTTTCCAAGCTTTAGCACATTAACCAGTTGGTTGTTTAAGGAAGGCAGACGGTAAACTGCAGTTTGCCCACTACCTTCCTTAAAAAAGCAATGAGCTTGTAAATTGCAGTTTGCTGTCTACCCTCCTTGAAAAAAAATATGGCTAATGTGCGAAAGCTTGGAAACTTTGATTTATATTCAACGTCAAGAAATTAGAATTGCAACTGTGGTTCTATTATGTTAAGTATAATAGGTCTAAAGTGACTTGTTATTAATGAACTGAAATTTAAAATCATGCATGGCATGTCATTATGACAACTGAATATTTTTCTCGGTTGGAGAAGCTTTGAAGAGCAATGGCAATTTTAATGATAAAAAATTTGCACATTTTACGTGAGAAGTAGAAAATTTAGGTGTACTATTTAGAAATTTCAATTTATTAAATAATTTGATATCTCCTCGCTGTTTGGAATATTCAGCACCCACAGCTGTACATGGACATTAGAAAGAAACAAATCTGTACACTTCTCCTAGGAAATAGGGCTTCATATACATATCCATTGAGATGACACAAGTGCGTGTAATATTATTGTCAAAGGTATTTTACAATCTGTATGAATAAAATTTTTCTATGGAAATTTTAGCATACGGTAATAGAGTAATTACACGAAAGAATGAGTCTCTTGAACAGTACAGTTTCCTTAGAGAAAATCAATGTGCTGCTTATTTTTGGACAAAAGAAGTGCAACGCAGTTTCAAATTTGCACAATGATATGGCCCATGCAGTAAACTTGAAACTGTAACTTCAAAAGATATTTCTGACAACGGTATGTAAACTGCAACCCGTGGTCCTCGATACTAATTTCTTCGACGCCCAACATGTTATGAATGTGTGATATTTTTTAAAAATATAAAATAGCTAAATATATACTTCGCTGAACTAGGAAAACAAAGGAATAAATATTAATGGAGATTATCTAACCGATCTTCGTTTTGCTGATGATGTAGTCATTTTTGCAACTACCCCTTCAGAGCTGCAGAGTATGATCCAGGAACTTGCTGACAAGTGTAAAGAAGTGGAACTAAAAATGAACTTTCAGAAGACAAAAGTGATGTTCAATGCTTTTACAAGAAATGAAGATTTATCGATTGATAGAGAAAAGCTGCAGATAACAGACACGTAAGTTTATCTTGGACAGCAGATATCAAGTAAGGGTCACATTGATGAGGAAATTAATCTACGTACAAAATTGCTTGGAGAGCTTTTGGAACAAACAGGATAATTTTCAAGAGCAATATGGCATTATGTCTTAAAAGAAAAGTGTTTGATCAATGCATCCTTCCAGTGCTTACGTATGGTGCAGAGACGTGGACCTTAACTAAAAGAGACATACAAAGGCTGCAGACAAGTCAAAGAAGCATGGAGAGGTGCATTCTTGGTGTAACTAGGAGATATAAGAAGAAGAACTCGTGGATCAGAAAAATGACAAGGTGGAGGGCATCATGATCAAAGTTAAATCCCTGAATATGCAATGGGCTGGACATACTGCCAGAAGGACAGATCATCGATGGACAGCCGAAATTTTAGATTGGATTCCAAGGGACAGGAAAAGACCCAGAAGAAGACCACATGTGAGATGTGTGGATGAAACTAGAAAGTATTCGGGAGTAACGTGGAGGAGACTGGCACAAGACAGGCCGTTGTGGAAGAAACTTGGGGAGACCTACGTCACGCAGTGGATTGATAATGGTTGTCAATGATGATGATGATACTTCGATGTATCTAATTCGGTATATCAGCAAAGTAAGAGAAAAAGGACTAGTAAAATTATGACATGATATCCTTAGGTTTCGGCATACAAACTCATCATCATGTCAAACTATTGTTCACACATGCTTCCTTTCCATTGATTAGCTACTGACCTCACTCTTTCCAACTTATGAGTGGTTAACCATTAACGTTGGGCAAATTTGAACGCTAAATGTACAGAATAATTTCTTTTAAGAATCGGTTCCAAAAAATGTATTTTTGGAAACGAGAATGATACAAAATCATTATTATTGTAGGAAACGATCTGTACCATTGTTTGCAGGTAAAGGTTGCTCGTGAACGGGGACAATTCTCCTGAAGCAGTAGGGAAGGAACTGGTTCTTTTTCTTTGTTTTAATGATTCCATTGTTATTGATTTTGGATTGTTATTGGTTTAGGAGAAGTACGAGTAACATATTTAGTTCAAGAAATACCTACATCTGTGTTGGGGTTTATGATGTGTGGATGTGAATTTTAAATTTATATCGCTCTCGGAGACCCCTTTGTTCTGTCTTGTAATTCAAGAGCAACAAATCATTTATAAAAGACTTGCCTTCGAAATCATAACCAGTTAGGTAAAACAGAGAGAAGCCACTAACTTAGTCGTTGGCCCGGGTAATAATTCATAATGAAAAACCTAGGTTTAAGTATTTCTAAGCGTCATTTTGTTTTCTAACTTATGAAATACACGCATACAAATGCTTGATAATATGTAAATACTAATGTTTCGTGCATTGTGGTGCAAATCTTTCTGTGTGATAAGAAAAAACTGGAGAGAAGTGTATCAGTCTGGTAAACTAATTAGATTCTTGTGCGCGCTTCTCTAAGGGGTTTGCCAAACAAATCTTCGATTATTGGAAGTTACAGTCAACCCAGTGGTTTTGCGAAAACAACTGTAAAAAATAATTAGTTTAATATAAGTCGTAAATGAAATCTTAAACGGGTGTAAAAATTAAGAAGAAATGCGTATTAACTCTTAAGTAAAATATTGAACAACAGGAAAGTAATTAATTTCTTGAAAGCATACTTACTTTCCGTACACTGAAGTATCAGTTTGCATACAGCAGGAGAATAATTCCCTAAGAAGATTAAAACTGTTCTCCTTTTTATAGCCTCATACTTTATGCTACGTAAACATTGAAATTTCAGTTGCTTCCAGCTTGACATTTATGGTGACATGTGGTGATATAATCTACTGTGAAATTCAGGATATGCTTGTTTTAATGGCTCCATTGTTCTTGATTTAGGATATGCTTGACCGTAGAGCATCTGTCATGACTCCCGTCGTTCTGTGCTGTTAAAGGCTGACTAGCGGTTATGGCTCCTGTTAGACATTAGGGGATTTCTGATGCATGTACACGGAGAGCCATTTGACAGTTGTTGTCTTACCATAGCCCTGAATCACCGAACGGACCGATGAAGATGAATCTATTGGGGATCAATATTATTTCCCGTTGAAGAGACAAATAATTCTAATAACAGTTTATGGGGAAAATGTGGTCAAAATACCGACTCTTATTATCGTCCCGTTTTTGTCTGAACATTGTACCTATGTCGAGCTATTCGTCTGTCTTTGAGTATCAAATATGTTCAGCTACTGGTTCGATTTAAAAAATATTTTTCTTTTTAAATTATAACAATGTGAGATCGATGATCTAAACATTTACGTCTGTTGACGGTACACACTCCTGCAGGTAAAAGACGTTAATGCACTTCATTCCGATTTCCACATTATAACATTTCGTACCATTTTTTTCCAAAAATATCATTGAAAAGACTGTTTTTTTTAACTGGTAAATTCACAATGAGGATTTGCCTACACGGAACTCGTTTTATTCATTTCTAGCTACCAAGGTGCTGTTCAGAGAATAATAAATTATTATTAACAAATTCGTATCGATGGTTTAAAGACACCATTTCACCTCTCACTCACAAACACCTTCCATGATTAGGATGTTATACAAAATAAAAATGGCTCAAAAAGTAATCAACTGATGTCATATCTGGTGGCCGAGGACTCTACGGGATGCTGCAATACAAGCTGATGAGTCTTACTGTATGAAATATTCGACACAAAGTTATTTGCTGGAGATTTGACATGATTTGGCCCACCATCCTGCTCAAGCCTCACTGTCACAGATATTGTTCTTGTTAACATGGTATCACCTTTTCGCCCAGTCAGATTGAGTAGCAAGTAGTTTTTACTGAGGAAGTCTTTCAGACGTTTCTGCTTTGTGGTCCTCAACAAGAATGGCTCAAGTATAACGGGAACAGTGAATCCATAAGAACTTACCACCTGGTAAAAGCAATGGTCCCTCTGTGTAAACGTACGGTTTAACCTATGACCACAGTCGGAAGTTATTGTAATAAACATCAGCTAACGAAAATAGTGTTTTTCTGCTCACAATACACTTAATAACCAATGGACATTGTAGTTTATATTCGAAGTTGGAAAAAAATTCCGCTCTATTATATCCGTTGACAATTCTGGAGAAAAGATTGCAGTGTTTTGGGGAAAGATTGAACACACCATGAGGGATACTATTGTAAACCTTGCTATTTGCTCTGGATAAAAACAACATAGTATACGTAGGGTAATAAAACAATGATTATCCTGTGATTATGTGTTGATGTCGGCCTGTGTGTAGAAAGTAAATCTTTATATCATCTCATATTTTGTATATAGTTATTACACATATTCTTTACGATCATCATTGTTTTTTGGAAATTGTCAGTAATCTACAAATATTCCGTGAGAAATTCTCTCCACGAAAATCACTACAATATTTTCAGTTATTTTTATAGACACACATATTCATTTACATATCCCTTACCTTTACTTATATGTATATAATTGATGTCAAAGTCAATATGTTTGACTGGAGAGTGTAATTCCTTTATCTCGTTTTATTTGAAATCTTTAAAAACACATCAAGGTTACTCTGAAATTCCTACGTTCCTAGTAAAACAAAATTAGGCTAATGCAGGGTTTTTTAGTGTCGTTGTCTTCTAAGTTACACATGGTGTTGAATTTATATTTTCTATTTGAAATAGCCTTTCGTCTGCGAAATAAGGATAGTAATGTAATTATCATCATAAATCAAAGAACAATTTAATTATATGACCGTATTTTATTGGAAAAATAGTGTATATATAAAAACATTGTGAACCTCAGTTTTCCATTACACTTTACCGTCTTTGTTTCGAAAAGGGGTCTCAAGCACCTAATCAATAAAGCAAGAGATATCGTGCCCCGGCTCAAATCAGTCCGTCTGTATTAGCCGTTTCACGTGCTAAATAACCGATACTGTTTAGCATAGTGTATGTACGAAACCTTTCAGCGACTGATGCTTTAAAGGGTGTGATCAGTTCTTTACATGATTTCCCCTTGTTCGTGGAGAAACATTTTAATATTTACACTAGTTATAAGACTTCTGTGACTGACGAGGTTCTTCAGAATGTAATTTAGTTTAAGTCCAAATGCGATCTGATTTTAACAAAGATTTGCCGCCCCCGATGGTGCAGTAGTCTAAGCGATAGCTTCCGATCATTCGTCCGAGATGGGTGCGGACTCGAATCCCGGTGAGGCATGGATGTTGTGTTTGTCTTGAAGAGCTGGCTCTCACCCTTCACTGGACCCAGTGGCCCTAAATTAGGGACGGACGACTGCTTATAGCCCATTGAGTTGCTCACGGTGGTCGTTAAACCTCCAATAAAAAAATAAAAACCGCGATTGAGATGTAAATGTAGGCATTATTCCTTAGATGGCAACGTTTTTGAAACACAGATATATGAAAGAGTTTTTTATAATATTACCCGAATCAGCAGTTTCCTTTCATGATGTATTTCTCTTACAGCCTTTTTTTTTTTAATATACAGTTTTTAACATATCGTTAAATATTACAGCAACATATAATGAAACGGAAAACTGGCATACATTTTTAAGAGCACATAAAATATTAAAATAATACTTAAGCAGCAAAGCAGTCTTTTATTTAGTAAGGCAACTTGGCTTCGGAAACAATAGATTACTTTTCTGACTATGATATTCTGTATAAGACGACTTCTGTCCAAAATCGGAGATTTGCATTCACCTAAATGGTAATCCTTGATGTTGGTTTGAATGCAAATAATATTTCTTTGCTCTCAGTGTGACACATCCCTTTATTTTGTGAGATTGACAGATGATTGTCTTTACTGCCAAAATTATACATTAGTTGATAATGTCCAAATACATAGATGACTTCCCCATATGATAAACATGAAGCAATTTAATCAATGGGATTTATATAAAATGCGCAATAACACTACAGCGAGGCAATCGAATAATTGACCAAAATATCAGGCAATGTGAGTGCCAAATAATTAAAACGGCATCTGAACTTTTTGGCCATCCTCGGGCCAAAGAAAGTGCATGTCTGAAGTCAGAAATTTCAGAACTACTGCATTACCTGAAAATGTTTTCGACCAAGATGGTGATATGACGTAAAAAATCTGCAAAATTCCTTGTACTTTAGCTCTTAAGAAGCAAGCAAATATCGACGGAGAATTTACGAAATAAATTCTATTTCCTGTTTCAGTTATTTTGCTGAAATATTTGAAGAAAAATCGAAAGTAGAAATTATAAGAAGCATGAAGAATCGGTTATTGCATAACCAATTTATTCCCCGCAGTCTGCTGAATGTGTTCCCAAATATTTGGATACAGCAGATTGATCATTCACAAAAACTCTGTATTACTGTCATGCACTTATTTGATCGAATGATAATTCGAAAACAGATTAGTTAATCCCTGTCTTCGAATGGTATAATCCGATATGGAAATTCGAGAACTACTGATATTTTGTGGAATGCCAAAACGAAGATGCGGATCTGATGCCCTAGAAGGTCTGTAGAGCTTTGAATGCAGTGTAGGTTAACAACTAAAAAACAGGTTCAATGACAATTGGTGTTACGTCACTCGTGATGTGAAGCAAATCTGATTTAATCTGTACACTGATGGAATATTTGGAACTAAGTAAAAATGTTAGTCATATTCCAAGCTTCATTGTGTTTTGCTCCGAAAAAATTTAAAGATATTGCGGTGAAAATTGTTAATTTTATTCCAAGAGTATTTTTATCTATCTCCAGTTCGTTGAAGCAATAAAAGCAGCCGAACAATATGGATTCAAAGATTTCTTTGGCTTTCCCACAGTTCGATGGATATGACGAAATAAAATAATACAACAGTTTGTCTCCCTGCTTCCAAAAAATTTGAAGTCTCTGTCAGAGAAGCAACAGTTCCGATGTTTTCTTAAATTTTGAATTTCATGTGCCAGTGTGATCAGAATTGATTGTGTGGCATTACGGCCTAGATTTCTGCTGCACAGGTGGTAAATTGAAAAACCCGACCAGATCCAGTATCACCTCGCTCAGAATTTCTAGTTTACGACCCGTCCTAGCAATTCCCGTTCCAGACTTTCATCAAGCATTTTTCTTCACTTATTGCAAAGAATGAAACTTTTACTCTGGAGCAGGTGTCTTCAAAAGTAAGCTTTTGTAATATATGTTGTGTTAAAAAAGTGAAACATTAAATAAACTTTCTGTGCCTGTGCACCACTGAAATGCAACATCTTATAAGTATTCAGCTATCATATCGTGCAGAGAATTTACGTTTAAACACAAAGAAATTCAAAAATAAACAAAACAACAACGACAAATAATTGGTTACATAAACTGCTACAATGAATTTACCTAGAAACATTTACTCCTGCACTGTACTGAAAAACACAGGAGCATATATCAGCTTAACCATAGGCGGTTCACACTTCTTACTTTAGTCGAACATAAGCCTTAGGTAAATGCATTTGAATTGATTTGGTTTTTTGTTTGGGCAGTAACAAAACATAGATAAACAATAATAGATTATCATACTCCAATAAAAAAATCTATCTCTTAATATTGCATTCTTTCTCATCATACAACGCTGCCACCATTTGGGGTCTATTTTTATTCTTATTTCAAACATAGCATTATGACCAGACATTACCTCTCAGATATATAACCAAAATTGTGTATAATAAGTTCGTGCCGGAAAAATTAAAACTTGCATTGTGAGTGTGTATTTATGAATCATCAAGAAAAGGGTTTGAAATTCAGTAGGTGTAAATGGAAGGTCTTTGATATTCTCTTTTGAACAAAAAGACATGTGTATATGTATAAATAAACATGCAAAGTTTGGGCTAAGACATAATGTTGTGCCAGTATTAAAACGTGTTAAACTAACAACCTACAAGACAAGTGTTATCACCTTACGTTCGTTTATGAGACAAGCTCCTGATATACGTATAATCTCACTAGCTACAGATTTTTGTCAAAAACCTTTGCTAACCACCTATTTTGCTTTCCCAATGTTTTTGCCCGAGTTCAGTTTGTTGTCATTTGTACTCAACTCTTTAGAAGGAATGCTGGAATTTTTTTCAAATTTTCAGTCACTGCCGAAAAAATCTCGAACATATGAGACGGGGCATTTGAATAATTTAGCACATGATGAAATTATTCTCTCAATTTAGCATATTTTTAGCATTGTCTCCAGCGCCTCTCAAGCAAAACTTTCTCCTTTTTCTTTCTAATTTTATTAAGAACAACAGTATAAGTTTTCACATCATTTAAATTTTTAACGGAGGAGTTCTCCGAGGGTCCTTTTGGCAACACGTGTATGTTAATACACAACAAAATGTAAGTTGACCGTTACTGTGAATTTTTCAATTTCTTTTTTAGCACATCTAAATACAGTTAACGTTTTTAATTCATGTATCTCTTCCTAGAGAAACGAGGGCTTGAACTGTGCATTTTGCTCTTTCTGTGTAATGTTTCGGTGAAGTAGGTGTGAAAAAATGTTTGCTTTGTTATTTTTGCTTTTTAAACATTTTCTTTTAGAAATATAACATCAAATATTGCATTCAGTAAAATGTTCGAACATTTTTTAAGTAATTTATAATCAAGAATATTTTGTGATTCACCATAAACCCTTGGAGCTTTGCAAAAGCGAATTTATCCATTAGCTGCGTTAAATGTGGCAGTAAGCTTACAAGGGTGGACAAGTGGATTCTGTGGCATTTCTAAGTGAAATTAATTCCGTAAGATTACGATAGAATTACAGTGTTCTAAATGAACTATCGGTTTCGGTTAAGACAGCGAACAAAATATTTGTCGTTGTTAGTTTCTCAAGAAACCGCATAGTGCTGTACTGCCATTTAATCATTATTAAGTAAATATTTCCCATTTGTATGAAACGCATCCAGCAGGTGAAAAAAAGGGAGAGATAACATAATATGAGAAATCATCATCATCATCATCAATATCAACATTTATCAATCCACTGCCGGACGAAGGTCTCCCCAAATTCCTTCCACAACGGTCAGTCTTGCCCCAGTCTCCTCCATGATACTCCCGCATACTTTCGAATTTCATTTACCCATCCCCCATGTATTCTTCTGGGTCTTTTCCTGTCCCTTGGAATTCCGTCAAAAATTTCGGCTGTCCATCAATGGTCTCTCTTTCTGGCAATATGTCCAGCCCATTGCCATTTCAAGGACTTTACTCCGATCACCATATTTTCCATTCTTGTCATTCTTCTGATCCACAAGTTCCTCTTCTTATTTCTCCTGGTTACACGAACCATGCACCTCTCCATGCTCTTTTGACTTGTCTGCAGTCTTTGTAAGTATCTTTTACTTAAGGTCAACGTCTCTGCACCATACATAAGCACTGGAAAGATACAATGATCAAACACTTTTTTTTAAAGATATAATAGAATATTGCTCTTGAAAATTATACTGTTTCTTCCAAAAGCTCTCCAGGGACGTTTAATAGGCCGATTAATTTCTTCATCAATGTGGCCTTCATTTGATATATGCTGTTTAAGGTAAATGTAAGTATTAGTTGTCTCCTGCTTTTCCCAGTCAATCGATAAAACTTCATTTCTCCTAAAAGCATTGTACATCACTTTTGTCTTGTAAAAGTTCATTTTTAATCCCACATTTTTACTCTAGTCAGCAAGTTCCTGGATCATACTCTGAAGCTCTGATGTGGTTGTTACAAAATGACTACGTTATCAGGAAAACAAAGGGGAGTTAGATCATTTCAATGAATCTTTATCTCTTTGTTTTCCGAGTTAAGTGATGAACATACATTTTTCCAAGTGGCATTGAAGGGTTTAGGAGATATCGTGTCGCCTTGTTTCACTCTTTCCAATTTTATGGGTGTCAAGTGGCCCGCAGGACAGTTCAGAAGAAAAATTAGATTCGTTAATAGTGTAGACCAGAGTTTCTGAAAGTGTAGTCCACGGACCACTGGTGGTCGGCAGTGGCCTATCAAGTGGTCCGCAGGACATTTCAGAAGAAAAATAATGAAGAACGTTAGAATCCGTCCTCTTAAATTTTGAGGGCATGATCAACACGAATATCCAGAGCCATCAGATAGAGCATTAAACATCTTCCGTTTCCGACGACTTAGAACTGTCAGTTTGGATTTTCGATTTTAGTTCAAATTAAGAACAAGAAAATAAATAGATTAGATGTAGAAACAACACCACTTCTTAAACTATCGCTCATCCAATCAGATATAGATTGATAGCTTGGTAAAAGATCGCAAACAGCAGAATCTTTCTCACAAATGCTTAGTTATTATTTCTGTTATTAATTACTGAATCTTGAAAGAAATACGGGATTACGCCATATAATACAAATTTTGAAGATGACAATTCGATTTGTGGTGTAAATGTGACAAGGATGGTAAGTCAGATAATATTCGGAAACTGGAAAATTTTCATCGTCCTGCAACGGGACTCGAACCCACGTCTCTCAGAAAACGCCCGGGTATGCTAACCACTACACCGCCCAGAACGCCTAAGTTTCAAGTTTCCGATCAATTTGAATATAACCATCACAGAATTCGCTAGTCGAAGCAACCGGCATTCATGTTTAGCGAATCAGGAAGTCAAGAATTTTCAAAATTTGTATTATATGGCGTAATCCCGTATTTATTTCATGATTTATCTGCTTCTCCGGGTAAACACGGGATAAAATTCCTAACCTCCAGATTCACTAAACATGAATGCCGGTTGCTTCGACTAGCGAATTCTGTGATGGTTATATTCAAATTGATCGGAAACTTGAAACTTGGTCGTTCTGGGTGGTGTAGTGGTTAGCATACCCGGGCGTTTTCTGGGAGACGCGGGTTCCAGTCCCGCTCCAGGACGATGAAAATTTTAAAGTTTTCGGATATTATCTGACTTACCATCCTTGTCAGATTTACGATAAAAATCGGATTGTCATCTTCAAAATTTGTATTATATGGCGTAATCCCGTATTTCTTTCATGATTTATCTGCTTCTCCGGGCAAACACGGGATAAAATTCTTAACCTCCAGATTAGCTAAACGTAAATGCCGGTTGCTTCGACTAGCGAATTCTGTGAGGGTTATATTCAAATTGATCGGAAACTGGAAACTTGGTCGTTCTGAGTGGTGTAGTGGTTAGCATACCCAGGCGTTTTCTGGGAGACGCGAGTTCAAGTCCCGCTCCAGGACGATGAAAATTTTAAAGTTTTCGGATATTATCTGACTTACCATCCTTGTCAGATTTACGCCAAAAATCGGATTGTCATCTTCAAAATCTGTACTGAAACTTTATACGTGGATTTTCAGAAGAATATTAAAATTAAAAGAGAAAGTCAAAGTATAATTGTCCATATCACATTTTTTATGTGATGTAACTTGACTTCTATGGAGAAATATTTTGCCGTGCATCAGGGGCGTACCTAGAATTTAGGTGGGTGGGTTTCAATTTTCGGAGAACATTTAGGTACGCAATTTCCCATAATTATTCCCTATTAAAAATCTTACTTTTTGACGCTACAAGGACAATTTGAACCCCAGAAAATGTCTTCTTTACCTATGTACGCCCATGCTGGGACTATATTGCCAATTATTTAATTAAGAGAATGACCACTTTTTCGTTATACAACTGACAAAATAAAAATCTTAACTCACCAAACTCTTTCTTCCAAAAATATCAAATACAGGTACTCTAAATATTACTCTGTTTCAGATAACGTTGGAAACAGTCCGGTATTTTAATCACCTGGTCGAAAGCTTTGGTGATTTTCAACCTAATCCTGGTGCAACTAAGTAATTATTTGGGGACGGTAGTATTTTCAAGCAAAAACAAAACAGCTGAAAATGTGCTGAAAAAATTAAAAAAAAAAAAAAAAAAAAGAAACTAGAATTAACTAACAGGGATAAATCGAGCCGGAGCTCATATCTATAAGTTTGCCTATAAATCACGTAAATCGAGGGATACTATGGTTATGTCTTTCCTTGATGCGAATGTGGGGGTAGTCATTATTCACCGTTCGATGAGAGTGTGCGGTAGGTTCTCATATTATTAACCATGGTTGGTAACATAACTTCCACAGTTCAATTTCAAATTTCTCCAAGGAAGTTACCTAGACGCCACCCCTGCCCCGCTTGGTGGTCCGCGATAACTAAAGAAATGCTTAAAGTGGTTCATTAGCGACCAAAGTTTGAGGAACACTGGTATAGACCTTTGGTAAGTAGAACTCAACCAAGCAAAGACCAGGAAGAGCCATCATGATAGTTTAAGTCCAGCAATGTATATAAAATTAGAGTTTTCTTTGATTTAATCATGATATATTTCTTTGATTAATCATGATATATTAAAGTACAAACTAGCTCACTTTTCATTGTGCTATTAAAATAATCTGTTACAGTTTGTTTTAACTGAATCACTAGAAGTACGGACTACCCAGATTACTATTCGCTCCTTCGGTACACGTTTTGGCAATCGAAGTGCAACTGAGCCTCAATATGAAAAAAATGGATATTTCAAAGTAGAACCCTAAAAAACAGGTTGTTTCATTCAGTGTGCATTATATAATACTTCTTCCATCTTTTCCTTTCGAGTCAAGAGTTATTTGAACGTAACACGTTTTAACCGAAGTTACGACATCAAGCGTACTAAAAGACTAAAGGACTTAAAAGTGCACATATTGACTTTAATCAAATTCTGGAGCCATTTTTTCTATAATGGAATGATAGATGACAGGCAGTTAAATCTCTGTCTAGCACAATTCCACCCGTCACGGCTTTAAAGGGACACTAGGAAATTAGCTGGGACTGAAAGAGACTATAGAAAATTGGCTGGGACTGAGAGGGACTTTAATAATGTAGATTGTCTCCATAAACTGAAATAACAGTTGTGACCAGAAAACTTTTGTCTCCTCATGAGTGTGAAGCTGCTTAACCAGCAGATAATTCAAATAGGGACAGTGGTGTGTTTAGAGGGGTCGCCAAGTGGTACTTGCCACCCCCTGGACGTTTTTTATTTCCATAATTGTTTTGTTAAAATGCGACCTATACTGTAAAATATGCTCTTTATTGCTCTTCAATGCATCAACTTACATTAGAAAAAAATAGTTTAATTTTTCTTCTATTTTTCATTAACTTATTTTGTTCGGTGGATTGCAAAAACTTCCATTTTTGTCGCCTCACCCCAAATTCGACATACGCCCTGGATAAAGCAATTAAAATAGAAGCCACTATGTATTGCTGCTGATATCTGTTAACACCGACAAAACATGCATAATACAGCAAATTTAGAGAAAAGCAGATTTTTTGTAATAGTTGCGCTTCATTACGTACCTGATGAGAAAACGTTCATTGATACGACTTGAAAGCATACGATTCCTTCAACTAGCTGAAATTTGAATGGGATTCATATTCCTAAGCTATGCTTAGCTTCGGTTGCTGGGAGTTTCATTCTGAGTGGTACAGCGGTAGAATGCCCGAAATAAAATCGCGGATGAAGGATTCATATTTCCTAAAGCCAAATAGCGATAAAGGAAACGATAAAAATTTGACCCCATTGTGTTGATAAATATATCTTTCTTTGGCCTCAGGGGAACATTTTCCCATTTATAACTGTGACGTTTTAAATACTTCCCAGTGTTTTATGCAGATCTATGTAACGAGGTTGACTTTGATTCCTTAATAACATAACACAGCGTTTTTACCTAAAGCAAAAATAAAGCAATTCTTTAATTTGAAGTTACAAAAAGTTTAATTACTAGCAAAGGCTCAACAAAGAAAAAATCTTGCCTGCGTTGCTATCATTATTTTATGCATTTTTCTTGAGTCAAAAATATTCTATACAGTGGTATTTCAAATAGGACTGAGCAATGGTAAATTGATCTTCACCATCTGAGATCATATGATATCTGCGACTGTACATGAACTTAGGTAGGAAACTATCTTGAGCTTTCTTTTTTTCTTTTTTTTCCCGAAAACTGCTACTTAAGTGCAACTAAACAGATTTAAATTATGTAATGAAATGCAACAGATCTTTCAATACCACCGTAGAGAGATTAGCCAGAATTTTAATAATATCCGGTCCTTAAATTCCCTCGGAAGACCACATTCTGTATTATTTATTTCGATGGAACAATATTTCTTTAGAACACTGCTTTCTGGTGCTTATGCGAGTCATCAAACACTTCTTCCTAGGCAGACAATCGATGTACTGGATTCACTTTTTTGATAGGCATTTTCCGACTCATGGGGAAACAAAATATTTACTTCGGAATATATATTTCGGAGTATAGGTACAAAATTTAAATTACTAAAGGTCCTTTGGAGAACCAGTAAAAGAGTAACTAAATGGGATCAACACTAATTTTATCAGCTGCCATCTCTCACTTTCCGACAGATGTTAGCAGATCAGCACTCATTCCTCTAACGGCCAGAGCCGGCCAAGGAAGATATATAACCCTTGAAATATTTTCGATAAATCAATTTTTTTGGACTTTTTTATATTCCAACTTTCCTTAAAGAAACATAAATTAGCTATGTATGTAATGTTTTCTCCTGATGAAATATAAAAAAAAACAATTTGAGAACATAACAAGAAATATATGATCTGTTTTACTTGTGGTAAGAATTTTTTTTTCATGTTCAATTTACATGATTTCAAAACACTTATGTTCAGTTTGTGTGCCTATAAAATAAATGAAATCTTTAGGACTAAAAATTTCATCGTGATTTCAGTGTTCCCTGATCAGCTATCATTTAGGTAATATGTATTTCGGAAAATTTTATTGACGTCTCCGTATGGAAAGAAGGTTTTAGGAACTGAAGAAACAGAAAAGGTTTTTAAAAATTCGGATATCTGACGAAATATTTACACAATTGATGTGTGGAACACATTCATTACTTATAATTCAAAAGCAGAAATACACCATTTAAAGATATACTTCGGAAAACTAGAAGTTTCGATCCGTAAATTTATTGATCTAAAAGGTATAACTGTACAAACAAAACCGTGTCTTCAAATTTCTACCGGACGGCTTTCTTAAGGCGCTAAACTATGGTAAATATACAATGTAGAAAAGACATAACAAAAACCATCGACGTGTTTACAATTCTGAAAACGTTTACCGCGTGCCATCGCGTTTTATGTATCTCCTGTGAATCATGGATCACGAATTTTTACAATAATGAAATAGAAAATTAAATTAAATTTATCGGAAGATTCGCCATACGCATGGCAACTCGTATGATACATTCTCACTGCACACATTAGGCTTCGTCAGTATCTCGATATATTCTCTCACAGAAGCTTCTTTTGAGTGGTGTATTTGGATATACATTTTGCCTATTGTCAAACATATGGGACTGCATTGTATGAGACCTATCTAAAAAGAGCAGTGTTCGGCTTTTCTTCTTTTATATTCCTGCCATGCTCCTTTATTCTGATTTTTATGATCGCTTAGTCAAACCTACATAAAACTTTACTGTTTCGTATTCATAACGCAGAGGAATGGCATAGATCCTCCCGGAGTCTACCATGTCGTTTTTCATTCTATTTGTTTATATTGCGCCGACAGATTTTAAAGACCTAATGCCAACTTGCAGCCTAAAATTTCTAAGGAAGTTCTTGAAAAGATAGGCAGACCCTCGTGTGTACGGTCATCTACGAATTTAGCTTACTCAGATTTTGTACTGCCTGTTGTCTATTTATGGTGCTCTGCACTTTTTTTTAGTATACTACTCATTCTTCCGTAGCTGGATGCTGCGGATACACCTTGCCTTTATAACATTTCAAATTTCTTTTTCTCTCGCTTCTGCCTTAGACCCCATACTGTACGTTCTTCTAAGCCTTGATTTGAAGATTGCTGTTTTTTATGTTATGCGAAAAAAAGAGTTAGGACACACCAAGTTTGGTATAGATGTGGGTTTCTATTATACCTTCCTTTCCATGCTGTCATTACTAGAGGTAGACATTAGTACGACCAGGAATGGCAACTGTCAGTTCTTCTCTACCTTCATTTCAAGCCTTACGTAACTTTTAATACTCTTTAATTTGGCGAAAACATATCAAAGTTTTGCTTTCCACGAGTCCAGATAAAAATATATGATCTACATATCTGATCCAAACTGATGGTTTCAGGGAAACTGTATTAAAACATAGTCTTCCAAAGGCTCGCTTAGTCTTCCAAAGGATTGCTTTTGCCAACATACTAGTAAATGGTGAACCCCTTGGTGCTCCTAGCTTTTGTTTGTATATGGAAACTTTAAATTTACCCAAGAAATTAAAATCAGTTACTAGATTTGGTACGCTTTCTATGCTCTGTACTGCTTCCTTCGTGAACTGTTTCAATTCTTGAAAATCCCTTTTAAAATTAATTTTTGCTTCTGGTACAGGTATCGATGGATAGAGTGAAACAACATCTGTACTGTCTATTATGTCATTTTCTTTTAATGTAATATTCTTAGTCTTGTCAATTGAGCCTAAAACTCGTCCCAAGTTGGGTAAAAATTGCATCAGCAATAAGGACGGCATTGCTATTTCTAGATAATACGTCGGGCCGTTCCTTTTAGACACAATTGGTATGAGTTTATTTCCCGGTTTACGATGCTTAAGCCGTCCGAACAGAACTGAAATATGTTTTACCGGATTGTAACCTAACCGCTCTTATTAGTAATTCCGGTAATATTGGTAACTTGGATGTCTTTTTTTGTTTAGCTACCAAATAATATAAGGGGTGCGACACCTGTAGTGTTAATACAGAAACACTAATAAATTCAGGCAGCTTCTTGTTATATTCCACATGACAACAGCTAATTATCCCATTTATCCAACTTGTTGCTATATTCCATTACCGATAATTGTCCCATTTTATTCGTTAAGACAAACGATGAGCATGGTTCGTTCTTTAATTTTCTCAGTATGTTCAAAGCTTTGATTTCCCACTTTTGGTTTTTGCTTAGTTAGTACTGCTTTTAATTTAGCCGCTGATATCAAGCGATTATTATATCTATCCTCAACCGGAATCAAAGCTGCAGCATTCTCCACCGCAGGAACGACCATCTTAGATTCTGATTTATTTGTGAAACAAAATTTTTGTCCGCATTCCAAAATATCCGCTTCTTCTTGCGTAAAACTTCTGCTTGAAATATTAACAAAAGGCCCTTTGAATTTTTTACTCTAGTTTGTGTTCGTAATAGGTTTTTGAATTTATTTTCATGCCGGGCACATAGTATTTTCCTTTGCTTTCAACCATCACATATACTCTATTTAAGGGGACATCGAAAACCTGTGGGGCAGCCATCACTTACGAACTTTGTTATTATCTGTGAGACATGGCCTCCAAACTAATTACCTTTACTGTTTCGAAGGTGAACAATATGTGACAATGTTCTCTTCATAATTTTTTTTTTCTCTTTTATGAACCATTCATCGTTGACTGGCAGTCCTAAATTTTAGAAAATGCGAAATAACTTGCGTTGTTTACAGTCTGTTAAAAATTTAAGATGGCAACGTTCGTTTTCAAAGTTTATTCTGCACTGCCTAAATTTCTTAAAAATCATCCACATTTTTTTCCCGGATTTAGCAAATAGTATTCAAAAGCAAAAATACACCGCTTTCAGATAGACTTCGGAAAACTGAAAGTTTCGATCCGTTAATTTATTGGTGTAAGTAAATAAATTGACGGATCGAAACTTCTAATTTTGATCCGTCAATTTATTTATTTGGTAGATAGGTAAATACAGTGACGGATCGATAGGTATATAATTGACGGATCGAAACTTATAGTTTCGATCCTTCAAATTATTTATTTTGGTAGATAGGTATATACAACGCAGCCATGCCTGTTCGGCATGAGGCAAAATGTGTATCCAAATACACCACCAAAAAAGAAGCTTCTGTGAGAGGGTTTCTCGAGATTCTGACGAGACCTAATGTCTGCAATGAGAATGTATCATACGAGTTGCCATTCGTATGGTGGGTATTCAGAATTTTTTTATAATTCAATATTTCATTATTGTGTAAATTCGTGATCCATGATGCACGGGAGATACATAAAACGCAATGGCAGGCGCTAATTTTTTTTAGAACTATAAATGCGTCAGCGAATTTCCTTATGTTTTTTCTACATTATACATACGCTATAGTTAAGGACCTTGAGAAAGCCACGTGCTAAAGCTCGGTCTTGTTTGTGCTTTTATATTTTTAGACCAATAAATTTAACGATCGAAACTACTAGTTTTCCATTCGTACAAGGAATGGAAAACAAGAAGTTTCAATTAAATGTTTTAATTATTATTTTTAAAAATAGTAATGAAGTATATAAATTATTTATTTTTAAAATAAAAATTACTCTATTTCCTTTCTTGAATTATGAACTGACACCTACAATATCTGCTTATTATGTCTTCTGTGTCTTACAGTACGAACATGTCAATTAGTATATACACTTTGTTTGAAACGTAGCATAATTTTATGTAAAACTAATAAAATTTATTAATTTGCATTTTATTAATTTAAAAAAAAACTTTATAAAAGTTTTAGGCGGCTTTTATTTTCAAAATGGTAAAACGGAGTCACGAATTAGAATTAAGGAGTTACATTTCTAAGCAAATTCGCCAATCTGCCATTGAGTTTGTAACAAATTTTAAAGATTATTTTTTAATCACGATCTTTATATTGAAAGGTTTTACATAATTCAAAAATTTCCGGTAAAGTGCATGTGGGAGAACCGTTTTACTGGAGGAAAGTTTTACATATTTTTTTAATTTTCCGGTACAGTGTTTGTGGTATGATAGCTTTGTAGGAGGAGTTTTTTGCTTTTGCAATCTTAGGAGTGTTTGGCATTTTTGTCGTAGAACCGTTTGCATTTTAAGCAATGAGGAGAGAAAAAATCGGAAAAATATTAGAGGGAAATATAGGGATCATCAATTTCCGTATTACTAAGACAAGCCGCCAACACTAACCGATAACTCGGGTACAGATGGAAAATTTTGAGCGAAGCTATTGCAAAATCTAAAAGTAGGAACAATTACACTTTCATACACAGCCGTGTAGGACTCTCTAGAGAACCCATCATTCCGTGAAAACATCCAAGAGCAGCTCTGACTTTAATGAAGAATTCACTCGCCTACTTATGTAAACATCCAATTTGTTCTCTCTGTCAAACATGCTTCCTAAATACAAAAACTCACTCACCTGGTCAATCACTATGGTTTTTTACCCTTATTTATACTCAGTTTGAATTTCATGCAAACTACGTACATCCGGGACAACATACTCTGCAACTCACTTTTGCTCTCTTCCAACAGGACAGTGTCATCAGCATACAGCAATCTGTTCATATGGATATCTCCAAGACATAAATTACTCTTATCTATTTTGGCATCACGCATCCATTAATATTTTAAAAAGCCACGGTGACATTACACAACCTTGTCTGACTCCTGCACCAATAGGAAAACATTTTGGTAAAACACCATTCACATGTACCAAAGCTCTACTACCAGCATACATGGGTTTACACTATTAAGTAGATTCCCATTAACACCATTTTCATTCAATACCTTCCACAAAAGTGTCCTATTTACTCGGTCGTAAATTTCCTCTAAATCTATGAAGGCAGCAAAAACTTTCTAAGCAACAGGCAGACACTTTCAAATCATCATTCGTAATGCAAAACTTTGGTTAGTGAAGCTTTAACCGGGCATAATACCATTCTGAACATTCCACACCTTACCGAACACATTCCCTGACACACATAGTAGCCTAATACCACGATAGTTCTTGCATTCAGTCTGATCACATTTTCCCTTATACAACGGAACAAAAATAGCATCCTTCCAATCCCGAGGGACCATTCCTAACTCCCAGCTCAACTGTCAAATCTTAGTTCACCCGTCAATTGTACAGTCACCTCCATAATTCAACAGCTCGGCAGTTATGTCTTCAACTCCCGGAGCCTTACCATTTTGAAGAGATTTTAGAGATTTACACACTTCTTCTCTTGAGATCCCTCCTATGATTCCATCCCTCACTGCGACATCATCTCTGTCTGTCTCAGAATCATCTTTGCTTTCCTGATCAATTAACTCACAGAAAAATTCACCCCATCTTTCACTTAACTCATTGGGCTCCCATATAATTTCCCCAAGCCTATTTTCACACAATATACAACTTTGTTTCTCCAATTTTTCTTGAGTCTCGTGTACTTCCAGAAAGTCTTCCTATCTTTCCAAAAAGCCAATTCATGCCTTTTCACATTCTCCTTCCTATCTTTTGCCTTACTCAGGCGAACCAGCTTAGCAGCTTCACGCTTCTTACAGTGACATTTATCCACAGAAACTCCACCTTGCAACATCCCCGAGTTGGCTTCCTTCGTTCTCTTTACTGCATCTTCAAACTCACTATTCCACCAAACATCACCTCTATTGTCACCCACTATTGTGGTGCCACAGAGGTTATTAGCAGCAGTGACTGCAGCTCTTAAAACATTCCCAATTCTTTTCTGCATGCTTCTCACAAGACTTCAGCTCCTTCAGACGTTTTCTGGGTAAGTCAGTATAACGCTGATGATTTTCAAGGAACCTTTCAACTTTTATTCTTTCTATCCTGGGCCACTTCATATTCCTTTTCCTCCAACAAACATTCAGTTTCACTTGTGACACTACCAAGTAATGATCAGAACCAACATCCACACCTCTCGTCACTCGGGTGTCAACAACAAAGTGTTTCAGACGCTGATCGTAGACAACAAAATCCATCACACTCTTTTGACCAAGAGTACGATTTTCCCAAGAGTATGTGTGAGTAAACTTGTGGTTGAAAAATGTATTAGACACACACAAACCATTTCCAAAGCAGAGTTAAATTAATCTTTCGCCATTATCATTCACACAAGGATCATTGAACTTACCCAAAAAATTGTCAGAAATTACATTCTGCACGCCTTCAATCCCCTCTTATTATAACATTTTCTTTAGCACCAAACTGGCTCAAAACAGGTTTTAGCTCATTCAAGAAATCTTACTTCTTATCAGAAGGTTCCGCGTCACAAGTAGCATACACTAAAACAATTACAATTCTCTGAAGTCTCACTTTCAAACGAATCCAGAGAATTATCTCACTTATGAAACTACAGGGAATCAAGTTGTTCTTCATGTCTTCACTTAAATGCGCACCTACACCAGCCTGTCCTCTCACATTATCTAATACTCCAGATCACACTATCAATGTGCCATTCACTTCTATCCCAATTTCTTTCTTTTTGGTTTTACTTACACACAGCACATCGAATCTATACTTATTTATTTCCGGAATCACCTCATTCATCGTGCCATTTATACCTCTAATATTCCATACACCAATCTTACATAAACTCAGCCGAGATCTCGTTCTCATACGCCGTTTAAAACATCCATGTCGATTCCGTTGTGGACCATTTCATTCGAAGTTAAAAACCAGGGCACTGAACAATTGGCCACCTGGGCGGAAATTTGCAGTTCTACAGATTTAGCAGTTTTAAACGTGTTTTTAACAGTACAATTCATCTTGTTTAAATATTATTCGAATTTCAGTGTACTATACTCTCAAGTTTAGTCACTTTAAATCAAACTGGTGTTTAATATGACTGTATTCCATTTACACATCTATTCAATCAAAGAACTCAGAAACTCCTGGTTATTTTTTCCAAGATTTGTATTTAAGTCTGGGAGGCAAAGCTCCGTAACAGAACAAATGACAAATACAAGTACGTTCCAGAAAATCTTTTCGGTTTTTGTTTTTAGATATTAATTTTTACAGGAAATTACTAAAATTTGCTTAATGAAATGCTACAATATTTCATCATTGAGTTTAAACCCAAGAAAAATGAAATTTCTAGAATTTAGTTGTACAAACACAGAATTGTATTATATTTCTCACGGAAAAACAGAATATCCAAATTACTGGTAGAAGTAGGAACGTCTTGAACGTTTTAGAACTATAATGGTTGAAATGGTGTAGGGCGGAACTTAAATAACCTCCAACTATTAATTAAAATTATGTGCAGAAATAAGAATTTTTTAAATTGACTGCGAATTTCTTTCTGTTATGTATGAAACAAAGTAGGGATTTGTATTAAGTCTCTGAAACGAACAGTAACAAAGAGTTTGTGATACCCTTGTTTATTTGACAACCCCGAAAAACCGGAAAGCATTTTCTAAAAAATTACCACCAAACTCAAGTGCCTTGGGTGAATTTCTCAGGGCAATATTTTATGCTTAAAGTGTATGTGTGATTTCTTATGTAGCCTATGAAATTCAGTCTAATTCATATTTCATATTGAACTGAAACTAAGACACTGATAATATAAGCATCACACGCATTGTGAAGCCACTGAACTGCAGGATGTAATTGTAAAAAGTGTAAAAAGTTTTGTAATGAGATTATGGGTATAGTAGATACCGAAGTGAAAACTGACCATCGGTTTAGGAATGGAAGAACTGCGGTCGTTTCTCTGCTATTTTGTGAAAGACTGAAAGTTTTTGAAGTAACGACACCGTTTTGTTTAAGATATTTATATTGCAAAAAGGAAAACTATACTTGAATTACTAAAAATGGAGTCCATCCTTTTTGTGTCGTACTTTATACAGTTCTAGTTGGACATTTAAATTCGAAGAATTCTTTCTGGGGTGACAGAGAAGTGGATGGCAGAGGGAGCAAGTACCTCAGCTTCGTCAGGATATCCGAGCTGTAAGGATCGATACCGGCAGCTTCCAATGTCCTAGGGAACAAGGGTTTCGTCGTGGATCGACCTCACTCGCACATCTTAAAACTCTTTAATCCAGGACTGAAACGTTTTGGATGACCTAAGCTAGATCAACCACATAGAATTTTTTTTCACACTAGGGACAGCAAGCGAAAAGAAACTTTTCAACATAGGTTCCGGACACAGAAATTAAATTGAAGTGATTTAAAGAAACATCTACCACATATATTCAAATTACTGGAATAAATCGAATATGTATCTCAATAAAGGTAATGGGCTGATTTATAACTTTAATCAGATAACCTTAACTTATTTGTTCCATCAATGAAGGTTGCAGGAAAGTGGGGCACGTTCCTAAAGCTTCGATTCTCCTGTGATCGAAAATTTGATTCATTTTAGGAGCAGAGCTAGAATTCGCAGTGTGAAAACGCGAAGGGCAATTTTTTTCGGAATGAAAGAAAACCGCTTAAAAGGTAGTACACCCTAGCCCAATCAGAATGTAATTTTTTAACGTATTAAAATATTTTAGCATTGCGCAATCGCATTGTCGTATGTTTTTACATCGTGTAGTGGAAGCTTCTTTCTGCTGGATTAATGGCATTAACTTTGCAATTGCATCAACATAATACCATATCACGTTGAAGTTAAAGATTAAAGACCATGGAGACCATGAAAATAGTGGGACGTCTCATGCACAGGAACATCAAGGATCCGAACAGAGATGGAACGAAATATTAAATTATATTGAAAAGAGCCAAATTTTAATGACCAACAGCAATAGACAATGTAAGCAATTGCTTATGCTTTGAACTAATTAGTAACAGCTTTGAACTCATGAATGTCTTTGGCAGGGCCATATACAAAGTTAGAAGTACATATCAACAACGTGTTAAACAGACTTTTGTTCAGGAATGAGTAGTTACTGAGATAATTAAGATGGAATCCACATGAACTCTGTAAATATCAACTGGTGCAATTGAGTATTCACTTATGTATGTTATGAAGGTGGTGATCTGAGATATCATGTTCGCGTACGCATTATCAGCGCAAGACAAATGTGTTATTCTATCCCCCAAGTGGTATCTCAATAAAGTTAATGGGTTGATTTATAACTTGTATCTCAACACAAGTTATAAATCCTATGGTTCCCGAGGGAAGCCGTACCAAAGGTATACTGCGCATATATCATCCACGGACGTACCAGCACCCACAGAGCATGCGCTAACTGTGTCAACGTTACTGATGACTGGGGTCGACGTGGACTATCGAACCTCATACATATCGACCGCTTGGAAACGAATGCGAAAATCTTAAATGCAAATCTTGTGAAATGTAAGTTGCCGAGGTAGTATCAGCAAGCGAACAATACGTCACACGCTGCATATCTTGGAGTGCTGAGACACGCACTATTCGTAAGCCATTGCAAACTTCTTGTTATCGGATATTAGGCCTCTCATGATGCATGCCGGGAGTATCAGAACTGAACATCTGCAGAGCTGTGCCGCGTCTTGTGTTCAGCAATACCAAGCTGACGGAAGGTGTAGGTGTGGTGTCGACAGCATGAAGCCATGGCATCGTCTGGCGAAGTCGGGTTACAAGACAAACACGATAGGGATAAACAAATCTATTATGTAGATAAGATAAGCAGTAGGTAATGAGAACTAATGTACACCACGTTAGCAATATCTGTAGGTTTTATTGGTGTAGAAAACAAATTGGCATAGCCATCTTTTGCTCACAAAGGTGTGCCTTTAGTATCAAAGTTAATTAAAAACTGGTAAATGTGTAGATTAGCGTCCTTAATTATTTCGTCGATAAAATATTAGTACCTGGAAAAAGTACGACGTACAAATTTTAGAGTATGGAAAATAGTGACAAATGTTGGAGATATTTCATATTTAAAATGCGTTTTAAGGATTTTCATCGTAATATTTACCTGTAAGACCGATGCTGGGAGGAGACGCTGCAGTCGGCGTAACGCATCGCTACCGCGACGATATCAAGCTTTGCACCGTTAAAAGGGAGGTTCCTCGGTGTACCGAAATGACGGGCGGAAGAGTACAAGAGAAAGCGGTTATGCTGTTGGCAGGAGAGTGATAAATGTTGTGGCGATACAGTACAGAAAATAGGTCCAGAATATCCACTCATTATTTTGTGGTATCCTGCACGCTATTGGCAGGAAAAACCGGAAAAAATATCTTTGATTTGCAAAAGATACGTATCATTGAGATAGAAACTGACCTACGAAAAAAGTATTTATAGGAAGACCAAAAGTACAGTGGTACAGGAAATCAATTAGGAATAGACGCCGTTCAAAGCAGAACTGAAATATACTCCCCCTCACTATAACCCGGTTCCGTTGTTCTGCATCATCCTTTGCCAGAAAAGGGTGTTCACTGCACTTTGGAAGAAAATTCCAAAGCAGTAGACTTCCAACATATTCTAGATAAACGCATGCGAGACACGATTCAATATCCTTCTTTGATCTCCCGAAGACATGCCCAGTTCAATATCTCTAACCGCAACACAGATAAAAACGTCTGTAACCCTACACGTGAGGCCAATACCGACCATGCCGGTAATTGTAGCTACACACACACAAGTTCGTGAAAAACTGATTTTTTTTTTGTCTTAGTATAAAGAAATATAAAGCTTCGCGTGAAGAACGTCAACTCGCGTCACGTTAACGTAAAACTGGAGATTACAGCGCATCCACATCCTGAGTGCCTATGAACTCTGTGGAAAAGAAAACACTCAGGAGCAAAGGACTTTAGGGGACCACGGCAGTGAAACTTTTCCTTGATCCATGATGGTTTCCTTTGATCTGATGACAATTTGCTTAGGGAAGTTTTTTTTTTCTTTTGCTCCGGTTGTTCTTTTCTGATATACTGCCAGCCCCTTATTTTGGTGAAACAAATATGCAATATTATTAGTATTACTATTTAAATATAATTTTAGCAAATACTATAGTTAGAACTAAGGATCCGTACAAAATGCAGACAATCCCTAGCATTTGGGATTACTGAAAATGTGTCTGAAAAACTGAAGAACAAACAAAAGCCTTAACTAACCCGATTTGGGGTAACAAAAGTGACAACATATCCGATTTGCTAACTTATTATGCTACCGGGAAGGAAAAAATCAAGTGCTGTGAGTAGCTGCAGTGACTGTTCTTGTCCAGAATTGAAGTCAACAGAAATACGCATGCGCAGTCTGCTACGGTATCAGCCTGTTGGTTGGTTTCTGTGCACTGCATCTTGAATCTTAGGATATATTGCCGCTAGTTAAATCTCGCTAAGACTTAACTTCTTCTCAGTTAGATATACTTTGGAATAAACGACTACTTAGGAAACTGGAAAAGACTGAAGTCATTGTGCGTTCGCGCACGGCGACCTTTCTCCAACTACAAAGATTTGTTGCGCAGCAACACTAACGCACTTGCTTCCCCTCGCCACATGTATATGCCATTGGTTAGGATCCACTCACTTCCCCATTCAAACAGCACGGTTCCATAGACACCAACATTAGAACACCGCAAACACTCTGGTCAAGCAGAGGAATTCTCGAACCGACGCCGAGAATTCAGGCTGCGTTCTTAGTACATAGTAGGAGAAACTTCATGCGGTGGCGTCATGTCGTAGATCAACATGTTTTTTCCACTACTAAAGCCTCCATCCTGTAGGCTACTTGTACACACCAAACTTCTCATTGCGATTAAGGTTATTTTGTTCATGAAAGCTGACCTCTACTCATAGGCACCCATCTATTCGGACAAGTACCGATTTCAAGTATTTATTTTGGAAAAAATGTTATGAATATAATAAGCATTTTGAAACTAAATTATATATAATTAAATTTTTGAATAAAACACTGTCGATTAACACATTCTTAGGTTCGTTTAATAATTGGTTCTTATGGTCAATTTTAAACAGTGAAATTACACAGATCACGCTATGCTTTGCCCATGCATACTTTTGTTTCCCCAAAACGAAACAGTAAGTAGTTTTATTAAGTCAGTACTTTAATAATATTAGATCTATATCGTTAGATTAGTAATTCAGGTCAACTACATAGATTCAAATAACTATTTTTGCACTTCTTATTTTAAAAACAAGGGATACTTCTCCATTTAAAAAAATATATAGCAGCTTCTTCTCTTAAGTAAATTCAGCTGATACATTTCATATGAAAAGGCAACATTATGTCATGTTTTTATTCTCTTCCTGTCATGATGTGAAGCTGATTGACATTGTTAGACAGAGGCATTCAGAGCGGCCCAAAAAGGAGTTTTACAATATCTCTTATCATAAGTCAGGTAACATTATGATTATCACGTTCTCGGCTGGTATCAAACTAAAATCAACTCAGTTGTGCGCTCTGCTCAAAAACGAATACGCAACGCACTCTCAAATTCTAACTAGATAACTTCGAGCAGGAAATTAAGAAATGGACAGAGAGATGTTGCATAACCAAGATTTTAGAGACAGAGCGAATAATGTTTTGCCCTAATCGAACCTTCCCAAAAAGCCCATTTGTGTGCTGCTATGTGAGTCCCACACTCTGCGATTCAGCAGTCAGAATTTACGTGCTGCCATCTTTCGGCCTGTGTGAGAGACGCAGCGCGTGAAGTGTGTAATAATCCGTTTCACTCTTTTATCTGGCCCTTAAAATTTATATTATGAATGTTGTGTCACTAATCTGAAATATTTATTATGACGGAAAAGTTTTGTTTCCTCAAAAATGGAAAGGCGTCTATGTGGTGGAATAAATCAGTTGATCATATAAATTTAAAATCAGTTGGTTACCAGCCAGGGGAGAACTGTCTGACGACGAGAATCAACATCTCCCAGTAGTTCTCTGAGCAAAGACGTACTAAGGCGGCATAGAAGGGCCTGCTCTCCAGCGAGTAGCCCAGGAGAAGGCGTAAAAGTCATTTCTTGCTTAAAATAGGAATTGAAACTTTTATAGCAGTTTCTCGTACACTTCAAATTTGTATTTCTGCCTTAAAACTACCAGGGAATGCAAGCTGCTTACATTCAGAAATGAAGACGAAGTTGTGTTGTCCGTGAAACTAAAAGAAAACCGCGACTTTTGTCGAGAACAGCCTGGCCCGCAGTTTTTCAATAGCTGGAGGGAATAGCTGTTGTTTTACGGTATTTTCAGCTAAACTTCCACATTTGGCACCGAGCTAGTTTTCCAAAGCGACGATATATGGCACTACTCTAGTTCTCAGTCTGGTACTCTGATTTTATTATCTCTCCTCCTCTGTTCTAGCACTTTCACGTTCAATCCCTTTAATAGCCCCAGTTTGTGACGTAACGATATGTGCTCTTCTGAGCTCGCATTTTGACGAGGAACACGCGGTTTTGTGGTGCGTACCGTTGCATTCAGAGAGTTTTGTTTTCGGCGAGAGGAGGGACAATCATAATTTTGAGGGGACTGAAACGTATTGACGGATTATATACATACAATCACAATTTTGATATTTATACTCATATGGATTAATGTATATAAGAAATTTTAATAGATTATATCATTTTATGCTTCTATATCACAAATGCTGCTTCCAGGAAATCTATCATACAAGCGATTAAAACTGTATAAATGTTATATCTTTGCTTTCATTCCGGAATACACCACAGATTTCACCATAAGGTGGTGCAAAATATTGAGGATACTAGTAGGATAAGACTGTACTGGGGGAAATCCCCCACAAAAAAAACGCAAAAAAACAACATTAGAAGAACTAAAAATGGCTTGACCTTAACAACAAGCGTGTTTCTGGTTATTAAGGAATCATTTTAGTGTTACCTGAAATCGTATGGTGTTAGGCATTCCCCTCCCATTTGCTTCCAGCCCCTTTAGATTATTTTGATTAGCACATAGTTGTAAAATAAAGGCAAACTAACTAACCGTTTGGATGCCAGTTTGAGTTGCTTCAATTTTCTTTATCATAAAGTGTAAACTACCCACCTCCAGAAAAAAAAAACTTTTCATGGGAATAATTTCGAATAATTTGGTATTGTTAAAAATTAGGTAGGAAATATTTTGTTGTATTGGAGACACTAACGTCACGTTAGTTACATTGAGGCTCAACCATATACACAGAAAGTCGGCATCCAGAAGACTTAAAAGAAACTGAATGCCAGCTTCCAAAATATAATGACGTATTACAGTGCAACAAAAAAGATATTTCAAAATACAGTATATGTTCCCACCCATCCTAAAGAAGGATGCCTTGCATTAATGTCAGCAGGGCGATGCACAGATGATGCGTTGT
Organism: Macrothele yani; assembly: GCA_039090855.1. NCBI lineage: Eukaryota > Metazoa > Arthropoda > Arachnida > Araneae > Macrothelidae > Macrothele > Macrothele yani. The sequence goes on along the minus strand of CM077033.1, from coordinate 77,989,334 downwards.
GACGCGAAAAACTCCAGCAGCCCATTCGAGCCACCGATCGTTTTGTGATGCTCTTTAAACAGTTTCCGAAGTATTTGACTGATCTTGAAATCTAAAAGCTTTGGATTTTGTTAGTATTATTTTTGAAACCCAAAACAGTAAAAGAAATCAATAAATAAAACGTGTACAGAAATTAATTAAACAACTTAACGAACTTACTCGAATCTAACGCGCACCTTACTTTTCAGCTATGAAAATCCGCATTTTTTCTTAATACTCGTAGAGTAAGACACAAGAACACTTGAAAGAAATACAAACTTATAAAACTTACGAAATATGGGAATTCTTGAATTTACTTGAATTCCACATTGTTCAAAATTATGCATTGCTTACAAACATCTCTCCATCTGCATCCTCAGATATTTCAGTACAGAAATCTTCATTCCTGCTGTCGGCTGTGGTTTCACTGCCGGACTGTTCGTCGTCTTCAGTGCCATCCATCGCAATGGAAATGCCGCACTTCAGGAAAGATCATTTAACTAAGCAATTAGGAATAAACTCCCAGTTATCCGCAATCAACTGTGCTATTACAGAGAATGAAGGTTTTTTTAACACATCCAGTTTTTGTCAATTGTGTGTCTCCCGATGTAACCCACGATTTATATCGTGATCGAACTGCTGCTTTAAATGGCTTATTTATGCAGACATAAAAGGGGTGAAGTTGGGAAGTCATTCCTGCAGGCACAACAACTAGATCAGTTCTGTTTTCAACGATCCTGGTTTTCACGAAGTTGGTTATACGCCCCTTGAATGAATCCAATACAAGCGGGGACGTCGTCTTCAGTCACCCCGCGCCTGGTCGTCGAAACCACACTTTCTGAAGCCAGTCCTTTACCAGTTCTTCGGTCATCCAGCCATTTTCTTGAACACTGACAAGAAGTTTCTGAGGAAAAGACTTTATTCGGAAACGTTTTTCTCTTGAAAATAACATGCGGTGATAGCTTGTTCCCATCGGCGGTATATGAAAGCATGGCGGTCATTCGGAGCTTCTCGTTTCCTGTTGTTAGCACTTTACCCTGCTTTGCATCAATACTTTCTACAGTGTAAGGTGATGGCATAACAAAATGCATTGGTTTTTGGCAGCATTCCCAATCTGGCTTAAAACATGGTGCCCTTGCTTTCTTACTGATATAACGTACTTGAGAAAACTATATAGCTCTTCTTCAAAATTAGATGGCACTCTCGGACATATTGAAGTACGCCGCCTCAGAGAAAATCCTTTTCTTTTTATAAAACGGCAAATCCATCCTCCTGTAGTATTGAACCTTACACTGGATCCAAGTTCACGATAAATGTCTCGTGCTTTTGCCTGAAGAATTTCTACAGTAACGGGAAAACCTGATGCACGCTGCTGCCACACGAAATGTTCTAGACGATCGTCAATCTCAGGAAATCTAATAGTCTTAGGTCCCGAGAACGTCTTTCTTGTTTCGGAGCACTGATTCAGCTTTTCCTTTTGTTTCCTCCAAAGACTTACATTCACTTCTGAAACTCCATACTCGCCAAAACAAGCGCGATTGCCACTTTTTCTCTGTATAGGAAACCATCTGCAGTTTAAACTTTGCTTAATAATGTTGCCGTTTAGAACAAATCTCCTGTCAGTATACTCCACCTTAAAGTAAAAAATGCACTGTTCCTTTCAGAGAACAATACTCTGAGGCAAGCGACTGGTCGCATTTTATATCTTTCGTCGAAGCTTCTCAACGAATGTAGAAGAATGGGGAAAGTTGGAGATTGTTTGTGGCCACAGCAACACTCAGAAGCTCAGAGTTAATTACACCCGCTGGCGCACCGCACCGACGACATACTAGACAGTCAGGCATTTGCGAGACTCCCAATGTAGGTATTTGTCACCGATTCTAACGCGCACTCTGGTAAACAGGTTCGATTTTGGAGGGAAAAGGTGCGCGTTAGATTCGAGTAAATACGGTGCTTTCTTAAAAAATATTCAGGCGTAGCCAAAAACATTTCATATTTTATAGATTTCTACTGCGAAATTTTATATTTTTAAATTTTTAATAAGCTTTTCAATATCTGTTTCAAAGTTAGACACGTCGATTTGCAGGTTTCCACACATTATCATTCCTATTGCTGCTAGCACTTTATCTCAGAAATGTGTGACGCCGTTGGCTCCGGTTTATATCTCGAGTGGGTACACCCGATCCGCGATTTGCATGTTTGTAGCACATCTGCTTCTGGGAGGGGCAGTTTCTCTGCCGAGCAGTGTGTTTCTAACTGTAATTCCGGGTATTCAAAGAAAGTAATCTTTGGTAGCAATTAATTAGAAGTTAACTGAACTTGAAGAAAAACTTGTATTATTCTATTTAGCTATAGGAAGTCAATTTTTCGTGCTGAAGGATATTAAGAACACATTTGCCGTCTTTACACGATTAAAAAAATACTGTTAAAATGAATATATACATTAAAACATTAGCACTTTCAAGTCCATTGTGGGCCCGTCATCAGATGGTGTGGTTGCACTATGCCCTGGGAGGGTATATATATTATATAGCATGCACACTGACGAAACAATGTGTTTTGGCATGCGCATGCTCACTACACAGTCATGTCGTTTCATTAGAGCAGCCGTATTGTCTCTTTCGCTGTAATAGTTACAAAGTAGTTTCCATGCCAACGGTATAATGATAGGGGTATCGTCGTTACAGCATTCTGCCCTATGTTTATGTATCAAAAGGCTTTATAACAGGAGGATAGATGAACAGGTAGTCGGCGTATGTAACATAGTAACATCGTCCCAGATAGGTTGGTGTTGACCCTTCAGGCATAGTCTTGAAAGGGCGGTGGAGGTGGAGCATGCTCTAACATTATATCTATGTTCAGAGACACGTAAATTAATATTGCGACAGGTCGAACCTAGGTATATCTGGTCGGTTACATCAGCATTCATAGCTGATGTAACCGAATATGTCTGCAGAATATGTCTCACATATTTAATGCCTATCAGGGCTTGGATGTCAATGTCGGATTTTAAATTGTTTATAAGCAGGCACTTTTCACCCGACAAGATGGTTTGTTTGTAAACGAATTTGTATGAAAGAAAATATTCAAAAACCAAAGAGTTAGAATTTTGCATGAATAAAACATGAAATCAATAAAATCCCGACTTTATCGAAATGTAAATCCAGCGTTGAATGAAATTGTATTCCCTTGCTCGCAACTGGGAAGTTGTAAGATCCAAACCATAGTGGTGGAGGTACTATCGATGGCACTATCGACATTATAGATAGTTTTGTCAATTCAGTGCATCAATAGTGCATCGATAGTTTTGCGTTTTTCAATGCTGTAAGTGTAAATCATGATATTGTAAACCATTCAGCTTCCACCGATGGCTTTGTGACAGTAACGCTGATTTCCACCTCATTTCTACTGGTGTCGAAACATTGAGCCCAGCCATATTAATACATGATGTCAATGCGAAACTAAAGTTAACTGTAATCAAGAGAGTAAACGGTGAGGATATGTGGTTTTTGCACTCTATTGCACGTTTTAGTCGGATAAAGACGAAGTCAAAAGCACTGTTCTTGTTATTTGTACTGGGAGTTTAAAGGTGCGTGAAGTGCTAAAACAGTTATTTGCTGAGAATAAGTAATTAGTAATATTGGTTAAACATAAAATATTTTTTGTGCAACTTTATTTTTCCTTTGGTAAGGATAAGGTCTACACAAAATGTAGCCTTTGCGGAAAGAATTACAAAACGTCGGGCAATACGTCAAATCTCAGTAAAAACCAATTGAGGAACAGCCCCACTCAAAACTTTATTTACTGAATTTCTCAGGAATTACTACCAGGATTTTGCAAAACACTATAGAAAAAATTATTTTTGCATACAAAACTGCAAAATTTTCTTCTTTATCTTTTGTGAACAGAAACATAAAAAAATCACACAGCAAAAACAGAAAATGCGAATTAAGAAGTCACGAATTAGCTCGCTCTTTAGGCAAAACATTTTTTCGTAACTTTTGCTCACTCACTTCGGGAGGATATCGTCAAAACGTAGACTCCCGCACCGGTGTCGCAGTTGTCTCAGCGCTGGCTTCTGATCATTCGTCCGAGATCGGCGCGGATTCGAATTCCGTGAGGAATAGATGCTGTTGTTGCGTTTGTCTTACCGCACTGGCTTCTCCCTACCTGAAACCAGGGGCCCTAAATCAGGGATGGGCGAATGCTTACATCCCATCGAGTTGCTTATTGTGGTCGTTAAACCCCAAACAAAAAAGTTAGTTTCAAAGTTTATGGGAGCTTAGCTTTTTGACAATGTAGAAAAGATAGAAAACTTCTTGTCAGAAAATATTTTATATCTCGGAAAACAAATTTTCTCCTGAGAAACTTTGCCAAAACATTATCGATGGTACTACCGATAGTCACAGATTGTTATTTTTTGACTATCAATAGTCATAACTACCAAAAATTCCCCTCTAGAAACCACCACCCTCACAAACTAAATTTCTGGAGGATTAATGGCCTCATTGTGAGGGAAATAATTTTAATAAATGCAAGCTAGAGCAGTAAAACCTTTCGATAGCGGAAACTCATACCCTCAACATTTGTCCACTGTTTAGGAGGCTGATTTCATAGCCTACCTAAACTGAAGTAAAGTGAATTAAGTGGACAAAAAAAGGTACGGATGATATATAGATTGATTTTTTTGAGGAAATAACTCATAATGTTGGTATTGTTTTAAATTGAAAAGGACTTAATTATGCACAAAAACATCATCCCTTTGGGAAGTATTTTCATTTTGAACTATAACCCATATAACGCATGTCGATGTATGTGTTGCATATGGTACGTAGAGTCAAGTATGTCGCACCCTATATTTTAAAATATAGGTACATACACCGCATTACACAATTAAATCAATCAGCAGTTCTTGCTTGCCCAAGTATGTGACAAAATGTTTGTGTTCTTCCTTTTCAATTCGTGGCCTTATTTTTGAAAGAACACCTACAACACAACACCATAATGGACAGATGATATCTGTACGTTACAAACTTCTAGGTAGACCTTCCGTGGAAGACTTCTAGAATAATTTAAAAATACTTTTTTCTTTCATTTGGAGGGTAAATAATTGCTGTTGGAGATACTTGTTCTCATATTTCTCGAGTTTTATAAACTATTGTACGAACTGATGCTCTATACCTACGAATTTATAATTTACTCAACATTACCGTTCAGTTTATTTAGAAAGGAGTTCTTCCTCGTAAAACCATTGGTCATAAGTATAATACTCTATTTTCAGCATTCTTTCTCTGAGAGAACATTGTCACAGGTTAGGCCAGTTGCTTTCAATTCCTTGTATATGCAGAGCCGTGTCATTGGAACAGGCGTGAAAATATGTTTCTTACAAAGGGAAAATAGCGTAAAATTTCAGCGTAAATAAAATGCTAAGCATTATTGCTTTTTGAACGAACATCAGCAGACTGAGGAAAGGAGCATAAATAAATTTGAGAATAATTTACTCCTTACAGGGAAACATTTGTACCGAAAACAAAAGATAGCCTCTCCACAAATTACGCATATCAGTAAAACAAAAGGTTTGCGGTTTTTCCTCCTTAGGAATAATGTCATTTGGATTCAGTATTTTCGTTAATTTTTACTGCAACACAATTTATACTCAGCAGACCGGGCGCTCCTGTTTTTCTTTTAAAATAAAACTCTCTCACTTTAATCTTTTTATCCTTATTTAAAATGGCCCTGCGAATGACTCTTCCTGCCGCATTTGAAAAAGATTAATTTATCCTTAAGGTTCAATAACATTTTTTAAATGCAGTGAAAAAAGATAGAACGAATATATTCGTTGTATAAGAAGTAGACCGCACGCGGATCGAATGTGTGAACCTTCAACATAGAATGTGTTATCATATTTGCTTTATCTTTTTTATTCTAAATTTGGCTTTAATGTGATAATTAACAAAATTCTTCATGACTGATTGCCCGGTAAAAGGGAAATAACAATGAAATGAGAGCAAAGACGTTTCAGTTAGCTGTTTCTTCCCAGGTGCGTGATGTACGTGTCAGGAAAACTTTCCCCCTCTTCCACATATGGTGAGACATGGCACAACTAATAAAGGACTACAAATGAGCGCGTGTTACCAGCAAAAGGGTTTTTGTTGAGATCAGAGGGAGAAATCAAATATATTGCCGTAGCATTCGCGAAATCCGTCTGCGATCTGAACATTTCCAGTTGGGCAGCGCAGAAATGTTTGGGTACCATTTTAAGCTTGCGTATATAGGCCGTTTTAATTGTTACATGAAAGAACAGTGTGTTGTAATTTTCCGCTAACAAATCATACACGGTTTAATTATTGAATTCGAATAATATTTTCAATTTTACATAGAAAATCATGTCATCAGTTTGGAAATTACGTTTAATAGTGTGTAACGTGCCTGCCTCGCAGGACGCACATGATATAAAGGCAGATAGCAGCGAGAACGAACGTCTGCGTAGCTCAGTTGGTAGATCTACTTGTTCCGGAATAAGTGGACTCGGGTTCGATTCCCTGGGTGGAACAAAAATGACGGAGAAATTTACTTCGTTATGATGGCGCTCGAAATTCCCGGATGACCCGGCCGTTAAAGATCTCGCAATGGTGTGATGTTCTTTCCACACCGCGAGATAAGAAAAATAAGGGAATACACTCTTCAGTGCGTCGACAAATAAAATGTGAGTGACGTTGCATTCCACACACCAGATTGACTGGGAGTTCTCAAGTGCACGTTCTACAGCAAATGGCTGCTTGCAATGATTCATGGTCACGGCTGACCCGTGGAACATGCCACCGGCCCTCTTTCGTGGGGGGGGATTTGACGTGCCTGCCCCGCAGGACGCACACGACATAACGGCAGATAGCAGCGAGAACGAACGTCTGCGTAGCTCAGTTGGTAGAGCGACTTGTTCCGGAATAAGTGGACTCGTTTTCGGTCCCCGGCGTGGACAAAAATGACGGATAAATTTACTTCGTTATAAGTGTTATAAATTTGGAAGTTTGGAAATATTTACCATTAATGATGGGCTGTCATCGTAAGATGCAGGTACAATTTCAAATAGATGTTTGGTCACAAGATCTACTTCAGGGTGTAAAAAGTCTATCGTTTTATTTGTATATTTAAATTTAGCTACTTCAGCACAACGTCTCGAAACTGAAGTGGTTATTTGGAACCGGAAACACCTCCTCTCGCAGACAAAAATTCCATTCACAGATTACATTGGATGCGTTTATGGCTATCATCGAATGACGACAAGAATGACAAAAGGACAAATTTTTGGAAAAGTGTATTCAACCGCTTCTACTAAATCACAGTTTTGATTACCACACCGCAAAGATACGCAGCAGGTATTCCACGGATCTGCAACATTTACAACGACCTTGAAGACAAATTACTGATTTGCATTTTCATGTAAGGACGCATAAGATCAATAACATTTTCTCATTACATAGGGAAAGGATGTATATTTTTCAAAAAAAGTGAAGGTGTCCGCAATGCAGTTAAATAATGGAATCACAATTCTAACGACTTGCTTATTTCGAACTGGACTGATTAACTATGGGTCCTAAACATCACAACCAGTTCAATTCAACCGAGACGTGCGCCTTGCGACGTTTTCATCAAAGGAATGATACATATATTAATTTCACAAAAAGGACACTTGCTTTTTCAAACTCCTTTTCCCATACTCATCCTTCCTATTGCAACAGTTCAGAACTAAGACGGTTTGTGTCTGTACTAAGACGGTTCTGTATTTTCTTTAATTTGTGAAAACAACACCGATTTCTAAGTGAAACAAAATTGAAATTCAAGAGCATCATTTGAATTATAGATGTACGCCAAAATTTACACCTGTATATAAACCATTTATCTTCACGTGTATTCATGAGAAGGAAGCTGTGCAAAATATTGCTGCTCACTAAAAATAATGAAAATGTAGTGGCATAATTGCAAATTTCATAACAACATTTTGTCATTTATTGTGAGTTGTACTGTGTGAACCACTCGGAATTGCTTTTAAATCGTTAAATTGTTGAGCAGGGTCTACAGAAAAAATTGCAAGTGATCCTCTAGAGACGCAGAAATAAAAATGTAAATAATTAATTTTATAAAATTGTGAAAAGAATAAGGGAAATACTTCACATTTTATGCGTATATATGTATTTAACAAAACTAACATAATAGTCACCCGCACCGCACACTTTCCCAAATTTTAAAGATTCGAATTATTAACTACTTCTTCCAACACGCTATCGAATTAATCCTGGAAATTTTCATGATATTATATTGTTGTAACGACACTCCCGAAGAACAATTTATTTACGGTATTTTATTCAGAAATTAAGAAAAATATATAAATCTATCCTAGTGAAAATGCGACGCAAGCGGCTTTACTCTTTTAATGCAAGGTGCGTAATGCACAACTGACGTCATTTCACAAGTTTCTGGTTGTCGCAGCCCTTCTGTGATACTTGTTTGCGGGCTCCACTGATACGTTGCTACGCTAATTGTATTTCAGAAAATAATGTGATGAAGAAATAGAAAATTATCCGACAGGAATGCAAAAGAATTAGTTTGTTCCGATTTCTGATATTTTTCTCAACCGTAACAGAACCGTAACAGTATCCAAAACATGCGGGTTTCGGATAAATATTTATCATCTGTGGATATATCTTAAAAAACTTGGTTTTCCGATGTTGAATTTGTCCTATTTTTTTTATTTTAAGTAGGTGAACCAAAATGTAAGTTACACTTAGCACCATCCGAAATGGGATTGCAGTCAGACCCTGTGTGGTTAGAAACGAAGGAGACAGTACCACAGAGATGCGGAAGGGAGGTGATTTAGATCAGCAACTTCGTAAGGCGTTTGCAGGACGCAATTCGTAATGATGAGTCAACTGCATTCTTACTCGAAATTGAAAGTACATGGACCCTTTCGATTTTTGTGGGCTAATCGCGTAAAATGCGCTGACATCCACCGTGAAATCTGCGCTGTATACGAGGAAACTGCAACGTCTCGCCCGGCCATTGTAAAGTGGTTTCAACAATTTAGAAATTGTCGCACAAATTCGACGGACGAATAAGGCGAAGACAGACCATCAGTATCCAGCAATTTGGAGCATGTTGCGGTCATTGGCCACAGGATACGATGTAATAGGCGTATCGAACTCAACATTCTTGCCAGAACGGTAGACATTTCGTACAAGACTGTGCATTCCATCATTCATGAGCAGCTGGGAATTCGGAAATTGTGTGCGAGATAGGTGCCACCTTTACTCACCGACCAGCATAGAAACTAACATTTCCTGCCATCTTAGGCATTTCTGCAAGAGCATTCTGCTCAGAGTCACAATCTGTTGCGTAGAATCATCACAGGTGACAAAACATAGTTTCACCATTTACCCAGAAACCGAACTATCGTCCATTAAATGGAGGAATATCACCTCTCCAACAAGGAAGAACTGCAAACTGCAAACGTCTGCGGGAAAATTCATGGCGACTGTTTTCTTTGCCTGTGATGATGTTTGCACAGAATTTCTGCCAAAAGGTACGACTACAAATACTGACTCCTATTGCTAAACGCTACGACATTTGCGAAAGGCAATTAAGGACAGACGCCGGAGTAAGTTGAGAGAAGGTGTCATTCGGAAGCACGACAATGACACACCCACACAGCACGGGAAACAAAGGAATTGCTGCAGTCATTCAAGTGGGAGGTGTGGCAACATCCACCCTACAGCCCGAATTATCCCCGAACGACTACAATTTGCTCGATAAAATGAAAGAGGACCTTAGTGGACGAGGCTGTGAAAACTATGGTCCTTTCCTGGTTGCACCGGACAGGAGGAGAGTTTTCTGTTTAGGTATAGAAAAGTTAATTGCACTTTCTAGTAGTGTTTAGAGTACGTAGGTGACTATGTCGAAAGATTAATAAATGTCGTATCTTCAAACCAACATACATTACCCTGAGGATATCTCTTTATTTCTTTCGTTTCTTTTCAACAGTGTAATTAACTTTTGGATCCTCCTTTGTACTTATCGTTTTTTGTGTACCTTCTTTGAGTTTCAGCAGATCTCTAATTTTTGGCTTATTGGCAAAGCGGAAAACGCCTTCACATAAGAATTTTACATACATCATCTGTACCTGTGCTGAAGTAAACCGAACAAAAGCGGAAATACAGATAGAGCTTTGGAATAAAAATTTGGCTAGGATGTGTTGTTAGGACAAAGAATGCTAAGCAGGATATGTATAAACAAGTTAGTAAAATCATGCAATACATTGATTATAATGCACTTTCCAAAATACCAGAAATCATTACTCAAGTTATCACTCAAGTTATGAGAATTATGGCTGTGGAATAAATCTCGGTCCTAAGCCCTGACATTGATCCCATTTCGATTATATTCAACAGAACCGGTTCGGAATACCTCCGAAATAACATGATAAAGTTTTGTCGCAATCAAAGCATTTTTACGTAAGTTATGATGCATAAATGCTATGGAATAGAACCCGCTCCTGTGCCCTAACCTCTGACCCCATTTCGCCCATTTCAAAAGAATTTGTTCCCAGGCAAGACCCTACAACATACTAACATTTCATCCAAATCGAAGCATTTTTACGTAAGTTATGACGCATATTGGAGATGGAAGTGGTCCCGCTTCTATGTCCTGACCTTTGACTCCATTTCGCCCATTTTCAATAGGGTTTGTCGCCAGGTGGTCTGCTAACACATACTAAACTTTCATCGAAATCGAAACTTTTTTACGTTAGTTAGGACGCATAACAGAAGTGGAATGGTTCCCGCTCCTATGTACTGACCTTTGACCCCATTTCGTTCACTTTAAATAGGGTTCCTTCCCATATGATCCCCTACCAGATACATTAATTTCATCGAAATCGAACGATTGCTACGCGAGATATCGTGCGGACGGACATACGCACACAACGCGTGACGTAATGAGGCAGATAGTTTAATAAACACCCGCTTTGGATGCAGGAATTTCCTCAATTTTTATTAAATTTGCTATAACAGCCAGGCTTCTAAGACTAATATGATGGCGAACTAATATTATTATAATATTGATTAGATTGGAACTATTTCTTCTATCTTACCTAATAGCATTTATTTTTTTATCCCCCCCCATCCAATTCTATTTTCATTCTTCTTTTTCTCACAATTATAGTAAGAGGAAGATCAATAGGTTTAAGCTTTCTTGTGGCTATTTCCCGATCATTTCATTCTTCATCCTCTATTTATATTAATCTTCTCAACTTTGATGACCGTTATTTCGCGACCATCTGCTCCACTTTGATGACCGGAATCGCGACCATCTGCTCGCCGCAAGAGTGTGACGTCATAAAACTTTAATAGGATCCACACACAACGCGTGAAGTAATGAGACAGATAGAGTGACGACGCGCCAACAATATTAAACGCGATATTTTGACGTCATAAGATTTCTAAGCATTGGTAACATTAACGGAACAACGCCATCACTAAAAACGTTATAATTCGGTGTGGTTATTTAACCCACTAAGCGAATTCTCCTAAAGTCGTGATCAAGCTAAATCGATTTCTAGCACCAGGAAACGGTAGGTTAACGACTTTCATCCAAATTCTTACAGCCCTTTTCAAAATAAAATGTACATACATACATACAAGAATTGCTACTTTAAGGTGGACGTCAAGTAATTTTGCTTCCTATACTTCCAATGGAAAAACGTCTGTACACATTTTCTTCCCAATTAATGCGCTGCCAAGGGTGAAAATTTGAACATCGATTAAAATAGCTTCATTTTATAACTTGTAATACTTAATATTTTATAAACCATAACCGTAATTATGCAATCCAACATTTTTTGTCCACTGACGTCATCAAAGTACAGGTCGCGCAATTTTTTCTCAAATTTCAACACCACCAAAGGAAAAGTTATTGATTTTTAATATAATTATGGTTATGTTTTAGAAAATATTAAGTTTTCCAAGTTATATATGAAGTCATTTTTATCGAAGTTCAACTTTTCATCCTTGGGAACACATTAATTGTGAAGGAAATGTGTACAAAAGTTTTTCCATGCGAAGTATAGGAAGCAAAATTACTTGACGTCCACCTTAATAATATGGGATAAGTGCAATGGAATGGATCGCAATCCTATGTCCAGTCCTTTAACCACATTTCGTCCATTTCCAAAAGGGTTCGTCCCCAGGTGGTCCCCTACTACATACTGAAATTTCATCGAAATCGAACCATTATTACGCACGTTATAACGCATAAGTGCAATGAAATGCATCCCGATCTTATGTCCTCAGCTTTGACCCCACTTCACCGATTTTGAATAGGGTTCGTTCCCAGGCGGTCTCTTACCACATAGTAAACTTTCATTGAAAACGAACTATATTTACGCAAGATATGACGCATAAGGGCAATGGAATTATCCCGCTCCTACGTCGTTACCTTTGACCCCATTTGTCCCATTTTCAATCTGGATCGTCCCTAGGAAGTTCCCTACCACATAGTAAACTTTCATTGAAATCGAACTATATTTACGCAAGTTATGACGCATAAGGGCAATGGAATGATCCCGCTCCTACGTCGTGACCTTTGACCCCATTTGTCCCATTTTCAAGAGGGTTCGTCCCCAGGTGGTCTCCTACCACATACTAAAATTTCATTGAAATCGAACCATTTTTACGCCAGTTATCGTGCGGACAGCGGACAAAGCTGGAGTATACACGCTTCTTCAACCTACGGATGGAAAGCGCAAAAAAAACAGCCATTTCAGCCATCTCTTTCCTCTTATGCTTCATTCCTTTAAATATATTTTTGTTTCTCAAACCCAAATTATATGTATTATTTTTGGACTTAATTTTGTGGATATATTTCGAGAAGTATGCGTAACTTTCAAACGCTTTCCTCTTTCTTTGTGAACAGGAAATCTCAGGATCTGACTGCCTTTTTCTGGTCGGAACTAAACAAAATTTTCTTTACAATTGAAGAAACAAAATTAATTTTTATGAAGAAAGTATCTCATGTATTTTCTCGTATAAGACTGAAATAAAAACTTCTTAGAAGTACATTTCCACTTTTTGTTTTAAAGAAAACTGCATGTGTTCCTAATGTCCTAGTAATTTAATCAGTTCGGTACTGTAATCTGATTAGAACTTTGGTGAAACAATGCCTAAACTGACCATTGAAATCAACAAATGACCACTATAAAGAATACTAATTTAAAATAAGAATTACAGGTATTAAATTTCAGATACTCTTTCTTAATTATTTTCCTTCCTTATTATTCATTTGAATTGACCATTATGTATAGGCAAAAATAATTTTCTTTTTGCAAATCCCCAGAGTACAACAATAAATATTTGACATAATTCGTCTTTCAAAGGTTACATTCTCCGTTTCCTACATGTTGTTATCTGAAGTGGTAAGTCCAAAATATCATCTGTTATTCTTGGCAATGTATGCTTGACATATTTGTGATACTATTTTTAAAAATGTTCAAAGAATCAGGGTACGCACTATTTTTTTCTGTGTTTAAAGAAATGTGTATAAACTTGCAAAACTTTGGTGCCAGTGAACTTAATTTCATTCAATGTATTTCTTGTTGTTGACTGCAGCAATATAAGTGAAAAAAAAACCGTACTCACGTAATCAGGCCAAATGCGATATGAGTCGCAAACGTTTTAAGGAAAGCATCTTGTAGCAACTAATGTGGTCCAAAAATATGTTAGCAAATTGAATACCAATGGACTTTGAGAACTCAAGAGAACAGTTTGTTCAATTGAGTTTTGTACAGGAGTGACTTAACAGTCTTCAACCACTGGTGCTGGAATACATGTCATAACCGATGACTTTCGTATCTTCTGTTAGTGCTTGGATTCATCTTTTGTAAATTTTTGAAATATGGAATCTATGTCATAACGCCACAGTTTGACGGAATACATTTAATTACAATTAACACAAAATCCAGAAACAACCACAGTTGCTGCCTATAAATGTGATCCTCCCAGTCAGCCACAGCAGCAACGCTTTAAAGATTCAAAGTTTTCGTGCACTGATGATAGAGTTCCTACATTTTTCTCCAAATATTCCAAATGTGATTGTTCTAAGCATCACACTTCGTTGCCTGACAAATATTTAGATTTCCCACCTGGCTGCCTGACCAGTTTGAAAATCTTTCGTTGTCTGACAAATCCAAAGATTGCCGCAGGCTGTTCACTTTAAACGTACTTTACTTAGGGATTTTCTCTCGCTAATGCACGCCCAACATACCTTTCGTCCCGGGACTTTATAAAGTAGGACAATATATAATGAGTTATTCTTTATACACTGAGTGGCCACTTTATTATGACCACCTGACAGTTTTAAGCTAATGAGCTACAACTGCACGTTGTTGCAGCCAGAGGGCGAGGCTAGTATAAAAAGGGAAAGCTTAGTGCTTGCGAAAGTAGTAGAAGTGATTTGGGGGTGACGAGATGGGTACAAAATGCGATTTGACGGACTTTTAACGTGGGATAATTGTAGGAGCTCGAAGCCATGGAGTGAGTACCACCGAAACCGACGCATACGCGAAATGTTCCAGATAAGCTGTTGTTAAAGTGTTTAAAAACTGGACTGTCAACCAAAACACTGGATCTCTACGTGGAACGTGTGGTCGTCATCGACTAGTGACTGCTCGGGCGGAACGGCGAGTGTCCAGACTGGTAACAAAGAACATAAGGGCAACGGTGCAGCAAATTACAGACTATTATAATCAAGGATCGCCTGAAATGATCTCTGCACGCACTGTTTGCCATACACTGCATCGGATGGGATATGGCAGCCGAAGGCCTGTTCGAACACCATTGCTGTCTGCAGTAAACAAGAGAAAGCGTCTCCAGTTCACACAGGAGCACAAGGATTGGACAGTCGATAATTGGAAACAAATTATGTGGTCCGATGGATCACGTTTTCAGTTGTACCATGCCGATGGCCGAGTGAGAATTTTGCGTAAAACAGAACGAAAGCATGGACTCCAAATGCATTGCTACAACTCTTCAATCTGGTGGAGGCAACGTTATGGTTTGGGGAATATTTTCCTGGCAGACTTTGGGCACTTTAATTCGTGTTGGTCAACTTTTGACTGGCACATCATATCTAAACATCGTTGCGGACCAAGTGCATCCTGTAATGTGGATGGTTTATCCCAATGGCGATGGCTGCTTTTAACAAGATAATGCGTCCTGCCATAGTGCTCGTATTGTAAAGCATTGGTTTCAGGAACATTCCAGTGAGTTTACTTTGCTTAGGTGGCCACCATAATCTCCAGATCTCAACCCCATTGAGAATTTTTGGGATGAAGTTGAACGAGCCATCAGACAGCTGGATCCACAACCCTGCAATTTCACACTCCTGGAAAGTGCTATTCATCAAACATGGTCTCAAATTCCACAAACCACCTATCAACATCTCGTGGAGACCATGCCACGAAGAATCGACGCAGTATTACAGGCAAAAGGTGGCCCAACGAAGTACTGAGGGGTGGTCATAATAAAGTGGCCACTCAGTGTATAACACAAATTGCAAATTTTTTGAAACTTCCCCGTTTTGAAGGGTCATCACTACAGACGAAACATGTGTCCAAAAATCAGGAACTGGGTATGAAAAGTCAGGGTTTTTGAATGGACTCATTCGCGGGATTGCCAGTCAAAAAGAAAAAGGTCTCAACCAAAATCTGAAGAAAAGTTTTATCTCTAATCTATAGGTCTCACAGCAACAAATACTGAAAAGTTATCATAAGAGAAGTTAACAAAAAAACAAGTTAAAATGACCGTCTATGCAGGATGTCAAAAAAGAAAATGATGTTTTAAAACGTATGATCCGTAAAAAATATTTAATTGCACATACACTAATAAAACGTGATCACAACTAAATTAAACCCATAACATCTTTCACGCCACTAGGGCCCATCTTCAGATGTGCTGATAATGGTACAATCACCACGATATAATAGGAAATGAAGAAATGTGACGTTAGATTGTCCGACGCGAGCTGAACTGAAATATGGGATACAATTGACACCCAAACAGAGAACAAAAAATGAAAAATAATGTCATTAAAGTTCTGGTATAATCATGTAATCAAAAAGCATAGTTCTTACCATCCGAATACCCACGAAAATGATGTATGACTAATCATTGTAATATTCTAGTTCGGTTCCTTCGTCATAGTTGTCTCCAAATTTGAGGAATGTTGAACGGCACGTGGTCAATGCAGAAAGAATTCATAGAGCTAAAAATGAATAAACTTTCCACAAATTGGACCTGACATTTATAGCGGGGGTTGCCAGTACAGAGGTTTCAGTCCAATGTGAAAAATGAGTTCCTGTGCTGGTTAAGTGTGATAAAGCAGTAGTTTTAGAGTTCGTTTTAATGCTATACTTATGTTCCTTAAATTTGGTGTTAATAGGACGTGTGTTAGAACCCACACGTATTGTCATAAAACTGCGCGCACCAAGAAAAAACCGTGCGAATAATACGAAATTCAGCGAATAGCTACGGGGAAGGCAGACATGAGAATGATTAAAGTTTCATGCGATTCCGCATGCCAACACGCCCAAAACCGGTGATGCAATCGCAATTCTTGGGAGTTATAAGGCGCCGCGTAGGGGGACTTCACGTTCGTGCCGAAGAGCACAGTAAGTGTCAGGTGAGATTCCTGAGCGATAGACATGCCGAAGAGCAGCTGTAGATGTGTTGCGTCCGAACAACTGACGGAGTCAGTACGAGGCCGTGTCATCGGGATGAGAGAATAAGGGTGGCCTACGCTCCAACTCGGCCGCCATTTTGGGCTGGTCGGACAAAACGATGAAATCGTGTTGGGAGCAGCGATACGGGAAGGCAACCAGATACGGTGAAATGGCTCTAGATGACACATACAGACCACCAGCAGAGAGGACCGCGGCATCATAGATGCGGCACGCACAGATGCAACGACGTCCTCGTTTAATATTCAGAGACATGCGGCGGCTGTAAAAAGGACACCTGTCCGCCATAACCATCTCCAGAAGCCTGGCAGAAGCGAGTCTGCATTCTCGACGGCTCTTACGTTTTCTGAAATTAACACGTGACCTTCGCCTGTGTCGATTGCTGTGGTGTCAGCAGCGAGCTACGTAGAATGCCATGGACGGATTACGTATAGTGTTCAGCGACTAATCCCGCTTCTGTAAGAGAGCGGACGACCACCGTGTCAGAGTGTGGAGGACCGTATGTGAGCGCTACAATCCCAACTTCACTCTATAGCTTTACACGTCGCAAACAGCAGTTGTAATGGTCTGAAAAGACATCGCGTATTACAGCCCAACTTCTCTCACAGTGATCCGAGGGACGTTGCCAGCCCTCTGCTATGTACAGAAGATGTTGCTAACCCATGCGCTGCCTTTCCAGACGGGGCATCCCGGAGCCATTTTCTAACAATATAACGCCAGTCCGCACACGGCTTGGTTTCTCAGGACTGTTTACGTCAGGCTTCGATGCTTCCAGCGCCCTCCAGATCGCTTAATCTCTCGAGCATCGAGCACGTATGATACCAGTGGGATGCCAGCTTTCTAGATGTACCCGTGTCCGTGATTAAAAGCTTCGGTTGCAAGAAGTGGGATCAGATCTGACCCAGTATAACATACGGCGTCTCCCGAACCGTGTCACCGCATGTATCCGATCACGAGGCAGTATGACCAGGTACTAACACTGACCGGAATCTGTACCGTATGTCCGCGGGAAATCGTCCTTCTGCTGTGATATTGTAATCAGCTCTGTCTTTTTTTTTTTGATTGGAGATTTAACGACCACCGTGAGCAACTCAATGGGCCATAAGCAGTCGCCTGTTCCTAATTTAGGGTCACTGGTTACATGGAAGGGAGAGAACCAGTGCCGCAAGACAAACACAACATCCATGCCTCACCGGGATTAGAATCCGGACCCCGTTCGGACGAATGATCAGAGGCAATCGCTTAGACCACTGCGCCCCCGGGGCGGCGGTTCTGTCTTTAGTATGTACTTTCTCACTGCTAAAATCTTATTTAAATTCGACGCATCCTTCTTGGTGCCCAGATTGTTTTTTTCAATGAGTGTATATACCTTCTGTGCGCATGTCGGGTACACAGGTCGCTTTTTGACAGCGTGAACACCATATTTTTCTTCAAAGAGTTTTCTGCCACGGTTTTTTTGTTTTATTTACCTAATGACAGTGTGTTGTATGTTCTAATCCCAAAGTTCAATTGTTTTCTGTGGCATGCATTTCTTAATGGGAAAATGAGGTAAAAGATCTTATGTGTGTTCTTTAGTTGTGATCACAATAAACAAAGAAATCGCTCTTCCACGCTTATCAACACATAGCAACCGAAAATGTTTAATCCGGTCCCCGGTGTGTCGTACCTCAGATCTCACGTTATCAAGCTGTGTGCGTTCGCTTTAAGCTACGGTGGCCAACAATCAACGGCGCTATGTGTTGGTTGGTTGGTTGGTTGGTGGATTTTATTGGCGCAAGGGCCAGGTTTGGCCAAAGAGCGCCAGACAAAGAACTATCAGCCACAGATTTTTAAAAACGTGGAAAATGATTAAGAGCAGACAGGCTTGGTAAAAGTTAAAAAAGAGTATGATGAAAGCTGTGAAGACAAGGTAGTTAATTAGGTTTATATAAAAATTTATTAATTTACTATTAGAATTATATATATATATCATCATCATCATCATCATTGTCAACCATTATCAATCCACTGCTGGACGAAGGTCTCCTCAAGTTTCCTCCACAACGGTCTGTCTTGTGCCAGTCTCCTCCATGTCACCCCTGCATACTTTCGAATTTCATCCACCCATCTCCCATGTGGTCTTCTTCTGGGTCTTTTCCTGTCCCTTGGAATCCAATCTAAAATTTCGGCTGTCCATCGATGATCTGTCCTTCTGGCAGTATGTCCAGCCCATTGCCATTTCAGGGATTTAACTCTGATCATGATGTCTTCCACTCTTGTCATTTTTCGGATCCACGAGTTACTCTTCTTATCTCTCCTGGTTATACCAAGCATGCACCTCTCCATGCTACTTTGAGTTATCTGCAGCCTTTGTATGTCTCTTTTAGTTAAGGTCCACGTCTCTGCACCATACGTAAGCACTGGAAGGATGCATTGATTAAACACTTTTCTTTTAAGACATAATGGCATATTGCTCTTGAAAATTATGCTGTTTCTTCCAAAAGCTCTCCAGGCAAGTTTTGTACGCCGATTAATTTCTTCATCAATGTGACCCTCACTTGATATCTGCTGTCCAAGATAAACGTACGTGTCTGTTATCTCCAGCTTTTCTCCATCAATCAATAAATCTTCATTTCTTGTAAAAGCATTGAACATCACTTTTGTCTTCTGAAAGTTCATTTTTAATCCCACTTCTTTACTCTTGTCAGCAAGTTCCTGGATCATACTCTGCAGCTCTGATGGGGTAGTTGCAAAAATGACTACGTCATCCGCAAAACGAAGGTGGGTTAGATAATCTCCATTAATCTTTATCCCTTTGTTTTCCCAGCTCAGCGACTGAAAAACACCCTCCAATGTGGCATTAAAGAGCTTCGGAGATATGGTGTCACCTTGTCTCACTCCCTTTCCAATTTTTATGTGTGTTGTATTTTCAAACAGCCGAATCTTTGCACTTGCATTTTCATAGATGTTATTAATAATATTAATGTATGCATCTTCAATACCGCAGGTTTTCAGAGCCACTGTAACTGCTGATGGTTTCACCGAATCAAAGGCTTTTTCATAATCGATAAAAGCCATGCACAATGGAAGTTCATATTCCCTCGCTCTTTCAATTAGTTCTCTCAGTACGTGGATATGATCTATTGTGCTGTAGCCACTCCTGAATCCAGCTTGTTCTCTCGGTTGAGCCATGTCCAGTGTTACCTTCAAGCGGTGTGAAAGAACTTTAGTGAAGATTTTATAAACTACTGATAGGAGGCTGATAGGTCTGTAGTTTTCGAGATCCTCAATGTCACCTTTCTTATGTAGCAGGATCATTGTAGCGGTGTTCCAATCCTCAGGAATCTTTCCTTCATTAAGGCATCGAGTGAAAATTTGGGCGAGTACTGTTTCAATTTCTCCACTTGCTTCTTGTATGATGTCTACAGTAATTCCATCTTCTCCTGGAGCTTTTCCCCGCTTCATGTTCTTGATTGCATGTGCAACTTCTGCTGG
Organism: Macrothele yani; assembly: GCA_039090855.1. Taxonomy (NCBI): domain Eukaryota; kingdom Metazoa; phylum Arthropoda; class Arachnida; order Araneae; family Macrothelidae; genus Macrothele; species Macrothele yani. The sequence goes on along the minus strand of CM077033.1, from coordinate 77,969,059 downwards.
AAGGACTGGAGGAACTCTGGTACTGGTATCTTTCATGATGTCTGGAGTGCATGTATCATCTCTTTTATATAATTTGGAGTAGAAATCTTTCACTCTTGTCAAAATTTCGCCTCTATTTCTTGTTACAGAACCATTTTCTTTTCTCAGTGCCATAATCTGTTTTCTTCCCTTACTGAGATGTCCCTTTGCTATCTTTAGGCTTTGGTTGTTTTCAATTGCTTTCCTCACTAGTTCACAGTTGAATTTTCTTACGTCTTTAGTGATACTTTTTCTTACTGTCTTGCATAGCTCTATATATTTCACTTTGGAAGTCACATCTTCTTTAGTTGTCCTCATCTCTCTTCTTTTTTGCATCAACATTTTCGTTTTTCCTGATAATTTGTTTACATGCAACTTGTTCTTAGACCCAGCTAATTTTGTTGCTGTTTCCATAAGAGCTTTGGTTACTTTTCTGTTAACTTCAGAGATGTCCACTTCTTCCGATGTTAGGCCTTCTAAAGCTGAGAACCTGTTCTTCAGTTTCAACTTGAAGGTATTATGGTGTTTTTTAAGGTTGGTTATGTCAATAGATTTTGTTTGTCTTATGAGCTTGCCACGTTCAAGTTTGGTGTTGAGGTGCATCTTACATCTCACCAATCTATGGTCACTACCTGTGTTGAACTTGTTTAGCACACTGCAGTCTTCTATGACGAATTTTTTGTTACACATAATAAAATCAATTTCACTTGTCGTCCCATTTGGATGTCTCCATGTCCATTTCCTGTGTGGCTTTTTCTTGAAGAAGGAGTTCAAGATGAAAAACCCTTCTGCCTCTGCAAACTCAACGAGAGTATTTCCACGCTGGTTTCTGTTGCCGTGACCGAATTTACCTACTGAAGTTTCATTCTGTTGCCGTTGCCCTATTTTTGCATTGAAATCTCCCATAATTATTTTCAAGTGCTGCTTACCTTTATTATTTAGATCACGAATTTCCTCATAAAATTCTTCAATTTCTTCTTCAGGATGACTTGTGGTGGGTGCATAAGTTTGAATAATCTGAGCCTGGTATCTTTTCGACAGTTGGATAACAAGTCGTGCAGCTCTGTCAGAGGAACTTTCAACTTCTACAACTTTATCCTTCAGTTTCTTGTTTATTATAAATCCAACCCCACTAGTTCTACCAGTATCTGTCCCACGATAGTAGAAGAGATGTCCACTTTTCAGTTCGATGAGATCTTCTCCTTTTCTCCTTACCTCACTTAGCCCCACGATGTCCCACTTGATCCTTTGTAGTTCCTCTTCCAATTCAAGAAGCCTTGAATCAGAAGATAGGGAGCGTCCGTTGTACGTAGCCAAGGTCAGCATCAGATGGCAGCCTAGTCCGGTCCTCCGGGGATTCTTAGCACCCTCTGCCTTCATGTTGCACTGGCCGCTGCCTTGGCCAGGTACATTCCAGCTGCCGGAGACTGAGGGCCAAGATTTAAGTTGTGGAATCATTTTGGAGGGGTTTGGGCCATAACTCACCACGCTGGCCAAGCGGGTTGGTGAGTGTGGGATAGAATTTCCTCTAATCCCGATGGTATAGTTATACCGCTATTGGCGGTCGTCAGAGCCCCTTTAGTGGGAACAGGATGTACCACGAGAAGGCGGGGTTGACATTTGTCAAGGAGAGAGGCTGTGATGTTACGCATCACCTGACCTTAATGTATATATATATATACATATATATTAATATATCATCATCATCATCATTGTCAACCATTATCAATCCACTGCTGGACGAAGGTCTCCCCAAGTTTCCTCCACAACGGTCTGTCTTGTGCCAGTCTCCTCCATGTCACCCCTGCATACTTTCGAATTTCATCCACCCATCTCCCATGTGGTCTTCTTCTGGGTCTTTTCCTGTCCCTTGGAATCCAATCTAAAATTTCGGCTGTCCATCGATGATCTGTCCTTCTGGCAGTATGTCCAGCCCATTGCCATTTCAGGGATTTAACTCTGATCATGATGTCTTCCACTCTTGTCATTTTTTGATCCACGAGTTCCTCTTCTTATCTCTCCTGGTTATACCAAGCATGCACCTCTCCATGCTTCTTTGAGTTGTCTGCAGCCTTTGTATGTCTCTTTTAGTTAAGGTCCACGTCTCTGCACCATATGTAAGCACTGGAAGGATGCATTGATCAAACACTTTTCTTTTAAGACATAATGGCATATTGCTCTTAAAAATTATGCTGTTTCTTCCAAAAGCTCTCCAGGCAAGTTTTGTACGCCGATTAATTTCTTCACCAATGTGACCCTCACTTGATATCTGCTGTCCAAGATAAACGTACGTGTCTGTTATCTCCAGCTTTTCTCCATCAATCGATAAATCTTCATTTCTTGTAAAAGCATTGAACATCACTTTGTCTTCTGAAAGTTCATTTTTAATCCCACTTCTTTACTCTTGTCAGCAAGTTCCTGGATCATACTCTGCAGCTCTGATGGGGTAGTTGCGAAAATGACTACATCATCAGCAAAACGAAGGTGGGTTAGATAATCTCCATTAATCTTTATCCCCTTGTTTTCCCAGCTCAGCGACTGAAAAACACCCTCCAATGTGGCATTAAAGAGCTTCGGAGATATGGTGTCACCTTGTCTCACTCCCTTTCCAATTTTTACGTGTGTTGTATTTTCAAACAGCCTAATCTTTGCACTTGCATTTTCATAGATGTTATTAATAATATTAATGTATGCATTTTCAATACCGCAGGTTTTCAGAGCCATTGTAACTGCTGATGGTTTCACCGAATCAAAGGCTTTTTCATAATCAATAAAAGCCATGCACAATGGAAGTTCATATTCCCTCGCTCTTTCAATTAGTTCTCTCAGCACGTGGATATGATCTATTGTGCTGTAGCCACTCCTGAATCCAGCTTGTTCTCTCGGTTGAGCCATGTCTAGTGTTACCTTCAAGCGGTGTGAAAGAACTTTAGTGAAGATTTTATAAACTACTGATAGGAGGCTGATAGGTCTGTAGTTTCCGATATCCTCAATGTCACTTTTCTTATGTAGCAGGATCATTGTAGCGGTGTTCCAATCCTCAGGAATCTTTCCTTCATTAAGGCATCGAGTGAAAATTTGGGCGAGTACTGTTTCGATTTCTCCACTTGCTTCTTGTATGATGTCTACAGTAATTCCATCTTCTCCTGGAGCTTTTCCCCGCTTCATGTTCTTGATTGCATGTGCAACTTCTGCTGGAAGGACTGGAGGAACTCTGGTACTGGTATCTTTCATGATGTCTGGAGTGCATGTATCATCCCTTTCATATAATTTGGAGTAGAAATCTTTCACTCTTGTCAAAATTTCGCCTCTATTTCTTGTTACAGAACCATCTTCTTTTCTCAGTGCCATAATCTGTTTTCTTCCCTTACTGAGATGTCCCTTTGCTATCTTTAGGCTTTGGTTGTTTTCAATTGCTTTCCTCACTAGTTCACAGTTGAATTTTCTTACGTCTTCAGTGATACTTTTTTCTTACTGTCTTGCATAGCTCTATATATTCCACTTTGGAAGTCACATCTTCTTTAGTTGTCCTCATCTCTCTTCTTTTTGCATCAACATTTTCGTTTTTCCTGATAATTTGTTTACATGCAACTTGTTCTTAGACCCAGCTAATTTTGTTGCTGTTTCCATAAGAGCTTTGGTTACTTTTCTGTTAACTTCAGAGATGTCCACTTCTTCTGATGTTAGGCCTTCTAAAGCAGAGAACCTGTTCTTCAGTTCCAACTTGAAGGTATTATGGTGTTTTTTAAGGTTGGTTATGTCAATAGATTTTGTTTGTCTTATGAGCTTGCCACGTTCAAGTTTAGTGTTGAGGTGCATCTTACATCTCACCAATCTATGGTCACTACCTGTGTTGAACTTGTTTAGCACACTGCAGTCTTCTATGACGAATTTTTTGTTACACATAATAAAATCAATTTCACTTGTCGTCCCGTTTGGATGTCTCCATGTCCATTTCCTGTGTGGCTTTTTCTTGAAGAAGGAGTTCAAGATGAAAAACCCTTCTGCCTCTGCAAACTCAACGAGAGTATTTCCACGCTGGTTTCTGTTGCCGTGACCGAATTTACCTACTGAAGTTTCATTCTGTTGCCGTTGCCCTATTTTTGCATTGAAATCTCCCATAATTATTTTCAAGTGCTGCTTACCTTTATTATTTAGATGACAAATTTCCTCATAAAATTCTTCAATTTCTTCTTCAGGATGACTTGTGGTGGGTGCATAAGTTTGAATAATCTGAGCCTGGTATCTTTTCGAGAGTTGGATAACAAGTCGTGCAGCTCTGTCAGAGGAACTTTCAACTTCTACAACTTTATCCTTCAGTTTCTTGTTTATTATAAATCCAACCCCACTAGTTCTGCCAGTATCTGTCCCACGATAGTAGAAGAGATGTCCACTTTTCAGTTCGATGAGATCTTCTCCTTTTCTCCTTACCTCACTTAGCCCCACGATGTCCCAGTTGATCCTTTGTAGTTCCTCTTCCAATTCAAGAAGCCTTGAATCAGAAGATAGGGAGCGTCCGTTGTAGGTAGCCAAGGTCAGCATCAGATGGCAGCCTAGTCCGGTCCTCCGGGGATTCTTAGCACCCTCTGCCTTCATGTCGCACTGGCCGCTGCCTTGGCCAGGTACATTCCAGCTGCCGGAGACTGAGGGCCAAGATTTAAGTTGTGGAATCATTTTGGAGGGGTTTGGCCATAACTCACCACGCTGGCCAAGCGGGTTGGTGAGTGTGGGATAGAATTTCCTCTAATCCTGATGGTATAGTTATACCGCTATTGGCGGTCGTCAGAGCCCCTTTAGTGGGAACAGGATGCACCACGAGAAGGCGGGGTTGACATTTGTCAAGGAGAGGCTGTGATGTTACGCATCACCTGACCTTACATCCCATTAATATATATATATATATATATATATATATATATATATTTTTTTAAACACAACTACACAAAGGATGAGTCACTCTCCTCCCCCCACACTCCTCTGCAATGCTGGCAGAGGGCGGGGACGAACTGTCACTCTCCTCCCCCCATGTTCCTCTGCAATGTTGTTTGAGGCTGGGGACGAACTGTCACTCTCCTCCCCCTATGTTCCTCTATAATGTTGGTTGAGGGTGGGGACCTCGCTGAGGCCGAGACAGTTGGATGGACTGTCTCGGCCACACCTTTGCGGATTGAGGGCCGGGTCTTCCGCACGTGCAGGCTTTCGGATGGAAACTGGAAGAGACGGTCGGCTGCAAAAGAGAAGGCCCAGAATCAGGTAGTCGAAAAATCTCGAGCTCGGGGAAAAACACCTGTGTCGCTTGGTCAGCTGTAGATCGCTTGGCAAGGGCGGCGAGAGCTACAGGGCGCGGCACAAAGGGCTGCACGGGTTGTGGCAGAGACTGAACTACTGCGGCAAAAGTGCGCTGTCGGTTAGTGGGTATACCCAACTTGGCCTTGGCAGCAGGGTACGAGAGGCCTTCCAGGGTCTTGAGGCGCTGGATCGCCATCTCGTCCTTCCATTTCATACAGTTGCGGGAGTAAGCTGCATGGGCCTCACCGCAGTTAACACAGCAGGCCGCAGAAGTGCAACCATCCCCGTCATGTTCACTGGAGCCACAATTTGCGCAACGAGCGGAACTCTTACAGAAACGTTGGGAATGCCCGTACCTCTGGCACCTGAAACAGCGCAGAGGACTGGGAATGTACGGGCGAACTCCACAGACCAAGTAGCCAGCCTTGATTTCGGTCGGAACTTTCGGGGAGTTAAAAGTCAAGATAACATTTTTAGACTTAATCAAGGAACCATCGCGCCGGAACATCATACGACAAGCAGCAATAACACCTTGATCTGCAAGTTCAGTCACCAATTCGTCTTCACTGCATGGCAAGAGATCAAACTCTGAAATAACACCCCGAGAGGTGTTAAGAAACGGGTGAGGTGTCACTTTTACAGGAATGCCTTGAAGACTAGTGAGGTGCAGAAAAGTGTTACTCTGAGAAACACTGCAAGTTTGGACAAGCAGGTCCCCAGAGCGAAGCTTCCTCACAGACTTCAAGGGGCCAACTGCAGCGTCCAAAGCTTTAGAAATGAAGAATGGAGATCTGGAGGACAGTCTCTCATTCGGATCGATGGATTCTACAACTAAGTGTGTAGCATGCGTATTCACAACAATCGAGGGGAGACGACGCTTCGGAGCGACTGGTACAGCTGCCGAAGAAGAGGTTCCACATTCTTGGTCCAGATCATGGTCTAAAGATCGTTTAAGGGTATGAGACTTGGTAGGTTGAGAAGACGAAGGAGAGTCGTTGTCAACGATCATTTGCTCAGGTGACTTGAATTTGGAGCGTTTGTTTTTGGGTTTACCCATGGAAAAAAGGAGAAGGATTCGTCTGCAGACTACTCCACCCACCACCGAGCCCTACAAGGGAGAACTGGAGGTCTGCAAGCCAAGAAAATGACGCTGGACACAGTTCTGGAGCTTATACGTTGCAGATATAGTCCGTTGGCTGTGATCACACGCACTCGGCGGACACTTCGGCCTCCGGGTACCGTCATGCCAACGCCTTTGGCATTATCCCACAGCCCCCGGGCTCACCCTGCCGTGCTATACGACAAAAAGCCGCTAAAGCCCTGCACACAACTTGGTACAAGACTTCTGACTAGAGGTGGGTTAGTCTCTAGCCTCCCGTTTACAGCGAAGCCGGGGTCGAAGAGGAGTGTTGGCACACAGGAGGCACTTATCCGGTCTCCTGCGACCTCAGCCGCCAGACATCCCATTTCCGCCTCACGGGTCTCCGCACGCGGCAAACATGCAGGTAGGTCTAGCACCCAAACCAGTTAAAAGGAGAAAAGAAATCCAAAGAAGACAAATCCTGGAAGGGAACCTAAACGGAATCTCAGCAACCTACGAACTGAGCGGTTAATATAAAACAGTTAGTGGTGGAGGGTAACAAAACCACAAGACCGGGGTGTTAGTACATAACGTGGTAGCGATTAGGTAAAGTATACAACACGGGCAACTAGCCAGTGGAGAAAATAAATAAAAACGAAAAAGCGAGACACAAGACCAGCTCGGGATCGTGGGGCCGCGACTCCCCAACAGCTGGATGAACAGCCGTCCCTGCAAACACCAAAATAAAAAACAAGCGGTGGCATGACATCAGATGTTGACCAGTCACAAGGTCAGCTCGGGCCGTGGGGGCGCTGCTCCCCAAATAACTGGAAAACCAGTTATCCCCGTGCGGGGGGCGCTATGTGTGTTTATCTGTCATCTTCTAACATCGCAAATATGTAGAATGGGCTCAGCATCTGAGACGTCTCAATCTGTTGGACATTAACGGCACAAGCTATATATTAACCATAGCAAATGAATACAAAGAGCAAGAACAGTAGTGAAACTCCTCTAAATACGTGGTGTCTGTGAATAGCCAAAGTCGAAATCAACGGCACAATCTATAACATACGACACAGTGTTCTTATACACCGCAGCAGGCACAGTCGCATGCAATATTTTACGTAATCGACTTTGCACGGTTGTCAGGGTGAAACTGGAAGATGTGACCTCTTTGTAGTTCACATAGAATGTCCATCACAATCATCCGTAAGTTATTCATTTTAATATCATTGTGCTATACCTATGTTCTTTAAAAATGTTCCTGATATTTAAGTAATTTGGATTGTATATTAGAAATTCTGAGCACTTCTTTTTTATCCTGGTCCCTTATAAAACTTATCTGGAATACTGCCATGAGCTTCTGATATAAGTATCATTTGTTTGAAAAAAAATCTGGTCACCGCGGTGTTCTTTTTACTCCTAGACGTAGCTCGAGTGGGATTTACTTGCGTAATGGCAGAGCATTAATTCCACATCATTTTGAAATGCCACATTGTATTTAAAGTAGCAGCTTTCTACCTAGCTTGCGGTAATTCCTGTTAAAAATAAAACTCATATCTTATGCATTGGAAAACTGAGTTTTCAGTACACGTAAGCCACCAAGTTTCTAAAAATCGGTTTTCCGCTATGTAAAGAAGAAATTGTGCGTTTTTAATGCAACTAGAAAAACGTCTTTCACATATTACTTCAGACATAATTTGTTACAACGACCACACATACTCAGATACATGAAAAGTCACCATTTCTAAGAATGGAGCAACCGGTTCTAATTCGGGACAACGATAACATTTTTGAGTGAACATAACGTGTATGTGTTAAAATAGGGCTTCGGAGCGTTGCCCTTATCAAACGAATAACTTACACTAAGCGCTATAAGTGTTCTAACTATTCCAAATTATATTATGCTAGGACCTATCTTCAAGATACATTTTCGAATAGCCGTGGGTACTGTGAGGTGTTTGTTGAAGTGAATATCAGGGCTATCACTAGCTAGTCGTAGGTAGGCATTATGGGATCTTCTTGGTAGTGAGTCTAATAGGCTTCTTTTGGCTCAGTTTTCATCAAGGAGTCATTTATTTTGGGCGTATTTTAGTACTTAAGCGTCACTCCTTAAAAGAGGTTTCGTCCTTAGTCTGAGGAAATTGGGTATGATGTTTAAGCCTCTACAATTTACCAGAAAAGACAAATGCGTTTCCTCCACAGTAAGTCTTATTCGATAGCTTTTGAAAGTTTTGAATATTTCCTTCATCTTGTGAAGAATGTAATAAAAACATATACTTTGTCGCTATGATGGTAATAGGAGATTCAAATACGAAAGGAAATAAACATAAAGTAATCAAAGCAGTTGCCTTCGATGCACGGTCTTGAAAAAGAAGAATCACACACAATATAAATTCAAATTCATCGGCTTAATTTAAAGATTTTATTGTACATATATAGTTTGTGGTATATGAACTTTCAGGTTTCCCTAGAACCCATCGTCAGATACATGAACAGAAGAACAGAGGGAATACGTTTTTTACAGCATCCGCAAACCTTTGACATTATTTATCCCAAAGAATGAGCTCTCCATGTCAAAAAAATTACTATGAAGCCTAAATTGATGCCTTCGAAAAAATTAGATTTATTTCCGATAAATCTACAGAAGTTTTTAATATACGTTTTGTTCTTACAGAAATTTTAAATACTCCTTATTAATTTAAAAACAGTTCTAATCTATGAAACGTCTTATTATTCAAACCAGCATGTAGTGCAAGCAACAAATTAACTTTACTAATCAACTTTATCTAGCAATTTCAGTTAATTACGAGAAAGCGAGTTTACACTCCAGGTGCTTCCAATTATCGAAATTATTAGGCTTTTGATTCCAGGCAGGAGCGGACGTATGTCATTCTGCAGTTTAAGCTTTTACCCGACCAAAATATCATGTCAAATGAAACGGACAGTGCAAGCAGCAATTAACGTTACTAATCCACTAGTAAATAACAGAAGGCTTCTTCCCACAAGAAGCAAAAAACGACAATGACATAAAAAATAAGTACCCTTAATGTATAATTGCCCTCAAAGGAGAAATCATTATCATAAAAATGGAAGTTACTTTCTGAACGTGCAAAAATATCATCTCAGTTTTCTTTCCGTGGGAAACACCACTCTACCCATTCAACGTAATTAATTCCAATGCCGCAAAACGCTACATATGGCAGAAACATTCGAAAAAAATGTTTAAAATTATGAATTCCTGCATAATTCCGCCATTCCTTTACAGAGAGCAAAAGCTCGAATACAACTGAATTCAAATATCGCATTAATAAATAATCGAGTGTAACGCAAAGACAGGAAACCAGAAACCTTCCTACAATTATTTTGTTAAGAATGACGAATGGTGGGAAACCACTAATGAAAAATCATTTATCTTCATTTCAAATTATTGGTACCATGCTTCCAAATGTAAGAGCTCAACAATAAAAATTTCCTCATGAAGAATGGTATATGCCCTCTTAATACCATTAAAAAAATTTAGAGAAAGTTAATCCGTTGAAACCTATTCGTATTTATGATGCAAAGTTTCAATTATTTTCATCTTACATAAGTAAATTTATATCACAAAAGAATGGAAATGAAACAAGGTACAATTTGCAAACATTCTCTATTTTCTTTACAATTAAGGAAGAATCTTTATATTACTGTATATATGTATATATATATATATATATTATTGATTAGAAATTATTTAAAGATTAACTTAAATTTAAAGGATAGTTGTGTTACATAATATGAAACATCCGCCACGAATACCAATAATATTTCTGCATTTTTCCATATCGTAATTCAAAACCTCAGAAATATTGGTCATTTAGACTTTTCCTTGGAAATCCAGCAATTTGAATCTAATGTTTAGCAAAAAGGGAGTGAAGTATTCCAAGTGAAATATTTTGAGCAATCTGGAAATTGAAAGCTGTGACAAATAACGTTTAATTAAAAAGCAGAGCTAAGTTCACTACAATTGCTAAGTATGCCAATTTTTTAAAGAAGAATGTATTGTAATCTTGATAAAACGGTATTGCACTGGACTGTATAACTGATCCGTCATTCAGAGACGGCACTTTTATACAGATTCTATTTTGGTGTTGTGTGAGACAGTGTAAGAAGATTTTAATTACAGTTTCATATATTTTGCATGGAATTTTCCATATAATACCGAATTACATGTTTTTTTTTCATGTAAATATTTTTTACTCTAAGAACTGTACTTGCAAACTTGAACAACGTTACTCTGAAAGTCTGGTTGTTTGCGCCACCCCACAAGCTTAATATCAGGATGATCACGCCAAGCGTCTAGTGCAGTAGTGTGAAATTCGGCTGCGGTTGATTCTGGAGCAGAGGGAACGCTTTCTTACGACTGATGAATCACGCTTCACTATCTGGAAATCCTACGACCAATTTTTGGTATGGGTAGTGCCAGGTGAACTCTAAGTGCCCGTTTGCGCAGCGCCAGTTGTAAAGAATAGTGGAGGAAGCATTATGTTACCCAGATGTTTTTCGCAGTTTAGACAGGGATCTCTCAAACCAGTTCAACGCTGAGGGCATTAATTACATTGTCAACAATTCTGTGATCCCAAAATTATGGCAAGAATTCGGTGAAAGCTTTTTTCTCTACAAATAATACAATTCCCCCTTCGACAAAGTGAGGTGCGTGCAGGAATGGTTTGAGGTAATGGGCGTGTAATAAAGGAATGGCGTGCACAGTGCCTTGATCTAAACCCCGTGGAACACTTTAGAGGCGAATTAGAACTGCGACTATGCACTCACAGAATCTACAGTTATCGACGACAGACCAAATAATTGCTCTTGTGGAAAAATGGCGGCAATTCGTTCAACAAACGTAAAAATGTAAAGCGAAAGATTTAAAGTGATATAACTGATATTAATACAAGGAGTTGGCGGACCACCAAGTGTCCAGATCTTTTTAAAACGGGAGTCTAACTATCATATTAACAAGGTGCAGTTCCTATGTAGTGCAAATCAGTGAACGGACGGTGATGTATGTAAAAACAAATTTACTTAAAGAGTGAAAAATTGCATATTTTAAATATATGTATTTCTTTATTTGGTTAAGGTACTGATAGAAAATTTGAATGCTATTGACTTTTCCTTACAGCCGAGAACAGTTTTTAAATTTACTGCCTTAAATAAACAAGTATACATAAACTTCGTTTATTGGTGTGAATGTATATTTTAAGATGAAAAACAAAGAAAAATTATATCTCCCGAGCTTTCGCTTTCCGACCGAGAGGCTTTCTCATGGGTTACAAGTGTTACTAACAAATCTGGCAAGTAGAAACAAACCATTTGAAACACTGTGGCTCGGGAACGTCGTATTTGAAAGTTGATTCCCGAGGCACGAGTCGATAAACGGGTTTCATTCGTGTGGAGAATCATCATTGCATATTCGTCCACGCGGACGGAAAATCAATCGATTGGGTATCGTTGCATGCGTAGGTATGTGTGGAGATCTCAATACTTTCTCTAATCAGTGTGCCGTTGTATCCATTATACGGAGCAATTATCTTACCCTTATCACATAACGGGACTGCGTTTCTTTCAGTTCCTTCTTTAGACAAGGTTCATATATTTAAAGACGAAATTCTTTGTATTTCACCTTTACATATACTTTCACACCAATAAAGGGAGTTTATGTAGATTTGTTTATTGTATTCAGGTGGGAATCCCATTCAATAAGTGCTTACTGCGTTAATTTCATAAATATATCAACTTCTAAATTAATTTTTACGTTCCATCAAAAGCCCGCTCAAATGTTTGGAAGATAGTTTGTGGTAGTAGCACTGCAGTGCTCTCTTTTTCGTCATAAAGTGTGCATACCATACTTTCAACCGAGGAGCCGACAATGAAATAATTTGAGTATGTCGGGTGTACATTGAATTTTTCCCATACTGATAAAATATTTGAAATATAAAATGTTTCAGCCATATAACAGAGAAAAAGAAATACGTTTTCGGAACCGTTGGTAATCGGCATATAATTGAAAACAAGGAAAACGTACAGATATATTCAAAACGAACCCAACCAAGACAGAAGACATTTTTCTAATAAGGATATATAAACCTGCGAACGATTGTTTGACCAAAAACAGAAACGATACGAGTAGATCATCTTGCATGATAGCTAAAATTAAACCTTAAGGGGTTTTTCTTTTAAATTGACAAAGCGAAGAGGAGGTGCGGAGTTAACGTAGTCTAAATTTTAACAACTAAAGTGGAAAATGTGAATTATGTAACATGAAAATGGGTGATATTGTGTTATATCGAAATTTATCAGATAGCGATAAGATATCTTAATAGAATTTTGGAATCATTGATAATCATGCGGATAGAAATATTCACTGGCACACGACTTATATAAAATACTTATACTGTATACTTAATATATACTTATACTAATATACACGATTTGATTTACACTAGCGCAGGACTTAGTTTTACAAGAACAAAGGAAATTCAACCAAAATAGCATTCGCACCTGGAGCTATATTGTGCGGTCCAATGTTCATGTACTAAAGTACAGTGCCAATAACGTAGGTATGTATTGAGTTCATTTTTTAATACACAGCTCGGTTAAAAAGGCAGTGTACAAACATTTTAATGGACATTTTTTACCTTAATCTGACTTTTGAAAGCATACCTTGAAGGTGCGAAAATTCTCTTATGGTAGCAATAAACACAGCTGTACGCAAAGAAAATAATGGGATCTGATTTAAAATATTTTTTTAAGTTGTGTAATTTCAAGCTAGTTCTGTTCTGTATTGGGTGCTTATGCTAGTTACAGATTCCTTTGCTTACCTCCCTTCCTAACTAAGGGTTTTACGAGAAATATGTGGAAAATAAATATTCAAACTTCTTCATCAACTGCAGTAACTACATGCTGACAGCCAGAGATCAGAGAAGATAACCATTATAAGAATTCAACGTTTTATACGCAGAAGAGCCAAAACATTTGATGGGCATATCTTTGTGCAAATCGAAACAACTGCAGGTAAACGACGGAGAGTGTGAGAATCGTAAGACGGTCCAAAAGAAAAACCTTACACAGAGCTGTGTAAACCGAAGTTTTTCATGTTCTCCAGATATGAAATGCAATTGACATCAGCGGGTTTGACAAATGTCCTAGAGTAATGATGAGACAAATTGGTCAGAGCATTTCTGAGAAGGCAAGGGGCGCTGAGGATCAGCCATGAAGAGCCTCGTTAAAGAGTGGTGTGAATAAGAAAAATCCAGAATCCTCCAGGAAGCTGAAGCCCGACTATGTATCTTATTGACTGAAATACGTATGCAGCCTTTGAATTGTGTTTAAATGCACAGACTAATTCCAAAATTAAAGTGAATAAAACTTAAAGATAAACATTCTATATAGCATCGTAAGAAAACCAGTGTCATTTGATTTAACTAAGAGAAGTAGTGATTTGAAAACGGAAATCGCGGCTATCCACAGAAACCACTCTTCCAAGATAAGTGGATAAATATTGAAGTTACCACCGTCATATCTTAAAGATAAATTTTAGTCAGTTCTGATAAAAATCGGAAGTAATCATAATTATAAAAATCAGTGATTTCTTACGAGAATTTCATAACTTCGTTCAAACATTTTGTGAAACTCCTAGAAACACATTTTTCTCCTATTGCCAAATTACCACGTAAAAAAAACTACGGAGAGAAAACAAATACTGTCTTCTTTAAAGTATAAGCCATATTCGGTAGTAACACTGAACCATTAACACTTTTTTGGCTATCCTGCTGAGATCAGAAGAATTCCTAATTAAGTCTAGATTATTGTAACTACAGCGCGCCGCGACTTTTGGCGGGAGAAAAGGAAATTATTTCATAAGTGGGAGGAGAGTGCCCTGATAAGAAACAAAGACATGGAAAAGTGCGAAAAGATAAGGGTTCTAGAGGTATACGATTTCCCGTTAAATACTGAAGTGAAAATCTGTATTGGTTATTAAACTTAGAATGTCAGCAATGCTTATAATCATCTGATTTTTCGAATTATTTAGTGAAAGCATAGTACAATTACATTACATAGTGAGACATATTGTAATTGATAAATAACATTTATTTTGTGATCCCAATATATGTCTTTTATTCAGAGACAATCATTTTGTTAACGATCATTTTTTAATTTAAATAAACATAATATACATATGTCCTCATCAAATTAAATTAACAAGGATTTGGTTGTCACTATGCAGCATAGTATTTTACAGGTTTTAAAAAAATATTACAAGCAATATACAGTAGGAATTTGTACGATCATTTTCGAAATTCTGTGCCTCTTGTGCTTACAAAGGAATGTCTATTTGGCGTTCTTACCCTTTTTTCAGTGTTAATGATTATATAAATCATGTGTAAGTGTTCACGCTAACAACTATTTATGGCATTTCATCGTAGATGCAATGGGTAGAAGTGTACAGATTTCTTACTAGAACAACTAGAATCATACGCGGTACGGGGAGTCCAATCCAGACCCTACTGTGACGAATGGTTAGGAGTCAGTACTTAGACCACTGCGCCATTTGGTCGGCATAATGAATGAAAATTTTGTTACTGTTTGTTCAAACTGTTCAGCTGCAGTTGTGTATATCTATCTCTTCTCTATCAATAAACTCGACTCTGACGTGCCAGGTTGTTTATTCTGCAATGAAGAGAAAAAATATTCGGAGATTTGGTATTGATATGTAAAATAAAGTATAAGCCCAAAGTCAAAATTGTAAGAATTTGCATTAAACGTTTTACTGGTGATAGTTACATCCGTGACTTAAAACCAGATTTGATTGAATTACCTTGCAGAAGGAAGCTGAAAACGAATGCCAGTCTATCATACAGTACTTACTTAATTGATCATAAATACTGTATAATCCACATGATAATCCTTATGCAATTTACACATGCAATTAAAATGCGGTTTACACATGCTTCGATTCTAACATCATTTTGGCCAAAGAGTGGAGAAGACCAAGAGATATATCTTCCATAGGGGCCCATAGCAGATATTTGGCCCCAGAGTTCATAATAGAAAAGTGCACCAGTGGACAGACATCCAAATAAAGCGCCAAAACCATAACGGTGATAGTCTACATCTTTTTTTTTATCTTTTTGAAATAGTTTGGAACTCTCTTCGCGGTGCGATGTATACATTTATACTAATGGTAGCTTATTATGTGACAAATGCTATAATTGTTACATGTCTGAAAACTGGGGCCACTGTTCAAAAAGAGACAGTTGAGCCTCTCTATCTTGTCTGTAAATTTAGCTTTTACAAACAATTAAAGCAATTGAAAAATATAATCTTTTATTAAATAATAGTTTTACTTGCCATTAATAAACACAAGTTGTTAATGAAAGGATACTTCTTCCACATTGAACTGAGGATGCAATTTCAGCAAACCATAGTAGTTAACTTAATCTCACATATATCGCGAATTGAGACAATCGTATCGTTATTGTATTCTGGTAGTAGAAAGGTAATTGTATTCTGGCATTACAAGCGCTTTGTAGGAACGCAAATTATTCCTGAAACTGGGTTGGTATTTTTATCACCTTACATGACCGATTGACTTCTTCAATATTTTTTCATTCTAAATTTTATTTAACAAAATTTATTGTCTAGTGTATGTGCTGAAAGCTCAACTTGAAAATTATTCGATGTTCCTTTAACTCAGCGTTCCAGAAAAACTGCTCTCCAGAGAAATGGAGAGAATGGGATATTCTCTAGAAAATGTTTTGACTAGTTCATGAGCTAATGACACTCGTTTCCGTGCGTTTTACATTTGGATACGAGTGTCCAGAGAAATAGTAATATATAAACTTTGCAGTTGACTGTGGTGTTAGTTTCAACACAGAATTCAACGAATGTTAATCGTTCAACATGTGTAGGTTATTGATCTTGCCACCTCACCAGGCTGGAAATTAAAGTCCATATCTCTTTGTATCATGAATACTATCATAGAAATTATTCACCTATGTTCATATACACTGTTAATCAAAATGTATAGGATGCTGAAATTTACGTTTCATAGTTTTATAATACGCTATCAGAAGCGTTTTACATACCAAGAAAAAGAGCAGAAGTTACAAGAATAATTTTTCGATATTTCATGTCATAACTTGCAGATCAGTAGATCAACTTTAAAAAGATATGAGAAGATCATACTTAACGACATCGTACGATTTGAAAAATGTATTGTTGTTCCACATAACAATATAAAATAAACTATATAAAAATAGCACCCTTATAAAAAGGTTGGAAATAACATTTTTTAATTAAGGGTATTTCTATTCTATACCGATCTTTCGGTATTAAAATCTTAACAATCAAGATTAGAGCTTTCAGGTTAAGTTTTATAACAACTATTATCCTGTTTGAAATACAATCTTATAACCATCGCTTTATCCTCAGTGTCTTCATAACGGTGAATCCTTCTACATTCGCAATCTTCCACCAATGTAAGTTCAGAAACAGACCTGTAAAAAAGTTTGCTTTGGCTTTTCTATCTGAATATCTCCTTTTTCCCCCATCACATGCTCTGTTTGGAAAAAAATGTTATATTAAAAAAAGATTTCCCTGTACGTATTTCTGCTGTGTGAGAGCAACCATCATCTGCAAAATGTCTTCTGGAAATGATGAGAAACATTCTTTCATAGTGAGTATCGATTACTCATGGTGAGGCTCACCTGACGCAATCATCGTGCTATATCTCTATTTGTTGTTTCCTTGCTCAATATTTTGTTGTGCTCATGTGTATTTTGTTATTATATTAGTATCGATATTTTTCCTTTGGTCCCGGAAATTCCTTGATTTTTTATGTTTAGACTATGGTAAGATTTTTTGTGGTTAGACTTTTCTTTTTTTCTCTTTTGTTTTCTGGTCTTTAGGTTTCTTCTTTTCCTTTAATTGGATTGCGTCAGGTTTCTTAGATGTTTATGGGAACATGATTGCTACACTTCTGGCCAGAGATTATTCCGACACAGACTGTATCTGTGATAAATATTTCCTACTTATTCATGTGTTCCGAAATGTGATTTGATTTTCTCCAAAGTGATTCAAAATCCCTTTGAAGAATATTTTTGTCATTCCTGCTATTTTGGTGCTGCTAAAGTTTTGTTTTCATCCATTTGATACTTAATATATTGTATTTCACATTTTGGTTGTTCTTTGACTACAGAATTACTTGATATGCACTTTGAAATACATATTTGATTAATTATCAGAAAACAGAACTTAACAGGGTGCTCCGAATTTCGGTGTTGGCTGAAACCGTATAATTGAAAAGAAAATATTTAGATACATTTCAGGCATTGTAACTTTTGGTAAACAATTGAAGTTTAGCAGTTACAATTGTGGTAGTGTTTTGTCTACGGTAGACTGATCTTTAATTCACAGGAGTGGCATTGCCGCCAAAAACGGTGTACTCCTTGTAAAATTGTTTTACAAGAATTACTGCTGTGGAGTAACTAAATTGCACAAGGTAAGAGTGTTAAGTGATTAAAACCTGCAGATGGTTTTAAGTAAATTATGCCTATGAATGAAAAGATTCATTTTTAGGACATTAACCTGAGAAGAATGCAGACATCAGTTTTCCAGCAGCCCGCGAAGTACTGTATGTAGCCGTAGAGTTAGAGCACGGCCAGATGTCTAATGTCCTGGATAGCGGTAGCGCATGCTGTTACGCACTCCCGTGGTTTATGTATTATTTTGGAGAATCACTTCAGCATAGTTGAAAACAATCGTTCTATTACTAGGCAAAAAGAAGATGGGTGAAGTTCACGAGCAATGGTTAAGTAGTCTTCTGGGTGAATATTGCAGAGAAGTGTTTGGGTAGTAATGAAATTGCGATATGGAATGATTCAAAACAATATACAACGATTCCCGGAATTCTGTCTATTGCTCCTTTCACCCCCGGAGTGAACAATGCATTGGTAAGATCGGTGCTGCTTTTGATTAATTTGTCTTGTTAAACATAGGTGAGTTTCGCGTAGTCCGTAATTAGGAAATCTTAAACTTTTATAAAGGACAACATATCTATGAGAAGAATGTCATCCGTAAACAATAAAGCAGCACATTTTTATACAGGAAAAATAAGGCAAAACATCGTTGCCATATGTTATGATATATAGGAAAAAATGTATATGCCTATTGTCACGCATGCACATATACACTGAGTGGTCACTTTATTACGACCACCCCCTCAGTACTTCGTTGGACCACCTTTTGCCTTTAATACTGCGTCGATTCTTCGTGGCATGGACTCCACGAGATGTTGACAGGTGGTTTATGGGATCTGAGTCCATGCTTGACGAAAGCCCTTTCCAGGAGTGTGAGATTGCAGGGTTGTGGATCCAGCTGTCTGATAGCTCGTACAGCTTCACAATTATCAATCGAGTTGAGATCTGGAGGATGTGGGGGCCACATAAGTACAGTAAACCCACCGGCATGTCCCTGAAACCAATCCTGCACAATACGAGCACTATGACAGAACGCATTATCTTGTTGAAAGTAGCCTTCGCCATTGGGATAAACCATCCATATGACATGATAAACTTGGTCCGCAACGATGTTTTGATATGATGTGCCAGTCAGACGTTGATCAACACGAATTAAAGGGCCCAAAGCATGCCAGGAAAACATTCCCCAAACAATAACGTTTCCTCCACCAGCTTGAAGGGTTGTAGCAATGCATTTGGGGTCCATGCTTTCGTGCTGTGTCCGCCAAATTCTCATTCGAACATCGGCATAGTGCAACTGAAAGCGTGATTCATCGGACCACATCATTCGTTTCCAATTATCGACTGTCCATTCCTTGTGCTCCTGTGTGAACTGGAGACGTTTTCTCTTGTTAACTGCAGACAGCAAAGGTGTTCGAACAGGCCTTCTGCTGCCATATCCCATCCGATGCAGTGTACGGCGAGCAGTGCGTGCAGAGATCATTTGAGGGTATCCATGATAAAGATGGTCTGTAATTTGCTGCAGTGTTACCCTTCTGTTGTATGTTACCAGTCCGGACACTCTCCGTTCCGCCCGAGCAGCACTAGTCGATGAAGACCACACGTTGCACGTAGAGACCCAGTTTTTTGGCTGACAGTCCAGTCATTAAACACTTCAACAACAGCTGCTCTGGAACATTTCACGAATGCGGCGGTTTCGATGATACTTGCTCCGAGCTCCTGCAATGCTCCCACGTTGAAAGTCCGTCAAACCGCATTTTTTAAAACATCTCGTCACCCAAAAATTACTTCTACTACTGTCGCAAGCACTAAGCTTTCCCTTTTATACTAGCATCAGCCTCTGGCGGCAACAGCAGACAGACATAGCTTATTTGCTTAAAACTGTCAGATGTTCATAATAAAGTGGCCACTCAGTGTACATACGTGTGATGGAGATTTTCAAACAAAACGGATATAGCGAGCGCCCTGATTCAACGAGGATTTTCGTCTGTCCTGATCTCTTCGTTATTACCTGGTGCAACTGTACTCTGACAAACTAAAGTTCCAAGCAGTGGCTGAAAATCGAACTTATGGGAACATCATTTTGCCATTTGTACCAATTCAGTGAATTTCATATAGATTCGAGCCCCTGTACTATTGTGAATAGCCCGTGCGAAAATATACTTCGCTTTCAAAAAGTCTCTGGGTGTACATTTATATAACTTCTGTCATTTGTACTGATGGTAAATCCAGTTCTCAAAATTGTGCAAAGATTTAATATGCATCCTATATAAGCATGCCATCCATTTCATACATTGCGGTGAAAAACAGCTTTCTCGCTTCTCACAATGCTATGTAAAATTCAGTACTTTTCAGCATACTAAGAAATCGTTGGCATTAAAAAGGGATTTCCAAAAAATTTGGGAATAGTGGCATGATACAGTACAACACCGGAAATAGAAATCATGACATACTGACTGATAAATACGATTATCTGTTCCGTTTGGAAAGACCGAATAACTTCAAAGTTTCGCAAATAGAAGCAGATGGCAAGCATTTTCTTTGTTTTGTTAAAAAATGAGGTTAAAATTATTTCACTAAGGAAAGTGAAATACGAAAACGGAAGTAGCGCCTCTCCCAAGAAGCCGTTTTTTCTGAAAGACGAATATCCATCGTGAAAATGAATGCGTGATCATTAGTAATAAATATCTGGTACTGGTAATCGTTAAATTCGCGGAATTTTAACTAGTATTATATACCTATTTTTTCATACTGGACTTTCAAACATCAGCAAAAACATTTGATTTGCTGTTGCCAAATAACGACCTGAAGATCACAAAATTCTTACAATCGAACAAGACGTTTAAGCCGTACATTACAAAAGTGCCTCCCATTTAGGAGCGTTTAAACTTAAGAAACACATCCTATAAATAAATAAAGTTTCGAATCATTTAGTGCAACCTCTGTTTAATGGCCCAGTTTTTTTATAAGGTATTTTCCCCTTGCTTTCTCATTTGTTTTCATTCAAATACATTATTTTGTAATAATGACAATCATATTTATAACAAACTGTAGATAACATTCACACAAGCGTGTGTGTGTGTGTATGTATACCCGGTATATATATACAGTACAATCATTATTGTCAACCATTCTCAATCCACTGCTGGATGAATGCCTTCCCAAGAAATTTCTTCCACAGAAGCCTCTCTTGAGCAAGAGTCCTGCATGTCACTCGCGCATACTTTCGAATATCCTCTATTCATCCGCCACGCGGTCTTTCTTCTGAGTCTTTCCCTGATATATATACACAGTCTAATCACATTATTCTTACCACCTCCTACTTTTCACGTCAACAGCGCGTAGCAATGACAGAAGTCACGTGTCGTGAACTGGCTTGGAGGGTATAAAAGGTACGCCGTAGGCATTCTGAAAATATATCACTCGTTGCTGCCACGTACAAAAGGAGCGATTTATCAGTTCTGCAGAAAGGCATGACTATCGGCTTTCATGCCAAGAGTGACAGCATTTCTGAAACAGCGCAATATCTGAACTGTTCGCGTGCTGCTGTGGTTAAAGTGTATCGTGATTGGAGAAATGGCACCATTACGAATAAACGACATGGAAATTGCGCAGCACCACGTGCCATTGATGTAAGAGGTGAACGTCGGCTTTGAAGGTTGCGTGAGGACCGATCGACAAGCTACAATGGCGCTAACTCACTGGCCGAATGAACCAGGGGCTACTGGAAATGCGTCTAAAACGCCAGTTTACTAAACCCTGCTGCTTACGGGTCTCGAATGTAGAAGGGTGGTCACTGCACCTATGCTAACGAAGGTGCATCCGTAGAAAATGCATAAATTCGCAACGCAGTATCGGAATTGGACTTCGGCTGATTAGCAAAGCATTGCCTTGCCCGATAAGTTACGTTTTCTGCTTCGTAGAAAGGATGGAATTTGACGTATAAGGCAAGAAACATCGGAGAACAAACACTCTTCACCATTGGTGGAAGAACAGAAGCTAGTGGGGACAGCCTTATGATCCGGGGAATCGTTTTGTGGCTTTCCCTGGTTACATTCATATCTGTGGAAGGCACTATGGACCAAATTCGTTATGAATATATCCTTGCAGACCACGTACACCCACATGGTGATTGTCTTCCCAGCGGCGGATGGGATCTTCCAGCAGCACAATGTGACATGTCACACAGCTATAAATATCCGGAGTTGTTTTAAGAGCACGATGGAGATTTGAAAGTATTTCCTTGGCCTCCTAATTACCCAGACGTAAACCCAACTGAGTATCTGGGATACCACCTCGATCGTGTTTTCCGCTCGATGTATCCTCCAAAAAGGACCCGATAGCAGCAGAAAGATGCACTGCAGTCAGCACGGCTTCACATACCTGCGAATAACTTCCAGCACCATATTGAGTTACTTCCTCCCTGTATAGCTGCTGTTCGCGCTGCACACTGCGGATACTCTGGATATTAGCTTGTGGTCACAATAGTGTGAATCGACTCTGTGTGTGTGTGTGTGTGTGTGTGTATCATCATCATCATTGTCAACCATTATCAATCCACTGCTGGACGAAGGTCTCCCCAAGTTTCCTCCACAACAGTCTGTCTTGTGCCAGTCTCTTCCATGTCACTCCCGCATATCCTTTCGAATTTCATCCACCCATCTCCCATGTGGTCTTTTTCTGGGTCTTTTCCTGTCCCTTGGAATCCAATCTAAAATTTTAGCTGTCCATCGATGGTCTGTCCTTCTTGCAGTATGTCCAGCGCATTGCCATTTCAGGGATTTAACTCTGATCGTGATGTCTTCCACTCTTGTCATTTTTCGGATCCACGAGTTCCTCTTCTTATCTCTCCTGGTTACACCAAGCATGCATGCATCTCTCCATGCTACTTTGAGTAGTCTGCAGCATTTGTATGTCTCTGTTAGTTAAGGGCCACGTCTCTGCACCATACGTAAGCACTGGAAGGATGCATTGATCAACCACTTTTCTTTTAAGACATAATGGCATATTGCTCTTGAAAATTATGCTGTTTCTTCCAAAAGAACTCCAGGCAAGTTTTGTACGCCGATTAATTTCTTCATCAACGTGACCCTCATTTGATATCTGCTTTTCAAGATAAACGTACGCGTCTGTTATCTCCAGCTTTTCTCCATAAATCGATAAATCTTCATTCCTTGTAAAAGCATTGAACATCACTTTTGTCTTCTAAAAGTTAATTTTTAATCAAAATTCTTTACTCTTGTCCGCAAGTTCCTGGATCATACTCTGCAGCTCTTACAGGGTAGTTGCAAAAATGACTACGTCATCACCAAAACGAAGGTGGGTTACATAATTTCCATTAATCTTTATCCCCTTGTTTTCCTAGCTCAGCGACTGAAAGACACCCTCCAATGTGGCATTAAAGAGCTTCGGAGATATGGTGTCACCTTGTCTCAATCCCTTTCCAATTTTTATGTGTGTTGTATTTTCAAACAGCCGAATCTTTGCACTTGCATTTTCATAGATGTTACTAATAATATTAATGTATGCATCTTCAATACCGTAGGATTTTAGAGCCATTGTAACTGCTGATGGTTTCACCGAATCAAAGGCTTTTTCATAATCGATAAAAGCCATGCCAACTGGAAGTTCATATTCCCTCGCTCTTTCAATTAGTTCTCTCAGTTCGTGGATATGATCTATTGTGCTGTAGCCACTCCTGAATCTAGTTTGTTCTCTCGGTTGAGCCATGTCCAGTTTTACCTTCGAGCGGTGTGAAAGAACTTTAGTGAAGATTTTATAAACCACTGATAGGAGGCGGATAGGTCTGTAGTTCCCGAGATCCTCAATGTAAACTTTTGTATGTAGCAGGATCATTGTAGCGGTGTTCCAATCCTCAGGAATCGTCCCTTCATTAAGGCATCGAGAGAAAATTTGGGCGAGTACTGTTTCGATTTCTCCACTTGCTTCTTGCATGATGTCTACAGTAATTCCATCTTCTCCTGAAGCTTTTCCCTGCTTCATGTTCTTGATTGCATGTGCAACTTCTGCTGGGAGGACTGGAAGAACTCTGGTACTGGTACCTTTCATGATGTCTGGAGTGCATGTATCATCACTTCCATATAATTTGGAGTAGAAATCTTCCACTCTTGTCAAATTTTGCCTCTATTTCTTGTTACAGAACCACCTTCATTTCTCAGTGGCATAATCTGTTTTTTTCCCTTACTTAGATGTCCCTTTGCTATCTTTAGGCTTTGGTTGTTTTCAGTTGGTTTCCTCACTAGTTCACAGTGGAATTTCCTCAAGTCTTCAGTGATCCTTTTTTTACTGTCTTGCATAGCTCTATATATTCCACTTTGGAAGTCACATCTGCTTTAGTTGTCCTCATCTCTCTTCTTTTTTGCATCAACATTTTGGTTTTTCCTGATAATTTGTTCACATGCAACTTGTCCTTAGACCCAGCTAATTTTTTTGCTCTTCCATAAGAGCTTTGGTTACTTTTCTGTTAACTTCAGAAATATCCACTTCTTCCGATGTTAGGCCTTCTAAAGCAGAGAATCTGTTCTTCAGTTCCAACTTGCAGGTATTATGGTGAATTTTAAGGTTGGTTATGTCAATAGATTTTGTTTGCCTTATGAGCTTACCACGTTCAAGTTTAGTGTTGAGGTTCATCATACATCTCACCAATCTATGGTCACTACCTGTGTTGAACTTAATTAGCACACTGCAGTCTTCTATTACGAATTTTTTGTTACACATAATAAAATCAATTTCACTGGTCTTCCCATTTGGATGTCTCCATGTCCATTTCCTGTGTGGCTTTTTCTTTAAAAAGGTGTTCAAGATGAAAAACCCTTCTGCCTCTGCAATCTCAACGAGAGTATTTCCACGCTGGTTTCTGTTGCAGTGACGGAATTTACCTACTGAAGTTTCATTCTGTTGCCGTTGCCCTATTTTTGCATTGAAATCTCCCATAATTATCTTCAAGTGCTGCTTACCGTTATCATTCAGATGACGAATTTCCTCATAAAATTCTTCAATTTCTTCTTCAGGATGACTTGTGGTGGGTGCACAAGTTTGAATAATCTGAGCCTTGTATCTTCTCGAGAGTTGGATAACAAGTCCTGCAGCACTTTCAGAGGAACTTTCAACTTCTACAACTTTATCCTTCATTTTCTTGTTTATTTTAAATTCAACACTACTAGTTATGCCAGTATCTGTCCCTCGATAGTAGAAGAGATGTCCACTTTTCAGTTCAATGAGATCTTCTCCTTTTCTCCTTACCTCACTTAGCGCGACGATGTCCCACTTGATTCTTTTTAGTTCCTCTTCCAATTTAAGAAGCCTTGAATCAGAAGATAGATAGCGCCCATTATGCGTAGCCAAAGTCAACATCAGATGGCAGCCTAGTCCGGTCTTCCGGGGATTCTTATTACCCTCTGCCTTCATGTCGCACTGGCCACTGCTTTCATGTCGCACTGGCCGCTGCCTTGGCCAGGTACATTCCAGCTGCTGGAGACTGAGGGCCAAGATTTAAGTTGTGGAATCATTTTGAAGGGGTTTGGCCATAACTCACCACGCTGGCGAAGCGGGTTGGTGAATGTGGGATAGCATTTCCTGTAATCCCGATGGTATAGTTATACCGCTATTGGCGGTCGTCAGAGCCCCTTTAGTAGGAGCAGGATACACCACAAGAAGGCGCGTTTGACATTTGTCAAATAGAGGCTATGATGTTACGCATCACCTGACCTTACATCCCGTATATATATATATAAGAAAGTGTATTGACATGACGAACCTTATAAAACATCATAATACCTTAAAATTGGAACTGAGGAACTGATTCACTGCTCTAGAAGACCTAACGTCGGAAGAAGTGGTCATCTCTGAAGTTAACAGAAAAGTACCCAAAGTTCTTATGGAAACAGCAACAAAATTAGCTGGGTCTAAGACCAAGTTGCATGTGAACAAATTATCAGGAAAAACCAAACTGTTGACGCAAAAAAGAAGAGAGATGGGGACAACTAAAGAAGATGTGACTTCCAAAGTGGAATATATAGAGCTATGCAAGACAGTACGAAAAAGTATCACTGAAAACGTAAGGAAATTCAACTGCGAACTAGTGAGGAAGGCAATTGAAATCATCGAAAGCTTACAAGTGCCAAGAGACATCTGAGTAAGGGAAGAAAACAGATTATGGCTCATAGAAAAGACGATGGTTCTGTAACAAGGATAGAGGTGAAATTTTGACAAGAGTGAAATATTTCTACTCCAAATTATATGAAAGGGATGATACATGTACTCCAGACAATACAAAAGTACCAGAATTCTCACAGTCCTCCTAGCAGAAGTTACACATGCAATCAAGAACTTGAAACGGGGAAAAGCTCCAGGAGAAGATGGAATTACAGTAGACATCATACAAGAAGGAAGTGGAGAAATTGAAACAATACTCGCCAAAGTTTTCACTCGATGCCTTAATGAAGGGAAGATTCCTGAAGATTGGAACAATGCTACAATGATCTTCTACTTAAAAAAGGAGACATTGAGAATCTCAGGAACTTTAGACCTATCAGCCTCCTATCTGTATTTATAAAATCTTCCCTAAAGTTCTTTCACACCACTTGAACGTGACAATGGATATGGCTCAACCGAGAGAACAAACTGGATTCAGGAGTGGCTACAGCACTGGGGACCATATAAGCATACTGAGAGACCTAATTGAAAGAGCGAGGGAATATGAACTTGCATGGATTTTACTGACTATGGAAATTCCTTTGATTTGGTGAAACCATCAGCAGTTACAATATCTTTAAAATCCTGCGGTATTGAAGATGCATAGATTAATATTACTCATTACATTTATGAAAATGCAAGTGATAAGATTCGGCTATTTTAGAATACAGCACCTATAAATATTGGAAAGGGAGTGAGACAAGGTGACAATATATCTCCCAAACTCTTTAATGCCCCATTGGAAAATGTCTTTCAATCACTCCACTGGGAAAACAAAGGGGTAAAGATTAGTGGATATTATTTAACTCACCTTCCTTTTGCTGAGGACGTAGTCATTTTTGCAACTACCCCATCAGTGCTGCAGATTCAGGAACATGCTACATGCAACTTGACCGAGCGATTCTTCTGGCATACACAAAAACCTTGGACATTTCTTATTTCTAGATGATGCTCTGTACCGTTGTTTTTCAGTAGCGATATACAACGTTCTATTAAATATTTAATATTAAGTACCAAAATCAACTCGATTAATATATTTTTCTGCCCATTAGCAGGCTGCTCTGAAGACTCTTCTGGTGTAAGAATAATTCTTGGTACGCTTCATGAAAATCAGCTTTGGTTTGCTGACAACGGCTTCTCGAATCGTTTAAATTCCTGTACGACAGGTCTCACAAACACGAAGAACAAGTAATTACTGCAGTTTAACATCATTTTCTTTAACAGTCTTCCTTTTAAATTTTGTGTTAATATTTGACCGGGAGTACTGAAATAACACTTTAGTTCTTCCCAATTCATGAAAATATTGTATTGTACATTACTTGGAAATATGAGTTACGTGTGAAAGAGTAATTAAAATGTTTACATTGCGATATCTTCCCGTCGTTTCAAGGTGTTGCCATTTTGGAGCAAAAATAACTTTTTAAAAGGTAGGTCATTTTTAAAAAGCATGATATGTAATTTCTGTGCAACTCATGCAAAAAAATCAGGAGAAAGCCAAATTAATTCTCTGTTGTCAACTAAACAGAGAAAAAAACAGATTTCGGGAATTTGGCGTCAGCCAATATGACAACCCTGTTCAAAATTCTGTGATCATTCGTCGTTCTTTTTGTATCATTTATCTGTTCCGCAGCATTTATTAGTTAAACATGTAATTGAAGGCACTTTTCATATCATCATCATCATCATCATTGTCAACCCTTATCAATCCAATGCTGGACGAAGGTCTCCCCATGTTTCTTCCACAACGGTCTGCCTTGTGCCAGTCTCCTCCATGTTACTCCCTCATACTTTCGAATTTCATCCACCCATCTCCCATGTGGTCTTCTTCTGAGTCTTTTCCTATTCCTGGGAATCCAATCTAAAATTTCAGCTGTCCATCGATGGTCTGTCCTTCTGGCAATATGTCCAGCCCATTGCCATTTCAGGGAGTTTATTCTGATCATGATGTCTTCCACTCTTGTAATTTTTCGGATCCACGAGTTCCTCTTCTTATCTCTCCTGTTTGCACCAAGCATGCATCTATCCATGTTTCTTTGAGTTGGCTGCAGTCTTTGTATATCTTTTTTAGTTAGGGTTCAAGAAGGATGCACTGGTCAAACACTTTTCTTTTTAGATTTAATGGCATATTGGTCTTGAAAATTATAATGTTCATCCCAAACGGTCTCCGGGCAAGTTTTATATGCCAATTAATTTCTTCATCAATGTGACCCTCGCTTGATATCTGCTGTCCAAAATAATGTAGGTATTGGTTATCTCCAGCTTTCCGCCATCAATCGATAAATCTTCATTTCTTGTAGAAGCATTGTACATCACTTTTGTCTTCAGAAAGTACATTTTTAATCCCATTTCTTTACTCTTGTCAGCAAGTTCCTGGATCATACTCTGCAGCTCTGATGGGGTAGTTGCAAAAATAACTGCGTTATCAACAAAACGAAGGTGAGTTAGATAATATCCATTAATCTTTATCCCTTTGGTTCCCCAAGTCAGTGATTGAAAGAAGTTTTCCAATGTCGCATTAAAGAGTTTGAGAGATATAGTGTCACATTGTCTCACACCCTTTCGAATTTTTATGGGTGCTGTATTCTCTAATAGCCGAATCTTTGCACTTGGATTTTCATAGATGTTATATGAGAGGATATATTCTCTCCCGAGTTGCGTTATGACATGATTTCCAATAACACAAGCATTATTTTCGTGTGGTCGAATTTTCATTACTTTTATGCAAATCTAAACTAAAACGTATAATTTTTTCCTTCTGTAGAGTGCAAAAACTATTGCAATGATATTATTATCAGTTAATAGAAAACGTAAACAATATATTCTTGCTTCGATTAAAATTTCCGCATTAATGCACAAGATATTTGTCAATGATAAACATCTTGTCGCAAATTGTTGACGGACATCCGACATTCCCATTTTCATGGAGTTTAAGAACAAGGTATTAGATGGGTTTTATTACCATCTTCGAATTCTTTCTCCAATCTTTCTACGCCGTACCATGTCTTAGTAATTAAAAGAGTTCATCTGAAATTCGAGAACAAATGACGTAATCATTTAATTGACCGTAAAATGTGTAGAATATTAAACTGTTTAGTGAGAAATCGAGAACTAAATTATAAAAAACATAAGCAATATATAAATTAAATTCAAATGTTTTTGATGGTTCTGCTGTAGTAGCAAACTGTCGTGAAAGGAATGAAAAATTTCTGGAAAGAAGAGTGTGTTTGTGTATTCTGAATTAATGACATTTTTCATGACTACGTATATTTAATAAGATGTAATAAGTACAGGAATTATCAAATGTACTGTGTTTTGATATTCATGTAAAAAATGCGAAAATATCAATTTTGTACTCATGTATAATGATACTGTTTTTCTTTATACCTAGGCATTCCTGAATTCTAAAATCCCCGGCAAACTGCCTTTTATAAATACTTCACTTGAAGAGTTTTAAAATACAGAACAATGCAGTCACTGAAAATATTCGCGATTTCTTTTGCCGAAATGAAATATAAAAGTCCATGTCAGTAGAGCTTTGAAGGCATGATAAATGTAAGGCCAAATTTGTCTAAACAACAATACCGGCTGAGGAGGCTGAGAAGTTATATTGGAAAAAATAATTCCGCATTCTGGAGACCTGCTGAAAAACACAGAATGATGCTGGCAAGTATTTCTTCCTGGAACCAATAAGCGAATATATATACAGGGTGATTCATAAAGAAGTATACAGTTTCAACGCACTATAAAGCAAGAGCAATGTAAGATATTTTATATTACCTGTAACAGAATTGTAGGGGAATGTTTCAAGTTTTTTTAGAGGCAGTTACAGATGTTCCATGTGTTCATCCCTACTCACACGACACACATGGCGGTGCAAACACTATCGACGACTTTTTCCGATACACGCGGTTGTCCAGGGCTTTTACGTTTGCGCAAACAGCCCATAGTTTCAAATTTTGTATGCCAATCGTAGATAGATTTTCTGGTTAAAGGTTCTTTTCCGAATCAAGATCGAAAATGCCGTTTCACAGCAGTTACAGATTTTGTTTTTCTCAATTCAAGAACACAACATGCTTTCTCCACTGCATACGCTGCCATTTCGACTGACTAGTCACGTGACACATGCTCTATCGCCTGCGTCACTCCCCTCAGTAGCGGGACACAAACTTTATTAGTACATCTACCTAATGGTTTACAGTTGTTCTTCGTGTCTTCACTGTTACTGTTTTGCAGCTTTGGAAACGGTATACTTCTTTATGAATCACCCCGTATATTATCTATTAAAAATTATATACCAATTAATTTAAATTTAAAGGATAGCTGTGTTACATGATATGAATCATCCGCCACGAATGCCAATTATATTTCTGCACTTTTCCATACCGTAATTCAAAACCTCTTTGATAGACGTTTCCTTGGAAATCCAGCAATGTGAATCTAATGTTTAGCAAAAAGGGAGAGAAGTATTCCAAGTGAAATATTTTGAACATTCTGGAAATTGAACGGTGAAAGAAATAACGTTTAATTAAAAAACAGTTTTAAGTTCACTATATTTGCTAAGTATGCCAATATTTGAAAGAGGAATGTAGTATAATCTTGCTAAAACTCTATTGCACGGGATTGTATAACTGATCCATCATTCAGAGAGGGAACTTTAATACAGATTCTATTCCGGTGCAGTGTGAGAGAGGGATATAAATTTTAAATTACAGTTTCATATATTTTTGAATGGAAATTCCCATAGAATACCTAATTACTTTTTATTTTACATATAAGTTTTTATTGCTGTAACAACTGTACTTGCAAAACTAAAACAACGTTACTCTTAAAGTCTGGCCTTCTGGGTCATCCCACAAGATTAATATCAGGATGATCACGTCAAGCGTCGAGTGAAGTTGTATAAAGTTCGGCTACGCTTGATTCCAGAGCAGAGGAAACGCGTTCTTAAAACTGATGAATAAGGCCTCAACATCTGGAAGTCCTACGAAAAATTTCCGTGTGTGGATGGTGCCAGGTGAACTCCAAATTCTTGGTTGCGCAGTCCCAGTTGAAATAAGTAGTGGAGGACCACCTAGTGTTCAAATCCTTTTAATCAGATAGTCTACCATTTATATTAACAAGTTGTTGTTTTTTTTTTTTTTATTGGAGGTTTAACGACCACCGTGAGCAACTCAATGGGCTATAAGCAGTCGCCCGTCCCTAATTTAGGGTCACTGGTTCCAGGGAAGGGAGAGAGCCAGTGCCGTAAGACAAACACAACATCCATGCCTCACTGGGATTCGAACCCGGACCCCTTCGGACGAATGATCAGAGGCCAACGCCTTAGACCACTGCGCCACCGGGGCGGCATTAACAAGTTGAGGTTCCTATGATGTGCAAAGTAGTGAATATATGGTTATATACGTATGCACATATTGACTTAAAAATAAAATTGCATATTTTAATTATATGTACTTATTTATTTGAATAAATTATTGTTAGAAAATTTGAATTATATTTACCTTTCCTTACAGCCGAAATATGTATTTAGACTTAATGCGTTTAACTTTATAAATACACTGACGGAAAAAAATCCCAACACCACGAAAAAATAGTTGTAGAGGAATGAAATGGCGGCAATGCATTTGTATAGGTAACATATTTAATCCATTTAGGTTTCAAGATCACAGCGTAATGTAAGCGCGAGAAGAGCCATTTTAAATGTGAAATGCTGGTACATTAATAACCGGTGTAGCAGCCAGAATTTTAAATGCAAGCACGCAAACGTTCATGCATTGTGTCGTACAGGTTCTGGATGTCAGTTTGTGGGATGGAGTTCCATGCCTGTTGCACTTGGTCGGTCACAACAGGGACGGTTAATGTTGGTTGGGGGGGACGCTGGGGTTATCGTCCAGTGATGTCCCATACGTGCTCAATTGGTGAAAGATCTGGTGATCTAGCAGGCCACGGAAACAAGTCGACACTCTGTAGAGCATGTTGGGTTACAACGGCGGTATGTGGACGAGCGTTATCCTGTTGGAAAACACCCCTGGAATGCTGTTCATGAATGGCAGCACAACAGGTTGAATTACCAGACCGACGTACAACTGTGCCGTCAGGGTACGTGGGATAACCACGAGAGTGCTCCTGCTCTCATAGGAAATTGCTTCCCAGACCATAACTCCAGGTGTAGGTCCAGTGTGTCTCGGCCGCAGACAGGTCGGTTGCAGGCGCTCACCTGGCCTCCTTCTAACCAACACACGGCCATCACTGGCACCCAGGAAGAACCGGTTTTCATCAGAAAACACAACAGATCTCCACTCCGTCCACCAATGAGCTCTAGCTTGACACCACTGACGTCGCAAACGGCAGTGGTTTGGAGTAAGTGGAATGCACGCTACAGGGTGTCTGGGTCAGAGCTGTCCTTCAAGTAACCGATTTGTAACAGTTTGTTGTGTCATTGTGGTTGCAACTGCAGCTCGAATTGCTGCCGCAGACGTGGTACGATGAGTCACGGCCATACGCCGTACACGGCGGTCTTCCCTCTCAGTAGTGCCACGTGGCCGGCCGGAACCCGGTTTTCTTGAGGCAGTACCTTCCCTTAACCACCGCTGCCAACAATCATGCACAGTGGCTGCATACCTGCCAAGTCGTTCTGCAATACTGCGGAAAGAAAATCCACCTTCTCGTAGCCCTATTACACGACCTCGTTCAAACTCCGTGAGCCGTTGATAATGGCTTCTTCGTCTTCTTAAAGGCATTCTTGACTAACATCAACACACTACGTCGAATCTCAACGATAACTAACGCCCACGAACGTTACAGCGCGTATTTACAGCAAACCGGCCTTGCATGTTCTTAGGGGCGCTACTAGCGCCACACGTATGCGCCGTGCGCAAAATTTGCATAGACGTCATCTTACAGATGTACTCTTACCGCCTACCAACTGTCGTTTATCTAACACACACCCTTCTTGGTGTCGGGATTTTTTTTTTCCGTCAGTGTATATTAACTTCTAAATTATCTTAAACGTTCTGACAAAAAACCGCTGAAATGTTTAGAAAAGGATTTGTGATAGCAGCATTGCAATGCACTCTTTTCCGAAATAAAGTGTGCGTACCATACTTTCCACCGAGGAATCGACAAAGAAATAAATTGAGTATGTCGGTTGTACATTGAATTTTTTCTCATACTGATAAAATATTTGAAATATCAATTTTTGAGCCATATGACAGAGAAAAAGAAATGCGTTTTTGGACCCCTTTGTAAATTGTACATAATTAAATACACGCAAAAATTGCAGAGATATTAAGAAAGAACCCAACCAAGGCAGTAGAAATGTTCCTATTCAGGATATATAAAACTGCGAACGATTTTTTTACCAAAAGCAGAAATGATACGAGTAGATCATCCTGTATTGTAGCTATTATACAACCTTAATTTATTTATTTTTAAATTGGCAACGTGAAGGGCTGCTGCGGATGAAGTATAGCGTAACCTTGAACAACTAAATGGGAAACTGAGTTATGAAACATGAAAATTGGTAATATTTTGTTGTAGACATATTTATCAGCCAGGGATAAGATATCTTAATAGATTTTTGGAATCATTGATAAACATGTATGTAGGAATATACACTGCACACGACTTAGACTTATATCCAGGACTTATATACTTTATATATACTTAGACTAATATACACATCTTGATATACACTAGCGCCGGTCTTAGCTTTGCAAGAAAAAATAAACTGCAAGCAAAATATTATTCGCACCTGGAGTTATACTGTGCCGTTGAATTTTTATGTACTATGGTACAATGCAAATAACGCAGGTATGCACGGATTTCATTCCTTAATACACATCTCTTATAAAGGCAGTGTACAAAATGTTTAATGGACTTTTTTTTCTTGATCGAACTTTTGAAAGCGGACTTTGAAGGCGTGAATATTTTCTTATGGCAGCAATTAGACAGCTGTGCGCAAACAAAATAACGGGATGTGATGTAAAATATTTTTTGGTGTTGTGTTATTTTAAGTTAGTTCTGTGCTGTATTGGAAGTTTATGATTGTTACAGATTACCTTTTTTACCTCAGTTCCTACCTACGAGAACTATGTGGGGAAAAATCTAACTTTTTCAACAACTACAGTAAGTGCTTGCTGACGGCCAGAGATCAAAGAAGATAACCAGTATAAGAATCCAACGTTTTATACACAGAACAGCTAAAACATTATGATTATAATTTTCTGTGCAAATCGAAGCAACTGCAGGTAAACGACGGCAGCTGTAAAAATCGTGAAACGTTAAAAAAATCCTGATACAGAGATGTGTAAATCAAAGTTATTGTTGTTCTCCAGATGGGAAATCCAATGGACATCAGTGGGTTTAGCAAAGGTCGTAGTGTAAAATAACGAGGGAAATGTGTCAGAGCACTTCTGTGAAGAGCATAGAGCATTTGTACGGGGCGCTGAGGATCAGCCATGAGGAGCCCCGTTAAAAAATTGTCCGAAGAAGAAAAATCCAGGATCCTCCAGCAAGCTGTAGCCTGACCTTGTATCTTATTGACGGATATACGGATGCAGCTTTTGGATTGTGTTTAAAGGCACAGACTAATTCCAAAAGTAATGTGAGTAAAACTTAAATAATAAGCATTTTCCATAGTATCGTAAGAAAATGATCGTAATTCGATTTAACTAAGAGAAGTAGTGATTTGAAAACGAAAATCGTGGCTACCCACAGAAACCACTCTTCCAAGATTAGTGGATAATTGTTGAAGTTACTACCATCATATCTTACAAATTAATTTATTGAGTTCTGATTAAAATATCAAGGGATCATGATTATAAAAATCAGTGATTTTTACGGAGAATTCCATAACTTTGTTCCAACATTTTGTGAAACTGCCATAAACACAATTTTTTTCCTATTGACAAATTACCCCGTACATAAAACTACGGAGAGGAAACAAATACCGTGTTCATCAGAGCACAAGGCATTTTTGGCTGTAACACTGAACTATTAACACTTTTTTGTCTATCCTATTCAGATCAGCAGAATTCCTAATATAGGTTTGGGTTCTTGAACTACTGCGCAACGCTCTTTTTGTCAGGAGAAAAAGAAATAATTACATAAGTGGGAGTAGGGTGACCTGATATGAAAGTAAGACCGAAAAGTGATGAAAGATAAGAGTTACAGAAGTATTTGGTTTCCCATGAAATACTGAATTTATTTTTTAAATTATGTAGTGAAAACAAAGTGAAATTACATTACCGAGTGAGATATATTGTAATTGATAAAAAAATTTTAAGTTACGATCCTAATATGTGCTCTTTATTCAGCTAAATTAATTTGGTGACGATCATTTTTTAACTTAAAGAAACACAATATATATACATGTCATCAACAATTTAAATTAACAAGGATTTAGTTGTCACTATACATCATAGTATCCTACCGGTTTTAAAAAATATTACCAGCAATATACGGTACTAATATGTACAAGCATTTTCGAACTTCTGTGCTTCCTGTGTTTACAAAAGAATGTCGGTTTGGCGTTCTTACCTTTGTATCGGTGTTGATGAGCATATCAGTTATGTGTTAGTGTACACGCTAACAACGAGGTATGGCATTTCGCAGATGTAATGGATAGAAGTGTACAGATTTTTTACTAGAACAACAAGAATCCTACGCGGTACGGGAATTCGAATCCAGACCCTACTGGGACGAATGGTCAGGAGTCAGTGCTTAGACCACTGCGCACAATTAATGATTATTTAGTTACTGTTTGTTCAAACTGTTGAGCTGGAGTTGTGTTAATTTTTCTCTTCTGTATCAATAAACTTGACTGAGGCGTATTAGGCTGTTTATCCTGCAATGAAAAAACAAAATGTTCGGATATTGTTTAAAATTATTTTCCTGAAGATACCGATTTGTAAAGTGCCTAGGTATTGATATGTAAAATAATCTATAAGCCCAAAGTCAAAATTGCAAGAATTTGCATTAAACGTTTTACTGGTGATAGTTACACTCATGACTTAAATCAGAATTGATTGAATTACCTTGCAAAAGGAAATTGAAACGAATGGCAGTCTGTCACACAGTACTTACTTAATTGATCATAAATACTGTATAACGCACATGATAAGCCTCATGCAGGTTACACATGCAATTAAAATGCAGTTTACACATGCTTCGATCCTTACATTAATTTGACCAAAGTGTAAAGAAGACCAAGAGATAAATCTTACATAGAGGCCCATAGCAATAATTTGGCCCCAGAGATCTTAATAGAAAAGCGCACCAGTGGACAGACATCAAAATAAAACGTCAAAACCTTATCGGTGAGAGTCTACCTCTTTTTTTAAAGAGTTCGAAAATCTCTCCGCGGTGTTGCTTATACATTTATTCTACTGGTACCTTATCATGTGACAAACCCAATCATTGTTACATGTCCGAAAACTGGGGCCACTGTTCAAAAAGAGACAGTTGAACCTCTCTATCATCTCTGTAATTTTGGCTTTTACAAACGATATAAGCAATTCAAAAATATAATATTTTATTAAATAATAGTTTTACTAGAAATTGATATACACAAGTTGTTAAAAAAGAATACTTCTTCCACATTGAATTGAGGATGTAATTTCAGCACACCATAGTAGGTAACTTAATCTCACGTATATCGCGAATTGAGACAATCGTATCGTTATCGTATTCTGGTAGTAGAAGGGTAATTGTATTCTGGTGGTACAAGCGCTTTGTTGGAATGTAAATTATTCTTGAAACTGGGCTGGTAATTTAATCATCCCTCATGACCGGCTGAATTCTTCAATATTTTTTTCATTCTAAATTTCATTTAACAACATTTATTTTCTTGCGTATTTGCTGAAAAATCAACTTGAAAATCCTTCGACATCCCTTTAATTCAGAATTCCAGAAAAATAGCTCTCCTCCGAAATGGAGAGAGTAGGATATTCTCTAGAAAATGTTTTGACTAGTTCATGAGATAATGACACTCGTTTCCATATGTTGTAAATTTGGATATGAGGGGCCATAGAAATAGTGATATAAAACTTTGCAGTTGAAGGTGGTATTAGCTTTAACACAGAATAAAACAAATATTCATCGTTCAACCTGTGTAGATTATTTATTTTGCACCCTCACCAGGCTGGAAATTAAAGTCAATTTCTCTTTATATCCATGAATACTGTCAGAGAAATTATTCTGCTATGTTCATGCACACTGTTGATCAAAATAAATAGGTTGCTGAAAGTTACGTTTCATAGTTTTATAATACGCGATCAGAAGTGTTTAAATACCGAAAAAAATAGCAGAAGTTGCAAGAGTGATTTTTCGATACTTCATGTCATAACTTGCAGCTTATCAATCAACTTTAAAAAGATCTCAGAAGATTATAACATCGTAAGATTTGAAATTTATTTCTATTCCACATAACAATATAAAATAAACTATATAAAAATAGCACCCTTACAAAAAGGTTGGAAGTAATATTGTTTCATTAAGGATATTTCTGTTCTACACTGATGTTTCGGTATTAAAATCTTAACAATCAAGATTAGCGCTTTCACGTAAAGTTTTTTAACAACCATTGGCCGTTTTAAAATACAATCTTATTTCCTTCGTTTCATCCTCAGGGTCTTTATTACGGCGAATCCTTCTTCCGTCGCACTCTTAAACTGATGTAAGTTCAGAAACAGACCTGTAAAAAAGTTCGCTTCGGCACTTCTATCAGAATATTTCCTTATCGCATGCTCTGTTCTTAAAAAAATGTCATACTAGAAAAATATTTCTCCGTACGCATTCCTGCTGTGGACCAACCATCACCTGCAGAATTTCTTTCTGAAATGATAAGAAACATTTTTTTAATAGTGAGTATCGATTACTCATGATGAGGCTTACGTAACGCGGTTCTCGTGATATATTTCCTTTACCTGTTTCCTTGCTCTATATTTTGTTGTGCTCATGTGTATTTCGTTATTTCATTAGTATCCAAATTTCTTGTTAGGTCCCGGAAAGTTTCCTGATACTTTATATTTAGACTATGGTTAGAGTTTAATGGTTAGACTTTTCTTTCTTTCCTTTTTGTTATGTGGTCTTTATGTTCCTCTTTTCTTCTTTAATTAGATTGCGCAAGGTTTCTTAGAGGTTTGTGGGAACAAGATTGCTACAGTTTTGGTCAGAGATTATTCTAACAAAGTCAGTCCTGTAATAAGGATTTCCCACTTATTTATGTGTTCAGAAATGTGATTTGATTCTCTCCAAAGTAGTTAAAAATCCCTTTGAAGAGAAGTGTTTTCATTCCAGCCATTTTAGTGCTGCTGAAGTTTTGTTTTAAGATTCTACTTGGTATTTCCTGTATTGTATTTTACATTTTTATTGTTTTTTGAATTCAGAGGTACTTGATACTCATCTGCACTTTGAAATACCTATTTTCTTAGTTATCAGGAAACAGAACTTAACAGGGTGTTTCCAATTTTGATGTTGGCTGAAACCGTCTAGTTGGAAAGAAATTATTTAGATCAATTTCAAGCATTGTAACTTTTGCAATACAATTTAAGTTTAGTCGTTACAATTGTGGTAAGGTTTTGTCTACGGTAGACTGAACATTATTTTGCACGAGTGGCACTGTCGTCAATTGACGTTGTACTCCTTCTAAAACTGTTTTCCCAGAATAACTGTTGTGCAGTAACTGAACTGCAAAAGGTATGAGTTTTAAGGTATTAAAACCTGCAGATGGTTTTAGGAAAATTATACGCAAGTATGTAGAGATTAATTTTTTGGTCGTTAACCTGGGATGAAGGTAGACACCAGTTGTCAAGCAGTCCGCGAAGAATATGTCCAGAGAGTTAGAGCCCGACCAGAAGTCTAATATTCTAGAAAGAAGTAGCGTATGGCGTCTCACACTCCCATGGTTTAGGTACGCATTTGAAGTACCGTTTCAGCAGAGTTCAAAACAACAACTCTACTACAAGGCAAAAAGTGGATGGGTGTGGTTCACGCGCAATGATAAGTGGCCTTCTGGTTGAAGATTGCAGAGTGGAGTCTAACTAGTAATGAAATTACGATCTGTTCTGATTCAAATCAAAATACAACGATTCCTGGAATTGTGTTCATTGCTCCTTTCACCCCGGAGTGAACGATACATTGGGAAGATGGGTGCTGCCTTTGATTAGTTTGTGTTCTTAAACATCAGCCAATCTCACGTAGCACATAATTATAAAATTTTAAACTCATATAATGGACAAAATATCTAAGGGAAAAGTGTTATCCGTAAACAACAAAGCAGCACATCGTTTGGCAGGTAAAGCAAGGCGAAAAATCGTTGCCATATGTTATGATATATGGATGAATATCTATCTAAAAAAATGTATGTATGCGTATTGACACGCATAAATATATCAATATAATGAAGATTTCTAAACGAAACGGATTTAGCGAGCGCTCAGATTTAACGAGAATTTTCGTCTGTTCCGTTATAAACTGGTGCTATTGTATTCTGTCCCTACCAGCTGCTAAAAATTTGAACTTATTTGAACATCATTTCGGCATTTATCCAGATTCAGTTAGTTTCATATAGATTCGGGCCCCTGTATTTTTGGGAATGCCCCATGCGAAAATATACTTCTCTATCAAAAAGTGTTCGGTACTACATTTACATAACTTCTGTCATTACTACTAATGGTAAATCCAGCTCCCAAAGTTAGTGAAGATTTTACATGCATCTTATATAAGCATGCCATAACATTTCATACATTGCAGAGAAAAACTGTTTTGTCGCTTCTTCTAACAATGTTATATAAAATTCAGTACTTTTGCAGCTTACTAAGAAATCGTTATCATTAAAAAGCGATTTCCAAAGAATTTGTGAATAGACGCATGATACAACACCTAAAATGGAAATCGTGGCTTACTAACTGATATAGGCTTTAATTTTCCGTTGTGTTTGAAGAAACTGAGTAATTTCAAAATTTTGCTAATAAAAGTGGATGGTAAGCATTTGCTTTGTTTTGTAAAAAAATGAGAGTAATGATATTTCACTAAGAACATTCAAATACAAAAACGGCAGTCACGGCTGTTCAAAGAAGCCGTTCTTTCATGATAACCTAATATCCATTGTGAAATTAAATGAATGATCATTAGGGATAAATACATGGTGCTTTTAATCATGAAATTTTAACAAGCATTACATTACATACCTTTTTTTCCCATACTGGTATTTCAAATAATAGAAAAACATTGGTTTGCTGTTCCCAAACAGCCTCCTGAATAACACAAATTTCTTGATATCCAACAAGGCGTTTAAAGCCGTACTTTACACAAAATATTACAATCAATAAGCTGTCGCACCTATCAAAAACTTATTATTAATCATTCTTTTTTCGAATCATTTTGTGAAATCTCAGTTAAATGGCCCAGTTTCAATTGATAATGTATCTTTTGCTTGCTATCTTATTTTTTTCACTCAGAAACTTTATTTAGTAACAGTGACAATCATGTTTATTACAAAATAAAATAACAAACACACACACGTGTGTGTGTGTGTGTGTGTATGTATGTGTGCGTATACATATATATACTGTATATAGAAGAAATTGAGGAATTTTGCGAGGAAATTCGTAATTTAAATGAGAAAGGCTAACAGCACTGGAAGATCATTATTGGTGATTTCAATGCAAAAGTAGGGCAAGAACAGCAGAATGAAACTTCGGTTGATAAATTCGGTTACGGGAACAGAAATCAACGTAGAAATACTCTTGTAGAATTTGCAGAAGCAGAAAGGTTTTTCATCATGAACTCCTTTTTCAAGGAAATACCATTTGAGTATCGTCATATTGCTAGCGATATTTGGCTTTCACAGCACGAAATAAACGTAGCCTAATCCCTACTAATTTCGTTGAAGAATATCTTCCAATTCCATGTGTTATCGCACAGCATAAATGTCGTCTGAAACCAGAAATAACTTAATGTCTCCCGCTACAAAACACAAATTCAACAACACATTAGATCTGGGAGCTGCTGAGCACTCCCAGGAAACATAAGACGTGCTGAAATCTGTCCGCCTATCTGTATTCACAAAAAATAAAAATATTTAAGAATGACAGGCAGCAGTTAAAGGAATAGCCAGGAAAATTCTCTGACTGTATGACATCATGGGGGAAATAAAGACCCTTAATTTCAAATTTGCCGGACATGCAGATACAAGTAACAACCTTTGGACAAGATAAATACTCTATTAAGTAACAAGGTAGAGAAAAAGATCTGGACGAAGACAGCATGGGAAACTGAGGGCAAAATTTCAATGCACGCTCGAGTAAAATGGAATATAATAGCTTGTTAAACATAGAGAGGTCCCGAAAAAAGTTTGAAAGGCTTTTGGTCAATATCTGAATGAAAATTGCCGTCGCAGTATAATTTATCGATTATTCCGATTCACACAAATTATCGAACAATCGCTGAGTAACCGCACATTTAAACTTAATATCGTACACTCAAATTAATTTATATTGCCCTGCCAAGCAGTTTCTATGAAAGACCATAGTTCATTTGTTATGAGTAGTAGAAATGCTTATAGGGCCAGTCGCTTCGCTACCATTCCTGATACATATTGTCGATCGTGAACATATCCAATAGATGTGCAGGCCGGAGAGAAAGCGGTATCTGCATGCAAGCAAGAGGCCTTGGACATTCCGAGCCACATGTGGCCAAGTTTAATCTCGCGTAAATACACTGCGTGGCCACTTTAATATGACCACCTGACAGTTTTAAGCAAATTAGCTATGGCTGCACGCTGTTGCCGCCAGAGGGCGGGGCTAGTATAAAAAGGGAAAACTTAGTGCTTGCGACAGTAGTAGAAATGCTTTTTAGGAGACGAGATAGGTAAAACATGCGATGTGACGGATTTTCAACGTGGGATGATTGTAGGAGCTTGGAGCCATGGAGCAAGTATCACGGAAACCGCCGCATTCGTGAAATGTTTCAGAGCAGCTGTTGTTAAAGTGTTTAAAGACTGGACTGTCTGCCAAAAAACTGGGTTTCTAAGTGCAACGTGTGGTTGCCATCGACTAGTGAGTGATCGGGAGGAACGAAGAGTGTCCAGACTGGTAACAGACAAGAGAAGGGCTACAGTGTAGCAAATTACAGACCATCTTAATCAAGGATCCTCTCAAATGATCTCTGCACGCACTGTTCGCCGTACACTTCATCGGACGGGATATGGCAGCCGAAGACCTGTTCGAATACCTTTGCTGTCTGCAGTTAACAAGAGAAAATGTCTCCAGTTCGCACAGGAGCACAAGGATTGGGCAGTCGATAATTAGAAACAAATCATGTGGTCCGATGATTTCAGTTGCACCATGCCGATGTTCGAAAGAGAATTTGGCGGAAACAGCACGAAAGCATGGACCCCCAATGCATTGCTACAGCACTTCAAGCTGGTGGAGGCAACTGTTATGGTGAAAATGAAGATAATAATTATTTGGGTAAATAATAGGTAAATTTATACAAATCATATTAAAATTATGGTAACAGTTGAATTCCAGGTGAAGATTAAAATTTGGGAGATAGGTGGATGCATTTCGATACAAAAATAATATCAATTATCTTAAGGCCATGATAAATGAAAATATAAATAAAATACAACACTGATGTTTGAAACTACCAAAAGTTATTATTAAAAGTTTGCGTTGTTTGAATATACGATGAGTTGAGGCACCTGAAAGTGTAAAATAAGTAATTATTGTTTACATGTGTATCAGATTTGTAAACACTAAAAATTAGATGGTATACAATGTACACGTGTAATAACTTTTGTAGGCTGTGATGATCAAATTAGTGGTTAGGACAAAATGCATTCATTAAATAAACAAACTTTCCGAGTCGTTCCT
Source organism: Macrothele yani (assembly GCA_039090855.1). NCBI lineage: Eukaryota > Metazoa > Arthropoda > Arachnida > Araneae > Macrothelidae > Macrothele > Macrothele yani. The sequence continues at coordinate 77,926,058 of CM077033.1, read as the reverse complement.
GGCCATAGGGAAGCTAAGGTGGATTGGCATGCGACCCTGCGATGAACTTCAACTGTGTCATCTAATTCTTCACTGCAAAAAGGTTTAGGTTTTTGAAAGGCCACTTGGCTTGCATTCATTTTAAAAACTTAACCAAAAACAACAACAAAAAGAAAAACAAAGTGTTTCAAGTAGTCGGAGAGTAACCAAGACAACCATGTGTTTTTGTTTTCAAACACAATCAGCTTTTAAAATTTTTTTGACAATTCCACTTTTGGCAACTAGGCCTTATAAAAGCAAACAAAATCAGATGACACCCACTTGTTGTATTTATATAAACCATAAAAGGAAGAACACCTATTTCTGGAAGCGAATACTAATTTGCTACCCTGAATTTCACATTGGCCACTTTTGCAGGCATTAATCTCACTTAAACTCAAAGCTAGTTGTTACAGCACTATTTAGATTTTTTTCACAACACTTCTATGACGTAGGAATCAAATTTATCATTTTCGGGTGGTCTGCGAACATGTTTCACCCAGAAAATCAAGATTTGCGAAAACACATAAATACTCTTGACTTAGGGAGCATAACATAAGCACTGTGGATAAGTTTGAACACCTGAAATGCAATCGCTCCCTCTCTTCATGAATTTATAGCTTATTGTATACACAATACAGATTTCATTTCCTTTCGAACACACCCCTCAAACCAGTTTCCTTAACCAACATTAATTTTAAAATTTCAGTAACTGAGTAAAAATTTATGAAGAACCAAAAGATAGTAGTAGCAATCGTACACTACCAGGAAAATTTGCATTAAAATTTATTATACTCAACATTCTAGCATTTTTTGATACAAAATCACTCTCAACACTCTACTAAACATACTGCACTAAATACCTTACTCAATTACCTCAAAAGTTATCATTACACGATAATGCTGACAAATATACTTAAAATTTATTATATCATCTGCAGAAATTCAGAATACTTCACTATGCAAACTTGCTCTGAGTACTCAATATCCCACCATGTAAATAAAGAGCAAACACTAGCTTTCAACACTCCTGGACACATATTCATACTTATCTGCACGCCCACTGTTCATAACAATTTAATATTACACCACTAATTCTGACCAGCAATTTATAAACAACTTAATCGAAAAATTCAAACTAGTACCGTGTCCTATAGTAAAGTTCAGCTATGCGAAAGTTTTCTTTTTTGTCGTTTTTTTGCCAAACGATCTTTGGATAATCGCTGTTAGGAACTGCGTTCCCATGCCATTCTACAGGTGTTCAATTAATTTCAGTACAAACGTCTACGGAGTCCACTTTAGCATTCCGAAGCAAAAATGCATGCTTGTTTAACAAATGCGTGAGAATTCGCGTCTTGTGGTGTGGAGAATGGATGCACTTTAGACTTCGGCCCTCTGTCTTCTACTTCAATCAACGCGCGGATGGAATCACGGGAGAAACGTTTCGCGATAGGTGGGGCTGCAGCTGCGTCGGCGTTGTTTGCTCCTTCTTTGCGTGCATTACGTAATCGGTGCGTGGCTTTGCGGGAGGAATGTTAAGGACCCGAAACATGCGGCGTAGGTTATTTTTTAAAGGAATGGGTTTATGGAATGTGAGTAGTTCAGGTGTTGTTAAATTTGTATAACGACGGAAAAGAAGTGTTTTCCCCTCATTGAGAACCTGTTTATCTGGTACGAATATTGAAGTGGAAAACATTACGTACTTGGGAAGAACTGTTTGATAATACCAATCATCACCTGAAAACACTGTTCAGAGGAAAGACTACAATTTCGCCGGAATAAATATTCCAGAATGTGGTCTGCCGAGTGATCTTTGTGAATTCCATTATATAGTGTGAGTTTGAGGTCCCGCCAATTGATCTCAACACCTTGAGTATGCACCCCAGTAGTCGGATCAACGAAATTGAGCGAGAGGTTGACTGACAGATGTTGGAAAGCACAGGATGGGAGGTTGGGGAACGCAGCCCACTGATCCGTCATTAAAGTACTTCCAGGTTGAACATGTTTCTGGATGAGCGGTAGCGCCACCTATCGGTACACGTTAATTTCCCATGATTCCATCCGCAAGTTGGTTGAAGCAGACGACAGGCGCAGAAGTCTAAAGTGTACCCCAAATTTCTTGGTGTCGCAGTATTTTAGTTTTCGAAGAACGTCAGGGAGAAAATAATTTCGTATTATTTAGGATGGAATAAAAGGTATTTTCCTTATAACTAGTGGGTGATTTTTTAAAACATACATCATTCTAAGTCATATTTCTAAACAGCTGTTTTACACACTAGATTGAATTTATTTTTATACGTTTCATGAACTCTGTTGAAGTCATGTCTCTTTGCATTTAAGATGTTTTTGTGTCATCAGTTCCAGATAGTTTCTTCTTCCTCAGTGACAACGTGAAATTCCAATATCAGGTAAACAAATGTAAAACAAATAAGAAAAAGAAATTACTCTCTGCTTTCCGTCGGTTTTCTAAAAAAAACATCTAATGAAGAAAAGAGAAGGTTGAAAGCATGGTATTTAAAAAGTTCGCTTATCCGATATTTTGCCATCACGTTCCGTAGACGTTGGATGGATTCACAAGGATCCACTTCATTGTCTATGATTTTTTGGCAGTATAATTTTTCTAAATAAACTTGGTTGCCAAACAATCGCATGGACATATGGGTTACGACATAATCTCCTGAATTTTTGGAAATCTGTAAAAATATTTCGCATTATTTTCTTCCTGAAGATTTTACTCCCAGATAGAGACTCCTCAGAAATACAAATGTTACATCCCTTATAAATAAATAAAATACAGGAAGCCGTCGAAACCTGAAACATCATTCCAGTGCCATGGATACCTCACAAATGGAGTACGCCAATACCTCACGCTTTTGCGATTGCACAAGGAAATGAAATATAAGCTTTATCTTGAGTAAACACAGTAAATAGCAAGCATCCGAAAACTTTGTGCGTTATTGGAATCAGTTTAAGATAGGTAAATTCAATAATTCCATTTCCGTTCTGAACTTGTCCGACATAGAGTTTTAAAAACTTCCTTTCCCCTGTCGAATTCACCAGTACAGGCAACATGCTATCTGATATAAAAATTGTGACAACACACACGGAAATATTTGATTCAGTAAAAATTCGAACGATCAAATTTCATTTCCATTAAACGCTGTTGTGCACAGTTTTTGTATTTCAGTTTATGAATGACTACAAGAAGGATTTTCACGTCCTCTTTTCTTTTTTGTTATTTATGACCACAGTTAAATGGTACAGATAACAACCGAACTTTCACATTCTTGTACGTATATTTTCAAGGTAATCTGTAGTGCTTGCTATCAGAAAATATCAACGAAGCACGGAATTTCGTGATCCATTAAAAAAAGTGAAACGAGTCAGTTTGTTCTGAAAAGTCTATTCTTCCTTTAATGATTCTCAAAAAATAAATTTTCAGTAAGCGAAGAACATGAAATGAGTATTGTTTTATTGCATTAAATGTAGATGATTTGCTTATTACTTATGAAATGCCACAACGATTTGATAAAGTGCTTTTGCTTAAAACTATTTTGTTCAGGATCTTTGAAATTTTTAGAGCTCTTTGGAAATTTAGAAGAAACATTAAGAGAAATATCATAGCCGTATTGAAAACTCTCGTACTATCAGTTGTTGAACAAGAAATTAATATTTCCAGAATGTGTATTGTTATTTTTACTGTTGCACTTCATCCAGGAAGCTTCAAGCATGTTGTATTTCTCTACATGAATTTTAATTACCTAGGTATACGACAACACGATGACAATCTCGAGTTATTACGATTTTCAAAAAGAGATATTATTCTGAATTTATCAAATATTAACACATATATGCCGTCTCATTCTGTCTTGGAATTTTTTGCATAACATGCCCATGTATTCTGTAGAGAGTCTTCATCATAAACATAAATCCTCGAACATTTGCTGCTTGCATCCGCAGGTTTATACTGTATATCGTCGGTAGCCTTTACATCATGAATTTTCCGTTGCTTTGCCAGTATTTTCTCGAGTTCTGTGGAACCACACCCTTTCATTAGCCCCAAAGCTTTGAAGATATTTGTTTAATCTGCCAGAATAGAATTATATTTCTCTTTTGCACTTACATCACTAATATCTAAAACGTAATTCCTTTGCCTTTCAGAACAACCACGCTTTCTCTTTACGGTAAGTAAATCATAAAATATAATTTATATTGATAAATTAAATAACTGTTTGTACTTAGCATAGCAAAAATTAAACTAATCTAAATCAATTATTTCATCATCTTGTACGAATTTAATTTCGGAAACCACACGGCATTATTTCAGTATATTATTTAGAAAAATAAGTATAGAAAACTTTAAACCAATTTGTTTCGTGTTTACTTTTTGTCTCTAAAAAACAGGAAAGGGGCTGCTAAGTACCGCTGTAATAAAACTGTGTTTTCTTGAAATGGTTTTTGTAATCTGGTGAAATTTCACTAACGCATATAAAGTATATGGTCGAAAGAATACGGACTTTTCACATAGCATCTACCCTCACGCGAAGAATTTCGACTTGGTTCTGAGGAAATCTCTTTCCATTTTTCCACAAGAGCTTAAAACTGGTAATTCACGTATGTAAGTTAGTCCATGCTTACAGCAAGGGTTCCAATTTATCTCAAATTGTTTAATGGGATTGAGGCGTGACTTCAGGAATGAAAAGGCCATCACAAAAGTTTGTGAGGTTACTGGCGTTAGATCGTCGCAGACCATGAGCGAGAAAGAGCCTAGGCGCATCGGAGAATATTTCCGTTGGTCACGATTGTTGTTTTCAGAATTTCGGTATTACAGTGAAAAATTGTCTCACAAATGTGACATATCGCTGCAATTGCTTAACGAATTTACGATGTTGTAGCTCCCGTTTTTTAAATCTGAAAATCAATTTGCGGATTCAGTATGTTTTTCTTTCTTTTTTTCAGTCAATAAATTTAGTAACAGGAATGAACGATCGTGGGAAAATGTTTTCAATTATTACATCATTGTTTTTATGTCACTCCGGCATGCTTTCGAATTTCATTAATTCATCTCCCATGGGGTCTTCTTCTGGGTCTTTTTCTTGCCTTGAGATCCAGTCTAAAATTTCAGTTGTCCATCGGTGGTCTGTTCTTCTGGTAAAATGTCCACCCTATTGCCATTTTAAGTGGTCATAATGTAGTCCACTCTTGTCATTTTCCTTATCCACAAGTTCATCTTCTCATCATTCCTAGTTACACCAAGCATGCATCTCTCCAGGCTTCTTGTAGTTGTCTGAAGTCTATGTATGTCTTTTTTACACTTTCCAACCGTAGGTTGAAGAAGCGTATACGCTCCGCGTTGTCCGTCCGTCCGTCCGTCTGTCTCCCTGTCGGCACGATAACTCGCGTAAAAATGGTTCGATTTTGATGAAATTTTAGTATGTGGTAGGGGACCACCCGGGGACGAAACCTTTTGAAAATGGACGAAATGAGGCAAAAGGTCACGGCATAGGAGCGAGATCCATTCCATTGCAATTATGCGTCATAACTTGCGTACATATGGTTCGATGTCGATGAAATTTTAGATATCTTGGGGGACCACCTGGGAATCACCCCTATTGAAAATGGGTGAAGTGGTGTCAAAGGTCACGGCATAGAAGCGGCATCCATTCCATTGCCCTTATGCGTCATAACTTGCCTAAATATGATTCGAAGTCGACGAAGTTTTAGTATATTGTAGGGAACCACCTGGGAATAAACCCTATTGAAAATCGGCGAAGTGGGGTCAAAGGTAAGGACATAGGAGCGGGATGCATTCCATTGTCTTTATGCGTCATGACGTGCGTAAAAATATTTCGATTTCGATGAAATTTTATTATGTGGTTGGGGACCACCTGGGGACGATCTTATGACGTCACAATCTCGCTCTTGATATTTAGGCGCGCGATCAAGCCATCTATCTCATTACGTCACGCGTTGGGTGTGGATTCTATTAAAAGTTTATGACGTCACACTCTTGCAAGCAGATGGTCGCGATTCCCATCTGCCTCATTACGTCACGCTTTGTGTGCGTATGTTCGTCTGCACGATAACTCACGTAAAAATCGTTCGATTTCGATGAACTTTTAGTATGTGGAAGGGGATCGCCTGGGAAGGAATCCTTTTTGAACGTGAACGAAATGGGGTCAAATGGTAGCACATAAGAGCGGGATCCATTTCACTGCTCTTATGCGTCATAACTAACGTAAAAAAGGTTCGATTTTCGATTAAAGTTTAGTATATGGTAAGGGACCATCTGGGGACAAACCGTATTGAAAATGGGCGAAATTGGGTCTAAGCTCAGGACATAATAGTGGAATCACTTCCATCGCCATTACGCGTCATAACATGCGTAAACATTCTTCGATCTGGATGAATTGTTAGTATGTTGTAGGGGCCTGCCTATTAAATGGGCAAAATGGGGTCAACGAATCCTATTGAAAATAGGCGAAATGGGGTCAATGGTTAGGACACAGGTGCGGAATCTGTTCCAAAGCACTTATGCATAATAACTTACGTAAAAATGCTTCCATTGGGACAAAACGTTATCATGTTATTTCGGAGGTATACTGAACCGGTTCTGTAGAATATCATCGAAATGGGATCGAAGTTCAGGGCACAAGACCGAGATTAATTCCACAGCCATTATCCTTATAACTTGAGTGATAACTTGAGTAATGATTTCTGGTATGTTGGAAAACGTATCATAATCAATGCATTGCATGATTTTACTAACTTGTTTAGTTAAGCTTTATGTCTTTGCTCCATACGTAAGCACTGGCAGGAAGCAGTGATTAAACCCTTTCCTTTTAAGACATAATGGCATACTGCTCTTACAAATTGTACTGTTTCTTCCAAAAGATCTTTATCCACGTTTTATACGGCAATTCATTTATTTATGAATGTGACCCTCACTTGATATCTTTGTTTCTTGTAAAAGAAATGTACATCCCCTTTGTCCTCTGAAAGTTCATTTTCAAACCAACTTCTTTACTCTTGTCAGCAAGTTCTTAGATCATACTTTGCAGCTCCGAAGAATCATAGCTTGTCTCGAATCTGGCCAAGCCTAGATGGTAGTGTTCCCAGTGCTACATGTGCTATTCCGGCAGCAGTTCCAGAAGAATCAAAATGTATCTCTACGCTTCTGCACACGACGTCTCGGGATAACAAAACCGCAAAACGGTCGTATTTTATCACTACTGCCAGACGGCACAGATATAGTACTTCACGTAACCTTGCCAGAGACATTTCAGCTGCCAATGGGACCAGGTTTTCAAGGCACACCGTGTATACAGAAAACCGATTGAGTATATCCTGTATGCCTGCAGGCATTCCAGATAATCCCGTTAACTGCAGCTCATCGAAGGGCCCGTATAGCCTGTTGCCGAAAAGATTGTTCATGCCCAGCTCATTAATGGACCCGTGTTTTGTTCACTGACGAATCTAGGTTTAGTCTGCACAATGATTCACCCCGTGACTTCATTTAGATAGTACCTGGAACTCTACACAACACTTTCAACATCCTTGAACACCTTAATTTCATAGGCCTTGATATTCCAGTGGGGGAAATTGTGTTCACTTACATCCCTCCGTATATTCGAAAGAGGAAACGTGACGCGCCAGACGAACCGCGATGTGATTCTTCAACAATATTTCCGATTTTTGATAAGTACAATATGACTTGAGTTCCTTTTTTATTGGTGAAAACGTACGTTCTTATTGAGCCGCCGTAGTGGAAGTATACCCACATATTAATTTACGTACTTTCTATTTAAAAAATGTCTTGCGGGGCAGAACTATTTTATAATTCTATTAGTATTTATTGTTTGTTGAAAACTATTTGTTTGTAGAAATATGGATCTTAACTTCAAAATTTCCTAAAACGCATACTATGAAACCTGACTGACCATAGGTTTATGCAATTTTGTTTTATTATTACTATTCTTGAACGCCTTACGAGCATCAATACTAGTGTTGCTGTTACCTAAATTTTGCAAATATGGAGTCATCAATCATACCCGTCTTTTTAAAACGGTCTTCTTTTGGATGGAATTTTGCCTATTTCCTTAAATCACATTATAATGTACTTTATCACTTCTGTCCCTGGTCCTTCTCTAGAAGCTGAGTAATTCAGGTAACGTAAATCGCTTTCAATGTCTTGGGTGCATGTCCTTGTTCTGAGAACGTCATTGGATGCAGGAATTCTGCAAACTCTGTTTCTTCTCTCTTTCTCTCTTTCTGTCTGCTGTAAAATCAGAGCTTGCGACATCTATGAGTGTTTGACATACGAACAAAGTCCTAGGGAAACTAGCCAAGGCACATTTTTATTTCTTCGCATGCTTGAGATAAACGCCATATGTGGAAAAATGAACCTTCAGCGAAAATAACCACTTGAAAAGCAAAATTGCTAACCTATTGTAAACTTAGGAGGATTACTTTGTCACATTGTACTAAATTGACTTAGATGACATAACTGGGATTATACAGATTCTCCGAATTTATCTCTCACGAGAAAACATACTATTCTGCAGATTCCTGAAATAATCTAATAGTTGTAACATTCCCAAAATTGTTGAGCATTGCCATACGTTTTCGTAGCTGTCAGTACTTGTCGAGCGAGCAGTCTAAATATTTTTCACATGAATTGTGTCCATTTTATGGTTATTTTAAGTTGGCATCAATACTTTCGTGTAGACGTAATCTCACATTCACTATATCTGCATTAGTGTGTAGAACTGGGAACATGTGCACTGTATCTGTGGTAATTGACTTTCTTGCAATATTTCATCTTTACTGAAAACACCAAGAAAAAATATTTCACGCAAAACACGATTTAACAATCTTCATGAGCGAAGATTTCTAAGAAAACTCCGTTCAGTATTTGAACACAACACATCATAGTACCGAACAGAAACTTTCGAGCATGTAACGATTATGTGTCAAATAAGAATAAAGTTATTCAAACCAGCGCCTCGCAAAAAATGGAACGAGCTGTGCTGACTCTTTGACAATCTCCGGATATAGCTCATTACATCATTTGTCAACAAAAGGTTAGGAAAGCAAACTTGGAATAAAACTGATACAGAGCTAACGATAGGGTACATAAAAATCATAAACATTTATGGTTGAAAAATAATATTAATTAATTTTATAAATAATCTTTTTATGAATATAAAACTGCAAATTCTAAAAAATTGATTCCTCTCAATGGTAGGTAATTGATTCGATAATATGTTACTGATTCATTACTCTACATACAATTTGAAACGCCACTCCATTATATCAGCGAGTTGTAAGGGAGTTCTTGTTTTCAATTATGATGCATTTTAGGACTGCTCCATTCTCCTTTGGAAGACGTTAAGTACTGCAATGTACCTGAATAAAAAGCAGCGCTTAAGAAATTGAAGTTATTTTATGGCTAAAATTTGCTCCGGCCTAAATTCTAATCCCCTCGTTCCAAAGAAGCGGCCGGGACATTGGACAATCTTTCCACCAATGATTCACCTTTCCTCTGATCCATCTCAGACGAATGGAGAACAAAAAGTGTTTCTGGCCATTTGCCTACAGCGCTGGCTCTCGGGAATCAATTTAATCACATATGATGAGCACTTCGCCTCTTTAATATACTAATTTTAGGAAATTGTAAAGTGTAACTACTATACTTCATCTATGGGAGAGAACTGTTATTTCCAAAGGCTTACGTTGTGCATTTGCAAAAGGTATGGTCGTTATTAAGCAAAATGAAATTTATTTAATGCCTCCAATTAGGACATCACAAGTTTTCAACGACCTGATTCAAGTAAATTCTCTCTTCAATGCATCTGAAACGCATTCCATCTTTTCTGGGGAATGATGTCTTACTTGACGGACTCGTACTTGCAGTTTTGGGTTGTACGAAAACACATTGCTGCATATTATTTATTTTTCATTTATATTTGTTTGATGTTACAGATATATTACACGATTTGTTCTTTCTTATACCATCTTTAACCTCAGTTCATTAAACTGTTATTTGTTTGATGTTTGGCAATAAAATTTCAAATCGACATTTCAGCTATGCTTTGCTTTTTAGTTTGAAAATTATAAATGCGTTACTTTGAATTACAGTCTATTTATAGTTTGCCAGGTGTCCTTGTTTGAAATTCTGTTGTTGAATTTGCGATCCTGGATATCAAAATTTTATTTTTTGATTCTCATTTAAGTAATTTCTATGAAAGCATTGAATATGCGAATTTCATTCGCCAGATTGTTTTTTTCTGAAAGCCTTGGCTGAAATGACATGAATTATTTATTTTTCTTATATTTTAAATTTCTTTATGGGTAAATTTAGTGGGATGTTTTATGTGTGAAGTGAAATATATCTGCTTAACAGATACGAAGAAAAGTATATTTTACATGTAGCATATTAGTCTTCCATATGCTTTAATAACACTAGTTAATATCATTTTTAAACTTCAGCTATATTTTGTATGGAGGCTGATTCACTTTCAAATTTGGTAATTTTCTCAGTAAGAAAAAACATGAATCACAAACCCATTCCTGTATAAGTTTTGATCGTTATCATTTGCTTCTAAAATAATCATGTACATTTAAGAAAAAATCCCTCAAACGATAATGTGAGAATTGCAATGGGGAAACAATAATTACAGGTTTCCTATCTTCACCGAAATTTTAAGTGTATGGAATGGCCAAGCATTTTTGTTTCCTAACATTTTTCTTAAAACCAAAATTTCTTTTCCGTTTTGATTACAATTTTATTGCTACGGATTTAGTAGCAGTGAAATTGTTATGTTAAATTTCAAGCTTTCAATTTGACCCAGATTTAATTCGTAGAAAGAAATCCACTAGCTAAATTGCAATGCATACGTGCTAAGAAATATGAAATATCTTACTGTTTTCAAATTCTGGTTCTCTACATTAAATCCTAAGTGCAGTTCTTTCTGCTCTTAATGGATAAAGTTCTACTGCACTATTCTTTGATAAATTCATACGATATATGTGTTTTTCAATCTCTTCCCAGGAAAATGTTGATTTAATCCTTGTACTCAGTAGAAGTCTTATAAAATTTTAACCAAAAACAAAACTTAAACTTGGTAAGTGCCAATACTTTTAGGAAAAAAATTATTTTGAGGATGTACCCAATATAGAAATATATATATATATATATATATTCGCGAACATTAAAATATATTTCACGATATATATATACATGGTAGAAAATGTATAAAAATATATTCACGCGTGTGAGATGCTAGTTGACCCACCGGTGAAGCTTAACGTTTGAACTTGTCCCACGAATACTCTAATGGATTGACTGACGGACGGTAATTTTTTGTTTTAGTCAATTTGGAGAGCTCCGTGGTCATTATAATTTTAAAAGGTTTTCTTGCCCTCACCTTTCAAGTTTACTTTACAATCCTTAGGTACATTAGACTCTTACTAAACCGGCCATTCGTTACACAGTGGGGTACCATATTAGCGAGAGTGCATATAATTTACTCTATTCTTAATTAAATTTAATGTTAGAAGTTTACTGTGTGTATAGTTCACATGTATTTTAGAAATAACATGAGAAAAACAAATGAGAACGGTAAAAGAACACGATCATAGGTACTGTACTGTTTCATTTACAACAGTAAAATGATCTTTTCATATCAGTACAATACAGTACAATAGGTATGCGTATGTAGTAGGAGAAACGTACAATTAAAATATTGCACAGGTGAAATATTGGGTTTTGTAGTCCGTGCGGTTACCTTGAAACATGTCACTGATTTTTGTCTGCTTTAATGAAGATTCGCGTCGACAATACTTTGTCACGCAATCGCTTTATTTGCATTACGCCGATACTGCACTCGTTCGTGTTTTTTTTTAATTATTGTTATTCACAAGAAAGCTATAAACAAAACAGCTAGTTAAAACAAGGTAAAACAAAATATCTGTGTATGGTCGATTTAGGCACAATACAAAAAAATATACAGTAAAAGAAAAGATTATACAGCGCCTGGGTATTAACAATAGGTATAAAAATAACCTACGCTCCTCACTTCACAAGGACGAGTAGTTCCACCTCTTTTATGTCACGGCCGGAGCCGTAGGCCCGATTATTAATAGCCAGATTAGCAACATTCTATTGTAATCACAAGAGGTCATGCATTTGACAGTGGTTTTCGAAGAATATATTGAAATAGAATTTTTCTTCAACACACCATTTTTCCAAATCCATGATCGGTAGTGTAAAATATTAAGCACATTCTTCTGTATTACATGAAACGAGTGCCACTTTAAAAATCTTGAAACATACTGAGAAAAAAATAAGTACATTACGCTGACTCTTACTTAGAACGACTAAGAAAACTTAGCTGTTTCAATTCCGTTCTCAAAATGCAGAAGGAGTCTAACACCATTTACAAAAGAAGAATCTAGAAAACGGCTATAAACAGCGAGAGTTTATTTTGTAGGTCATAAAATTTGAACGAATTGTAGTAAATGTAGGAATATATATCTTCCGGTATTCAACTCTTCAATTTTCCGAGTATAACAGCATTTGCTGTATGGTTAAGCTTAAATTACACATTAATGTGCTACTTCAGCCTTCATCTTCTCCTGTTGGTCAACCAGATGGTGAACAGTAACTTAATACACAGTTCTTCCTTTTTATTCCAAACTATAATGCGTGGGATTCATTTTCTGCTTTACTCTCCACAGTGTGGGATGAGAATAGTCTGTATTTTAAATGCGCACTCTCTATCAACGAAATTAACAAATCAAAATCTCTGCAAAGAAAACTTCCCCCGAAAAATAGATTATTGTAGAAGATGTCATTACCTGAAAAATCGAGGTTCGGCATAACTAAAAATTACTTTCTAGTGCTGAGATGCGCCAGCTTTAAATCTTGTGCAGCTAATCAAATGTAAATAGCATCTTCGAGGTTTAAGAACAGTAAATCTCGAAAAGAATACATTACGCGACATAAATACGTCTTATCTAAAAGGAAATTAGCATCGCCAAATTGCAGTTTCAAGCAACTGGGATCATATTTCGACTTTGATTTCTCATCCCCGCCAAAACAAAAAAGCAGGAAATTCTCATTGATCCTCTAAATATGTATTTTAAATGAGTTTGGTTTCTTTCATCTTTGCCGGCAGACAAATCCTTTGTGCTGCTCAGCTTCTGACAGGGATTCTTTCAATATATGACAACGTAACAACTCTGACAAAGTAATACAATATTCAACTACCATGTCCAGAACCAGTGTACTAATTCATTCTCCGAAAAAAATAAAGGAAGCTTCCCGACTGCAAGACAGAATCATCCAATCCACATGAAAAATGGTATGTGCAATTTACATATGAAGGAAGGAAATGATTGCAGTTCCCGTGAAATTGGGCCATTATTTTGATAAAACATATACACGAATGGAAGAAATCAGTCGGTGCGTTGTAGCGTACAACTTACTCGGACACAAGCGGTTGCCCCACATAGCGTCATCCTCGAATGTAGTCCTCCTGCCTCAAGTAGTCTGGAAACGGTCAGGATGGCCACTTTCGTACTTGTAGACGACGCAACATTGCCACGGATAGCTGAGAGACACGAAGTCGGTTATGTTCATCGAACTCTCATTATCGCTCGATCCTGCGTTCTGTATTTTTTCAATGCCATCCACGGCCTGTGTACCGCTAGGTTGTGTGCCCATCTCGAACTATTGCCGCCAACATCGTAAGAGTCTCCCGTTGTTACGATCCAAATGTCTGGGGATATGACGACATGACCAAGCGGCTTCTCTTAGCCTAATTATACGTCCACTCTCAAGCTCCTTCAACTTCTCGGCGTGTGTACGGATCCGACGTCGAAGCATCCTTCCATTCCGTGAATGGGTGCACGACTACAATCCGCGGTCAGAATGGTGCCTGAGTGCGAGCTCTGCTCTTGTTATACACTCCTCGATGAATGGTTCCCCTGCGATGCGGCGGGCCGCCATTCAGTCATTGGTCGTTATTTTTTTAATCCTTTGCACATTTCACCCTGCGGTACTTACATCCAGAATTTAATCGGGATCGAATGACTTTCTGGGATATTTCCTTCCTTAATGGGAAAGGCTATCTCGTGTGGCAGCATGTCCCAGTAAATCTGTACTGAGAGATACTATACTAAAATCGTTTTGAACATTTTAGATGACCATTAGCCTTTTTTTATTGTATTATGCGTAATTTAATTTGCCTCCTGGTAGGGAAAATAGGTCAACATATAATTCACTGAAAACTAAAGCTTGTTGAAACAGTAGAACTAAATGCGACGTATACCCAGATCCCTCAGTTCCTATTATCCGATAAATCACGTTGTCATCAAGTCAATCATAAACTTTCCACGTAAAGGCTACAGGCCTCGTTTACTTGCTAGTGACGTATGATGTTAAAGATTTTGATAAGAGAGCTCTGAAATGCATGAGAATCACACCGTCTACAAATGATTTTCGTTTCATCACACATGTATACTTGCAGATTTACTCATAGTTTTAAAATTTATTTATTTAATTATATATACGGGATATTTTTTACTGATTCAAAAATACATTTTAAAGTAAGCAACTTTTTATTCGGAAAACGAGTTATGTAAATGTTTTTGAGAAAATAGAAATGGTATGGACTCTGCCTTTGGAAAGTTTTATTTCGCTTTTAAATAAGCATCACATTAAAATGAGACATCTACAGTTAACTGCGGTCATGAACTGCAATAAATCCCTCGAGCATTGCAATGGAAAACTCCCGCTTTTTCGGAGCCATGGCATTTAAACTAACTAAATTCCCATCCAACGATCTTATATCGTATCTTTTAAAACGACAGTGCGGAACTTGCATTTGCTGCCAATTTGTATAATGGAATGCTTAACTGTTTTAAAGGAGAGTGTTGTTATCTGAGTGCAGATACTTTTTAGCATGAAAAAATAAGATTTTCATGTGTTATATATATATATATATATTTCTTCCGATCAGTGAAAAATAAATACGTGAGTGTGTGTATTTTTATTGTAAAAGTAATTCAATGGTTAAAAACATTTCGTCACAATTACTTTCCACGTTTATTTATGCAAAGTAATATATGCGTGAAAATACTTTTTTGTCCGTTGTACATGAGAGGGAAAGGTGAAACTTTCTCATGAGAAGCGAAGCAGCTCCGATGTACGGAATTACCTTAGTAGTAAACAGAATACAACACATATAGGCGTGCTATTTGTCGCAGAAATTCTTACCGCACAGAAGTTTTATATCAGATTATATGTCTCAGAAACTCAAACGAATTTCGTTTTTCACACTTGAGAAAAATCAACATAATCTCGAACATAAATATGTAAACTAATATTTAGGTCGTGCTCATCGCCGTTCCTTCAAAGAATCCCGCTAGAAACTCGGTCGTTTTGTTTCAGACATTTCAGATACCTGTTGATATAAACATTTCTCTCAAATAAAAGTTACCTACGTGTGTTTTCTTCTGACTCTCTAAACATACCTCGAAAACGACAATTCCATGTTACGACTAATATCTAATCCTGGATGATAATAGAATTTTATTTAAAATCTTTATAGCAACAACTATGATGCACGCACAAAAGTTTTTGATCAGGTTACATATCTCACAAACTCAAACGCATTTCGTCTTTCACCCTTAAGAAAAAACAACATAATCTCGATACCAAATATGTAAACTAATACTTAGTCGTGCTCATCGCCGTTCTGTCAAAGAATCCTGCGAAAAACTAGGTCGTTTTTTCAGACATTTTAGATACCTGTTCATATAAACATTTATCTGAAATTAAACTTAGCTACGTGTTTTTCCACTATTTAAACATAGCTGAAAAACGACAATTCCATGTTTAATGGCATTCTAAGACACTGACTAATGTCCGATCCGCAATGCTTATAGCATTTTACTGTGCATCTTTATAGCAGTAACGCTGACAGATGTCGTAGCTCTAGACGTATGTGGCAATAACGCGGTTTCGTTTTCAAAATTAAATTTACAAATATATCCCAAACTCGTGAAGTAACTTTATCGGGTATAAAACTTGTGCGTATGTAGTTATGGGGATCCTGAATGATTACCCTGTTGTCATTTATAAGGTGATTAAAGAAAACAAAGTGAAACGTAATTTCATTTCTACCTTTAATGAATAAAACAGCCAATTTCAGGTTAGTATCTTACAAAACAGCTTTTCTGTTTCACCCATACTTTAGCAATGCAACTGTTGGTAGATGTACTTCATTATTTTCCCTTTTAATCAGTGATTTTTGACATATGATTATTTCACAAGCAAGTCTTGGGTTTGTGAGTCGAACGTTTTTCTGTAAACCGAGAGGAAGGTGCTACATCTGGCAGTACAGGTCTGGTCCGAAAACAGATTTTTTCACGTAACTAAGGGGCAAAAGCCTGTGTCCGACATACCTTTGCATATATTTCAAGTACAAACATGTTTAGTTCAAATGAAATTATAAGGTAGTGTGATAAATCCGTGCAATTTTGCGATCCCGTAGCCCGTAGTAGACATGATTATTATAGAGTACTCTGAGCAACTCACACTTCCATGCAAATAAATACGAAAGATCCTGGGTCCGAAAACATTTTTATACGTTCAAATATCTGCAAGTGCTGCCAAAATGTTTAAACAACATTTTATATGTGGAGAGGAAAACGTAAAAAAAATTCTAAGTATCAAATGCGGTGGCCTATTTAATAACTTAAAACGAAGCACTAGAACATATTTCAACTTTCTGCGGAAGTGCTACTCATTGCCAGTATTACTGTATTAAACTAATGACGAAGATACATCTCTCATTGCTAGTATTACTCTATTAAACTAATGGCGAAGATACATCTGTTTCTTCAAGCACAAAGAAATTATCTCAACGAACAGCAAATAATATGCATTAATTTCAAAGATTTGTATGAGGTATGATTAGTTGGGAACTAAAATATTAGACAAACTGACGTATAGAACAATTTAGATATGGATTCTAAAATTATCCACTAGGATATAAATTCTAAAACTATCGACTAGGATATGTATTCTGAAACTATTCACTAAGAGATGTATTCCGAAACCATGGACTAAGATTTGCTTTCTTTGCTTTTTACCCTTTCAGCTTCATGGTGTTACGCATTTTTTACATATTTACGAAACTGTATAACTATTTATCAACGGTTACAATGGCTTTAAAATCCTGCGGTATTGAAGATTGCATACACTAATAGATTATTAATAACATTTATGAAAATGCTAGTGCAAAGATTCGGCTATTAGAGAATACAGCACACATAAAAATTGAAAAGGGAGTGAGACGAGGTGACACCATATCTCCCAAGCTCTTTAATGCCACATTGGAAAATGTCTTTTAATCACTGAACTAGAAACACAAAGGGATAAAGATTAATGGAGATTATCTAACCCACCTTCCTTTTGCTCAAGACGTAGTCATTTTGCAACTACCCCATCAGAGCTGCAGAGTATGATCCAGGAACTTGCTGACAAGAGTAAAAATGTGGGACTAAAAATGAACATTCAGAAGACAAAAGTGATGTACAATGCTTTTACAAGAAATGAAGATTTATCGATTGATGGAAAAACGCTGGAGATGACAGATACGTACGTTTATCTTGGACAGCAGATATCAAGTGAGGGTCACATTGATGAAGAAACTAATCGGCGAATAAAACTTGTCTGGAGAGCTTTAGGAAGAAACAGCATACTTTTGAAGAGCAGTATGCTATTATGTCTTAAAACAAAAGTGTTTGATCAATGCATCCTTTCACTGATTACGTATGGTGCAGAGACGTAGACCTTAACAAAAAGAGACATACAAAGGCTACAGACAGCTCAAAAATGCATGGAGGGGTTCATGCTTGGTGTAACCAGGAAAGATAAGAACAGGAATTCGTGGATCAAAAAAACGACAAGAGTGGAAGACATCATGATCAGAGTAAAATCCCTGAAATAGCAATGGGCTTGATAAACTGCCAGAAGGGTGGACCATCGATGGACAGCCTAAATTTTAGATTAGATTCCAAGGAACAGGAAAAGACCCAGAAGAAGACCACATGGGAGATGGGTGGATGAAATTCGAAAGTATGCGGGAGTAACATTGAGGAGGCTGGCACAAAACAGACCGTTCTGGAAGAGGCTTGGAGAGACCTTCGTACAGCAGTGGATTGATAAAGGTTGACAATGATGATTATGATAACTATTCATATCGAGTTACAACCTACTCGTATTTCCCTTAATACTCGTACTTACATATACATATTATAACGTCTATTTGCACAAATTTCTAGAAGTGGTAAAGGAAGTAAATCACTGGTCTATGAAATTCGAAGAGTTGTGAATACCTGCGATTCATCGGGAAACGGTACAAAAGGCAAATGAAATGTCCAACAATGCCGTAGATTGAGCATGAATGGTCGTGTTTGGGCATGGAACGAATTTCACTTGAGTTTAACACTTCCGTGGTTAACCAATGAAAACACACCTGCCGGAATCTTCAGTGGCATGATATGTTATGAAGCAAAACAAATGTGCGGAAAAAACATTCAGCACGAATCCAATTTATGACTTCTTTTTTCGATTTCACATTGCATTAAGAACATTTAAACGGGAAAGATAAAGGAGCATTAATTTGCGCAGTAGGACCTAATGGTCTTATCAAAGGTTATGAAAAATTAATATTCAACAAACAGCTGTATGTCTGTGTTTCATTTTTTGAGAGCAACAAATGAGCTGAAAGTTGTCATTAGTATGTACAACGTCGTGTAAGCTGCATGGTTTAACAGAAATTAAAACCGGAATACAATCGACAGTGCAGAAAAATATTGAAGCGCTATCGATGTTCACATCGAGACAAAACTATTGGCACTATCGATAATGTTAATGGTGGTATCGCTTCCTATATTTAGGAGTATGCAGAATAAAACTGTTTAACTGCTTCAACCAAAAGTATCTGGATACAAGCACAGTCCTTTAGAAAAATATCAATTGGAAAACTTAGATACAAATTTTGATAACGTGAATACGCTTTTTGGTATAAATATGACATGACTTGAGTCAGATAATATATAGTCAGATATGGATGGTAAGTCAGGTGACAGTCACATGTCATTTTTACTCCAAAAACGCATTCACATCTTAAAAATTCGTCTTGTGTTGTGTAATCGCGAATTCCATTCATGGAAATCTCAGAATTTATTTATATCT
The DNA here is from genome assembly GCA_039090855.1 of Macrothele yani. Classification (NCBI taxonomy): domain Eukaryota; kingdom Metazoa; phylum Arthropoda; class Arachnida; order Araneae; family Macrothelidae; genus Macrothele; species Macrothele yani. Next base: position 77,906,767 of record CM077033.1, on the reverse strand, counting down.
ATTAGTAATTATAAGCACAATAAAATAAAACAAATTCTTAGAAAATGTGTGTTCACTTCATATGTTTGGTGCAAAGAACCCTATTGCTGACTTCACGTCTTGGATATTCCAAAGTAACAATGCTAGTTGTTTATAATAAGTATTATTCTACATCAAATTCCTCTTGTTGCCAACCATGGGATATCTCGAACACATTTTATGGAAATTCATTGCTATACTGTACATTTTATTTTTATGATTTTTCATTGAAGTTATAAAGAAGGTATTTTGTAATTTTACGTGCTGAAAGATAATATTCGTTAATACATTTAAACATTTTGCTGTTTGCTTTAAATTGATGGAATGGTTTCAGTTTATTCTCAGATAAATTATATAATTAAAATAAACAAATGGCGAGAAAGGGAGGACAGTTTGAAAGTACATTACTGTATGTGTGTTTAATGACTCTTCTTAGGAACCCGAGTAAAAAATCCTTCGTTTGGCTCGAAATAAATGCAATACGTCGCGACATAAGTCACGCCTGATCTCACTAAAATAAAATCACGTTACATTGATGAATTCATGATTCGGTAAAGTCAACAGGCAAAATCTTGCAAGTTGTTACTCACTTTTGAAATTAATAAGGACACTAATGCTTCTCTTTGAAATGGGAAAAGATATTTGTTTATTCTATGCCCGGAGTTGTTTCCGTTCTTTCATGCACTTTATTTCAGTACTATGGACAAACGCTGCTCAAAATGTACTTTTACTTTTGATATGGAAACACATTATCCACTTAAAATATTTATGCACTCTATGAAATATCTAAAATTAAACGGCAACTGCAGAAGATACGAGTATTTTATCCCAACCAAGCAAAAACAGCCTCGCTGGTCCAGGACTGGGTCATTGCTTGCTGCCGGCAATGCCAGCACGTTCCCTGCACTATTTTGTCGTTACATGAACCTTCAAAAAATGTCCCGGCAGCAACCAGATGTGCCAGTAATTAAGGCCCGCAGCTGGCCAACAGTTGGCACCCCAATAGTTGTCATATGCCAGAACAGGCCATCAGTTATCCATCACAGGTTGTGGTTGCCACAAGCGGCCTTAAGAGGCCCCTCCAAGTACGTGCCATTAATGATGGATGGCTAGCTTAATGTAGTCAGTGGGTGCCCGGGCAGTGGCAGCCGGCAATCACCTGACGTAACTGATAGCTTGCTGAATGTTGTCCGTCAATTTCCCAGTAGTAGTAAAACAATAGACAATCACAGTGTACAAAAGGCACCAACAGAACTGCTTTTTTTCCGAAAGAAACTTCTACATGATGTGACCGCGCCGAGGATATATCATCAACAGATCCGGAAAACCACCCGATGGATCTGACTGGCATTGAACCAAGGAGGGCTGGTGTGCGACCCGGATACTCTAAGCACTAGACTAGTTTGCCACGCGTGACCGTCCTCTAGGAGATGAGCCTCTCGCCTGCGCGATGTGAAACTAAAGTTTCACTTTTTAATTTCGTAATATTGCGAGTTCTTCGTAAATGAACGCTTCATATAATTCATAAATTCATTTTTCAGCGCAACGATCTTTTTATTGACTTTAAGGGAACTTAACTCACTTTCAACGAGTGCATCAACTTAAAGACGTTTTCCAAAGTTTTATGCTGTCCTTCTGGTCTTGAACGGCGATTGTTTAATTAATATATTTTCACTTTCATGTAACATTCAGTTAAATTTTCAACGTTGTGTCTTTTTTTGCCACGGACTGAAACTACATTTGTTCAAAATAGGAATGATATTTTATTTTACTTCAAGTTATTTTTAGCAGCCAATTCCTCCAATCTTGTGTATTCAACGCTTGAATGAGTACAATATAATTACATAACGTTGCTCTTTTTTCATATACCAGATAATTTTGTAACAAAAATATCCAGTTTGTACACGTATAATTCTTATCGTTATTTACCTCACTGTGGCCCTGATGCAGCTGTGAACAGTGTGCTGCAGTCTCCGCTCCCCTCTGGCATGAATGAGCTGCGGACGATACACGGCTGGACAACGGCTCGTCGTTTGGTCATCTGTGCACCACTTTTGATGCGTACTCTCTGCAGCGGCACGTGAACAATAGACTCGCCGCGTCATTTCGGAGATCGTAGTTCCTAGGCGCGGTGGCATCACAATTTGTCCTTTATCAAACTCCGATAAATCGGCAGCTTTTCTCATTCTGACTCCGAACACTCTACAAACTGAAATCCGGCCCTCGATTTGTATATATACAACACTGTGAACTTCACCTGCGCCCGCTTTCACTATAAAGGCGCGCTCATTTCTCTAGGCGGGGGTGGTCATGATGTAATGGCTCATTTGTGTATGCCAATGAAGAGCAAAAACAAGCGCCCAGAGTAAAATATGCTCATTATTGTGCACACTGGTGTCCAATACGTTAACAGGGACATCTTTTTTCACATAAAAACTACAGTGGAAATGCATCGGCGTTTTTCTTGAAAGCGGTTTTGAGAATCTTTCATATTCTGAAAATTCTTTTCGTTTGTCTCATACAAGAGTATCACATGAATGCTGGAATACGATCAGAGAACTACAAATTGGCCAGTCTCACATCCCGTTCACAAGGGATTCGATTATCTACTCACCGAGTTTTTGCGATTGTAGTAGCAATTCAGTAACTTCCCTGACGTGTCACTAAGGTATGACAAATATCATCCAGGACGTACTAAGTCTCGTGAGGACCGTTATACAATTTTACGCGGAGTCACAGATTCTATGCATATACTTCGGCAATTGCCTTCAGAGGTATCCGCTTCTACTTGGGCTGTGTTGTCAGCGTGAAGGATATATCGAAGGCTTAATGCTGCTGGCCTTTATGCCGCGAACCTATATTTTCCCCCGCTACAACAGTTGAAAAAAAGATCGATTGAGCTGGTGATGGCAGGATCGTTCTGTGAGTTCTGTCGAGTGGACGGAATATTTTACGAACAAAGTGGGGAATTGACAATATAGCATATGTGAGCATCGAGTTTCTTAGATAGCGGACGTGTGAAAGAAATACGAAGAACTGCTCAAGAAGTGCATTCAGAAAAGTCTTCAAATTTCTCAAGAACCATCATTCCTGTATACACAAATCACGTCTGGGAACGCATTTGTGTACAGGAGAGCCCAATTCTAATCTTTAACAAAACTTTCTTGCAGATGATTGACTTAAAACGTGTGAGACGAAAACCACTGTCACTTTTTCTGATTAATTCAAACCTTATATTATACTTTCCCGGTTAATAACAGTTTCGTGTACTTCCAGGGCTTCACCTTTGTTTATCAAACATGCGCAGCTATTTCTTACATACTCAATTTCTGGACGTTGCCACGTACAATATTTGAATGTACCTGTTTTTAAGTATATATATATATATATATGTTGTGTGGTTTTCCGATCAGGATAATAGCCTAAGATCATTCTTTAACAGGAAGGTATATATTAACCCCATTCTGCTTGCTTATTTGTAAAATCAAATTAATTAATTTTAAACACCATGCTCGTTTTCAGAATAAAATATACTAAACATTATTTTACACAACTTTAATCAGCTCATGTCGGCAGGGAATAGGAAATGGTAATGATTTAATTCGTATCACCCAATAATTTGTTAGAAGATCAACTATGACATTAGAACAACAGTCACTTTCCCAGAAAAATCGAAATACATAATAAACAAAACTTTAGCACAGAGCATATTTATAGTATTACAAAGAAGAAAGAAAACTTTAGCACAAAACACATTTTAGAAATCGCAAAAATGTTTCGACGTAATTTATTTCTAATAGATGATATTTGCACGTTTTTATCTATATGTCATATTTTCCTGGTATTACCAAAGATGAACTAAAACTTTTATTTTCCTATTCATTTTGAAGGGAAAATTCCCATTTACATGAAAGTGCAACGAAACAGTGCGCAAAATAATACAGAACACTAATTTCTAAAACAATATGGTTTGCAAATTCATAAACACAGATATGGGAACATCCTACAAGATTTTGATGGAACACAAAATCCGAGAACAATACTTTAATTAAACAGCAAATTAATTATCCGTTCAATTATAAGTTGATATTTCTTGCGGTAATAAACTCAAATAAAAATTAATATTTAATTATTTTTATTCTAGGTTGTTACTTCATAATTTCCTAATAAAATGTTTCCTTATAAGCATGCTAACGCTTGGTTTATTTCAAAACCATGTTGTGTAATGAAATTTACTATTCGTTGCAGTGTGTTACGAGCAGAAAATACCATGCATTACTCGTAAAATTATATACGTTCGGGTCCGGCCGTTTGGTTCACATCCATTATTAAGTGTGAGCTCCACAATGACGTACTGCTTATGCACTTTAAACGTTGTAGCAGTACTTTGAGGAAATCCATACATCTATCAGCAGAACAACGAGCTACGTCATGAGTTCTTTAGGGGTGAAGCTAGAATTTCCTTTAGCTCGATTGGCATCAGGTGGAACTTCTCTCTCGTTGTGAACTCAGTTTAGGGAATTTGTGTATTTGATTTCCTAGTAGCAGTTTGTGGATAGAATGTTTCTTGTTAAGTTCGAAAAAAATTTAGTTTTTTTTTTCATTGACCTATTTAGTCATTGGATGACACTTCTTTAATGCCCTTGCCATTTCTTGCTGAACTTTCCTTTTTTTTGTGGTTCTCAACAATTTGGTGTCGCATTTTGGGTGGCCAGCAGTGTATTATACAAATGACAAAAATTACACGAAAGTTTATTTATGCAGTTAGCTACGTTTTATGATCTGGTATCCGAAACAATTTGGCTAGTTGGATTTTCAGATTTTCGTCTTACCGTTTTCTGTTTGGTAGAACAAATCCTGAAAGTATGAAGGTTATTACAAGGTTATTTGGCTTTCGTTTTTACCTATCCACCGTGATCCTATTAAAAAGGCACAGCTTTTTCCATTTAGGTTCATGTTTATAGTAAGAAAAACTTTGAAGCATTTTGGAATAAATATCTTTTTTTACGTTTCCTACTACAAGCAAAACGACACATATTTAGTATACGTATTGGATTTAAAAGAAATACCCACGTACTATGTAATACACAGTCGAGTTACAATTTTATGACCACCTTCTACTTTGACATAAACTGAGCATAAGCAATGAAAGAAGGCACCTGTCGTGAGCTGTCTTGAGGGTATATTAGGTGTGCTATAGGCATTCTGAAAACATATCACTCGCTGCTGTCATGGATCAAATGAGCGATTATCGGTTTTCGGGACAAGGGGGGCAGTATTTCTGAAACAGCGCAGTTTGTGAACTGATCGCGTGCTACTGTGGTTAAAGTATATCGTGATTGGAGAAATGGCATCATTGCGAATAAGGGATGTGGGAACTGCGGAGCACCAAGTGCCATTTATGTGATAGGTGAACGTCGGTTGCGAAGGTGCGTGAGAGCCGATCGACACGCTACAGTGGAGCTACTCACTGGCCGAATGAACTAGAGGGATACCGGAATTTTGTCTAAAATGACAGTTCACGAACCCTGCTGCGTATGGGCATCCCGTTACAGACGGATGGTCACTGCACCTAATATAACGAAGGTGCATCGAAAGGAAAGCTTATATTTACACAGCAGCAGAATAATTGAACCTCAGGTAATTCGCAAAGGATTGCCTTCTCCGATGAGTCACGTTTTCTGCTTCATCAAACGGATAGACGTTGGCGTATGAAGCGAGAAACATCGGAGAACAAACTCTCTTCAACCATTGCTGGAAAAACACAACCTGGTGGGGCAATCGTTATGGTCTGTAAGTTTTCGTGGAATTCCCTGGGTCCACTCTTACCTGTGGAACGCACTCCGGACCGATGTCTTTAAGAATCCATCCTTGCAGACCATGTATACCCATACATGCTGATTGTGTTCCCTGGGATGGATGGAATCTTCCAGCACCACAATGCGGGGTGGGGTGTTCCACATCTAGAAATATCAGATAGTTGTCGGAAGAGCACGATGAAGACTTCAAAGTACTCCCCTGGTCCCCCTAACCCCTAATTCCCCAGACGTAAATCCAATGGAGCATCTGTGGGTCCACCTCGATCGTGTTGTTCGCTTTATGGATCCACCACCACGCACATTCCAGCAGCTGTCAGATGCACTGCAGCCAGTATGGCTCCACATACCGGTGCACACCATCCAGCACCTTATTGAGTTACTCCCAGCCCATCTAGATGCTGTCCGCAATGCACACGGTGGTTGCTCTAGATATTAGCTGATGGTCAAGGTAATGTGACTCGATCGTGTGTATGTGAAAAGACGGAAACAGAATTAACATTGAGCTATAAAATTGTGCAACTTTGAAGTAGGTTAACTAAGAGATGCTAAACCTTTCGTTGACTGACATTTTGTATTTGTAGAACGACTCGGGATAAGACATCAACCTGCATTTTTAAACACTATATAGAACTTAAAAATATTGTGAAAGCATTGTGATTAAAATAATCGTACTACTAGCAAAAAAAATTTGAAACAATAGGGTGTGCGTCTCTAGGTAGAAGTCGAGGTACATGTATCAGATGAACAATTAAACCATATTTGTTCCTAACCACCACAGAAGAAGCATTTTAATCCGCGCATCCCAGTAGCTGTTGGGTTAAAGTAAGAAAATAGGGACAGCAGTTAAATCAATGCACGATTATTGTGTTTTTTAAAGATTTGTTTATTTTCCTTAAGGACTTTCACTTTGAGAAGCACTTGGTCTAGAACGATTGGAGTATTTCCTATTTAAAAGATTTCTCTCTGTACTGTAGATTGTACGCTTTACCAACATGCCAAGAATACTTCAAGCTGTTCTGATGAATTAACAACTTAAAATTTAAATAAGACTAAACGATTTCCTTTTTACACAAATTATGAGTAAACATTAACGTACCTTGCATAAACAGAAATTTGGTCGAGCACTTTGTAATAGCAGAGTCGCATGTATGCCTCTTAAGATGAGATCTTAAAGATCTTGAACTCTCATAGCATAAAACATTGTTGCATTTAATGCACTGAACAAAGTTTTGGGGCCGAAAGATTCTGCGTAGGCAAGCAGTTTAAAAGCTCCCATATGACACTTTTCCCGCTTATATTTTGTTTTAGGTGATATTCTCCTGAGCAATTTTTTTGCGCAATTTTTTTGATTTCTTGAATTCCTTGGTAAAAGAAGTTATATTTATAACTCTGACTACATGAATAAGTAGACCAGTTAATGCTGTCGACATGTTTTCTTGGTGAAATACTGCAGGAGGGTAATAAAATGACCCTTTCTCCGAACTAGCAAGAAGTAACAATACTAAAATCCGCCTCTATAGAAATTAAAGATAGGAGAAACAATCGTATATCGTCTCAATCTCACCTCCCACCCTCTCTCTATCTTTCTTATGCACACACACACACACACACACACATCACCGCAGACACCCCTGTCCCCTACGACACACAACACAAAGTGTCGCTCGGGGTCGAATTCTTTTTTTAACTAGCTCCAAAGTGTTTTTACAATCTTCACCTACAGGTGGCAAAAGTATTTTGATTATCTGGCCTGGACTCTGTGATTACGTCCTGGGCTATATAATGGAAGTACGTAAAGCACGCCAAACGTTTATACAGATAATAAAATCGGGAAACACGATTTTTTCGTTTTTTACCCGTGCTACAAAAAATAAGTGGACATACTCCAAACTGGTAGGTGAATGGGAAAAGCCCGGCTGCGCACGTTGCTTTGTTTTATAAACTAAAATAATACTGTAATTGTTCGGCCCCGCGTCTGCACGTATTTTTGAGGATAGTATGAAATATATGCTGCAATCTTCATATTAACGCAGCAAGATAGCAACAGATAATAATTACATCAAATCCGAAATAGTTCATTGGTAAAATATTAAGGCCGTGCAACACAAGTGCGTATTTCAACCTATAATGAATCTTGGTTTCCAAATCCGTCGGTTCCGTACGACACCACAACTATACATACACTGACGGAAAAAAATTTCCAACACCAAGAAGGGTTTGTGTTAGATAAACGACAGTTGGTAGGCGGTGAGAGTACATCTGTAAGATGATGTCTATGCAAATGTCGCGCTCGACGCATACGTGTGGCGCTAGCAGCGCCCCTCAGAACATGCAAGCAGGTCTTTTTTGTCTTCTTGGTGAAATACTGCAGGAAGGTAATGAAATGACCCTTTCCCCGAACTAGCAAGAAGTAACAATACTAAAATCAGCCTCTATAGAAATTAAAGATAGGAGAAACAATCGATATCGTCTCAATCTCACCTCCCTCCCTCTCTCTTTCTCTTTCTCATGCACACACACACACACACACACACACATCACTGCAGATACCCCTGTCCCCTACCACACACAACACAAAGTGTCGCTCGTGGTCGAATCCTTTTTTAACTAGCTCCAAAGTGTTTTTACAATCTTCACCTACAGGTGGCAAAAGTATTTTGATTATCTGGCCTGGACTCTGTGATTACGTCCTGGGCTATATAATGGAAGAAGCACGCCAAACGTTTATACAGAGAATAAAATCGGGAAACACGATTTTTCCTTTTTTACCCGTGCTACAAAAAATAAGTGGACATACTCCAAACTGGCTTTAGGTGAATAGGAAAAGCCCGGCTGCGTACGTTGCTTTGTTTTATAAACTAAAATAACACTGTCATTGTTCGGCCCCGCGTATGCACGTATTTTTGAGGTTAGTAGGAAATATATGCTGCAATCTTCATATTAACGCAGCAAGATAGCAACAGATAATAATTACATCAAATCCGAAATAGTTCATTGGTAAAACATTAAGGCCGTGCAACACAAGTGCGTATTTCAACCTAAAATGAACCTTGGTTTCCAAATCCGTCGGTTCCGTACGACACCCCAACTATACATACACTGACGGAAAAAATTCCCAACGCCAAGAACGGTTTGTGTTAGATAAACGACAGTTGGTAGGCGGTGAGAGTACATCTGTAAGATGATGTCTATGCAAATTTCGCGCTCGGCGCATACGTGTGGTGCTAGTAGCGCCCCTCAGAACATGCAAAGCAGGTTTGCTGTAAACACGCGCTGTAACGTTCGTGAGCGTTAGTTATCGTTGAGATTCGACGTAGTGTGTTGATGTTAGTCAAGAATGCCTTTAAGAAGACGAAGAAGCCATTATCAACAGCTCACGGAGTTTGAACGAGGTCGTGTAATAGGGCTACGAGAAGGTGGATTTTCTTTTCGTAATATTGCAGAACGACTTGGCAGAAATGTAGCCACTGTGCATGATTGTTGGCAGCGTTGGTCAAGGGAAGGTACTGCCTCAAGAAAACCGGGTTCCGGCCGGCCACGTGGCACTACTGAGAGGGAAGACCGCCGTGTACGGCGTATGGCCGTGGCGCATCGTACTGCGTCTGCGGCAGCAATTCAAGCTGTAGTTGCCACCACAGTGACACAACGAACTGTTACAAATCGGTTACTTTAAGGACAGCTTTGAGCCAGACGCCCTGTAGCGTGCATTCCACTTACTCCAAACCACTGCCGTTTGTGACGTCAGTGGTGTCAAGCTAGAGCTCATTGGTGGACGGAGTGGAGATCTGTTGTGTTTTCTGATAACGCCGGTTCTGCCTGGGTGCCAGTGATGGCCGTGTGTTGGTTAGAAGGCGGCCAGGTGAGCGCCTGCAAACAACCTGTCTGCGGCCGAGACACACTGGATCTACACCTGCAGTTATGGTCTGGGGAGCAATTTCCAATGACAGCAGGAGCACTCTCGTGGTTATCCCACGCACCCTGGTGGCACAGTTGTACGTCGGTCTGGTGATTCAACCTGTTGTGCTGCCATTCATGAACAGCATTCCAGGGGGTGTATTTCGACAGGTTAACGCTCGCCCGCATACCGCTGTTGGAACCCAACATGCTCTATAGAGTGTCTACATGTTGCCGTGGCCTGCTAGATCACCAGATCTTTCTCCAATCGAGCACGTATGAGACATCATGGACGACAACTCTGTTGTCACCCCCAACCAGCATTAACCGTCCCTGTATTGACCGACCAAGTGCAACAGGCATGGAACTCCCCTCCCGCAAACTGACATCCGGCACCTGTACGACACAATGCATGAACGTTTGCGTGCTTGCGTTCAACATTCTGGCGGTTACACTGGTTATTAATGTACCAGCATTTCACATTTAAAATGGCTCTTCTCGCGCTTACATTAAGCTGTGATCTTGAAACCGTAATCGATTAAATATGTTACCTATCCAAATATATTGCCGTCATTTCATTCCTCTACAACTATGTTTTCGTGGTGTTGGGATTTTTTTCCGTCAGTGTATTTGTCCAACCTCTTTTCCTCAAATCAAGATTCTCCGAAAACTTTGTTACTACATCCAAAGCTTTACAAGTTGGACTTCCTCTGCCCTAGCTAAGATTCAACACCCCTAGAAATTTTTCTTTAGAGATGTCTTTGAAGTATAGGACAAAATGTTAATCTAAGGAGAAGATAATTATATTATATTAACGTACACGTTTTCCTGAAAAATATTCTAAAATAATTTTAATTTGTTAATTTTTATCTACATGTACATCATCATTTATTTCATTATAAGGAAATACAGGAATTTCTTTTAAAGATGTAGTAATTGTTCAGAATTAGGATTTTATTTCACAATTACCATCTATTTTGAGCAAAGTGCCGGATTTAGAGCACATGTGTACCTAATTTGCCGTACTGTACCTCATGCTTCCAATATTTTAAAATATATGTTGAGAAAAGTAAGGTTTATGAGACTGATTTATTAAAGTTGGTATTTCACTCTAACTTCCGATTCAATTATGAGTGAAAACTGCAGAAACATTTTCTTGAAAAGTTTCAAAACATTGTAGAAAGCACCCAATTAAACGTTTTATATTGTCTTTCAATGACAAAGTGAAAAATAAACTCGATTGAGAGAATCAATTTTCATTGCTGTAATGTTTAATTAAAAATCTTCTAAATAAGGAAAAGAGGAACACAACTCACATGGGTTCGATTAAATGTAAATTCAGATGCTGATGGAACAAATGCAGTGCTGCTAAATTTTGATTGGCCATGGTTTAAACAAATATGAGAAATCTGTATATCATAAAAATTTGGTCTGTTAGACGCAGTGCGTTATAATTCACCGATGCAAGTGATTTCCGAATGAATTATATCCAGATAACAAGCAGTAACGAAGAATCATTTTCTGGAACAGAATAGCATAAATGCGCTTTTCTGGTGGCCGTCAATGTGCGTGTGGAAATCTCTCAACTACCTCTTTCTAAAAGTGTGGAATTATACCAATTTAGGAAGACATTCCTACCTAAAGCTATTGTACGACCAGCTCATCACATCACATTCTGATGAATTAACAACTTAATTCATCTGAACGAAATTCCCAATCCGGAGGAATTTCTTTCATTGGGGCACTTATTACCTTGTATAACACTTATACCTACTGCTATTTTCCCTAAAAAGAAGGACCTTATAACATTATGCTTTTAAAAGTAAGTTAATCAGTTTCCCAACATATGTTTCACTCCACAGATTTTCTTTTCCCTAAGTATAAATATTTTAATCCGCAAAATAGCCGGATTGTAGAAGAAGAAACGGTACCCAGACTGGAAAATAATTTTTGCACACAGAGTGCCTTTGGGTATTTCATTATAACAAATAGTGAGGAAAAATAAAAGGGAAAGTTGACGAATAATAATATCTGCCAAGAAAGGGACCTGATCCAGTTTTGGAAAAAAATACAATTAGCAGTAGCATTGTTTCCTGAATTGTACAGTTCGAAAAATTTTAAATAGAACAAAAAGTAAAACTCCGAAAATGCAAATGTCCCTGGCAACATCTTCATCTCAATGCAGAAGATAAAAATATTAGGGGATAACTTTAATACAATTCCAATCTCGGTTAAGATAGAAAACTAAATATCTACCTCAAAATGTGATTTGTTCATTCGTCATGATTTAGATTTTTCTCTGAACTCTATAAACAGAAATTCAGCAGTATTGGGACATAATTTCATGTAACTTGGAATATAGAACTAAATGAATTGTTTCAATATACACTGAAGAGCCACCACTGGCTCGAATACAAAACGTAACATGGCGTGGCATTTAATCATAAATTTCATTTGGTGTGCGGTGAGGTCCGGCATGTCAGATGGTGCCGAAATTAGGGACCAGTGCGCCGTTACTTTGGGATGGGCGTAAGTGACACACTATCATGTCCCAGACATGTTCGATCGGTGAGAGTTTGGGCGATCGGGCTGGACTTGGAAATCTGTAGACTTTACCGAGGCAGGCTTGAGAGGCCAGTGCTATGGTTGACCAGCATTGACCTGTTAAAAAAAAAACGTGATTATTTGTTTTAACGGCATTGACCTGTTAAAACAAAAAAAAAAAACGTGATTATTTTGTGTCAAATTTTGACATCAGTCATTTTCACCGGCGATTTGGCACTTAACTCGGTACTGCTAGAGGGAGCCATACATCTTCTTCAACAGAAGCTGTGTGAAAGTATTTCTCCGCATCCAATAATGCCTTTTTCTTAAGAGCTTTCCAATTCGCGGTGATAATATTTCCCTAGCCGCAGTCGAAGGGATGTATTAACTTATTTGCCTTGTAACTTTGAAATCACACATTATAAGTAAAATATTGGTTAATTCCTAACGTAAACACATAAAAAAAAATGTTTTCAAAAACTGCTTTCGTAACGGTACAAAACAGAAAGTTCTGTGTATTCCACGCACCGAGATATGGTTATAGCGTAATGGACAAATATTTAGATTTTTTGTTGTTAAAATAGAAAGTATACAATTTTTAGAAAGTGTATAATATAATATAATATAATATAATATAATATAATATATTATAATATAATATGATATAATATAATATAATATAATATAATATAATATAATACTTCTCACAGCGCAAGAGAAATGAAGATGAACGTTATTAGAGATAAAAAAAATCACCTATTTGTTCTTTCTTTCTTCTTCTTCTTATGTGTCCGATATATCAAGTGTTGCAATTTTGTTCAGATTCTATAATGTAACTACGCAACAGAATCGGTCAAATGTTAAAACAGTGCAAGCATTACTAGCTTCGTCACATACTAATTGACAAATACGATACCCCCTGCACAGAAAATTCTAAAATCTATTATAAGTGCTTCCGAGAAAAGATATAAGATAAATTTAAGTGCAAAATGCTGTAAGGATATAACACTTGATCAATAAAGTTTAGATTCGAGATAACGCTCTTTAAAAAATCACCACTTCCACTCGTATACCCCTTGCTCATCTTTTTATTTTTTTAACAGGAGGAGAGTTTAAATGATGTCGGTCAAAATATTCCTATTCAAAAATTGTTTGTTTAGTGATAACTATAGGCGACAACATGCCCATATGGTTGGCAATAGCAGCAAAAGGGAAAATACCTGGAGCGTTTTGGAATTTCAACGGCCCCATTTTCATGCTAGAAGCAATGAAATTTGCAGTTTAAATTTTAGAAAGAGAAATTCACAAATTTTAGCATATAACGTATGGGTTTTCGAATATGTTTCTTTGATGGTCACTCATAAATTGACAAATTGGCCAGACAGCATCGTTTTTATTCCATAAAATAAAATGGGATGATCATGGATATATTGCAAATGCAAACAAAAGGATATATTGAATATTTTAAAATAGACATCATCTATCTGTAGCTATTTTATAAATAGAACATCGAGCAACTATTGGGGTTCTGCATAATCATGACATTAACTATTTTGCAGGATATACTCTATTAGGGTATTTTCAAGTTTCTTTCGAATCGCGTTATCCACTTGAAAGTGATAAATCGTGCTTTTTTAACTAAATAGGATCTGACAATAATACGTAACTTACTGGGAGTGCCACTTTGCGGGATTAAACGTGTATACCCTTGAACATTTCGCAGTAACAACCTTTTCACATTGGTGTATTGTCAGAGGAACACTAATAAAATATAACCAAAACAGATTTGATTAATCACCCATAGCCGTTTCGTATTGACACCGAAAACTTCTGTGCTTCATTTGCTGTCTCGGACATGCTCACTGTGGAGAAGGCGGAAGACTCATTTATTTCAGTGCTATTAGCTAATACAAACTTTGGTGAGTTGAAGGAAACCCCAATTTTCGGCTTGAAATTCGATACGGAGTATAAGAAGATTTGTTTAAATTTTCGAATTTCCTTATCTTCGTTCTTAGATAAGTCGACACTGAGTATAAGACGGGTTAGAAGAAATGCAGTTACGGCTCCGAGCCAAACTATTGATATTGCAGTAAATATTGAGTGTTTCAAGTTGAAAGTGTATAATGCAGTTTTGCAACATACCAAATATCGCAAAAAGATCTGCAGGAGACTAGATAGTAGAAACGGACTGACGCTTCATGTTTTAAAGTCTGGCTCTCGTTCAGAAGTAAATTGCCCACTCCTTCTTGTAGCTTTATCGCTTGTTGTCACTGAGGCTACTGGCTTAAGTGAGGCTTTGAAGTGATCGCTTCTGATTTCAACAGCGGTTTAGAAGGATAATGGATGTTTAGACTAATTATCGTGAACGAATCAACCAGAGTTTAAACTTTTTCTACTATGGGACAACTATCAGTTTTGGAAAAGAAATCAGTTTTTTGACAATTATCTGCATATAACTCATAGAACTAACATGTTAAGACTGGAAAACATTTAGAATAATTATCCAAAACCTTTAGAGAAGATGTATTCTTAAGAAACTGCGGTCACATTCAGTATTCAAAGATGTGTAATGTCTTAGTTCCAGAATTTGTACAAGTTAATTCGGATTAATTACATTCAAGTGCTCAACAGAAGAAACTTCATAGATAACAACTTTCTGCAACTTCATAATTAAACAAACGCCATTTGCGGTTATTTCTGATAAAACTTCGTTTTAACAGTACATTAAACTATTTTATGATATTAGGTACACGGCATTCATTTGTGACTGAAATGAGATGTCATAGAATTCCGAATGAGAGAGTGATTTAAGTCAATCATATTTACTAAACCCTAGATAAATTCCTCATGTTTCATAGTTGCTGTCTTGTCCGAAGGTTCAGTAATCCACTAATAAAAGTATTCCTTAATTTGGGACGGTCGATGGCTAAAAATGCAGAGAAAACATTCATCATTAAAACGCGAAATATAACACATATTAAAATGATTTTTGACCAAATGCAACCACTTTCGGTTGTCATTGGTTTGTATCTACAGAGATAAATTTGTTCAAATTTTTCCGAATTCAAAAACAAAAATACATGAGAATTCAAGGATATTATACGGTGCGTAGTACGGCTATTATGGATATATGTGTTTCAAATTTATGCAAATTATTTATTCAGTGCTATACTGTGGTAGCTTTATGCAGTTATTTAAGCAGTATGACTAAGCTCAGCAGTTTTCCACTTTTATGTTCTGAAAATAGCATTCACAAATATTTATCCCCAAGCTTTTTCTCTATATTTGTGCCACTTAGCATTCATCTCGCTGATTAGTCGGCAATATAAAAACTTAGTTAACTCATTACATGGTTCTGTGTGTTATTACATGATCTGTTACCATAAAAACTTGTACCACACGTCACTAATTAACAAGTAAAACATAATGACAAGCGCGTTCTATAAATATCGAAGGAAATGGAGACTGACGACGGTGCGAATTGTCATGAAGCTGTATAAATAACACTTCACCCTGAGCTCTGTTAATCAGTTATTTAGGTTCTTCAGATGGAAAATGCAGCGAACTTTGACAAAGGGCAAATTGTAATGGCCTGATGATTAGGTCAGATTATTTCCTAGATGGCAGGACTTGCTGCATGCTCAGGGTCAGCCGTGGTTTGTGCCTTTGAAAACCGGTCCGAGGAGTGAAATATCACGAACCACCAGCAAGAAGACGACTGACGATAGCTGTGAGTGAAGGCATGTTACAAACCAACAGATGGGATACTGCGGTGTAACTCGCCGGTGATTTGAATATGGGAGAAAGGATTAATTTTTCGCAACATACGCAATACATTTAACTCTACTTAAAATGCGGCTGCATAACAGAAGGCCGCTCCTAGTGCCCATACTAACCTCGGTTCATTGTCCTAATTGGCTGAAATTGGCACACTAGCATCAAAACTGCATGTTGAATGATTGGCTGGAGGTCTTTTGTTCGACGAAGTTCGTTTCGTATTGCACCACGTGGACAGCAGGATCCGATTGCGTCGTTTACATGGATAACTATTGGAATCCATTTACCTGGGCAGGATGCAAGCTGGTAGAGAAAATGTGATGCTTTGGGCAATATTCTGCTGGAATGCCATGGGTCCAGTCATTCATGTACAGGAAATAAAGGCGTCTACTTTCTACGTAAACATAACTGCAGACCAGATAAAACAATTCATATACATTAAACTTTAAATATATATAAACAGTGTTGTCTTATTTGTATTGGTACCGTAAGGAAAGAAAGTAGTGAAAATTGTAAATATTCAGTAATACCCTTTTGTAATAATAACTAATTACTGCAGTGAACAGAAAATGCAGATTACTACCAGTTTTGTATCTTCGAAATAATTTATAATAATAACAAGAAACTAATAAAAAAATTTATTTCTCTAATGCAAACCGGTAGTTTTGAAACGCCATTAGTTTGGCTTTCATATTTTATATGAATTGTCTGAATCCCCTTTTCTTCACTTATTTTTTGCATTTGTTCTGAAAAGACAATTTGAACAGAAACGGTACCAGAGAATTCTCAAATTTATAACTGTGATAGCGAAATCCCTACAGATGGAGGTCTTTTCCGGGTATAACGTTCTCGCGAGTCTTTTTCACAGTAGCAAGTAATGCGGCACCATGACAATTGATGCTTCAACCAATTTTTGATCATAGCTCGTATAGGAACCAACCTTTGTTCATAACGCGCATAGAAAGCAATCTTTGATCATAAAGTATATAAAAACAAATCTTTGATCATAACGAGTTTAGAAAAAAGTATAAAATTTATTATTCACTAACGTACTGTGGGGGTAAATCTATCAATTTTTTTTTCAAAAATTTCGGTCAGTATCTGTTTGTCACACAAATTAAAAAATATAAAAATTTCCAATTTAGTATAACTTTTTTAATAAGTACTAACTAAATATTGCTCACATTTTGGTGTCTCTTCTAATTCAAGCATCTAAATGTGTTATTACGTTCTGATTTTATTCAAATCGATTTTTCCTTTTGATAATATGCATGATGCTATAATGTTCGCAATGAGTGCTTCAAAACTCGTTTATGACGATCAAAATTTGGCTCATCATTACTTTGTAAAAATTTGCATCGTCAGTTATTCAGACGAAATTATATAAGTAATCGTATGAAAGAATAAAGGCAAGTAGTCATTTGCAGGCGATCTCTTACCGTGACGCACGTAATCCAGGAAAATAAATTTATGGGACTAGAATCTTACTGCACTATAATGTTGCTAAGAGCAGAGCATAAATGAATATTCGTGTCCTCTTCTTTGTGGCCACATACGAATTGGCAGGGGTTATTCTTACTTCTGTATGGTTCCCACGTGGGTCAGCGATATTTCTTGATTTTTCGGTTGTGAGCGGTCTGTATCAACAATGATATAGTCTTCGGCCGAATCTACTTTCGCAGGTAGCGCGAAGGCCAACCAGAGACTTTGAGCATATAGAAGTGATAGTAACAGATTCTCCAATAAAATAAAACAGCTCCTTTAAGAGTTTTAATTTTGCTCGTCACTCAAGAAGTCTCGCATTTCACGTCCCAGGGCTCCGGTGACATTGTCGAGGTGTGAGAGCTCTTTTCTATGGGTTGATCTAAAACAGGAGCCACAAAAGAGCAGTCTTGCTCCGAGCGTTCTGCTCTCTGTAAGGGAAGAAATATACTAGTCACTAGGAGGGTTACGTACTCTATGTTTTGAGCACCCTCGATTTGAGAAGATACGATATCTGTGCCTCAGAAGCCAGAAAGAGTATTTTGAGAAATAAAAGAAAAAAATCATAAGGGACGTTCCATAAAGCACGTTGGAGATTAAAGGAGGAAAGGGGTTCCTGACAACCGGGATAAACTGTGACATGGGGAGAGGGAAGGTTCAGTAATTTGGACGTCCAACGGTAAAATTATAGGGGAAACATAATATTAAAGAACATCCCACTTGTTCAGATTGGAATTTAAATATGTTTGTAAATATGTATCATCGTGGGGAATAGTGTTTTTTTGGGGGGAGGGAAGGGGGGGGAGGTCGCAGTCTTTACGACATAGTCTGCAGTAATTTTTATGCCTTTTAGAATTAAGGTATTTCAACTTAATTTACTGTGAGAACGCAATTTTTATTTCTTCACAATAATTTACCTGAATTATATGTATGCAATTTGTATTCGTTTTCAGGGTGGGAGGCGTCCCGAGCACCACTCTGTAGTCTATGCCTAAAATCTTAGGTGCTTCAAGTTAAAAGAAACGACAACTAATGGCTAATGCGTGGTTGACTGAGCTTTTTGAGAATGGTTGGGCACCCTAGGGTAGCAATGTAGGAACAGCACCGAACGAAGTTAAGTGAGTCACAAAAGTTTTGGATTGTGTGGGATAGTTTAAACGTCAATGAAACCTGATCGCTGCCGTGGTGGAATGAAAACAAATAACGATTGGCGGCACTGTTACAGAACCGCTCATTGGAAGCGATTTACGTGTCATTTCACCTCAGCAGAGTGTGTTTAATAGAGCACGCAGTCAAAGTGAATTCAGTGCTGGGTTAGTACGGTGGTATGTATATGCGGCTTCTTAATTCCCAATGGATAATCACAAGTTATTTGAACAGATCCAGGAAGGATATAAAAAAGCTCATCCAAATAAAACACGGAAACAACAACAGGATGACCTTGTATCCATTTGGAACTCCGTCAAAGGAGATTTAAATTTACCTGAATTAGTAGAAAAGTACTTAAGTGAGTGAATCAAAAGAGTTACAGAGAAACACTTCTCTGCCGTCATTCTGGAGAAAACAATCCCAACAAGCTGCCGTAAATCCTGCATCTTCTGATGCTTCTCAAGATGCATCTTCGAGCATTGAAGCCAACTGTCCTCCAGGAACATCTGCAACAATAAAAACCGCTGTTGTATTTTTCTGACTAAAACAATAATGCAGAACAAAACTCATGTTCGTCCAAATTTAAGCCAGGAATATCCACTCGATTAGATTCCGCGCAACAAGCTCTAAATTATGAAATCGATGTTTTAAATGCAGGTGTAGCGGGACTTCTGAAAAGGAAATAAAGTGGAACGTTAAATGAAGTACAGAGGAAATAACTAACTGTAAAAAAGCAGACGCTAAAGCAACTTTTTTTTTTCTTTTGATTGGAGGTTTAACGACCACCGTGAGCAACTCAATGGACTATAAGCAGTCGCCCGTCCCTAATTTAGGGTCACTGCTTCCAGGGAAGGGAGAGAGCCAGTGCCGTAAGACAAACACAACATCCATGCCTCACCGGGATTCGAACCCGGACCCCTTTCGGACGAATGATCAGAGGCCATCGCTTAGACCACTGCGCCACCGGGGCGGCCCTAAAGCAACTTGAATAAAGACTATGGAGAATAAAGCATGAAACGCAGAGAAAAGGGAAAGAGCGTGCTACAAAGAAAAGTAAGGTACACGAACTTTGTGAAAAACCTGAATTCAAATCAGGTTTAATGTCCGTGAAAACAGGTCAGCCTTCTTTAGAAAATGACCAGCAACTGCTTTTGAAGGCAATAACGGATACTGTACAGCTATAAATGTATCTGCTGCCCACAAGAAGAGTCGAGAACAACTGTACCGTTCAGTAAAGACGTTATCACAGCGTGACATTAGAGGGTATTAGGTTATTATGATGTTAATTTTAAAACATGTCCGATTCGCGGTAGCAATCGGTTTCAACAGCTGCTACTAAAATGTTTAATCTGAAGTCTAGTTTAGCAAACATTTTCGAATTTTTTACTGGAAACCGTAAACATTATTTATATTTATGTGACTAACATGATAATGGATGTTGTTAATATTAAAGTGGAAATGACGAAAATGAATTTTCAAAACAGAACTTTTGTAGGACTATACACACTGAAGAGCAACTGAATTACAGGCAGCTGGCGTTATGCAAATGTGGCTCTGTGTACTGGATACTCTAAAAAGTATATATATTTATGTGACAAATATGATAATGGATGTTGTTAATATTAAAGTGTAAATGACGAAATGAATTTTCAAAATATAACTTTTATAGGACAATATGCACTGAAGAGCAATTGAATTAGAAACAGCTGGCGTTATGCAAATGTGGCGCTGTGGGCGAGTCTGTAATCGGAAACGTGATGACGTATGCAGCGATCCGACAATATAAGAAGCGATGCGACGGGAATCAGTAAGAGTCGGACGCAATATGGGTAAAATTGAGGATCTAAGAGCATTGGATCGTGAGCAAATTCTCGGGGCCCCATGAATGGGTCACTTCATCTCGGAAGTCGTGCAGACACTGTGGTTTTCACGAGCCACTGTGTTACGGGTGCCACGTGAGTATTTCGAATCGGGTAAAACCATCGCTGCAAGGGCCAACTGCCGTGGACAACAGCGTGTGGATGAGCGTGTCCATCGTCGGTTAGCTTGCATTGTAACAGCGGATAGACGGGCCACAGTGCAAGAAATTAGTCGACAATTTATAAAGAACCATCTCTTCGGTATGGGGTACTGAAGCCATCGTCCCAAGAGGGTACCGCTGCTGACCGCACATCACAGGTTGCAAAGACTAGCATGGGCGCGGGAACATCGCCACTGGATCCTAGACATATGGAAAAATGTTGCCTTAACTGATGAGTGGGGATTCACGTTGCTACATGCGAATGGCAGGATACGAGTACGGCGCAAACCAGATGAAGCGATAAACGATGGATCCTTCTTGTCAGCAGGGTACTCTTTAAACTCGTGGGGGTGGCACTCTCGTCTGGCGACTGTTTACTTGGACTGAAATGGGACCCTTGGTACGTGTGACATCGTCCCTCATAGGTCAACGTTACCGGGATATCCTGGACGACCATTTGTACCCGTTTGTGCGTCTTCAACATCCCACTGGGGACCTCATCCTGCAACAAGACAATGCACCGTGCCACCACTCCCGAATCGTATCCGAATGGTTGTATGAAAACTCCACCGACGTGACCTTGCTTTCTTGGCCAACTAGATCACCTGACCTCAATCCCATCGAGCACATCTGGGATGTCATCGAGAGATATGATCGAGGCTCTGATCCTTCTCCATCAAATCTTCGTGAACTGTGGGAGCTTGTTCAGGGGTCGTGAATCCGTATGGCTTCTCAACGCTTGCGGTGTCTTTTCGAGGCCATGCCTAGACGAATCGCCGCCGTCGTCAGGGCGAAAGGTGGTGCTACACGTTACTAGACAGGTATCTCTAATTCAATTGCTCTTCAGTGTACATTGGTAAATGTTTCCTTTAGATTCCTCCTCAAAGATATAGGGACGTTTACTTTATGAATAACAGAATTTATCTCTCTTAAAGGTGGAATCAGAAATGCCATTTAACAAATAATAACATCCTGAGGTGAATATTGTGTATTAGATCGAGTTTCGAAGCACTGTTAAAGTGGGGAAGGACCGGTTTTCTTAGTATTATTAAAAATATGTAATTTGTTTAAAAGCTAGATAACATCAACATGATATTTTTTTAAATCCTTATACAGCTTCACAAATTACTTATTGGGAATTTTGCTGGTCATCCATGAATTTTTGAAGATTTATTTGCATAAAATTTTGAAATGCCGTAACTTATCTGGTCTTCTAAAGGATTAAGCTCTCATTTTAACATATCCGATCATTTTAATGAAAAAACAAAAAAACAACGGATCTGTGTTTTCACCTTCCAATTTTTCAAGCAAACACAGCATCATTTTTAAAGACTAAGCAGCAGCTAGTGCACCAAAGTAGTGGACAAATCAATATAGCGGAACATCTCATCAGCACCATTGATTTCGTGAGGTAACTTACTCTCAAGAACTAGAGCTACACATCTAGTATCCAATTCTTCTCGTGTTCAGTAGTCGGCATCAGCTTTCCTACTGTGATTTTTTTATGCATACTTCTTTGTTTTGCAATGTACTAATACACATGACTTTGAAAGCGACAGGGAGCTGGGGCAAAGTCTCACGGCGTAGATAGTTGGCCAATCCGCCAGCGTTCTTCTCTATCGACCGTCGAGTGAATAACTCATACGGGGCCCGACCACAAATTGCGTTTACAAGCCGATAGTGCACATATCCATTTATTTAAGCAACTCAGAAAAATGGACATCATGCAAATGACTAAAAAGGTTTCTGGTGGTTGAGCTAATATTTCTCTGTATGTTACGTGTTCTGAGCTACTATATAAAAACTTTAACTGATACTACTATTACGTGTTCTGAGCTACTATATAAAACTTGCTGATAATACTATATAAAAACTTTAACTTCAGCAGTGGCTTCATTTCACTAGTTATCTCACTGTTTTAAAAGCTGTCAGGGTAATATAATTCAATATTGTTTTTTGGTCTTAGCCCACGATCTATGCTGACAATGTATTTCAAATAGCACTTCCAAGCTATGAACACAAGTGGCATTTTGTTTCTCAATCACCCTAAGTTCATAAGATAGCACTCGGAATTAACTTATTTGAATACATTGATTTCTTGGTCTTCTCATTTACTCTCTCACTCGTTTTCCTGTTAGATGACTAGTTAGAGAGCGATGCTTTTGTCTGCAATATGCATTTGACGGCACAATGTAACACAGCTGAGGATATAATTCACCTCAAAATTAACAAACCGTGGTTTAAATCGCAACAGCCAAATATCAAACCTACGGAAACTCATCAGTAAACCCCTAAGAGGGATGCACAAGGCATCTCATATGTTCTTCCGGGAACATTGTTCATAATTATAAGGAATTAGCGATATCGCAGAGGTAAAACACTTCGATCGTAACATTGTTGCCTCCCCAATATATAGAAAAAAGCCACTCATTCCATTAGCTAATAACTTTTAAACTGATAAGTAGGCAATTCTCCAGGTCCCTTGAAACTCCACCTGTATTTTACAGGTGTGCATGAAAGTCAAATGATTGAACTGGACGTTTCTCTCTGTTTATTTTCCTATGTGTGCTACGTTGTTCTTTTTCGGTTTCCCTTTCCCTAGCCCTTTCGGCGTTTTCTGCAGTGGGATGTTGGATGCTGAGAAGTTGCTTGTAGTGTGATGTTGCTGCAGTTAAGTATGTAGGATAGCTTATAACTTCATTGCTTAACGGGAAACCGTATACTCCTATCACTCTTATTCTTCTGCACTCTTCTTTCTCACTGTTCTATTAGGGCAAGCTGTTCCCGCATCTCTGTTTACTTCTGTTTTCTGCGGCCAAAAGCCGCAGCGCGCTGTAGGATCAGTAACTAATGGTCTTACTACTTCACTGATATATTCATTCCACGCATGGCAGATGAGTCACTGTTTAGTGGCATTCTGTTAAAAGCGAATACAGTACACAGCTTGGAAAGGGAAATCTTAGATGAATAATTGAGTGGTGCCTTATGTTCTACAGCCACTCGTTCTGGAAAGAACTTAAGCATTCGAAAATGCTTAAATAAAATCATAAAACAAATTGCTTTAATTTTACTTAAGCTGTACTTTACTCAGAATATTCCCTTAATCACCGTAAATATTTCTGCAGATCCAAGCTAAAGTTCGGGCCATTTGTACACTTTTGATTATTAAGGTCGCCACGTACGCCAACCCCGTTACAAAAAATTGAAAGCCCCAACAGCCCACATTTTGCGGACGTGGCAGGTTTAATTCAATCCAAGTGCAATGGAAGGCTGTTGCCTGAAGGTAGTGATGGGCATAATCGAGTAGAAGTAATCGATTCATTCGATTATGAAAATATCTCGAAACATTCGATTACGTCAAATTCATTCGAATGAAAAAAACCTCTCGAACATGCTCTCGAAAGAACTCTCGGTTGCTCATAAGCTGTCTCGTTCAAACGAGTGCATTCGAAAGGCGAAATCGCTCGTCTCTTCTCGAGTACATGGGTTCCGAGCAAAATCGCTCGTCCAATCGAAAACATCTCGAGAAGTAACGAGATACGAGAGGTTCGGAAGTTCTCGCTTTTCACGTGATCGAATTATCTCTCGCAGGGAGAATCACTTGTGTTCCTTATAACTTCTTAAGCTAGGTTATGCTATTCGAAAAAATTCAGGCGTCTTTAGTGTCATTCCATTCAGCGAAAGAAAGCTGAGCGTGTAGCACCAATTACAAATCATTCGAATGGTTATTTCGAATGAATATCTCGATTTGTCAAACACAGAAGGCGGCTCTGAGCGTATCGCGCCATCTACCGGTGAATTATAAAATTAGAAATCGTTCGAATGATTATTTCGAATGAATATCTGGATTTGTGAGATCTCGCGATTGTAAACTTTTGATTCTTAAATTCAATCGATTATGCCCAACACTACCTGACGGAGCTTCCTTCTTGATCGAATCATCCTCGAACCCAAGTAAGTATTAAAAAGAGACATCATTGTATTAATTAACATTATTTTTCTAATAAAATAAAAGTAGGAAAAATGAGACTCCAGTTTGAACTAAAAGTTTTCTGGTATTCAAATACAGTTCCAAATTTTCTTTTGTTAACATGTACTTTATATTTTTTTTATTATTTCAAGCTCTGTAATTTTACAAAAAATCTTTCGCTTTCTGGAGGAAACAAAAAAAAACATACAAGAATTAAAATTATTTTCTCCTAGAATATATATTTAAAAGCATACAAATATGTTTTAAAATAACAGTTAACAGCAAAAAACGAAAAGTCCAGTAAATATTGTGACGAGACCCCGGCCATTGCGACACCCCCACTGAGACTGTTTATTTTTTTAGATTTGTAACATCCACCCCAACTCGGTGGTTCCATGTTCTACGTGCTGGCTTTTGAATATTAGTCCGAGATGGGTCCGGGTTTAAATCACGGTGAGGCATGGATGTTGTTTTTGTCTTACGGCACTGGCCCTCTCCCTTTCCTGCAGTCAGAGGCCCTAAATAAGTGCACGACGACTGAGTTCCTCGCGGTGGTGGCTAAATCCCTAGTGAAACAAAAAGGTTCGTTACAACCCCACAAACACTGACAACATGGAAAATTGAAAAAAAAAGGAATATGGGAAGGGAAAAGGTTGCATAAGTCACTTTTTTTAGAGTAAAGAAAAACGGAAAAGAAAAAAGCAGAAATTATTTAATTTTATCGACAACATCAAAGATAATTTACTGTTATATTTGCAAATTATTCCCTGACCATAATAAAGAAAAACAAGGATTCCTGATACCTATTCAATTGAAGAAATTTTGCTAGAGACATTGCTACTCACGAAGTTTAAAATTTTCATCTCAGCGCAACCAGCAACTTTGTACAGTGAGTGAAATGAAAGAGAAAGGCGCCTTATTTTCTGAAGTATATCGAATTTCTTTAGCTGTTTTCCTTGCAGGTACTTTCTCAGAAAACTTGAAAATTACATCTCCATGTACTTGGAATACGGCGTGATCGAACGATGAAATTTTCAGGTATTTTGAGTGGGTGGCATGGTGGAGAACAGTGTCGAAAATGATGTAATCTCTTTCTATTTGTCATGAACTTTGAAATTTGTTTATTACTTAAAAACATTTCATGAGGTTCCGTCACAGTGAGCAATTAATCCACTTCTGAGAATTTGACTAAAATGAAACCGCCATTCCCTTACTTTTCCATAGTTAGGTGTCGCGTAAACCGCGAATCCCGCTACCAAAAATTACGCACACCAAGAGACCGCAGTTTGCAGATGTGGCGGATATTTACAAACCCAAATGCTATGGGGAGTTGTCTGACCGGCAGAACCATCTCCATGATCGTCGATTTTCTGCTGCAGGGTATATAACAATTTTCATCAGAAGTTTTGACACTATTCATATTTATGGTAATTAAGCCATCATCATCATCATCATTGTCAACCATTATCAATCCACTGCTGGACGATGGTCTCCCCAAGTTTCCCCCACAACGGTCTGTCTTGTGCCAGTCTCCTCCATGTCACTCCCGCATACTTTCTAATTTCATCAACCCATCTCCCATGTGGTCTTCTTCTGGGTCTTTTCCTGTCCCTTGGAATCCAATCTGAAATTTCGGCTGTTCATCGATGGTCTGTCTTTCTGGCAGTATGCCCAGCCCATTGCCATTTCAGGGATTTAACTCTGATCATGATATCCTCCACTCTTGTCATTTTTCGGATCCACGAGTTTCTCTTCTTATCTCTCCTGGTTACACCAAGCATGCACCTCTCCATGCTTTTTGAGTTTTCTGCAGCCTTTGTATGTCTCTTTTAGTTAAGGTCCACGTCTCTGCACCATACGTAAGCACAGGAAGGATGCATTGATCAAACACTTTTCTTTTAAGACATAATGGCATATTGCTCTTGAAAATTATGCTGTTTCTTCCAAAAGCTCTCCAGGCAAGTTTTGTACGCCGATTAATTTCTTCATCAATGTGACCCTCACTTGATATCTGCTGTCCAAGATAAACGTACGTGTCTGTTATTTCCAGCTTTTCTCCATTAATCGATAAATCTTCATTTCTTGTAAAAGCAATGAACATCACTTTTGTCTTCTGATAGTTCATTTTTAATACCACTTCTTTACTCTTGTCAGCAAGTTCCTGGATCATTCTTAAGCTAGGTTATGCTAGAAGATGTGACTTCCAAAGAGGAATATATAGAGCTATGGAAGACAGTACGAAAAAGTATCACTAAAGACGTAAGGAAATTCAACTGTGAACTAGTGGGGAAAGCAATTAATAACAACCAAAGCCTAAAGAGCCGCCCCGGTGGCGCAGTGGTCTAAGCGATGGCCTCTGATCATTCGACCGAACGGGGTCCAGGTTCGAATCCCGCGGTGAGGCATGGATGTTGTGTTTGTCTTACGGCACTGGTTCTTTCCCTTCCCTGGAACCAGTGACCCTAAATTAGGGACGGGCGACTGCTTATAGCCCATTGAGTTGCTCACGGTGGTCGTTAAACCTCCAATAAAAAAAAAAAAAAAAGCCTAAAGATAGCAAAGGGACATCTCAGTAAGCGGAAAAAAAGATTATGGCTCTGAGGGAAGAAGATGGTTCTAAAACAAGGAATATAGGCGAAATTTTGACAAGAGTGAAATATTTCTACTCCGAATTGTATGAAAGCAATGATACATGCACTCCAGACATCATGAAAGGTACCAGTACCAGAGTTCTTCCAGTCCTTCCAGCAGGAGTTGCACATGCAATCAAAATCATGAAGCGGAGAAAAGCTCCAGAAGAAGGTGGACTTACTGTAGACATCATACAAAAAGCAAGTGGATAAACCGAAACAGTACTCGCTAAAATGTTCACTCGATGCCTTAATGAAGGGAAGATTCCTGAGGATTGGAACAATGCTACAATGATACTGCTACATAAAAAAGGTGACATTGAGGATCTCATGAACTACAGACCTATCAGCCTCTAGTCAGTGGTTTATAAAATCTTCACTAAAGTTATTTCACACCGCTTGAAGGTAACACTGGACATGGCTCAATCGAGAAAACAAGCTGGATTCAGGACTGGCTACAGCACAATAGATCATATCCACGTACTGAGAGAACTAATTGAAAGAGCGAGGGAATATGAACTTCCACTGTGCATGGCTTTTATCGATTATGAAAAGGCATTTAATTTGGTGAAACCATCAGCAGTTTCAATGGCTCTGAAATCCTGCGGTATTGAAGATGCATACATTAATATTATTAATAACATCTATGAAAATCAAAGTGCAAAGATTCGGCTGTTTGAAAATACAACACACATAAAAATTGGAAACGGAGTGATACAAGGTGACACCATATCTCTCAAGCTCTTTAATGCCACATTGGAAAATGTCTTTAAATCACTGAACTAGGAAAACAAAGTGATAAAAATTAATGGAGATTATCAAACTCACCTTCGTTTTGCTGATGACGTAGTCATTTTTGCGACTACCCCTCAGAGCTGCAGAGTATGATTCAGGAACTTTCTGACAAGAGTAAAGAAGTGGGATTAAAAATGAACTTACAGAAGACAAAAGTGATGTTCAATGCTTTTACAAAAAGTTGAAGATTTATCGATTGATGGAGAAAAGCTGGAGATAAAAGACACGTACGTTTATCTTAGACAGCAGATATTAAGTGAGGGTCACATTGATGAAGAAATTAATCGGCGTACAAAACTTTCCTGGAAAAGCTTTTGGAAGAAACAGCATAATTTTCATAAGCAATATGCCATTATGTCTTAAAAGAAAAGTGTTTGATCAATGCATCCTTCCAGTGCTTACGTAAGGTGCAGAGAGGTGGACCTTAACTAAGAGAGACATATAAAGGCTGCAGACAACTCAAAGAGGCATGGAGAGGTGCATACTTGTTGTAAGCAGGAGAGATAAGAAGAGAAACTCGTGGATTCCAGAAAATGACAAGAGTGAAAGACATCGTGATCAGAATTAATACCCTGAAATGGCAATGGGCTGGACATACTGCCAGAAGGACAGACCATCGATGGACAGCTAAAATTTTAGATTGTATTCCAAGGGACAGAAAAAGTCCCAGAAAAATTTTGCATGGGAGATGGGTGGATGAAATTCGAAAGTATGCGGAAGTAACATGGAGGAGACTGGCACAAGACAGACCGTTGTGGAAGAAACTTCGGGAGACACTTTCCCCAGCAGTGGATTGGTAATGGTTGACAATGATGATGGTGATGATGATGATATAAAGAAAACAGGTCGCAGTCGTTGTCTGGAAAGCCTCATTCGCGCACGAATTGAAACCGAACCGAAAAAATCAATTTCGTAGCTCTTTCAATGTTCGAAGTCAAGTATAATCCGTTTTGAAAGCATTCGCCGATATTTTCTTTCAAAATGCTTGCTAATGCCATGAACCATGGACTGTAAAACAGAAGTAACATTTGGTTGAAGGAGCTCGACTCTGATAAAGGGAAGCTCATGCAACCGAACATTAGCTGTACAAATATCCAGTTACAGGAAAATTTTCTATTTCTTTTTGGATATATTTTGGTCCAGATCTTTTAACCATTTCTCGCAAATGACACCATTTATCTAAGCTTTCTTGTTTGTATAGTACAAAGAGGGGAGTTTTTCACATTCCTAAAGCATCTGGATTTCTTTGATTCTTATAAGAACAAAATTGGCAGCTCCCAAGTATCAAAATAATGACGCACACAGTTCAAAAATTTTGAAAACTCCTTCATGTTACTTGGTCCCTCAAAAGATTTATTCGCCAGTATGCAAGCTTAACGGAGACTTGGATGACAGGAAAAGAAGTGACGACGTAGGTCCAGACGCCATGAAAGGAGAGATTTCAACAGGTGTTCAGATAGGAAGGTTCTGAAGTGAGAGCAATTAACATTTAGAGTACATTCATTGCCGTTGGCTGAACCTATCTTTATTTGATGTCTCCGAGTGTACAACTCTTCATGTGTGTGTTGATCCTACATGCTCAGTCGCACCATCAGGAAAAGGTTGGCATAAATGTTCTCTTTCATACTTTACGAGCTTTAGGAAGTAACCAGCAAAATCCCAAGTGCTGGGAAACTGCTGGCCACCAGCTGGCAGTGATTGGTCACTGCTGGCTGAAATCTGCCGCTCACGGCCCGGTAGTGGTCCGTTGGTGCCAGCGCTATCAGTTGGCGAGCCATTGATGTCCCTGCAGCATCGCCGTGAATTGTGGGCGTTCAAGCAAGTGCCACTAGTGGCCCGTTGCTGGCAACCAATGCAACCCACAACAGCAGGTGGAAGCAACGGGACTGCGCATGCACAGAAGCAACACTTGCTGTGTCTCTCATGGTACCAGTTAGTTGAAGACGACGCAATCACCATCGTGTTATTTTAGTGGATGTTAAGAAAAAAATCCATATGCGGAGAAGCGAATTAAGTTCCTAATGAAACTTTACGTCGAAGAAGATATAGATTAAACCGTGAAATACTAGATTACAGCCATGAAATACACCCACTCCATTCCCATGAATAACAATTCATGGAATGGAGTGGATGAATAAGAAAAAATTTGAAACCGCTTGAAACAAATATCCTGAAAAACCATTAAAACAACGTTTGTTGAAAAAAAGAATTATACGCGTACAAAATTCATTAATTATTTGAAAGAAAAAGAAAGCAACCCTATGTGGTGTACTCATCCATGGGTTGAATACACAAGACTGGGAGGAATTCGCTTCTAAAAATAACGAGAAGTAAAATAAAATATATTTTACTCTTTAAAACAAATGTAGCTTCGGACAACGGAAAGGAAAGACACAACGTTAAAAATGTAACAGAATATGACATGAACCCGGGTAAATATATATTTATTTAGCAATCTCTTTTCAAGACGGCAAGGACAGTACAAAACTTTGGAAAGCGACTCTAAGTATGTACACGCCTTGAAAATGAGTGAAGTTCCCTTAAGGTAAAAAAACAAAACAAAAAAACTATCGTTACGTTGAAAAAATTAAATTATCAATTATATGAAACTGACTTTTATGAAAAATACCTCGCAATATTGTAAAATGAAAGAGGGAAGCATTCGATTACACATTGAATACCAAAGAAACAGCTTTATGCATATCTCGAGCGTGGCAATATAGTCCGGTCGGTAGAGAGCTCAGCTATCACGCCAACGGCCAAGGTTCAAATCTACGCCGATACAAACTGGTGTTTTTCCGATCTGTTGAGAAAATTTCCTCAGCGCAGTTCGTTAATTCACAAGCTTCGTAAGGGCAGAAAAAGAATTTGCAGCTTTGTGAAACTGATGTTGTCTTTGTTTTTTTATTATTATTATGGCTACTACTGGGAAACTGGCGGACAAGATTCGGCAAGCCACCAGTTACGTCACGTGGTTGCCGGCTGCCACTAACGGCACACTAGCGGACCACATTAGGCTAGCCATCATTTCTGGCACGTGCTTCCAGGGCCACTGAAGGGCCTCTTCTGGCAGCTATTGCCTGTGATGGACCACTGATGGCCCTGTTGTGGCATATGACAACTGATGGGGTGCCAACTGTTGGCCATCTGTTGGCCTGAACTGCTGGCCCTTCTGTTGGCCGCCTGGACATTTTATTGACGGTTCGGCAGCGGCAACATAGTGCTGGGTCAATGCAGGCAGTGCTGGCTGCCAGCAATGGCCCAGTAAATCTGTTTTTGCTGGGTAGGAATTACCTTCACAATTATACCACACAAATGTCAGTGAAAAGCTAAATTGTTTACCGCGAATTGAATAATAATTTGAGTTTCTGGTTTTTTTCTGTTTTTGTTTTTTTCAGATAAGACATGTTCTTTGTTGTAATATGTCTTTCTACTCATAATGCAGCCACGCAGTTGTTATTAGGAAACTCCAAGAAATGTTTTCTTTTATTTTCTTTAATATTACGCTGAATCCATGTTCACTTCCAGGAATATCATATGAGTTGAATCCAATTAATTGGTATTCTGCCTCTTGGAATTCCGATTCGGGCCACTGTCACTTTAAACGTGTTACATTCTTGCCTTTTCCTGATGCTGCGACAGGGCATGTAGGATCAACACACACATGAAGAGTTGTAAACTCGGAGACATCAAATAAAGGTAACTTTATTTATTTAGATATGGATATTGTTCGCTTGTCCTATCATTAAATATCTGAAATCATGTTTGCTAGATCAAAAGAAAAAATCAGCACAAATATTTATAAATGTAGTGTTTTAGGAGAGTCATTTCGAACAGGAAAACGGGCCTTTGGCGTAAGTCTCCTCTTTCATACTTCACGAGCTTTAGGAAGTAGGAATTACCTTCACAATTATACCAGACAAACGTTGAAAGACATTTGCAGAACTTTATATTCCGTCAATATTCTTGGGATTCGAAGTTTTTGAAAGATGTTAATATAATAATATTTTGTTGAGGTATTAAGGAAGGGTGTGATGGGAGAACATTGACAAGTAAAGAGTCATGATGTCACTAAAAAAAAATATATTTACCAAAGGAAATATGTTTTCAAACCAAGATCTCGAAGCTGTGTGTGTTTTAAAAAATATTGTTTTAATGAAGAAAATATAGCATTTGGTAATGTATTTAAAAAATATATCATAATTCACATTACTTAATTTGCAGTGCTATAAAAACTTCAATTTCGAGACTTCTTTTTCTTTTGCAAATTAAACTTGTTCCGTGAAGCACTTTTATCAGCAGCTGCAGAAGTTCTCTGAGAACATACAATAAATACCGAGCAATTTGTTTGTATGTCTTAAAAATCTAACTGTAAAGTCTGACCTACGGGGATAAACTTGTAAATAAATTTAGTTCATTTTTTGTGTGTAACCTTAAACATTCTGAAGTATTTCTTTGTTACTCTACAATATTTATTAAATTTCGCTTCAATCTTTGATGCTTTCTGGTTTATGAAAGCTGTGGAGCTCTGTTTTTTTGCATTTCTTGACAAAAACCGTAAAACGGATTTAGGCAGGCCATGCACACATATTTGCCGTAAATAACAGCGAAAAGTAGTTATGGAAACTATGCCAAGGAGTAGGAGCATTAAAATATTTTAAGGGAAATGATACAGGACGCTCGAGGCCTGAGGATTCCTTTGTCCAGATGCTTCCTTTTTCGTAAATTATCTTCCAATGTTGCTTATTTTTAAAGAAAGAAATTTTCTGGTAGTGGCAAACTTTTAATATTGTGAAACGATATGATTTCTTGTTCAGCGAAATAGTCACGCTGCCCTACTCTTTCAATACCACCGTCTACATTTTGAGCATATTATTTACGAACTTTTTATCTGTGCACAGTCTCAGCATCTTAATCTGAACTGCTGTCTTCAGGATTACTTACATTCAAGGATAATTCGTATATTTTATGAGTTAGGCAATGCAGTTTTCCATTCATTAAATTATGTCAATACTCCTCACAAAAGTACTGCTACCAAGGATTTTTGGATATCGGATTTCCGTAAAAAGTCTCAGCTGATCAGACTGTAAGCAAAGTGCTTAATTTGCAGAAGATATCATTGCAGTATTGAAGGAGTACAAGGTGAAGAGACATTACGATTCAAAACATTTTGGCCAGTACAATGCGTGAACAGGACAGATGAGGCAAAGTAAAGCTAAAGAATTGCAAAATAAATTAACAAAGCAACAAAATATTTTCAGAAAAGTGACCGATGACGCGGAAATTGCAGTTAAGGTAAGTTTTGTTTTGTCAAAATATTGTAGTTAAAAATTTGAAACGATACTAAGATGGCAGTTTAGTTAAAGAATGCTTGGAAGAAGTGGCAAATATACCGTTTAAAGAGAAAAAAATATTATTTCAAATATTATACTTAATCGCATGACGGTAGCAAGAAGAACAGAAGAAATGACATTGGATATTAAAAAAACATTAAAGGAGAAAATATCGGAATTCACGTGGATTTCATTGGCCGTAGATGAAAGCACAGACGTCACTTATACTGAACATCACTCAATTTTATCCTTGGTACTGACTGTAATTTCAGTGTTACGGATGAGTTGCTATCTTTAGTTCCTATGAAAGATAAGATACAATAAATGTCTAATCCTTTATTAGACATTTATTGTGAGTTAAAAAGTCTTGGTAAAGTATAATTTGAACTTAAAAAGTTACATGGTATTTCCACTGATGTAGCACAGCTCTGGTGGGAAAGAGCCAACAATTAATGAAATATTTACCAAGAGTTTGCAATGATGTGGGAAATAATATTGTTTCGTGCCATTGTCTCTTTCACCAAGACAACCTTTTTGCAAATAACATTTAAATGGAACATGTAATGAAAGTTATTATCAATGTAATAAGCTTTATTCTCTCTAGATGTGTCGCTCATCGTCAGTTCCGATAATTCTTGTCCCAGTCAGACTCCCAGTATGGTGATGTCCTTTAGTTCACACAAGTTCTTTGGCTAAGTGCTGGAAAAATGTTGAAACGAGTGTATGACTTGCGTGAGGAGATAATATATATATATTTTTTAAAGTCACAATCCGAATCTGGTATCAGACTTTGAGGACATGGATGAGTATCAGATTCATCTTGTTTAGTCGACATGACTCAACATCTGAACGAGCTAAATACGTAGCTTCAGGGAAAACGATAATCTGTTACACAACCTGTTTTCCTCAATTAAGTAATTTCAGGTTCATAGATACCATTATGGAATTCACAACTTGAGTCTGGTCAATTGTTGAATTTTCCGACAATGAGTAATTTTACTGCAAGTTTTGAGGATCCCATGAACTTCATTAAATATGCCTCACTAGTAGAAAATCTGCAAAATGATTTCAGTCGTCGATTTGAAGATATCAGAAACCTTGAGAAACCTTTTGACGTGTTTGCAATACCATTCGCAACTAATATTGAAACGGTGCACGTGAAATTTCATATGGAGCTTTCTGATCTTCAAAATAACTTCTAATTGAAGGTTAAATTTGCAGAAGTCTCATTACTAGAATTTTACAAAAACTACTTGCCTTGTTAAATGAAGAAATTCAAAATACACTCTCAAAAAACTGCAACATTATTCGAAAGCACCTACTTATGCTAACAATCATTTTCTGTAATGAAAAACATTTGAAGATAATTCTGATAAACACTTGAAGATAATTCTGAGGACAAATGTGTCTAACATTGAACCATGTATTGAAAGACTAATAAAAAGCAAACATTTTTAAATTTCTCACTGGAGACCTACAAAAAACAAAAAGGTTTTGGCGACACCTGCATTTTTTAAGCAAGTTCTTTTGTTTAATTACTTTCTGTACACGTCTTCATTAGTTTTTACTTTTTTTAATATTTTGGTTTGTCTTCTTTAATATTGTGTGTGGGGGGGGAGGGACTGCGGCCCGTCGTTGTTCAGTCAATCTCAAATTTACCATTAGGTATTAAAAGGTTGTGCACCGCTGCTTATATATACTACAGCACAACTAGATCTTTAACGAGAACCACATTAAGCAACTCGCAGAGCCGTTTTTTACGGCCAGGTACTTTGCAGCGACTTTCGATAACTCAAGAACATCTGTGAGCTCCGTAACATGTTCAAAATATACAAGCCTCAAGGATAATGGTTCTTATAAAAATCATTAACTAGATTCATATTAAGCAACTTACATTGGTTTTATTTTCACTTCTTTAACAGTGAGGTGCTTTGCAGTACCTTTCAAATACCAAAGAACTTTGATAACATTACTAAACCAAACAGAATTAAAATTAAAATTTAATTTTTTTTTCCTAATAATATCATCATCATCATCATTGTCAACCATTATCAATCCACTGCTGGACGAAGGTCTCCCCAAGTTTCCTCCACAACGGTCTGTCTTGTGCCAGTCTCCTCCATGTCACTCCCGCATATTTACGAATTTCATCCACCCATCTCCCATGTGGTCTTTTTCTGGGTCTTTTCCTGTCCCTTGGAATCCAATCTAAAATTTCGGCTGTCCATCTATGGTCTGTCCTTCTGGCAGTATGTCCAGCCCATTGCCATTTAAGGGATTTAACTCTGATCATGATGTCTTCCACTCTCGTCATTTTTCGGATCCACGAGTTCCTCTTCTTATCTCTCCTGGTTATACCAAGCATGCACCTCTCCATGCTTCTTTGAGTTGTCTGCAGCCTTTGTATGTCTCTTTTAGTTAAGGTCCACGTCTCTGCACCATACGTAAGCACTGGAAGGATGCATTGATCAAACACTTTTCTTTTAAGACATAATGGCATATTGCTCTTGAAAATTATGCTGTTTCTTCCAAAAGCTCTCCAGGCAAGTTTTGTACGCCGATTAATTTCTTCATCAATGTGACCCTCACTTGATATCTGCTGTCCAAGATAAACATACGTATCTGTTATCTCCAGTTTTTCTCCATCAATCGATAAATCTTCATTTCTTGTAAAAGCATTGAACATCACTTTTGTCTTCTGAAAGTTCATTTTTAATCCCACTTCTTTACTCTTGTCAGCAAGTTCCTGGATCATACTCTGCAGCTCTGATGGGGTAGTTGCAAAAATGACTACGTCATCAGCAAAACGAAGGTGGGTTAGATAATCTCCATTAATCTTTATCCCTTTGTTTTCCCAGTTCAGTGATTGAAAGACATTTTCCAATGTGGCATTAAAGAGCTTCGGAGATATGGTGTCACCTTGTCTCACTCCCTTTCCAATTTTTATGCGTGTTGTATTTTCAAACAGCCAAATCTTTGCACTTGCATTTTCATAGATGTTATTAATAATATTAATGTATGCATCTTCAATACCGCAGGATTTCAGAGCCGTGGTAACTGCTGATGGTTTCACCGAATCAATACTGTTCCGTTAATATACATAATTTTCAGATATAATTTGTGAAGTAAGATTGTGTAAGACATTTGCGTAAGAACTTAAATTTTATGCTCACAAGCTCGCTATATTAATATATTTTTTTGTAAAAATCTTCTTAACACGAAAAACGTCAAAATAAACATTTTTGTAGCCAACGGAATGCTGCTGTACAATTTAATAACCAGCTACAATAGAGGGAAGAAAATATCTGCTGAATGGTTAAGTGCTATATTTAAACGCAAATGATCTGAAAGATGAACATTGTTCCATGGAAACAAATTAAATACTGACAAAACTCTATGAAATAAGTAATGTTAAGGTTGTAAACAAAACACTATCCCGACGGTGACCAAAAAAAAAAAAAGGAAATTTTAAACAAGTTATTTTTACCATGACAACAATCTGTCCAAGAATTATTGTATCACTGACGACGAAAACGTTATATGAAATATTCTAAGCACTAGTGTGATCCAGGTTTTATTTAAAATATTTGATTCGGTATGCAAAGTATTTACTTTAAACGCTGAAGTAAGTGTGAGTTATATGTATTTTATTATAGTTTAAATGTATGAAGTGCATCGAGGTTATCATCGTACAATATTAGTATAGGAAAAAACGCATGCAAAATGCAAGTTGTTTCCTGAATGAATTAAAGAGAAAACATATAAAATGATTAAAATAGCCATAACAAATCATGGAATGGGTATCTTCTTCAGGCACAGGAACTACTATATATGGCTTGGGAATTCTTTTTTCTAAATCGGTGAAGAGTTAAGCACGGTATTTTCGTCATCATTTTCTGGTACCCTTGAAAAAATCCTGAATTTCCGGAATTGAGAGACGATGTACGTATCTGTAAAATTTACTTAAAAAATACGTCTATCTGCAGTATATTTGTATTATTGTTATCAATTACTGTTTTAAAAACGATAAGAAAGGTAAAGGTTTTCTGTAAATTTGGCCATCTCTGGACAAATTGTGGAAACGCGATATTTCAAAGAATAATTTGCCTAATGTTAGCAGATTTTATTTTTCTTAAATTTACACCTACTCTTTGAAATAATTCCCATAAAAAATAATTCTTAATATTTTTCGTTATCTTTATACAGGCCATAAAATCCCTTGCCGATCATGTCATATTTTCATAAAAAGAATCAACGAAAGCCACAATATTTTTTCGATTGATCGTTACCACTGTATTTGATGTGTCGATGTAGTGTAAAAGCAGTGGTGTTACCTGATTAACAAGCAGCTTGGGCACACACAACCAGAAGTTATGTACAGATATTTTCCCATGGTTTACAATTGCATTAAAAGAACCTCAAAAAACATGATGCTAAAAATTTCGAATATTCGACTCCTAGTCCGATTCATCCTTTTTCTTAGAGGAAGTTCAAATACTGTCGAGAAACAAATGCAATTCAACACATGTGGCAACAAGTGCTTTTATGGGGAATATTGTTTATGTTTTGAGTTGCTTTTTATTACTTTGTTTTGTTGTTGAATTTGCCACCCATAACCATAATCTAGTTACGAACTTATATTTGCATTACCAAACCAAGTACAGCAAAACGTACTTTGTTCTTTCGTGCTGAGGTTACGTCATCTCTTTGAATTTTGTCGGCAAAGCATCATAAATATCGGATCCAAAGTACAGCATTTTCCTGTCACAGTGGCATATTCATTCATTCTTATTATGTGTTTTGGAACTGTACTTCCTGATTCGCTTAGTATATTTAACTTTAATTTTTTGCCTACGGGTTCAGAGGAGGAGTACGTGTACCCAGTTGTTTCATTTCGAATACCTGCTCCAAAGAATAGAAGAACGGATGTTTCAGCAAATAAATGATATTATTCATGATTAAAAAGAAAAACCTATGCATCATAATACACTCATCCTGAAAAAAAATCCACCCAAAAGGAAGTGTCGGATTGCAATGCTATCCGGGAGGAAGGTAAAGGTGAACAGAACAATGAATCGTTGAACATTGAGATTGATATGTGCAATAGTAATTTAGCTACACGCCAATAATGGCGTCTCTCAGTATCACGTCTGACCGCCGTGTTTGCTTACACAGCATGCCAGACGGCTGGGCAGTGTACAGGTTCCTAATGCTGTGCAGCAATAAGACCTCCCATGCAACTTGAATCTTCTCACGCAGTTTCTGCAGATTGTGCAGTTAGGGTTGAGCATCCCACACATTTTCAATCGGCAAAAAAGCCTTCCGATACGGCTGGCCACGGCACAGTGTCAGTGCCTTGAATTCAAGCTCTCGAGACAGCAGCAGTATGCGGACGAGCGTTGTCCTGTTGAAAAATCTAATCGGAGTGAGAGGTCAGAACAGGTAGGGCCACTGGTTGCAGGACATCATTAACGAAAATTTTGGTTGTCAGAGTGCCTGTAATGAACACCACATGCGATTTTGCATCGTAGGCAATTGCACCCCACGCCAAGATACCAGGCATTCTAGACGTCTGATGCTCGTCCACAAACCTTTCATCTTGGCGCTTACCACGTGCCTCCACGCACCGATTCGCTGGTCGTCTACTCCAAGACCTAAGCTGACCTTGTCACTGAAGGTCACCAGCCGCCATTCCGAGTGGCTGCATGGCAGTCTGGCACGATGCCATTGCAGTTTTCGGCGACGATGGCAGTCGTCGCTCATGGTCTGCGTGCATATAGTCCTACTTCGTGCAGCCACCAATCGGATGATGAATGGAGGGAACCATTGTTCGCTGAATATCCGCAATCGTTGCTGTTATGTCACTCTGCGCTTGTTGGACAACCGGTCGGTCCTCTCTCAACGTGTTTCATCTCGGTCGCCCAGACCCTTCCTGTCACTGCTGAGTGCCTTGTTCTATCCAGTGCCACCAACAGCGCGCTATGGTGATATCCGCACTTGCGGTATGGCGCACAATACAGCAGTAAGGCCATCCTTATTCCAGAAGCCAGATGATGCGGCACCTCTCCAACTCCTCCAACTGCTCGATTTGTTTCCGAACTTTCCTCCGAGACATGCTTTACTTGCAAAGAATGAGAGCCGCACCACATCATTAGTCAGAATGGCAAGCACGCGCAACGGGGCGACCTTATATAGGCTGTCAGGCACAGCGCTACGACCACTCCTTGCTTGCGCCACATGAACATCTGAGCGTGATACTTACATCATTAGCATGTCACACGATGTCAAATCTACCCACGAAGTTTCATTCCTGTCGGTTGTTTCCTTCTGGGTGCAACTGTTTTTTTTTTACGATGAGTGTATTTCATTATTTGTATAGAAATCCTGAGCGAACACTGGCCATTTTCCAAAAATCGATCTGAAGATATGCAGTAACAGAATTCGTTTTCAAATGCAGCACAGCGCAGAAAGAATATTTCTTTCCGCTGAGAAATCGAGAATGGGAACGGAAAGAATATGTACCGATGCCGACCTGTCATGCATCGGCTTGCGTCCAGCCGAATGCCTGATTGCCTGTGCTCAAATACGCTTCAAGCTGGAGGAGCAGGAGATTGTGTTGACAGGGAGCCGAATTCAAAGGTGTTCATGAGCTGTGGATAGAAACACTTTGGGTCTTAAGCTCAAATAAAACGCAAGATGCTTCAAATTCCCAGTGGTGCTTTAGGATAACGATATGTTAATTGAATGTGAGTTCAATTTAATCTTCACCCACAGAGATTCTTAAAATCGTAATTTTTCGTTTATCAAATAAAATTTACTGAAAATTATAGGTTAAAGAACGTGATCAAATGCTGCTAGAAATGAGCCTCCTAAGGTTAGAGGTCATGTCATCTACAAAGGCAATGTATGTGTGTTCGAAATGCTATCAACCATCATCCCTGCCACTCACCTTAGATATGGGATATGCGGTTGTGTTTTGGCGATTCATCACAATTTGTCTGCTAGCTCATGGGGCCCACAAAACCTTTTACTGGGCCTCTTTCATCCTTTGGTGGGAATATTTGGGTTTCGAAATATTAACTGTCTCCCATTATTCGTGCAGTCTTGGCCGAGTACCCCGTTTTCTATTTATAAGCTAATTTTTAGTCTCCGGGTCTAAAATGCTCTCTATGTATTAATCATTTGTTATAGGAGTGTGGATAACGTAAAACAGAAATTTTCTAATTTCTGTATGTAGTTTTCATTTTAAGTTAACGGCTCCCACCCATAGCAATATAAGTACTGTTTTTGCAGAACTAAAGATTGTCTCAGAGGTTTGTTAAACTGTGTCTTTTACGCACAGACGTGTAATACATCTGGCTTAAATTGTTATCATAACATCAATGATTTAATTCTCGGGTTATAACCCAGAGCTTTAGTAGTGAAAATTAATTTAACTGATGATTTTTTGAAATAAAAAAGATCTTCAAACCCTCTAAATAAAACATAGTAAAAAGGAATATATATTTGCCCTCCACAACATCGTTTATCTCAGAATTTCTTTCATATTTTTGAAATTAAATTATTTAAAAAAATATATCCCAAGATTGTATGTTTAACATTCGAACAAGTTTTGATGATATGCATCTTTTCCCAGATGAGTAAAGTAAAGCTCATACAAAAAATTCCGATGTAACGAAATTGGTAACGGAAGTCGTAAAAACCATTGTTGAAATCTGATTTTTGAATGCTTTCCGATGAAGTGAAGCAACGATAATTAATTTCGTTGTTACTCAACAATATATTTTACTGCAATATTTCCGAATATTATTTCATCACGTTTTACGAAAACGTAATCATATCTCATAGCAGTCTGTATAAATTACGTGAACTTGATGTTAATGTGATAAAAGCGATTACAGAAATGCTCTTTTGATGCTGTGAAAACGGTGCGTCGTAACAAATTTTGGTTTCCTCTCGACTATCCCACGGGCGAGTGAAGTGATGCTCTGCTGATGATATTTTTAAAATGGCGCGTAACACGATGCTGAGTACGTCTCAGATATCTTAGGAAAAAGCTACCAATCTCCTCTAATGCATTTGCGATTCAACTCTTCTTTCTTTTTTGAAATCAGATATCTTGCAAATGGGCCGACAGACTTTCGTAGCTACATCAGATTTCATCAGTGCCAAGGCCGTTTCTTACGTTCATATAAATATGAATAGTAATAATAATAATAATAATAAAAATAATAATAGAAAGTAATCAAGTCAAGATCTTGTGGGATTTCAGAATCCATACCGATCGACACATAGAACATAATAGACCATACATAACAGTCATAGAAAGTCGGAAAGTCTGGATAGTTGATACAGCAATCCCTGGAGATGCCAGATTCGGTGAGAAAGAACTGGAAAAAATGACTAAATATAGAGACCTGGCCATAGAAGTTACGCGGTTATGTACTAAACACACAACGGTAGTCCCCATTTTCATCGGGGCACTCGGAACAATGTCAAAAAATTTTATGAATCATTTTGAAAATTTGCAGCTTTCTGATATGCCACCTACAGAACTGCAGAAAGCAGCTTTACTTGGGACATCATATATTTTACGCCGATTCTTGACTGATACCTAGGTCTCCGGTGGAAACTCTTATCAGTTCAACAATACCAGTGAAAGATAATTTGTTGTTTATTTTGTTTGTCAGAGGCTGCGATTCGCATATTTCGAATAAAGATAAGAATAATAATAATTATAATAATTATAATAATAATATTTGTCTTTAAAAAACTGAACGGTCGAAATACTTACTATCACAATAAGTATAGTATAGTAAAGTGTTACTTTTATGAATAACATATCTCCTTTCAGTGGTTTTACGACTGACGTTTTTTGATCCCTGTCAGAAATAAGTTAATTTTGTTTTTGTTTTCGTGACCTAATTCCATTTAGTTTGAACCGGAGGGTAGCTCGGTGTGGTCGTAAGTGTCGCGAATAAATGCAATGTATTATGCTTAAATAAATGTGTGTTCTTCAATCTTTCGTTTTATTTCACACCCGAAAAATATTGACATGCAGAAGAAGAATGACATACATTTTCTCCAAAGAGTAACAGCATACTCTCTCTGTTTTTTCATATTTGAACCCTCTAACAGACTCGAACGAATTTACTTGGATTTAATAAAATTAGCTGAAATCAATACGAAATATAATCGTTGTCTAAGAAGCGGGCCAAACGCGGGTTGAATGAATAGACGTACGCATCAGAAAGCAGTGCTGTTCTTCTTAGCTTTGTTATTCAAAGTGGTGATATAGGGCGATGACACTAATCCGTTTCGATTGATTACCTGCTACAGTAGCTATAGCGGCGAACCTAAGGCGAAAGAGAAGAAATTTGAGCCGCTTGTTTCTGTCCAGTGTCATGATGTCCTTTTCAAGTGGACTAGCTCTTTGCCATCAGGCCTTCGGTCATGCAAGAAAGGATAAACCGCCATGGTGGCACAGTAGTATAAGCGCTGGCTTCTGATTACTTGGCCGAGATGGGTACGGGTTTGAATCCAAACGAGGCATGAAAGTTGTGCTTACCTTACGGCCCTGGATATCTCCCTACCCTAGAACCAGTGTCCCTAAATTACGGACAGGCGACTGCTTATAAGGCACATCGCGTTGATCCCGGTGGTTGATAAACTCCCAACAACAAAAACAAAACCATCAGCCATTTAAAGGGTTAATTGAAATGCGTAAAAATATACAAAAAAAAACAGCACTAGGAATCAGCTACATTTCCTTTTATAAGATGAATTCCACATTTTCTTATCTCTCAGTTATGAAATTCTGTACGTTTCTCGTTGTGCATCTTTTATACCACACGTATCTGCTTCATTTTTTAAGTTCACTCGATACACCAAAGTTAGAATCACCTCAGCCGTCAGCAGCAAATGTAGAGAGATCAGAAATTTAAACAGCAGGACGAATACCTTTCGTGATATAAAATTATTTCACTTTCTGTCTTGCGAAACTTCATTTTGTTTTAATTATTGTTACATGGTCCCCCAAACAACTGCGTTGAGTTACAAC
The DNA here is from genome assembly GCA_039090855.1 of Macrothele yani. Lineage (NCBI taxonomy): Eukaryota > Metazoa > Arthropoda > Arachnida > Araneae > Macrothelidae > Macrothele > Macrothele yani. Next base: position 77,863,276 of record CM077033.1, on the reverse strand, counting down.
GATTAGTTTCGGTATGTAACGGCGTTCTAATTGAATGGGATATTATTGTATCATTCTTCTAGTAGACAATTTCTAATCTCTTATTATTGCAAAAATTTTTACATAAATAGCTTTAAGTTTCTCGGAAGACAAAAATGGCTGTATGAAGAATTGCTCTTGAAAGAAGTAGTTGGAATAACATATGAAGTTCGCTTAAAAAGTAACGAGTCTTACGTTATAGTGCCAAAATAAACACACGGAGAAAAAACAGCTGCCTGTATCGGAACACCTGTTTAGTCAGCCACGTGAGGGCGCGTCGTTACAGCCCTTTCGTAATTACAATGTCTTAATTTCACTCCAGCATCATTATACGGGCATACATAACGAAGAATAAATAAAGCCTTTTAAACTGCCTCGAGATTAATGGTACAAAATCAATTGAATAAACTATTAATTAATTTCTGTTTTTAAGAATTAGGTTCCCAAAATTGTCTTAAGGTAGGTAACATAAGTGACGATTTCATTGACAATCCTGCTCAAATAATATGTGCCCATCACACATATGCCGCAATTCTCATTCTGATTCAAAGCACCTTCAACAAACACTTATCTCTAATGAGAGAAGAAAATCATCTAGATGAATCTGTCATAATTATTCGCTTGGATTTCGAAACAATCACTTTTGAACTTTCTGTAATGTATTCATAATGTATTCCGATGGTTCAAAGCAAGTATGCATTGAAAAGAAGAACTTGTCTTTTCCCACAAGGCTTGAAGATCATAAAAATTATGTGAAATAGGGCAAGCTCATTAGTGCTCTCTCAAAGAAGCACCAAATAATGTAGCTACCGTAATCTGGTGCGATATCAAGGCGAATGGCCCCTAGAGCATTGTAAGAGCATTTTTACTAAGGCATGTCATAGGAATCCTCTTTCACACAGAGGCGTGCGACAAGTTTGTATTAATAGATCCACCCCGTGCATGCATAGCGAAATTTCGAAGCAAATATGAAAATGTTCCACAACCTGCCTTTCGGGATACATTAAACCCAATAATCCCGTAGCGACGGAACATGAGTTAGTAGGTAGAGGGTAGTCTCGAAATACGACGGTGGTCTCGAAATACGACCGTGGTTTGAAGACAGAATGATGTTGCAGACTTCCGGAGATAAATAATCAAGAAAGAAAGAAATTACAGTGAAAATATTTTGGAAATCGGAAACAACTTACCGTGAGAAACTTTCGTTCCACTACATGATACGAATTTGCAAGGAAGGCTAAAATGACAACGCATACAGTTATCAGGACCCAAAGATTCAATGAGTCACTAATTTCCGACAAGTAAGATCAGGCTTGAAAAAGTAGGTTTAAGCCATTTAATTATTATTGAAAGCAGCTTCATTCCTGAACGAAAAGGACGGCATCAACTCTCTTAGGAATAAAAATATCTCTCAGATTTACCTACCTGCAAATGTCAGAAAAATTGTTGGAGACGAGGGGAGAGCTCTTCAGGATAACACTGTTGTACGTGCAACTAAAGTATCCTCGTCTGAGAATATAAGTCATTCCGATACGTTATGTGACAATTCGACTTTCTAAAGGCACTGTAGCACACACCGATGAAGTTGTTTCCAGACATGTGCATTCCAAACGTTTCAGAATGATTCCACTACCTCATTCTAAGCTGTTAAATACCTGCTCTTAACCTGACGTCATATGCCCTGTTTTAAATAAAAGTGCAAAGCAGAGTGCGTAAATCACCGTAAGTTTCATATTAGATTTAAATTATACATTTCATATTTCCATTTTCAACTTAGGTACTTTCGGATACTTATTATGCCCTATAACCTTCATATCCAATAGCGATATCCTAGATCTTATTCACATTTTTTTTGCTTTAAGATATTGATACATGCAACAGACGAACTAAGAGTAATGCGAAGTTACCTGAAACATGAAACTTGGCATTTTGTTTAACAGTTAGAGTGGCTCTGAATGCTAATGTTATGCATATATTCATGTCAACAAGCCGGTAACCTTAAATTTGAAGTATCAAGCACTAAGCCTGCTTTAACGAAATAGTTGAGGTAAACCCCCGCAGAAATGAGTTAGTCCAATTATCATGGAAAGTCAACTCATTTGTTTGAAACAACACGGATATTTGATTCAGTGCATTTTCAATAATTAAAATATAAAAGACACAGTATATTTTCAAATATAACTAAGACATATAAAAAGAAAACTTCATGAAAAATGTACTACTTAACTCCGAGCAAACACATAAAATTGTAATTGGTAGTAAATAACTTTGGCAGAAAGGAAGATCACACATTACCAAGCAAAAAACTTGATATAGAGATTATTAATGAGAAGAACAAAGCAAAAAATAGAATCACTAAAGAAATTCTAGAACAATTTCAGATCCTAAGAAAGTGCAAATGCCATTGAAGGACCCTTTCGTTCATCGATCGACCGAAATATTCTGACAAGAAAGGATGGGAGAGAGATATGGAAATAATATTTTTTAAAGGAAAACAAATATTTGTCTTTCCTGATCTTCTGCTTCGTTTATTGATCTGTTCAGTGTCAGAGAGAAATAAAAAAAATACGTTTTTCGTATATCTGCATATGAAGAATTTGTAGCACTGCAACTGCTTTTACTTGACAGTTGTTGATTTATTTGGTAAATAAATGCAATTGACTAAAAGTTATGACTTTGTATTCCTAGGTATTAATAAAACTTATAATTAATTCTAAGGAAAAAAATTCAAATAAGCATTCGTAAAAAGCTAAAAAAGTCAAATAAAGGGCATTAAAGAGCAAACTAAATGTTATGTAAATATAGGGGCGGAGGAGGGGTGTGTTTCTCAAAATAAAAATGTCGCAATGCGCAGAACAGTGAAAACATTTAGTATTTTGATATTTAAAGAAGCCTCTTTGCGGCTGTTTTCGAGACATTATAAACCGTCAATAAACTAATTTCTGTGTACCATATAGCGCTTCATTTATAACATTGTATGTCATATTCTGGTGGGCAAATAAAAAAAAATGGCTTAACTTTACATACGAATGCCAATTTTCGAAACACTGAAGCCTAGTTAAAGGCGGGTAGGTTTTTATTTTATTTATTTAAATACCATATCGATTCCACTTTAACTCATTCCATGTTATAAATATTTTGTACGATAATAAACTGAGAGCAAAAATATCTGCTTCATGTCGGTTTTCTAATGACTTCTTTCTCCCATTTCCTTAAGATTTTTTTTTTCAGTTGATTTTGTTTGGTGTTTATTCTTATTAAGAGATCGACTTCTTAGAATTCACCACAAAACACTTAACCGAGGAAAGAATTTCAAGTGGAATTGTGAATGAAGCTGATCATGTTGTAGAAGCAGTTTCAAATGGGAGAAACTTCAACACTGTATGATATGGAAATTGCATTTCTTGTTGATATCGGATTGTAAAATGAATGGTTCGACAACAAAATCGGAAAATGAGTTATATTTTCATCATAATTAACTTCTAAAACATGGATAAAAACTCTTTTTTGGGGAATTGCATAATATCTGAAGAGGTAAATCTAATACTAACATTCTGGATATACGTTACAAAACAAATTTTTGTCTCACACATGTATAGCGTATCTAAATTTGAAACGAATTTTATTTGAACTTTAAATTTGAGAGCCGAGGTTTTCTGTTTTCTCATGCTTTGATTTGGCGACATGTTGGTACGTCTCGTACAGTTTGGGATTTAGTCTGCAGCCTTTGTAGTTGACGAACTTTTTCGATTGTGTTTGGCATTTCTTGTCTCAGATCTTCTCTAGGCAGTATTCATAAACACTACATCACCCAATGTATTACCTTAATGGATTAGTGGTCAACGTTATTGAGACCAAAGAAAAGTCTCATGTTTGATCCCACGCAGGTATGTCTTTGAAACACTAATTATAAGTAATGCTATCCCACACTCACCAAACCACTTGGCCAGCGTGGTGAGTTATGGCCAAACCACTCCAAAATGATTCCACAACTTAAATCTTGGCCCTCAGTCTCCGGCAGCTGGAATGTACTTAGGCAAATGGCTTAGCTGGCAGAACTAGGGCTGTTGGATTTATAATAACCGAGAAACTGAAGGATAAAGTTGTAGAATTTAAACGTTCCTCTGAAAGAGCTGCACGACTCGTTATGCAACTCTCGAGAAGATACCAGTCTCATATTATTGAAACTTATGCACCCACCACAAGGCAATCTGAAGAAGAATTTGCATAATATTATGAGGAAATTCGTCATCTAAATAACAAAGACAAGCAGCACTTGAAGATAATTATGGGAGATTTCAATGCAAAAAGCGGGCAACGGTAACAGAATGAAACTTTAGTAGGTTAATTAGGTTACGGCAATAGAAATCATCGTGGAAATACTCTCGTAGAGTTTGTAGAGGCAGAAGGGTGTTTCATCAATAACTCCTCTTTCAAGAAAAAGCAGCAAAGGAAATGGACATGGAGGCATCCCAATGGATGGACAAGTGAAATTGATTTTATTATGTGTAACAAGAAATTTGTCATGGAAGGCAGCAGTGTGCTGAACAAGTTCAACACAGGTAGTGACCATAGAATAGTAAGATGTAAGATGAAGCTCAATTCCAAACTCGAGCGTGGCAAGCTCATAAAATAAACAAAGTGTATTTACGTTCCTCAGTTCCGATTTGAAGGTATCCTAAAAGGCATCAGGATACCTTCAAATCGGAACTGAGGAACATCTTCTCTGCTCTAGAATGTCTAATATCACAAGAAGTGGACATCTCTGAAGTTAACAGAAAAGTAACCAAAGCTCTTATGGAAACAGAAACAATATTAGCTGGGTCTAAGAACAAGTTGCATGTGAAAACATTATTAGGAAAAACAAAATGTTGATGCAAAAAAGAAGAGAGATGAGGACAACTAAAGAAGATGTGACTTCCAAAGTGGAATATATAGAGCTATGCAAGACAATACGAAAAAGTATCACTGAAGACGTAGGGAAATTCAATTGTGAGCTAGTGAGGAAAGAAATTGAAAACAACCAAAGCCTAAAAATAGCAAAGGGACATCACAGTAAGGGAAGAAAACAGGTTATGGCACTGAGAAAAGAAGATGGTTCTGTATCAAGAAATAGAGGCGAAATTTCGACAAGATTGAAATATTTCTACTCAAAATTATATGAAAGGGATGATACATGTACTCCAGACATCATGAAAGGTACCAGTACCAGAGTTCTTCCAGTCCTGCAAGCGGAAGTTGCACATGCAATCCAGAACATGAAGCGGGTAAAAGCTCCAGGAGAAGATGGAATTACTGTACACATGATACAAGAAGCAAGTGGAGAAATTGAAACAGTACTCCCCCAAGTTTTCATTCGATGCCCTAATGAAGGGAAGATTCCTGAGGATTGGAACAACGCTACAATGATCCTGCTACATAAAAAAGTGACATTGAGGCTCATAGGAACTACAGACCTATTAGCCTCCTAACAGTGGTTTATAAAATCTTTACTATAGTTCTTTCACACCGCTTGAAGGTATCACTGAACTCAACACCGATCGAAGTCTTAGTAACGGGACGCTAAGATCCGGAACTTTCAAAATTTGTGAGCGTCTTTCGAAAGGGGAAAGTTTTGATAAGCCTGAGTTATTTCTACGGAGCAAGGGATAGTTTGATAAGTTTATGAAATGGCCAAAACCTAATTTAAGTCATCGTAGAAACTGAAGTTGGTGATCCTGAAACTGTTGGCAAGTTGCCCAATGAATAAAAAACAGTCATCGAAACAGTTGACACCACACCGAGCAAGTGTTCAATGCTGATCAAAATGCCTTGCTTTGGAAGCGTACACGTCGTTAAACACTCGTACTAATCTTAACAAAGAAGAAAAATTCTCTCATCTGAGTTAAGAACATTTAAAGATTGGCTGACGCTGCATGTACGTGTCATCGGAGTGACCCTGAATGTATGTGGTACCTATATGATTGACATCTGTTGGATTACCACTATCAATAATCCCTGGTAGCTAAAACATGCTACCTTGTACTGGTAAAGTGAAAGAATACTTTTGTAACTACGCAAGTCTTTTAGGCTTATTTCACGAATAATTTGTAGTTGAACCTGAGATATATTTTCGAAAATGTACCCCTACTATTTAGTAGATTTTACTAAAAAGGACAGACAATCGATGAACATCCGAAATTTAAGACTGGAATCCAAGGGACATGAAAATACCCAAAAGAAGACTATATGGGAGATGGGTGGATGAAATTCGAAAGTATGAGGGGGTGACATTGAGGAGACTGGCACAAGACTGACCGTTGTAGTAGAAACTTGGGGAGACCTTCGCCCATCAGTGGATTGATAATGGTTGACAATGATGATGATGATGAATCCACTATAATGCTCCTGATCACTTCAAACACTTGAATAACATCAACTCCAACAGACGTTCCCCAAACACAACTTCTTTGATCCAGCTACTAAACCAGAAAGTAATATCAACTGTTAAGGTATATTTCGGGTAGGATATCTAATAGCAGCTTCGTAACCCATCGCTGGTCATGCTGTGAAAAGGTTTCCTATTCTTCGCATATAAAGTGCGCCATTTGCTTGGAAGGGGCTATGGAGGAACCAACCCCTATGTACCTGTCAATCGGAATATACTCCACTATCTGTCATAAAATACGATAACAACGGTAGCTTCTTTCTCTGTCGATGTGATACCATGTGACCATAGTTTTCGTTGTAAGGTAATTCTCATATAAAATTTTGGCTGTTACGGGTGAAACCTGTTTTTCGTTAACTTCTACTGTTTTTTATAATTTGAAAAGGAATCTCTTTTCAAGCTTATCTGGAGCGTGCCAATTTTTTTAACATCAATTTCAGTGCCATCTCCCTCCCTCACAATAGCAGAAATCAGCCGGTTCTCTTTGTTGGAAGATAATTATTATGTATTCTTCTTGTAAAGAAATTGTATATCGCCCTTTGAAATGCGAAATTGTTATGATTTTTAACCTTACATTTCTGAATTCAGTGCATTGCAAGTAATTTTTGGTGAGTTATTTTTTTCGATATTCTTATTTGCTTTGATGAAATATTACTCAACTAACGAAAGGATATTTTTTTGTTGAACGGAATTATAGACATTTCTGTGAAACATGTGTACTTTCTAATGGACTGAATGTTTGGTAACTAGTTTCGCTAAATTATTCGTATAAATAATTTATGTACGTTAAGAACATATTTCCCGTTCTAACTCTTAAAACAGTTACCCGCTTTTAAATAGGTTTTCTCTTCATTTGGAAGGAATCGTTTTTGAATTACTTTAAGGCAAAATAATTTAAAGACCGGTGTTTCTATATTAAAGTCGAAGAGAAAAGTTGCCTAACTATTGAAATGGACAAATTATAGTTACTTGCTGATGAACACCACATTAGAATTAGGTGGTAATTATGATATATCGTTTGTTTTAAGTCTTGTAGAAATACAGGTAAATTATTATTTGAAGAAAATTATTTTCCCAAACTTATATATTTTTAAAAAATAAATTATTTTACAGAGGGTGAGATGATAGTTTTGCAAAATTTGCATAAACGCATGTGCTGCGGCCGGTATGTCACTTGTTTAAACTAGTTCAATTCGCGATCTACAATCAGTCGAAAGGAATATAAAGTGGTAGTCGTTGTTGTGAATGGCATTGCATGTCGTCGTTCTGTCTGTGGTTGGGACGCCTAAAAGTTGAACAGCCACAACTGGATAGTAAGGGAACTTTTGTTATATGAATTTGAACTCGGCTATAACACTGATCAAGCAACACGCAACATTTGTCATGCGAAAGCGGAAGGTTCCGTTATCTACAACACCGCAACCAGATGTTTCAAGAAATTTCGTGCTCCAGAAAGTAAAGGCAAATCATACAATCAGCACTCGGATATTATAAGGTGAGTTGGGCATATCAAGGACATCTGTGGTTCATCACCCTCAGAACCTCGGCAAGGTCTGCAATAGGTATCGCATTGTCCCTCATGAACTAACGACTGCTGAAGCAAACTGCCGAGTGGAAGTGTGCACGAAACTCCTAGAAAACTCTGGCGATGTACGATTTCTCAAAAGAATTGTTCCGTGCGATGAAAATTGAATCTATTTCTATAATCCTAACACACAACGGTAGTTCCTGAGCCCGTGCCAGCTTTCAGAACTTGTCGCCAAACGTGGGCACTACGATCACAAGGCAATGCTCTGTGTATGTTGGAATTTCGAGTGGATAATCCGTTACAAATTTGTTCCAAACTGCCGAACTATCATTGCCAAACTATAAACTGTACAGCTGGAGCGGATGTATGCCACTTCTGAAGTGAAGTACCCGGCACTGGTGAACAGAAAGGACAGCGCTCGGCGTCATACAGTTCGAACGACACGGGAAAAATTCTAGGAACTTGAGAGCATCGAACTGATGCAGACCCGGCATAAAGTCCGGATCTTCCCCGTTCGGATAATCACTTGTTCCGGTCAATGGCCCACTTCCTTCGTATGGGACAGTTCAACAACCAGGAAGATGTTGCAGCTGGAGAGAAGGAGTTCTTCGCCTCGAAAAACCAGAACCGGTACAACCGCGGAATTAAAGAACTTGCAGACAGATGGCTAAGGACGGTGCAACGCCATGGCCGATACTTTGAATACTAGTCAGCTTTCGTCGTAAAGGTACGTACGAAGACACAACGTGATCCAAATATTCTACAACTTTCGACTCACCTTCTGTAATGAAAGAACGAATCTTGTCAACTGCCCCTGCATTTTTTACGCTTTCCAACCGTAGGTTGAAGAAGCATATATGCTCAAGCTTTGTCCGTCTGTCCGCACGATAACTGTCGTAAAAATGGTTCGATTACGATGAAATTTTAGTATGTGGTAGGAGACTACCTGGGGACGACCCTATTGAAAATGGGACAAATGGGATCGGAGGTCACGACGTAAGAGCGGGATCCATTCCATTGCACTTATGCATCATAACTTGCGTACATATAGTTCGATTTCAATGGAATTTTACTATATAGTAGGAGACCACCTAGGGACGAACCCTATTCAAAATAGATGAATTGGGGTCAAAGGTCAGGACATAAGAGCGGGATGCATTCCATTGCCTTTATACGTCATAACGTGCCTAAAAAGGGTCGATTTCAATGAAACTTCAGTATGTAGTAATGGACCACCTGCGGAAGAACCCTATTGAAAATGAATGAAATGGGGTGAAAGTTCAAGTCATAAGATTGCGATCCATTCCATCGCCCTTTTCCCATATTATTAAGGCGAGCGTCAAGTAATTTTGCTTCCTATACTTCCAATGGAAAAATGTTTATACACATTTCCTTCACAATTAATGTGTTCCCAAGGATGAAAATTTGAACATCGAATAAAATAACTTCATATTATAACTTGGAATACTTAATATTTTCTAAAGCATAACCATAATTATATTAAAAACCAATAACTTTTCTTCTGGTGGTGTTGAAACCAGAAAAAGGATGGCGAGACCTGCATTTTCATGACGTCTGGTCACAAACAAATGTTGGATTGAATAATTACGGTTATGTTTTAGAAAATGTTAAGTATTCCAAGTTATAAAATGAAGATATTTTAATCAATGTTAAAATTTTCATCCTTGGGAACGCTTTAATTGGGAAGAAAATGTGTACAGAAATTTTTCCATTCGAAGTACAGGAAAAAAATTACTTGACGTTCACCGTACAGGAATGATTCTTGTATGTATGTATGTACATTTTATTTTGAAAACGGCTGTAAGAATTTTGATGAAAGTCGTTAACCTACCGTTTTCTGGTACTAGAAATCGATTTAGCTTGATCTCGACTTTAGGAAAATTCGTTTAGTGGGTTAAATAACCACCCCGAATTACCATGTTTTTAGTGTAGTGTCATGGCGTCGTCCCATTAGATGTTGGCGCGTGGTCACGCCACCTGTCTCATTACGTCACGCGTTGTGTGTGGATGCTATTAAAATTTTATGACGTCACACTCTTGCGAGCAGATGGTCGCGATTTCCATCTGCCTGATTACGTCAGGCGTTGTGTGCGTATGTTCGTCCGCATGATAACTGGCGCAAAAATCGTTTGATTTCGATGAAATATTAGAATGTGGTAGGGGAACAGCTGGGAAGGAACCCTATTCAAAGTGAACGAAATGGGGTCAAAGGTCAGGACATAGGAGCGGGATCCATTCCACTGCTCTTATGCGTTATAACTAACGTAAAAAAGGTTCGATTTTGATTAAATGCTAGTATGTATTGTAGTAGGGGACCAACTGGTGACAAACCTTATTGAACATTGGCGAAATAGGGGTCAAAGGTTAGGACATAAAAGCAGAATCACTTCCATCGCTATTATGCAACAAAACTTACGTAAAAATGTTTCGATTTGGATGAAGTGTTAGTATGTTGTTGGTGCCTACCTGAGGACGAATGCTGTTAAAAATCAGCGATAGAGTCAAAGGTTAGGACACAGGACCGGTATATATTACATAGCCCTTATGCATCATAACTTTCGTAAAATTGCTTCGATTGCGACAAAACTTTATCATGTTATTTCCGAGGTATACTGAACAAGTTCTGTTGAATATCATCGAAATGGGATCAAAGGTCAGGGCACAGGAGTGAGATTTATTCCCCAGCCATTTTCCTCATAACTTGAGTAATACCTTGAGTAATGATTTCTAGTTGGTTGAAAAGCGTATCATATTCAATGCATTGGATGATTTTACTAACTTGTTATAATAGAGCAAGGTCCATCTCGGTGGCACAGAGTCTACGTGTATGCGTATAACCATTCGACGAAGGTGGACACATGAGTAAGCTATGAGAAATTAGTTTGTTCAAGATTGTTGGGCGCCCGAGTCAGGAATCTGACAGTGGTTATGAACTTTCATTCGACTGTGATGGAGTCATTGAGAAGGAATGAATGGCGTCTTTGTCTGCTGGTACGGGCTCTTTACTTTCCCAGCAACCTGTGGTTTGAAATTTAAAAACGCGCTTCTGCTTGCAGCAGACAAGGAGTTGCTCATCGTGGTCATTAAGAAGAATCTAATAGTTTGGTATGAGGTCTGTTCGTAATTTGGTACATGTTTCGAGATATCACATGTTGATAATTCTTATTAACTAGTGTGCAAAGGTAGAGGCATGTAACATTACTCTGCAGTTGAAATATTGATGATGTAGTAAATTAATGTAAAAAAATTCATAGTGGTTTCTTGTCATCACTATGATTTAATTTAGCGTAACAGTGCCTTTCGATTGCTGTGCGCTTTTCTACAAGACTGATGACAGTTTGTCTGTAAAGATATCTCTAATTATTTTAATATTATTTAGGAATTGATTATTTGTGTTTGTGTATCCATTATTATAGGTTTTTTAAGAACTACGTGAGACATGTATATAATATTTAAGGAATATGAATAGAACTTCTTAACAGAATTATACGTAGGACACTTTAATTTCCTTTCCAAAAACTCCATTTCACTAAAAAGGAGATGACTTAACGAACGAAATAGGAATTGTAAAATCAATTATGTTATGGACAGTTAGTGAAAATAATGTAACGGAAAAAGTGTCTAAAACAAAACCAGAACTTTATACTCTTTGTTCTTCGGAGAAAATAATTTTGAAATATAGCGTAATTTTAAGCATCTTTGGCGAAATTATCTTTGAGAGAATTCATCCAAAGGTGCTTAAAATAATGTGCTTAGAGTTCAGCTGCATATAATGAATCAAACGGCTGTATTATACATAATTTATTGTAATATTAGTTCCCAGTAAAACAACAGAAACGAAATTTATATAAAATTTGTTGTTGCAGTCTTTGAAGTAAATTAGTAGACAACTCATTTAACTTTAGGTGCTTCAAACACCCCTCGTTAAGAGTAATTCAAACGTACAAGTTTAGATTAAAGGTTTTACATTGGATGTTTCGGAAATTGACCAATGCGATTGTTCGAGCTTTGACAAGTTCTTTCGTTTCTCATAATTAGAGGGCGTCCTTCCCCTCGCAATTTTTTTCACTATTATTATAAACAGAACATGGTCGTCCTTGGCACGAGGTTCACCTCACGGGCTCACAATATTTAGCGTAATCGGAGCACAAACTGATGCATAGAAGCAGGGATGACTAAGCTCAATCGGAGAACAACCGGATACAAAGAAGCAGGAATGAATTGAAAACATTTCCAACATATCATTGTAGACATGTGATTTGCATTATTACGTTTGTGCAATGGTGCTTATCAGTGCACCGGCAATACGCACTTATTTAATATATTTTTCAAATTACTTCGAAAATATCGTCCTAGCTTCAGCTCATTCATCATTTCGGTTAAAAATTACACTAATATGCAAGGTTTTGTGGTTTTGAAATGAATAAGTGTATCTGAATGGATTTCTTGCGCAGATTCTGAAAATGACCTTCAAAATTCCGTATCACGTCAAGTTTTTCACAAATGACGGAAATGTGAAAATTAAAAAAAAACGTTATTTTTTAATGACATTGTTATATGGCAACGTTTGTATCGTGTGAAAATGTTCTCTGGAGGGGCGGAATGCTTGTTTAAGGAATAGATAAACATAAATATATAGCTGATAATGGAAATGCAACTGTTTTATCTGTATGACGTCACGATTTGCGCCACTCCACTCACAAAGGAGGAACATGAGAGAATGTTATCTTGGCACGGCAGTATCACTCATACCTCACGCCACTGCTCCCTTCTTTCTATTGGTCCCTTGTGGCGCCATTCGGGGCATATCGTGTTACACTAGTCAGTGCAAAGAAGGGACTGGCCCCGTTAGGTTGTTTCTTTGTGGCGTGTGCAATAGCTTCACGTGGTTCTGTAAATCATCCAGACATATTTTGCTACATATGTGGCTGTTATACGACAGGAAAAAAAGAGGCAAAATATTACGCCTTTCGTGAAAAATGCTCATTTTCAATACTTCGGCATTAAACTAGCAGATCAGGACAAAGTTTGGTCTCCTCACAATGTGTGCCGTGCATGTGTGGAGGGGTTGAGGAACTGGAAAAGTGGAAATAGGGCATCAATGCCGTTCGGTGTACGCATGGTGTTACGTGAGCCAAAAAATCACAGTGACGACTGTTACTTCTGTACAGTGAATATCGTGGGCCATACCAGAACCAGTAAGCGTAACATTGTGTATCCCAATATCGCATCTGCCATAAGACCAGTGTCCCATAGTGAATCCATCCTTGTGCCATCCCCATCCAATATCAAGCCCCCAACAGACACCGATTAAGACGGTGATACAAGTGATGAGATGTACCAAACGGACAGCATGGAGGATGAAACCCCAGTGCCACTTACCCAGCATGAACTGAATGATTTGGTACGTGATCTGAATTTACCTAAAGACGCAGCAGAGCTTTCAGGATCACGACTTCAGGAAAATAATTTACTATGTCCTAATACGAGATTCTTTTGGTAGAAACATCGAGAAGTAGAATTGGTTCTATTTTTTGCTGAGGAAGGCGGTTTGGTATATTGTCGAGACATTCCGGCAATCATGAAATACTTCAACATTAATTACAATTCAATACAGTGGAGGTTGTTCATAGATGCCAGCAAATCCAGTTTAAAAGGTGTTTTATTACACAATACTAACATGCATCCATCCATTCTAGTAGCAAATTCTGTGACTTTGAAAGAGACATTCGAGAACCTTAAATTACAGCTGGAAACTGTGCAGTACAAGTTTCATGAATGGTCTTTATGCGGGGATTTCAAGATGATTAGAATATTGCTAGACCAACAAGCCGGCTACACAAAATTTCCTTGCTTTTTGTGTGAATGGGACTCCGGAGCAAGGACGGAGCATTGGGTTCGGCAGCAGTGGCCAGTCAGAAGTACATTCACACCTGGCGAAAAAAATATTGTTTCACTTCCACTGGTTGATCCCTCGAAAATACTGTTGCCCCGTTTGCACATTAAACTTGGCTTAATGAAAGCAATTCGTGACAGCTTTAAGCAGGGACAGTAAATGCTTTCAGTATCTTGGTGGTAAGTTTCCATAAATCACGTCCGAAAAAATTAAAGCTGGCCTTTTCATAGGCCCTCAAATACGAAAATTAATGGCATACCACATATTCGAGGAAACCATGAGTGAGCGCGAATTGCGAGTATGGACTGCATTCATAAATGTGGTACACAAATATTTGGGGCACACGAAGGCTTCAAATTACACCACTTTAGTCGAGGACATGCTGGAATCCTATGAACTGCTTGGTTGCAACATGAGCGTCAAAGTTTACTTTCTTCATGCTCATCTAAATTACTTTCCTAACAATCTTGGTGATTTTTCGGAAGAACATGGCGAGCGCTTCCATCAGGATATTAAAGTGATGGAAAAGAGATACCAAGTAAAGTGGACTGTACATATGATGGCCGACTATTGTTGGATGTTGAACAGAGACTGTACGGACGCACACTGAAGACAATCCAAAAAGAGGAAGTTTGAAGGGGAGCCCAGTGGTGAATGTTAGGTATGTTTGCTTTTGAATATGTATTTACGTTTATCTATTTTTTAAACAATCATTCCGCCCCTCCAGAGAACATTTTCACACGTTACAAACGTTGCCATATAGCAATGTCATTAAAAAGTAACGGTTTTTTAAATTTTCACACGTTACAAACGTTGCCATATAGCAATGTCATTAAAAAGTAACGGTTTTTTAAATTTTCACATTTCCGTCATTTGTGAAAACACCTGACGTGATACGAACTTTTGAAGGTCATTTTCAGAATCTGCGCAAAAAATCCATTCAGATACACCTATTCAATTGAAAACAACAGAAAAAAGTTAAAAAATTGCAGATCAGTGTTATAGGTATTTGCCAATTATTTTGAAGTCCGTATTTACATAATGTATCAGTAATAGACTTATATCAGGTAACTATAAGAGTATTTGCCGCTTTTCGAGGGAGCAAAGAAACACCTTGCAATGATTGAATTTGCAGAGATATGGCGTTGCACTCGCGGTATATCGTCAAGATACCCGAAACGTATGAATCAGGTGAAAAAACAGTTTGTTAGTAGAAAGACGTGCGCGGTTACAATAGCGGTATCATTGCAAATAATTCATGGGTGTTTATTCAATGAATTTAAACTCGGTTTATCATCTGCAGAAACAACTCGTAGCACCGTCGCATTTGCTTAACATTGGAGGCAGATGCTGTGAAGGAACGCCCAACTCGGAATTGGTTTCGAAAGGTCAGAGTCGGACATGAACACATTTTAAACAAATACGGAGTGGTTGTCCTGTCAGCCTTCACACAGAAGCCCTGAAATTTGCTATTAAGTATGACAGTAACCTAACATGTCAGGAACTAACCAATACATTTGGTGTTAGTCGTGAAATCTTTCCAAGACTGCATACAATTGGTAAGAAATGCAAATGGTGTAAGTGGGTCCCCCACTTAGATATTTCTCAGCAGTGAACAATCAGCAACATGCATGTCTCAGATTGTGTTGCATTACTGTCTTACTATGACAAGGAACCATTTTTCGATAGGTATTCTCATGTGATGAGAAGTGGGCCCAGTACAGCACCCAAAAATATTCCAGCTTTTAGTTGTCCACTAGTGACTCAAGTACACACACATCGAAGCCATCACTACTTTCACGTGATGTAAAGTTTCATGTCATCCAGTTTACTCTCCAGATATCTCTCCATCAGACTATAACTTATTTCTTTCATTCGACAATCATTTGAGTAAACACGTCTTTTCCAAATTTAATGTGTTACATTCTGCCCTCTAAAACGTTTTCTTTTTCCATGACACAGCATTTAATCGCACGGGTATATATATAAACCGCTGTCTCGATAAGCCACTATTCGTCCTCTGTGGAGCTCCGAAACGTGCTGGAATGACCCTCGTATTCTGCGACGAGGCATCAGGAAGCTTCCCACGCACAGGTCCGGCAGCACAACACACTTCCACTACTTACACCCCACCTTCTGTGTACCTTTCTTGTAATGCTTTTCGGTGGCGTGCCGGGCGCACATGATTTGCATATGCCCGGCAATGCTAATTGTTTGCACGTCCTCTCGCGGGCGACGCATGCGGCGAATTTCAGGCCAATCGGATGCTTCCTTCTTGGAGTTGTATTTTGGGTAGCCAGCAGTGTATATAGATTAAGATTGTACAACGTGGTTGTCAAAAATGTCTATTTTTTTAACCCGATCATGGTTTCGCTGGGTATTGACCTAGCTTCATCAGGATGAATGACACGTAAATATTAAAAATTTATGTGGCATCATAAATGGTGTTTACAGTCACGTGTTTTGGTTAGATACTTCTACACGCTTGATAGCAATGGCGTGGATGTCATGTCATTAACAAGTTGCAAAAGCTTCTGATATGTATGGAAAGCTTCCAAAATATTAAGTTTCGTGGTTGAATCTGGCTTGTCAATTAGTTTTGCTTCTTCAAAGAGAAATGTATGGTCCTTTTCGTAACAGTGTTTAGCCATCGAAGATTTCCTTAGGTCGCAGTTCCGAACGTAGGTCTTGTGCTCTTTCAATCGAAAACGGAAGGCACTACGGGTCTGTCCTATATATGGAGCGCCATATTCACAGTTGTCACAAATGTTTATTTTTTTATAAGCCGAACATGGTTTCGCTGGGTATTGAACTACAGTAGCTTCAGCGGTACGAATAACACGTAACTGTTACGAAAAAGACCATGAATTTCTCTTTGAAGAAACAAAACTATTTGCCAAGCCAGATTCAACCACCAAACTCGTTACTTGGAAGCTGTCCATATATATCAGAAGTCTTCTCAACTTGTTAATGACATGGCATCCACGCCATTTCTATCAAACGCGTGGAAGCATCAAGCCAAAGCACGTGACTGTAAACACAATTTATGATGTCATGTACAATTTGAATATTTACGTGCCATTCGTCCTGTAGAAGCAAGATCAATACCCACCGAAACCATGGTCGGCTTAAAAAAAATAAACATTTGTGACAACTACGTTCTATTATCTTAATCTATAAAGAATGGAGTATTTAATAATGACTGAAAATCAGTGCACTTGCATTCAGATCATATTAATATCAAGTCTATAATTGAACTGCAGCGCATTGTAGCATCCTTCTTTAATGTGGAAAGGAGATAGATTTAGTAGCATAGGTTTTAAATATTTTGTTTATGAAGCTGATGATGAAGTCATTTTTGCGAGTGTCGCGATTTCTAGAAAAAAGAAAAAAAAACGTTACACCCTTACCATGTTGACAAACGCAAATTCGTCACCTAAAGAAAAAAGAATAGTCAGCAATCGGTATCTCTCATTTGCAAAATGTGTTCCGTATCATAATACTGATATTAATGGAGCAATGTTTACTTAAAATTCTTGTTAGCTCAAAAGGATACCATTCTCTATTGTAATAATATTTTTTCCTAACATTTTGAAAAGCAGCGGTTGCGTGGAATTGCCGTGGAAAAGAAACAGAGGAGACATTACGGAATATTTATTTATGCTCTTTTTTCAGCACTCTGTTTTAAATTTTCGTCACCCCGTCAGAAATCCTTACGAATTCTTTTTGTATGTGAGTCTTCCAACCATTAGTGATTTCTGAAAATTTTAGCAATTTATTATTGATAAATCAAGGTGTATAACAGTTTGATATACTTGATAATCTGTGGTATCGACGTAAAGTTTTGCGAATAAATGCAAATACGAAGGCTATTACGACTTAGCAGAAATAAATGAAGTTGAATTTGAAGTTGAGCTATTTTTGATTGGAACATGCGATAAAGACTGATGAAGTATTCCGATTAAATCGAGAGAATATACAAATGTGCTTCAGTTGCCAGCCCGTTTTTACCTTTCATGTATTGAAAGGAAAAGAACTGTTGAAGTAACAGTTAAACCGCCAACACTAAAGATGAACTGTTGAGAACAACATATTCTAACTTCTTGTACTGGACTCTATTTATTACCCAAAACAATTTTTCAGATGCTCTAATATGAACTCGAAAATATTTTAATGATTAAAAATAATTGGAAAACAGATTTACAATATGAAAATGCTTTCACCGTTTTCAAGATGTGTATTATTTATGAAAATTCACTCCTTCACCCCAGCTACTTGTTGAAGTGCCGGTTGTGAAGGAAGTAGGCCATGGACCAGTACAAGTATTAATCCGAGGGGACAATGTCCGAAATATGTGCTTAGGGTGGCATCAGATCGATTTCCTCAAGTACTTTGAGTTTTTCCCGCGTCCTTTTTGCGGTATGAGACCGAGCGTTGTCGTTCTGTAAAATAGCGTTCTTTCTGTTCACCAGTGCCGAGTAGTTCTCCTCCAAAGCGGTGCACTTCCGCTCCAGTTGTAAAGATTAGAGGTTCGCGTTAATGGTCCGACCGTCTAGAACAAATTTGTAAGGGATTATCCCTTCGGAAATTAACCAGACGCAGAGCATCACTATGTACTTGAAGAGCCCTGGTTTGGCAACAGGTTCAGGAAGCTGACCCGGGCTCAATCTCTGCCGTTGTGTGTTAGGACTACGGAAATAGACCCACTTGTCATCGCACGTAAACTGTTTTTTTGATGAACTGTACATCGCGCGGGTTTTATAGGAATTTCGTGCACACTTCCATTCGGCAGTTTGCTTCAGCTGGCGTCAGCTCGTCAAGGACAATGGGGTAGCACCTGTAGACATTCCCGATGTCCTGAAGGTGACAAACCACTGTGAACCCCGTGATACGCCCAGCTCGCCGGATAACAACCGAGTGCTGGTTGTCGGGTATGCCCCTACGGCATGGCGCACGTCCACGGAATCCTTGATTCGCGGCTGATCCTCGAGTTTTCTGTCACTTTAGCGAAATTTCTTGAACCATCTGTTTGCGGTGCTGTGGTCATCTGAACCTTCCGCTTGTGGGTGAAAAGTGTTTCGTGTTGCTTGAGCAGCGTTATGGCCGAGTTAAAGCTCGTAAAACAAAAGTTCCCTGATTTACCAGTTGTATCTGTTCATATCTTGGGCGACCCAAACACAAATAGAAAGAAAACATGCAATGCTCCACAAATCAAAGACTACCACATTATATCCCTTTCGACTGACTGCAGTGCGCGTCTTGAACTCGTTTAAACTCGTGACATTCCCACCACAGCACATGCGTTTATGCGAATATTGCAAATCTTTCCATTCACCAACTCCAGTTTGTCTGATTAAATAACAAGTGGTCTGCAATATATGGTTTCTGATGTTTAGCAAATTCCTCAATATTCTCTTGTAACCCAACTTCATCGTAAAACGATATTTAATACATCTCAATTCCACTCCCCTGAAAAAACATCGTTCAAATAGCTTACGAGTTCCTGATAGAAAACTTACTATCACTTGTCGCGATTGGGGGACTAATTTATGATGGTTTAGCACAATAAAGATGGGTCCATCCAGCAGAAAATTGATGCATGTGGTAATGCTCACTTCGTGCGCGAAAGTGTTGAGGGAATATCATGGAGACTTTTCCCTGCTACGCTGTGCTTTTCAATCACTAGAATACAGTCCAATCGAGCTATTGTGGGATGAAGTCGAAATAGGCATCAGATAGCTGAAACACCTGCAATCAAATCTTGAAGAGCGGGAGGGTGCAATAAATCGCATTTTGGCCAATATACTTCAAGCCACTTACCGGCATTTAGCAGGGTACATAACAATATGAATTCAAACAGTATTAAGGGAGAGAGTTTGCCTAAAAACGTATTAACAGTGTTGCCACAAATATTTTTACACTAACTGTATATTTATTTCTAAATTAATTTATATATCAGAATAAAGAGTGCAAATTTTTATTTGAAAATTTAAAACTAATGAAAAGAAATAAAACTCAAGTCACTTTCAGCTGCTGATGAAAAAGGAAAAAAGATAGAAGACACCGAATTTTCGGGTGTAATAAATACGTCTTTTGAATCCGTTCTGACGAATTAATTTTATCAAAGCTATTCAAAGTCAATGTAACCAGTAAAGAAAATAATAGGATCTGCCGGAAAAGACAAGTTCTTCAATCTGGGTTTTAGTCCCTCAAATATTGCTGTAAACGGAATTGTGATCTTAGCCCTCTTGTTGCAAACTTATGCGTTAAGAAAAATATGAATTTATATGGAAACATTTCGCACCGGAAACGCTCTCCTACACAGAAAGAATTTTTCAAATCGGACTCTTAGAAACAGAGATATGGAAAAAAAATAAGATATGAGTCTGCGCTCCTAGGCGAGAAAAACGTGCATTACTTTAAGAAGAGACTTATTCCCAAAATGTTTTACGATTTGAGCACTATAGGTCCACAAAAGAATGTTTCCAGTGAAGTTTTCAGGAGCTCGGATTTTGGTGCAAATACATAAGCAGAAATTAACCCTAATGCCCCCTGCTGGCACAACTATTCTTTACTAAACAGTAGAAATTGAATGAAAAATGTTTTCTATCAGGTGCTGTATGCGATAGAGGAAGAATGTTTCAAATCGGAGTTTTAGAAGCAGAAATAACGCAGAAAGCGCAATTTATCTTTCCGCCCCTAGAGGAATGTCTATGATTTACTTAAAAATTTTGAATTTATATGAAAAACATTTCGCACCGGAAAACTATTCAACAAAAAAGGAATTTTTTAAATCGGACTCCTGGAAGTAGAAACATTCACAAAAAATAAGATATAAATCTACGCCCTCTGGCGTAGAAACCATGCATTAATTTAAGAAAAAAAATTCCTAAAAATATTTTCGGCGTGGGTAGTATGGATCCACAAACGTATTTTTTTCATTCGAGATTTTAGGAGCTCAAATTTGGCTGCAAAAACATCAGAAGCTGAAATTAAGGCTCACGCCGTGACCAAAATATTTTTACAAAAATTAGAAATTATGTGTAAAGGATTTCCCATCAGGAGCTGTGTCCGGTGAAGAAAGAAATTTTGAAATCGGAGATTCGAATGCAGAGATATAGGGGGAAACGCAATTTACATTTACGCCTTCTAGCGGAAAGTCTATAAATTACATTTGGAAATTATATGAAAAACATGTCACAATGGAAACACTATCACACAAAGAAGGAATTTTTCCAATCGGACTCCTAGAAGTAGAGATATTGACAAAATAAAAGAAATCATGCATAATTTTAAGAAGAAAATGTTCCTAACATGTTTGTTGACATGGGTTGTATCAGTCTATAAAATACTTTTTTGGATCGAGAATTTAGAAGGTCATATTTTGCTACAAATACAGCAGAAGCGGATATTAGGACTTACGCCCCTGGCGGCCAAACCATTTTTTTTATTAGAAATTATGTACACAGGATATCCCATCAGAACCTGTATCCGGTGCAGAAAGAATTTTTTAAATCGGAGATTTAGAAGCAGTGATATAAAGGGAAACACGATTTACCTTTACATCTCCTAGCGGAAAGTCTATGAATTACTTGAAAATTCTGAAATTATGTGAAAAACTTGTCACACTGAAGACACTATCCAACGAAGAAGTAATTTTTCAAATCGGACTACTAGTACAGATATTGACAAACATAATATATAAGAATTTTTCGAATCGGACTATTAGTTCAGATATTGACAAACATAATATATATATCTACGCCCTGTGGCAGAGAAACCATGCAAAATTTTAAAAAGAAAATATTCCGAGAAGGTTTAATGACGTGAGTGAAATCGGTCCACGAAATAATATTTTCCATCCAGATTTTACAAGCTCATATTTTATAGCAAATACATCGGAAGCAAAAATTCACAATTACACCCCCTGGTGTCCAAAGTATTCTTTACCAAACGTTAGATATTATATGCAAAATATTTTCCATCAGGAGCTGTATCCGCTAAAGAAAACATCTTCGTTATCGGAGTTTTAGAAGAAGAGATATCGGGGAAATTGTAAGGTTTTTTTTGCCCCATAGCGGAACATATGTGCGTAATATGAAAACCTAACTATAAATGTGATCGATTCGATGCAAAAACGATTTGGGTTGTGTTGTTGCAGCAGCAATTCTCACATGTTTTCACGGTTGGTGATGTCGCTTTCTTCACGTGGGATCCAGCTTCCGAGCTTCTGGAAAATTCCCATTGGCTTTAAACGTTTGCTAACTGTTGACTCATGGACCCGGAGTGTTTCAGACAACTCGTGGAGCGTCTGACATTGAGCCTCGCCCAATAAGGCCTTCAATGCGCCATCTCCGAACTTTTTCGGCTGCCCAGGGCGTTCTTTGTCCTCCACGTCATATTCGTTCGCTTTGAAGCGTCGGAATCACTCTCTGCATGTTGTTTCCGATAGGTCATGATCCCCGCAGGCCTGCACTAGCAAATTATGACTTTCCGCTGCAGATTTCATGAGATTAAAACAGAAGAATAATGCTTCATGCAAATGCTCCTTTTTGGTACCAAACTCGACATCGTGAACGTGATACAAATTCGTGTTCTGCGCCCTCCGATCACGTGTCACACAATGCTTTGCCCAGACTACGGACGGTACGTGCGTGTGCCAGGGACGTCACGTGGGGCCCGGGACACAGCGCACCACTGCTGCGCTCTGTAGGGCAACAGTGGGAATTAATTCAAGTACCTAATAGTTTAGGAATCAATGTACATCTCACGTACGAAAATTTTTCGGGTTGTTGTTAGATACTTTGGTAGAAATTTAAAGAATATAACAAATAGATTTAAACTTGTGCAGATTTCAAGTGCGAACAGTAATGGGAGTTGCAGGGGGATAATATTTTTATGTGCTTTATGAGTGCAATTACATCTTCAGTGATCGATCCTAATAACGTAATGTGTTTGGCGGCTAACGTCTGTAATGTGATGCTGAGGTGCAATAATTCAATTTCCAGGCGCTTAAAAGAAGGATGCTCAGGCATTTTTCTCATGAAGTGTATTTGCTAGTCTTTGCACCTGTGTGTCAACGAAGCCTGAAAATTACAGCTAAGGTGTTGTTAAAATCTAGCAAGGGACATAAAAGGAATATATATAATTAAAAAAAATACTTCACGAAGGTAGACACAGCTATAGCAATTTCAGCTTTTTCTCACATGGAAATCCATAAAATGCTACACCCTTCCGAGATCAGATGGTTATAATAGACAGCAACAGCAGTAGTACAGCTTCAGTTGGAAAAATGACCCATGATACCAGCTTTTTTTTTGCTGAAACCTGAAGAGTCGAGAGACTAGTTGGTGCCGAAGAAATATATAAAGGCTTATATGACACGAATATTAAATTTTATACGCTGTTTCTGCAGTGTGTACTGCCTAAGGTTTCACCACTGAATGTTTGTTTTCAGTCGGAGAAGCTGATAATCACAACCTTGTGTGATAAAGTAGTTACTGCTTATAACGAGATATTGCTCTGTTTCGTGAGAAGGAAGCATGTTATGCGTGCACCACTTCGTGAACTATATAGATCACGCTTTCGTCACAATGGTAAGTGTCTGCTTTCGTCATCCTTCTGACGAAAGCAGACACTTACCATTGCGCAATTGTTAATGGGCGTGTCTGTTTTCATCGAATTAAGCTGCTCAGAATGGATAGCTTAATGCTCTCATATTATGAAATATTACTTAATACGAAATTGGGAAAACTTTCGTCAAATGGACGCAGATTTTCTTAGAAGGTGCAGGAATTTCCTGGGAGTTATGTATCGAAATGAAAAAAAGGTACAATTCTGAAGACTTCGTTTTGTCCAAATTATCTATTCTTTTACCACACACATGTTTGCGTGCGTCTTATACGTCAGTTGAAATTTTGCGCTTCTTTAACACGGTAAAATAAGGAGAGAAGACGTTTAAAAATTGGGCGAATAATGGAGATATAAATCAAGTTATATATTTCCTGATGATGTTAAATGTGAGGCTGAAATTGAAAAATTTGGGGTCGTAGTATCAGAATTACAAGATTCTGATGGAAATAAGATGTTCACGGTTCTTTCAAATTTCGTTATTAATGTATTACTTTGTTTTCATCAAGCACCCGGTGACTGTGAAGAATCTTTGAGCAAAATAAATTTACTCAGAATAATAAATATTCTTGTTAAGCCTACAATTAATGAACTCTTGTTATAAAGTCAATGTGTTAACAAATACTAGGTGTGTTTCAGCAAAAAAAAAAAACAGCCCTTACAGATGGCATACGAGTAATTGTATAATCAACACTTTAAGAAAACCGAGAATGCTGAAAAAGTGGGCGATATAATTTTTCAATGAAAATATGTTCTCATTGTATGAGACATCAGAATTAAGCTTTTTTCTTGAAAAATGTTAATTACTTGTTTTTATTTTTTCACCCTGAAAAGGACTATATGGTTTACAAGACATGAATTTCAAATTGATAACGAGGAAGAATACAACAATTATGTAAGAAATAATAACACTATATTAGTGATCCGATTTATTGGCATAGGAAATAGACACATAAGCTTTTCCAAGCTTTCGCACACGAACCATATGGCTTTTTTAAGGAAGTTAGGCAAAAACTGCAAGTTCTGTTTAACTTCCTTGAAAAGACCATCTGGTTCATGTGCGAAAGCTTTGAAACACTTATGTGTCTGTTTCCTACGCCAATAAATCGGATCACTAGTTTAGTGTTACTATTTCCGACATGAATTTCGTTAATATTCACGTCTACATTATTTTGAAACGAATGTAATTGTTATTCCATTAAAATTATTTTAATTACAGCAATGTGCAAATTTTAGCATTAATGATTTTTTTTGTTACTGATAAGTGCATTTCAAGCCGTTGTATTTTAATTTAATTTTAATTTAAACAAGAAAGATGACACCGAATTTTGGGTTGTAATAAGCAAGTCTTTTGAATCCGTTCTGACGCAAATTAAATTTATCAAACTATTCAAAGTCAATGGAACTGGTATGGAAAACAATAGTATCTGATGGAAGAAAGAAGTTCTTCAATCGGGTTTTTAATCCCTCAGATATTGCTGTAAACGAATCGTGATCATACGCCCTCTATTTGCAGACCGGTGCGTTAGGAAAAACATGAATTTATATGAGAAACATTTCGCACCGGAAACGCTCTCCAACACAGAAATAAGTTTTGCAAATCGGACTCTTAAAAACAGAGATATCGACAAAAATAGGATGTGACTTTACGTCCCCTGGTGGGAAAACCACTCAGTATTTTAGGAAGAAAGTTTTCTCAAAAGGTTTTTCCTTATGAGCGGTATAGGTCCAAGAAAAAAAAAATTAGTCGAGTTTTCAGAAGCCCAGATTTTGCTACAAACACATCAGAAGCGGAAATTAAGTCTTACGCCACCTGGTGGCCAAACAATTTTTTTCAAGAATTAGAAATTACGTGCAAAGGATTTCCCATCAGGAACTGTGTTCGGTGCATAAAGAATTTTTCAAATCGGAGATTTAAAAGCAGAAATATAGGGGAAAAAGTAGAGATATTAACAAAACTAAGATATACGTCAACGTCAACTGGCGTAAAAGCCATGCATTATTTTAAGAAGAAAATGTTTCTAAAAGGTTTCTTGACATGAGTAGTATCGGTCTACAAACGACGTTTTTTTTTCAATCGAGAAGTTAGAAGCACATATTTTGCTGCACATAGGAATGTAAGGTCAGGTGATGCGTAACATCACAGCCTCTCCTTGACAAATGTCAACCCCGCCTTCTCGTGGTGCATCCTGTTCCCACTAAAGGGGCTCTGACGACCGCAAATAGCGGTATAACTATACCATCGGGATCAGAGGAAATGCTATCCCACACTCACCAACCCGCTTGGCCAGCGTGGTGAGTTATGGCCAAACACCTCCAAAATGACTCTACAACTTAAATCTTGGCCCTCAGTCTCCGGCAGCTGGAATGTACCTGGCCAAGGCAGCGGCCAGTGTGACATGAAGGCAGAGGGTGCTAAGAATCCCCGGAGGACCGGACTAGGCTGCCATTTGATGCTGACCTTGGCTACCTACAACGGACGCTCCCTATCTTCTGATTCAAGGCTTCTTGAATTGGAAGAGGAACTACAAAGGATCAAGTGGGACATCGTCGGGCTAAGTGAGGTAAGGAGAAAAGGAGAAGATCTCATTGAACTGAAAAGTGGACATCTCTTCTATTATCGTGGGACAGATACTGGCAGAACTAGTGGTGTTGGATTTATAATAAACAAGAAACTGAAGGATAAAGTGGTAGAAGTTGAAAGTTCCTCTGACAGAGCTGCACGACTCGTTATCCAACTATCGAGAAGATATAAGGCTCAGATTATTCAAACTTATGCACCCACCACAAGTCATCCTGAAGAAGAAATTGAAGAATTTTATGAGGAAATTCGTCATCTAAATAATAAAGGTAAGCAGCACTTGAAGATAATTATGGGAGATTTCAATGCAAAAATAGGGCACCGGCAACAGAATGAAACTTCAGTAGGTAAATTCGGTCACGGCAACAGAAACCAGCGTGGAAATACTCTCGTTGAGTTTGCGGAGGCAGAAGGATTTTTCATCTTGAATTCCTTTTTCAAGAAAAAGCCACACAGGAAATGGACATGGAGACATCCAATTGGGACGACAAGTGAAATTGATTTTATTATGTGTAACAAAAAATTCGTCATCGAAGACTGCAGTGTGCTGAACAAGTTCAACACAGGTAGTGACCATAGATTGGTGAGATGTAAGATGCACCTCAACACTAAACTGGAACGTGGCAAGCTCATAAGACAAACAAAATATATTGACATAACCAACCTTAAAAAACACCATAATACTTTCAAGTTGGAACTGAAGAACAGATTCTCTGCTTTAGAAGGCCTAACATCGGAAGAAGTGGATATTTCGGAAGTTAACAGAAAAGTAACCAAAGCTCTTATGGAAACAGCAACAAAATTAGCTGCGTCTAAGAACAAGTTGCATGTAAACAAATTATCAGGAAAAACGAAAATGTTGATGCAAAAAAGAAGAGAGATGAGGACAACTAAAGAAGATGTGACTTCCAAAGTGGAATATATAGAGCTATGCAAGATAGCACGAAAAAGTATCACTGAAGACGTAAGGAAATTCAACTGTGAGCTAGTGAGGAAAGCAATTGAAAACAACCAAAGCCTAAAGATAGCAAAGGGACATCTCAGTAAGGGAAGAAAACAGATTATGGCTCTGAGAAAAGAAGATGGTTCTATAACAAGAAATAGAGGCGAAATTTTGACAAGAGTGAAACATTTCTACTCCAAATTATATGAAAGGGATGATACATGTACTCCAGACATCATGAAAGGTACCAGAGTTCTTCCAGTCCTCCCAGCAGAAGTTGCTCATGCAATCAAGAACATGAAGCGGGGGAAAGCTCCAGGAGAAGATGGAATTACTATAGACATCATACAAGAAGCAAGTGGAGAAATTGAAACAGTACTCGCCCAAATTTTCACTCGATGCCTTAATGAAGGGAAGATTCCTGAGGATTGGAACAATGCTACAATGATCCTGCTACATAAAAAAGGTGACATTGAGGATCTCAGGAACTACAGACCTATCAGCCTCCTATCAGTGGTTTATAAAATCTTCACTAAAGTTCTTTCACACCGCTTGAAGGTAACACTGGACATGGCTCAACCGAGAGAACAAGCTGGATTCAGGAGTGGCTACAGCACAATAGATCATATCCACGTACTGAGAGAACTAATTGAAAGAGCGAGGGAATATGAACTTCCATTGTGCATGGCTTTTATCGATAATGAAAAAGCCTTTGATTCGGTGAAACCATCAGCAGTTGCAATGGCTCTGAAATCCTGCGGTATTGAAATGCATACATTAATATTATTAATAACATCTATGAAAATGCAAGTGCAAAGATTCGGCTGTTTGAAAATACAACACACGTAAAAATTGGAAAGGGAGTGAGACAAGGTGACACCATATCTCCGAAGCTCTTTAATGCCACATTGGAGGGTGTTTTTCAGTCGCTGAACTGGGAAAACAAAGGGATAAAGATTAATGGAGATTATCTAACCCACCTTCGTTTTGCTGATGACGTAGTCATTTTTGCAACTACCCCATCAGAGCTGCAGAGTATGATCCAGGAACTTGCTGACAAGAGTAAAGAAGTGGGATAAAAATGAACTTTCAGAAGACAAAAGTGATGTTCAATGCTTTTACAAGAAATGAAGATTTATCGATTGATGGAGAAAAGCTGGAGATAACAGACACATACGTTTATCTTGGACAGCAGATATCAAGTGAGGGTCACATTGATGAAGAAATTAATCGGCGTACAAAACTTGCCTGGAGAGCTTTTGGAAGAAACAGCATAATTTTCAAGAGCAATATGCCATTATGTCTTAAAAGAAAAGTGTTTGATCAATGCATCCTTCCAGTGCTTACGTATGGTGCAGAGACGTGGACCTTAACTAAAAGAGACATACAAAGGCTGCAGACAACTCAAAGAAGCATGGAGAGGTGCATGCTTGGTATAACCAGGAGAGATAAGAAGAGGAACTCGTGGATCCGAAAAATGACGAGAGTGGAAGACATCATGATCAGAGTTAAATCCCTGAAATGGCAATGGGCTGGACATACTGCCAGAAGGACAGACCATAGATGGACAGCCGAAATTTTAGATTATATTCCAAGGGACAGGAAAAGACCCAGAAAAAGACCACATGGGAGATGGGTGGATGAAATTCGTAAATATGCGGGAGTGACATGGAGGAGACTGGCACAAGACAGACCGTTGTGGAGGAAACTTGGGGAGACCTTCGTCCAGCAGTGGATTGATAATGGTTGACAATGATGATGATGATGATGATATCAGAAGCGGAAATTAAAATTTACGCCTCCTGGTGGCTAAACCATTTTTCTTACAAAAATTAGAAATTATGTGCAAACGATTTCCTATCAGGAGCTGTATCCGGTGCAGAAAGAATTTTTCAAATCGGAGATTTAGAAGCAGAAGTACAGCGGAAACGCAATTTACATCTACGTCTCCTAGCGGAAAGTCTATGAATTACTTGCAAATTTTGAAATTATATGAAAAACATGTCACACTGAAAACATTATCCAACAAAAAGGAATTTTTCAAATCGGACTCCTATAAGTAGAGATATTGACAAAAGTAGGATATACATCTACGCCCCCTGGCGGAGAAACTGTGTAATATTTTAAGAAGAAAATATTCCGAAAAGTTTTATCAATGTGAGTGGCATCTGTCCACGAAAGAAGTAAATCAGAAGCGAAAATGAACCCTTACGCCCCCTGGTGACCAAAGTATTATTTTCCAAAAATTTGAAATTATATATGCAAAAGCTTTTCGTCATTAGGTGTATGCGCTGAAGTAAGAAATTTTCAAATAGGAGTTCTACAAGAAGAGTTATCAGGAAAAATGTAATTTACTTTTACGCCTCCTGGCGGAACATCTATGCGTAATTTGTAAAAGTAACTATATCTAAAATACTCTTTGACATAAATGGAATCGAAAGATAAATTAAGTTTTTCAATCGGATGCTTAGAAGCAAATATGTGGAATAAAACATATTTTTGAATTGGACATCATTTGCCTTTACGCCCTCTAGGTGCGAAATTGTACATCGTAAAAAAAAACGAAATAAAGGATCATCATTCGCTTATTTCAAGCTTTCCAATGCAATAAGAGTTTTTCAAATCGGACTAATAGTTGGACAGATATCGTCGGTACAGACGGACGGACGGACGGACAAACCGGTAACATAGGCACGATCTGTTTTTACAAATGACGTGCTAAAATCTCAATTATGAAGTTATTTTAAGGGAAATTCTAAATCTAAGCAATATTTTAATGTTTGCCTGGGTGGGTGTGAGCATTTGTTCGTTGGAAAAAGGAAACGGGATTTTGTGTAGCACGTGACTTTACGATATGTACGATAGCATTTTAATGAATACGGTAATTTCAAAACTAACGTACGATAAGTTAGCCAGCAAAACTTGGCGAAACTGACTGCGAAAAATATACAGACAAAACCAGACACGATTTTACGGTTCTGGATCTTACCACGTCATTAGAGCCAGTGTCCCGAGAATATGGAGGAGCAACTATTTAATTTCCATTCAGTTGCTCAGTGTGGTCGTTAAGCACTCAAACAAAAATAAACGAATTAAATTATTGTAGACATCATATTCAGGTAAGTAGTCTTATAAACAGCATAACGAGAAGAAAATCCTACATTAAACAAATCTCTCTAGAGCTACAAGCAGTATCGGTCTCATTGGCAAAATCTTAAGTTTAGATATCCTGAATTTTGATTTTCATACTTCTAACGTTTTCACAATAAATTCAGTCACTGAACCTTTTATTGAATTTACCTCACCAAAATGCGAATTTTCTTTAGATGTTCGTGGAAGACCACTAGTAACTGTATCACTGGAATGTTTCAGAGGCAATATCAAAAATCAGTTATTTACAGTGTGGGAAGTATTACTTTAAAGGGCAAATACTCTCGTTTTTTATTTGGTTATGTTTCTCGTGAGTTTACCTTGTGAACTGAATGGAAAGTATAATTATATTAACTGGCCACAACTCATGATTTGATAAGAAAACGACCAATCGATATTTCTTTACGATTATTTTAAATGAAGCACAAATGGTTTGTATTTACTTCTTTAATATTTTTACTGCCTTACTTATGTTGCTTTTAAAAAGCTAGGAAGCAACGATCTGCTAAAACATAAATAGGGGTGTATATTGCATGGAAATCATTTACTAAGTGATCATTTCAGTTGTAACGTTTGACTAATGTCCAACAGCAAACTGATTTCAAATAACAGTTTCAGTTTAATACTGGAAACATAATTTTAATAAATAAATGTCTCAATGAAGTTTAGAACATAATTCAAAAAGTCCGTTTAACACAACTCCTTTCGTTAGGAATTCTTTATTAATATTATACACCGTTACTAACTCTTTTGCAAAATATAAGAACATTACGTTGGATTACCGTAAACTTCTCCCCAAGTTCCTTGAGTGACAGCAAAAGTTTTAACTACTTTAAATACAGTTATAAAAAAATTTAGAGCAACTGGAAATTTTTGACGGTTTGGGTTTTCAGAGTTTCTACAAAAGTAAATATACAGATAATACTCACAATATATATATATATATATATCATTTTAGAGCACATTTTATGCAGAAGTCCAATCAGTTTATAGAATGGGAATATTTTTAAAATAACTCAAGTTTTGAACAAAATGTGCTGCGAAACAGAAATCGTGGCAAAGTAACATGATCAAATTCAAATACAATTACTTGCCTAATATTTCGTTGGGTGACCTTTTGATTCAACAACGGCTACACACCTGTTGGGCATGGATGCAACCAAATTACGCAACATATAGGATGAAATGCAGATGTATCAAACGTCAGTAATTCTGTTAATCAGTTCCACTTTATTTGGGCGTGACGTTCGTGCACTCTTCTTTTCAGAATGCTCCACAATTTCTCAATCGGTTTCAAGTCTGTCGAATTACCAGGCCAAGGAAGAGAGACAAAATTGCCTAAAGACGTCATATAAACTTTAATGATTTGTGAACTGTGGCAAGGGGCCGAATCGTCCTGGAAGATGAGTGGCTGATACTGGAACAATTCATATCCTGAAGGCACCATCTTGTCCTACAGGATACTTTTGTACACCTATTCATTAACAGTGCTCTCACACACATGTATTCTGCCAACTCCAGAAACAGCAAAACATCCCCAAATCACAACACTGCATGGATACTTTCTTGTCTTAAGTGTGCAAGAGGGATGCCGCGCCTCGTTATTTCGTCGAAACACTCGGCACCACGCGTCCTTAACGTCGATGTTTAATTTTATCTCATCACTAAAGAACACTTGACGCCATCAATTAGTGTTCCACTCCTTATATTACTTTGTCCATTATAAACGTTTCTTGCATTGTACATTGGTTAGCGATGACTTCTTTACCTGCCTATGAAACTTCTGATCCATAGAACGTAACCTGTTTCTTACTGTTCGAGGACAAACAGCAGTAACACAGCTCTCTTGAAATTCTTTGGCAAAAATTGTTGACGCGACAAACCTGTTTTGCAGGCAAACCGTTTCAACGCTTTGTTAATTCTAGGAGTTGTTTTCATTTCCAGCCACATTTACCCAGCCTGCCATTCTTGATTCCACCCATATCACGTATCTTCGCCAGCTTATGCCTGCCAGGTTTGTGTTGTTGTGCACCCAGTTATCCGGGCAATTTCTGCATTGCTTTTGCCGTATTCACTTAAAGTCACCATTCGCGAAGCTTTATGTGATGAAATAACACCTAATCCTCCCATAACTGCAATACAGTTTGCACAGAATAAATGAAATGCAATCTTCACTTCAGATTTGCATTGCAGTCCAAAGGTGTAACGACTACACACTCACCAATGCAAACGAACTACCTACGCGCACAGTGAAAATGTCTGGAATAACCCCACTACAACGCAAGCGTAGAAGATAGCTCGTCTGCTTGTAGCAACGATGATGACATTTCACATAGTGAAGTGTGCTTCCTTCGCATTGCATTTCTGGTCATAACTTGAGTTCCGTTAAATTTCTTGTCATAACTTGAGTTCCATTCTGTGAACTGAGTTTGTTTCTGCATGAAATGTGCTTTAAAATGATATATATATATATATATTGTGAGTTTTATCTGCATATTTACTTTTGTAGCAACAGTGAAATCCAAAAAGCGTCAGAAATTTCCAGAGTTGCTCTAAATTGTTTCGTAACTGTATGGGGCAGAGTTCCATCGTTTCAACCGAACACCACAAAAAACATATTATAATGTTTTACTGAAAATAACCTGACCAGTGAAAAACATAACCTTTTTGTATTTATTGAGTAAACAAAGAAACGATGTATGGCAAATGTTTGAAAGAGATCTACTTTAAAGTTGGTAGAACAGGTGTTTAGAATTTGATTTTCATTTAATTTACTGCAAAATTATCACAAAGAAGGGAATACTCTTATGAGAGTAAAATGCTTCTAATTTTGTTAATTTCTAATATTCTTTCTAACATCGATTTCGCTTTTAAAATTGCATTTTGTTTCCGACGTCCAGCAATTTCATTTTTTCTCCTTTTTGAAACATTCCGTTAATACACTCCGAGCCATTACCACGTACACTCCAGGCTTTTCCAATGCAATTTCCGAAAATAATCGCAACAGGAAAATATTTTGAAAAGAAGAAAAATAATCAGATTTTTACCTCGAACAGGAAAATATTTTGAAAAGAAGAAAAATAATCAGATTTTTACCATTGCAAGCTCATCAATAATACGTATTCCTATTGTGATATAGATGCAATTCAACAGAAGCCTTCATTTAAATTGCAACGTAGTGCTTAATCGAAAAAAATAAAAAAATTCTAAGTAAAATTTACATCGGAAGAATTCTCTGCAATCTTGAGGCCATTGCTATTTTTGTGAGACAATTATTAACACACTGTTAGACATAGAAATTTCCCCACACAAAACAATGAGGTTATAAGTGATGAATTGAGCATCCGAATAGCAATACATAAGGTTTTGCATAGATTTTATTTCGAGAAACGTGCAATGCTTTTCCATTGAGATAATGCAGCACAACGGGTACACCTCCCTAAGTGGTTCCACCGCCACGAACGGATATACAGGAGGCATAAATACGGCGTGGCAATGAGTCATACAGTCAGAGCATGTAGACCTGAGGAATGAAACACCGAGCACACTCAGGTGCTCCGGTAATTCATCGAGATCGTTTAGAGACCGATTCGATTGCAGACGACGTCCAATGTGGTTCCGCACGTTTTCGATTGGGAATAAATCGGGCGATATTGCTGGCAGTATAAGTATTTGACCTTAATGCAAATATTGTCTTAGGACCCTTGCGGTGCAAACAGGGACATTATCTTGTTGATAAATGGAGTCCTGTTGGCTATTCAGGAACTGTATCAAAATGGCTGCAGAAATTTGTTCACTATCGTGCAGCTTTCAGTGTGCCCGTGATGCGTACAAGAGTTCACCTGCTATCATGGGCAATCGCACCCCATACCATGATGACTGCCTGATGGGCGGTATTGCGGTCGCGAATGAAACCGGAATCCGTCCGCTCACCAGGGTGTCGCCAAACACGGATCCGTCGATTGTTAGCACCCAGACAGAGGGCGATGGTTCATCGCTGAAGACCAAAGTAGTTCTTTAGTGACCCCAGTTCGCATAACTTCGACATCAAGCCAGAAAAACCCTCACATGGCTGGCCTTCAACGACATTCGACCTAATAGTTACCAGCTGCGCAGGTTTGGCACATGTGACTTTGGTTTACAGTTCAACTCGTTATGGCGACTGTCCGGCTGCAACACTGCAGCTACGACGCACCTTCGAAAATCCAGTAACCAATGTTGTCAAAAGCATTGTTGCCCACAGCGGAAGTAGAACATCCGTCACAATCTTTCATTTACTTGGGAATCCCTACTGCCCACGTTAGGCAACGAGGATTCATGTGTCTATTGCATCATGGTATTGTTCCTTAGTGTATTTATTGCCTGCTTGCACTGTATACATTGGCACTAAACCTGATGATGAAGCCAAAGGCGGCTTCGAGAGTTTTCGCTTTTAAGTTTTTAGCTTACCATAGTTTTAATTGTAAATAAAGTATTTTTAACTTTGCAATGTTTAACTTAGTAAGTTTGAACACATCATACTTAAGAGACTTTAATTATACTTCCTCATACTAGAAGTACGAAATACGTTTACTCTTCACCTTTTTCAGCTGCGGATTGAACTTTGTTGTTGACTAAGCCATAGTCTACCAGGTTTACCTAGTGTACAGTAATGGAGCGTGCAGCAAAGGTTTTTTACACTCTTCGTCGTAAAGTTACAGTTCATGAAGTTTATCTCAACTTCATTGTTAATTATCTCAGGTTGAAAGTGGTCCCTTATTTTCTCAGAATTCCATGGTGTGCTGTTTCACGTTAGGATGCTCATGTTATTGCAACATACGAGAAAATATGCCTATCTAAGAAAATTCGGCAAAAACGCAGATTCTTGGATTTACTAAACGGTAAGTCCTACATCAAACAAAGATCATCGCTCTTTCCACGTTTATAAGTGAGTCACGGAAAAATTCTCATTGGCTGCCACCGGGAGTCGAACCCAGGTTTCGACCCCCGGTGGCGGCATACATCACAGCGGCCTCGAATTCCTTCGGTCTCACACACACTAACTGCCAAGCCAATTTGGCAGGTTGCTTCTTGGAGCCCCGCAGAATGCTGGGGATTCACCAGAGATGGTAAGCAGCAACTGAAGAAAAAATTAGAAGGAGAATGAATAATTAATTCAGACATTTAACGAGGACCAGGAACATCAAACAAAGATCTTTGCTCTTTCCACGTTTATAAGTGAGTCACGGAAAAATTCTCCATTACATAAGAATAGGCATTGTAGGACTTCTCTGACTGAGCTAGGGAAACTGA
This sequence comes from Macrothele yani, assembly GCA_039090855.1. Classification (NCBI taxonomy): domain Eukaryota; kingdom Metazoa; phylum Arthropoda; class Arachnida; order Araneae; family Macrothelidae; genus Macrothele; species Macrothele yani. The sequence continues at coordinate 77,827,790 of CM077033.1, read as the reverse complement.
GGAATCATGTCTGTATTAATTAGGTAAGTCCTACAATGCCTATGCTTATGTCACTAAGATGACACATCCTATCGTCTTGGGCCAGTGTTTGACGATTTTCTTCACTCCCCTTGAATCTGAAGTGGATCGCATTTATCAGCAACGTATATATAAACTATGTGACTTAGTTTCAGGAAGTTACTCTGTTACTTGCCCGAGTTATCTGTAACAGATTACTACCGGTAGTACTGGAGCTCAGCCATCCTTTCTTAACCTGAGTTCGGTTAATCGTACGTCTTATCTCAAGTCTGTCTGTTTCATTCTCGCTTCGTTGCTCGGTGTGAAGATACTGCTTTTTTCAATTACGGCTACATTTTCTTTCGTCTGAAGAAATGTATTCTTCTAAGATGTATCATATGGATGGCCTCCACTTTTCTTATGAGAAATTATTTTCTGATTCTGAAGCTACAGGATATCTTAACCACCTCGAAAATGAAGTAGAATATATGGGTGATGATCTCAGCAAAATTAAGATTTATGGAAAAACATATAAAATTCCTAGACATCATGTGGCCTACGGTGATAATCATCTCCATTACTCATTCAGTGGAGTGAGTGTGCTGGCTAAACATTGGATACCAGTACTTCGTGAAATCAAGGATGCTGTTGAGAATGTATGTGGAGAAATATTCAATTTTGGTTTGATTAATGAGTATAAAAATGGAAATCCCTGTATTGGTTTTCACAGAGATGACGAATGGGAAATTGTAAAACATTCATGCATTGCCTCAGTTTCTCTAGGCCAAACAAGGGACTTTGTATTTAAAAGAGATGGTTTTCAGCCTGTCGTCATAGCTTTGGAATATGGATCCCTTTTACAAATGCTATCCCCTACGAATGAGTCATGGTATCATGGACTGCCACTTTGCAAGAATGCTAACAATATTCGTCTAAATCTGACATTTAGAAAGATGAACAGGGTCACCCTCATCACGTGACTATGCAATCACGTCATCAAGAAGCGAACAACACACATGCGCATGCGTGAACAAGGCGAATGAGTCATTGTTTCACGACCTTCCGCGTTGCGAAAATGCACGTGATGTTCGAGTAAATCTGACCTTTAGAAAGATGATAACAGAGGCTCCTTTATCACGTGACTATACAATCACGTCATCACACAGTGAACAACGCGCACGCGTCAACAACAATTTGTTATCAGTTTTGGTCGAGGACAGACCAGCTCCCTCATTCTGTTCTCTGCCTTCGAATTATGTGCACGCAGTGTTACCTACCTCCTCGTCGATCTGCGTTAAACATGAAGAGAACTTCTTCGTCTTCAGATGTTTCTGATGACAAGAAAAAAGTGAGTGATGATCCTCGCTTAATGGAAGCACGATGGAAGCTTTAAAACTGTGGTTGTCCTGATCCGTTTGCCGTACCTCCTCCTCACGGTATTTCATTAGAAAGCATGCCTCTTCATCATGTGTCCCTCGGGGGAAACAAAGTTGCTAAAGTGACTGATTTTTCTGGAACTGTGAGAGTGCACATTCGCAGCTACACTACCAAAGGAGAAAAACTGTTTCCTCCCAAGTATGGCGTGACAATGTCTGCTAGAACATTCAATAAGTTCATGGACCGCTCGCATTGTTATGACGCTCTCAACAAAATCAAAGGGATCAATAAAGAAATGTTGATGAACTGTTCACCTTCATCTGATGGGCCTGTGTACACCTTTCAACAACTGTTCACGTGCTCCAATGATGCCTTGCAATTGAATTGTGCTTCGGTGTCCCTATCCTGGGAACAATTCAACACGCTTCGTGATGCTTCTGAAAAGCTGTGGGACGGAATTCTACAATTACAGTTTGGAACAGTTTTTCGTGATGCAGCGAGATTGGTATGCAGTAAATTCGGACTCGAACATACGATATCTGATCATGACACCAATGCTCTTAAACTTGCTCTGGTCGATGCTGTTGGAAAAAACATTGCAAAAGTGTATTACTGCAGAGAATGTCATTTGCATCTTAATCTCATGCCAAACAATCAGCTGGGGCATAGGTGCTTTAACGAAACAGAAGTAGACAAATGGACTCTATGCTTTGACGAAGCATTTGCTCTTGTTGAACCCAAAACTTTGGGGAAATACTTTGGTGAGAGCCTTCAATCGCTGATATGTCCCACCATTACTCACTTTTTCTTCGAGAACATTAATGTGAAGAAAATTCTTGTGGAAGCTCAAGAATGCGGAATACGTTGGAGCAATTTAAAGTCCAGATGAGAGAAAAAGTTCTTTTGAGGAATTAAAAAAAGTCCTTTTTAGGACTAAACATCAGTGCTTTTCAGGACTACTTTTATTTCATTATTTTTTTGTCATTCATTTATATTTTTTTCTGTTTGAATGTGAGTGTATGTGAACGAAGAAGGTCACTGGCGTGGGCTTAATTGCTCCGTAAACCTTAATGTATTTCTCCAATATTATGGAACCATGTTTGGTGAAGTTCACCATCTCTTTTGCTACAAGAAGGCAACAACGAGGGATTTGGTCATCCTGATACCTCCATCTTTGAATGGGTAATACGAGCATTGGTTGAATAACTCACTCGGGGGACCTTCAGCCGTAGCAAATTCTTTGCATATGTATAATTTCAGTTTTCTTTCCTTGATGTATATTTCTTCTGTTCGATTAACACTAGGCAAAATTTAACTTTCTCGAAACTAACCTTATATAAAAAAAAATAGTCCTTGCCAATTATGAAAAAAGTGTAAAACAACTCATTAAGAAAATTATTTTTGGGAAAAGTATGAAATTTTAGTTTATGTCATGATAATAAATGTCGGTGAGACTTATTCTAAAGTTTAAAAATATATCTGAAATGTTTGCTGCATTTCTGATATTAGGAAAGTTTGTACGGAAATGTGGGAGTGATCGAGTCGAAAAGAAACAAGTTTGTTGGAATGAAACAGGAAAAAAGTACTACGAAGAAAAAAATCGAAGTACAGTGTAAAGCAAAGTTAAGCAAAATACGTAAACGTAGAACAGTTTTTCGAAAAATAGATTAAGTCGTTATACAGAGAAAAGAACTAAGTCTTTCTTAAAAAAAATTATTACATTTGTTTGGAGAAATTCGATATTTTAGCTACATGTTGAGAACAGCTGCTTTTCTGGTGAGTTAGGAAATTGCTATGTAGGGGGGAAAATGTTTGCTAAGAATATGATATTTAGTGGAAGTACGGACTTGGTCGCTATGTCTCCAGAATGAATGTTTTTTCTGTTGACTTAGAAAAAAATATGCTGAAAATATATTGCAAAGGATATAAATTTTATCGTAAGAAATAATGCTTCAGAATGAATGGTACAAATTCTCAATTGAAGCACTTTAAGTAAGAAAATATTTGTCTGAAGCAATTTTTCAATGTCTAAGCATTGAGATCTGAGTATTCGTTCGTCCGAAATTGAATCCTGGGGAGGCTTGAGTTAAGAGCTTTTGAATTACGACACTAGCTTTCTACCTTCCTTGGAAACAGTGGACTAAATCAGGGTCTGCTTACTTCTCTTCTAGTGGTTCACGACGGATCTCTTAAATGGTGAATGAACGGCAAAGTTCAAACGCTCTGTCCAATTGAGTCAACAGTTTTAGATTTTTGTCATCTTAGACAGTTTAAGTTTGCTCAGAAAACTATGCTTTTGCGAGCTTCAGTTTGCATTCAAAGTTCAAAACCAGAATTTAGTTTAATCTCCCAAGCAAAGTGATTTCATGCCATATGAGGTTTTCCTGTAAGCAAGAGACGCGTGAAAACAGTCGCAGTAGATTGTCAGTTTCCGACAGAAACAGGGGGAATTCAAAGTTAATTTTTTGGGGAAAGCTCACACACTGGAGAAAGCGTAAAAACACTCTTCTTTCATGTTTTAATGTAAACCTCGAGGAATTTGTATCTAACTATGAAAAGTAAGTTCTAAAGATTTAGGGGCATTTACACTAAAATCCTACAATGACATTAAAATCCTACAATGATTTGAAACAGGGAAGAATCGGCCTAAGAATCGGCCTTGTAGACTAAAATACATCTGAAGATTTTAGATACATTTCTGTTCAAAAGTAAAGTCGAATGGGAAAATAAGAGTAAATAAATCGATAGGAAAAGATTGAAAGTTTGAATCAGAAAAAAAAACTAAGAAAAAAAAAGAAGTTTCGTAAAAATAAACCAAAGTTTGAAAAATCATACAACACTGAACAGAAGGAAAAATATAATAAGTACTATAAGGGGAATACGATATTTTCACTATGGGAGTTTGGAAACAACTGCTTTTCTGAACAATTAGTAAAACGTGAAAAAAAAAGAAATAACATGTTTAGAGGAAGTACGGACTTAGTCGCTATGTCTCCAGAATGAAAGTTTTTCTGCTGAGACAATGAATAAAAAATACGATTATGGAAACCTAATTAAAACGAAAGAAAAGGTCAATGAAACTAAACGTCTAAAGATAAAATGCAGCATGCACAGAAGTTAAAAATGAAGGGGGCCGACACGGGAGAACTGGACATTAAGGGAATGAAATATACGCGAAGTTTTGAAACATCTCAATTTAAGCGAACTAAATGAGGGAAAGGAATGATATTAGGGGAGTTCTTATTGACTTTGATGAGGTGAGTAAACAACAAGAATTTAGTTATACATGAAATAAATGTTAAAAATAGCTCGTTTAAGTATATGATTTTTGGTGAAAGTATGAAATTTTAGTTGAAATGTCATGATCAGCCTTTCGAAAAGAAATAGATTGAGTCGATATGTAGGGAACAGAAGTAAGTATTTCTTTATTTTCGCTATGGGGGTGGTGAGTTAGTAAAACGTAAAGAAATAATGTTTAGTGGAAGAACGGAATTACTCGCTTTGCCTCCAGAATGAATGTTTTTTTCGGACGAGACAAAACAATATACAGAAAATATGTCCCAAAGAATACAAATTTTATCGTAGGAAAAAAGGTTTTAGATTTCATGCCTTGACAATGAATGCTTTCCTGTTGGGGCAGTCCACGAAAAAGTATAGCAAACTAGGGAAGGATTAAAAAAATGCGTATTTGACATACATGATGCAAGCTTTGAGAAATACTTTAAAAGCAAGTTGGAAAGTATGATATATAAGGAAACAAAAAACCTGATGATTTGCTACATCTAAAATAATCATTTTGCTGAAATGAAATGAAAAAAATAGTCTAAATAAAAGGAGTCATAAGTTTGGCCAAGTATAAAATAAATTACTGACATACTGAAACGTTTTACTAAATTTCAAAAAAGATGAAGTAAAATAGCGAAAATTGAGAATAATGATATGCTAAATAAAGTAAGAAAATATTGTTTCACCAGAATTGTAACTGTAAAAGACCTGTAGAGTTCTTGAACACACGAAAAAATTACGAGAAAATAATATTGTAAAGGCGAAAGACTTAGAATTAGCATGAAGTCATTTCACAAAAAATTTGTCAAAATCCAATAATTACTGCGAACAGGAACGAAATCGTTTCTAAAGAAGCATTTCCTCGTCTCATGATCTGGAATAAAATTGAATGAAGGAAAAAGAAAAGTTCCCCAGAAAACCGATATCAAGTCGTTAAGATGCGTGTGTTGGTTTAAATCTGGAAAAAAAAAGATACTGTTACGAACGAATGTTATGTATAGCTAGTTGCTATAGATCTGTACATTTCTTGCACAAACATGAAACAGCTATATAGAAAACCAGATTAAGTCATACATTAAAAGCAAGTAAGAAAAGTTGTTTGTATAGGTAACGGAAATAATAATAATGAAGAAACGTTTGCTTGTTTGAATCTGAAAAAATAAAGCCTCGATAAAAGTAGTTGTTAGTTTGAAAAGTTAGAAAATAAAATAATGTTGGTACATCGAGAAGTTTAACGAGTACGCAAGCATTTAGAACAAAAAGATTAAGATAATGTATTAAAAGGTACATTTCACTGAATAATCATGAAGAAATAAAAAAAATACGAAAAAATAAAAAAATAAACATTATAACTATGCATAAAAAACTGTGGCTTTGTACGTTGGAAAAAGGTACAACGTTAAAAAATGTAACAGAAAATGTCATGAACACGTAAATACGTTAATAAACAATCGTGTTTTAAGATTATGTCCGCAGCACGAAACTTTGGAAAACGTCTTTGTGTTGGAACGTCCGTTGAAAATGCGTGAAGTCTCCTCAAAGAAAATAAAAAAATCGTTACGTTGAAAAATTATGAATATAAAATGGGAAATTAGGGGGAAAATAATAAATAAATTCGTTGCAAAATGATCAAGTTATTGAAAAAAATCAGCCTTGGAACTTAAGGCGTCTAACAGAATCTCAAATGACGTCAACCGCCGACCCCGCGGAGGAAATGGCGTTGGCTGATGTCATATCTGCTATCACGACATGCGTCACCCATCATGGTCACTCTTCCCAAAACACGTGTCATACAAAGTTTTCTGAGTCAAAGAGAAAATGGTGAGTCATCCCAAAACACATGTCTGACAAAAGATAGCGGAACATGAATCAACAGGAACGAAATTTTTTCAAACAAAGCCTTTCCTCGTCTAAATTAAAATTGGAGGGAAGAAAAATATAAGAATTAAAAAAATAATGCAACGTCTATAAAAGTTATACCACCTCACGGAGTTCTAAAAATATAAGTTTAATAAAAACAAATTCGAGGAAACAAAAAATATTGGAAACGACAAAAAAAAACTTCCTTCTAAAGTTTGACAAAGTCCAGTAAATCTCCCGAGAAAATAAAAAAATCGTTACGTCGAAAAATTATGAATATAAAATGGGAAATTAGGGAAAAAATAAGAAATAAATTCGTTGCAAAATGATCAAGTTATTGAAAAAAAAATCAGTCTTGGAAGTTAATGTTTTTACAGAATCTCAAATGACGTCAACCGCCGATCCCGCGGAGGAGAAAACGACGTTGGCTGATGTCATGTCTGCTATCACGAACGCGTCACCCATCATAATGACTCATCCCAAAACACGTGTCATACAAAATTTTCTGAGGCAAAGAGAAAATGGTGAGTCATCCCAAAACACATGGCTCACAAAATGACAACGTGGTGAAACTAAAATGGCGTAACATGAATCAGCAGGAACGAAATCTTTTCAAACAAAGCCTTTCCTCGTCTAAATTAAAATTGGAGGGAGGACAAATATAAGAATTAAAAAAATAATGCAACGTCTATAGAAATTATAACACCTCAGGGAATTCCTGAAAATATAAATTTAATAAAAAAAAACATATTGGAAACGACAAAAAAACTTCCTTCAAAAATTTGACAAAGTCTAATAAATCTCCCGAGAAAATTAAAAAAATAATGCAACGTCTATAAAAATTATAATACCTCAGGGAATTCCTGAAAATATAAATTTAATAAAATAAATTAGAGAGAAAAAATAGGACAAAAAAAATACGAGTAAAAAAAAATTGGAAACGATAAAAAGACTTCCTTCAAAAATTTGACAAAGTCCAGTAAATCTCCCGAGAAAATTAAAAAAAAAAAAAATATTGGAAAGACTTCTTTAAAATTTGTCAACGTCCAATAAATCTCCCGTGAAAAGTTCCAAAAGCACCGCTAGGGGGGGCAACGTACACATCCCCACTCGGTCGTTGCCATCTCTCAAAAACAAAGGTCCATTAAAAGTTCCAAGAAGCACCGCTAGGGGGCAGCACATCTCCTTTCCCCGACTCGGTCGTTGCCATCTCTCAAAGATCCATCGAAAGTTCCAAGAAGCACCGCTAGGGGGCAGCACATCGACCCAACACACTAGCGTCATCTGCCACGCCCCACATTCTTCGGTCACACGCCACGCCCACATTCTTCTGCAGAAAACCACGCCCCCCGATCCTTCTGCAGCAAGCCACGCCCCTTGCTCCTTCTGTAGAAGGAGCTGCTCCTTGCCCCAGATCCGGTCCTTTTATACTACTGCCGTAAGACAACACAACAAACATGCCTCATGGGGATTTGAACCCGGATTCATCTCGGGCGAATGATCAGAAGCCATCGCTTTGACCACTGCGGCACCGGTCGGCAGGTGAGGCATGGATGTTGTGTTTGTCTTTCGGCACTGGCTGTCTCCCATCCCTGAAACCAGTTGCCCTAAATTTGGGACGGGCGAATGTTTATAGCATACTGAGTTGCTCACGGTGATCGTTAAACCTCCAATAAAAAAAGAAGGGAATTACTATCTGAAGGTGGAAAAAACTGTTGCGGAAATTAAAATCAATATGTGTAGAAGTTAACAGTAATTAATTTCGTGCATCAGAGATCCTAGTTATATTTATTTTACCGTCTATACACGATGAAGATTTTGAATCTAAATATTCAAATCCGAAAAAAGATCTTAAAACCACCTGCAACCAGATAAATATCTTTATTTGATCATTCACACAATACTAGATCTTTCAAAACGCCAAGCGTTTCATCTTCAGGTATTAGCTGATCAACAAAGATTAGAAACTTTATTTTTTTTTATCTGGTTATTTTTATATTTATCTGGTTGCAGGTGGTTTTAAGATCTTTTTCGGATTTGAATATTTAGATTCAAAATCTTCATCGTGTATAGACGGTAAAATAAATATAACTAGGATCTCCGATGCACGAAATTAATTACTACTGAATTATACCGCTTACTTTTATATATCCTGCCTGATTGGTCGTTGTCACACACCATCAACAAACAATGAAACAGTTAACTAAGCAGTTCTTCAAATGGAAACGTAAACTGATTACTGAGAACATATATTTGGCATTCCTCATAAACTGCAGGGATTTGGACGTAATAACGAAGTTCCTTCAACTGCGTTGTCATCCTATATCAAAGCGGGACTCTGGGATTTTGAGGAAAGTAGAAACCAAAAGGCTCGGCACATAAATACGCAGTAAACGCTGTTTTATCAATTACCTGCAGCAAAGAACTTACGCAGCATACTTGGAGCTTGCTGACCAGGCACACCCTATAATTTTGAACCGAACGCTCATCACCTACGAGTCCACAATGAACACCCTTGCTGAGCGTATAACAGCCAGACATATTAAAAAATTAAGAATGCTGGTGGCAAAGAAAATAGATTCAAAAACTTATGACAACGACAATGAAAACCACAAATGATGATTTACCTTTCGTCAATTATAGTAATGTAATATTAAATGATACACAACAGAAAGCGCTAAAACGTGGACCGAAATTTACTTACCCAACCCAATCCATCAATAAATTTCGAAACATTATACAAATTGAAAATATCATCGTCCAGCTCCCAGAGGATGAACGTAACTACGTTCGGCACAATATAGCTAGGGCCATCAAAGATCTTGACACGCAGTATCTTTCTTCAGAGCAACAACATTACAGGAATGAAATTCGTGAACTGAAATTACTACATGATAATAAAGCCTTAGCTATTACTACAGCAGACAAACCTCAAAAAATAGTCATCATGAACAAAAACGATTGCGTAGCAAAAATGCTTGAAGCGATCCATAAAATCTCGCACACTATTCTAAATTCAGATCCAACAGCAGCTACCTTATCTGCAGTAGCTCAATTAAAGAATCATAGCTCTCTACCAAGTTCAATAAAGAATGCCATGTATTCAGTCACTGGACCAAGAATACCTGAGTTATTTGGCAAGCTTAAAATACATAAAGATGGACACCCTCTCCGACCACTCGTTTCTGCGCACTCCAACCCAACGAGACATCTAGAGAAGGTGTTAACGCAATTCCTATCCCCTCGAATCAGAGGTTCACAGTACTCAATCTCCAGTACTAACCAAGCCTTGGACTACATCAAATCATACAGATCTGGCAACCCACCTTTTTTAATGGTGTCATTAGACGTCATCTCCTTATACCCGAACGTTCCAGTCAAAGTGGTGCACTCTATTATTGAATCACGACTTAAAAATATGACAAACATTTCGGCACAAGAAAGCCAATCAGTGCTCAATGCCCTTAGACTGATCCAAAAGCGCACGTATTTCCGATACGAAGGTATCACATATCGCCAAACAGAAGGAGCTCCAATGGGTTCCCCTTTATCATGTATCCTAGCCAAAATACTGATGCAAGAGCTGGAAAATGTTGTCTTGCTATCGGCACCACACAAACCAAGCTTATATATTAGGTACATCGATGATATTTTAATTTTCTGGACACATGGACGAGACCTGTTAACACAGTTTATTGATGCTTTTTCTTCACAATATCCATCCATCAGTTTCACTACTGATTATGAACAGGACCATAAGCGGCTGTACCTAGATTTTATGTTACAAATTAATCAAGATACTCATAACATAACGTACTCTGTGTACAGAAAACCAACCTCCCAAACGATTATCATCCCAAGTAATTCAGCTCACCCCATGAGCCATAAGCTGTCCAGTTTTCAATTTTTGGTTAAAAGGGCGTTCTCACATTCATCAAGCATGGATGCTTGCAATAAAAATTTGGATCACATATTAAATATAGCCGTAAAAATGGATACTCTAAAGAAACCATCTACCGTACAGTCAACAAACTACAACACTCCTCCAGCACAACCTTAATCCGAACCACATTATCAAACAGGTTTGTCGGTACAATGGACTATATACCCGGCATAACAACAAGGCTTCTCATTGCTTGTAAAAGGAACCACATGAAATTTGGTGAACGCACCAAAAACATCTTTTCAATAGTCAAAAATGATAGAGACCCCATTGCAATACAACATCGACATGGCGTTTACCTTATACTAATGAAGCCGAATGATGAGCATGAAGAAACAGCATATATAGGATCTACACTGCGAACCTTGCACACAAGACTCTCTGAACATAAGTATGGCGTTAAAATTCACTCTGAAGAGTCTGCGTTGTCTAGAACAGTAAACCAAGGAACGTACACCCCGGTATGGAATGAATCTAAAATATTGGCAACAACTAACACTAGAAGATCCCTGCTGATTATGGAAAGTCTCTTTATTTACGAATATGATAAAAAGTGTTGCAACGAGGACCAACCCATCACGATCCCGACTCCATGGAAAACATTATGTCGGTGAAGTCAAACCCAATAATAATACTCGCTAAGACTTTCTTTTGACTTGTCAATGTGCGAGCCAATAACACTTGCAGTTGTATGATACTCAGTAACAACTCACGCGCTATTGACATCACGCGAATGTTTATAAAATACGTTACCCATTTTTTGAACTGCTGTAATATAAAAATAAAGTTTCTAATCTTTGTTGATCAGCTAATACCTGAAGATGAAACGTTTGACGTTTTGAAAGATCTAGTAGTGTGTGAATGATCAAATAAAGATATTTATCTGGTTGCAGGTGGTTTAAAGATCTTTTTCGGATTGGAATATTTAGATTCAAAATCTTAATCGTGTATAGACGGTAAAATAAATATAACTAGGATGTGTAGAAGTTGTTTTTGTTGTTGGAGGTTTAACCACCACTGTGAGCAACTCGATAGGCTATAAGCAGTCTCCCGTTCTAATTTAGAGTCACTGGTTTCTGGGAAGGCAGAGTGTCAGTGCCGAAAGGCAAACACAATATCCATGCCTCACAGGGATTCGAACAGTGACTCCTTTCGGACGAATGATCAAAGGGCATCGCTTAGACCACTGCGCCACCGGGGAGGCGTGTAAAAGGTAATAAATGTTTGCAATAAATTTTTGGGGATATTTGGTTTTATATCATAGAAATCTTGTAGATTTTGTAAAGTGGTTGAAAACTCCTTAACATTTGTTTGGCAAATTACGAATCGCATCATTCTTCAGGAAAGTTAAGTTAGTATCTTTAAGAAAGGAATTTAGATGGGCATACGGCTGTTCATATTTTTGCAGAAATATCGGAATTCATTTAACACAAATGGAGTGACATATTTTGGGTGGACATAAATTTATATCATGGCTGATAAGATATATTATGCCACTGGGAATCTATAAACAGCAATGTATAATGCTATCAAATGAGTCACATTACACTGAATTGTCTCATGCTTTTAGCAGGCAGTAATTTTTTTCAATTCTCCATTCAGACATGGCTTGCTTTAGGTTGCTTGTCCACAACAAAACTTGAATACGACTTACAGAAAATCAAATTAAAATTTCCTGCAACTCGGTCGTAGTCCTTCTCTCAGTGTATTTACTGGGATTTTTAGGTGAAATTGTGAATTTATTTTGTTTTTATAAATTATACATTTTGCGCAAATATCTCTCATTCCGTAAAAAGCAGAACGTTACGTAAATGCGCTGAGCCTCAAAAAATAATATTGGCACCAGAAGGAAGCAACGGACAGGAATGAAAATCGGTGGGTAGGTTCGAAACCGTGAGACATGCAAGTGATTCAAGTATCAAGCTAGGGCGCGCATAAGACGGAATCCAGGAGGGGTTGTAGCGCTGTGCTTGACCAAATACACAAGGTCTTCCCATTGCGCGTGCTTGCCATTCTGACTTGTTCTCTTTGGTTGGTTGAATCCTCTGTAATCGCAGTATTGCTCGGAGAAAAGTTCGTAAGCAATTCGCGTAGTTGGAGGAGTTCGGGATGTGTGTCGTCAGGCTCCGAGAAAGCGTGATGAATGTATCGAAGTGTTGCGCGCCATACCGGTCGTACATGTATCAACCTAGCACGTTGTTGTTGGCAGTCGATAGAACAAAGCACGCAGCACCAACAGGAAGCGTCTGGGAGACCTAGATTAACCACGGAGAGATTGGACCGACGGGCTGTCCGACATACGGGAAATGATCCAACAGCACGATTGCGGATATTCAACGAGCAGTGGGGCCCTCCATGCGTCGTCCGATTAGTGCCAGCTCGCAATCGTTCCCTAGGTTCCTGCTTAACAGGCAGCTGTGCTAAATGAATGAGAAAATGTCTATCATATATGGTTTATTATTTACCATCAGAATGATAATCGATCGAAAGGTTGAGATACTGAGGTGACGTCAGGTTGAAGGATTTCTATTGGAACAGTTTTAAAATTTGCGGTTTCATGATGTGTTATGCAGTTGTCAGTAATCAGAACGATCTTTCTTCAATAATTTGTTGTTTTTTATACCAAGCTCCCGCACCCATTTCTCAAAAATATTGGCGGCCATCCACGCCTTCTTGTTGGCTTTAAATGCCTCCGGTAGATATCGAACGTCTTTGAAACAACGATGTATCCGTGGTGTACCGATTATCCAAAACCCTTTTTTTCCTTGAACATTTAGCTGATATAAGAACAGTTATTCACCATTTGGCCCACTTGCCGCCGTAGCATTTTTAAGTTTTAAAAGCAGGGGTTTATCAAGCAGCAACACAAAAACCATTGTGTTTTCGTCAGCGTTGAATATATCATTTCATCATACTGAGGCAGGAGTTCATTTTATCTTCCTTCCTCCCACTCACCATTTCAATGTTTTTGGTGTAAGTACGTCACCATAGGAATTTTTTGAAGTCCGTGTCGTACTTTAGAAGTATTTTACCTGCCACTTGAAGCCTAAATTTGTTTTACAATATTCAGTTTCATTGCCAGTGTTTGGACATTTTTGGTCACCATATTTCTACATATCTGCATCTAAGAAGATCGCATATTCTTTATACACCGAATCGGTGTTTTCTCTTACATTGGGTATTCCTAACCTCTTGAAAGAATACGGTTGTGAGAAATACCGGATCTGCTGATATTTGAAATCGTCTGCCGAGTTTTGTCATTTTTGAAGACAATCAGAACTTTTTGAAGACAATCGTAAATCTTTTTGGCATGTCAAATAAATTACGAATCTCTGTTTTCTTAAAACGATTTTTGTCAACTTCTTTAATATCTCAACTTTGTTGTGAATCGACAAAGCACTACGTTCTGATGGGAGAGGTACTCCAAAAAATAAACAGGCTTTTCAAGCGATCATGTTTCGTATACGAATGATGATCATAAGGTAAAAATCAGCCGTTCGCGGAACATACAAGTAGAAGACCCCGTATGAAAGAAAAGTCAGTCGAGTGAAATCTGACTTCGATAAGAGCTCTACCATCCGTTTCCATAACACACAGTTTTTGAAGCAAAGCACGGTGATATTTCCATTGTAGGACATTGCAGTGAGGAACATTTAACCCATTTACCCTATGGGCAGACCTAGTAACAAGGACACAGTCTTCTAATAATAGAAATATACACTATGTAGAACTAAATTTCGAATTTTGTTTCTCTACGGGAGACTCTTTAGTGCGTTCGCAGTAACGAGAGACTTAGCCTTAGGTGGTCCTTTTACGGATAGGAAATTTGCAACGTACCCAATGGATATGAGTATTAGAACTCGGTAACATGTCTTATATTTAAGTAGAGGTCTACACAATCCGGGATGGGCGCCTAAACTCAAGCCGGTCCGGGCATTTCGGGCTCGGGCTTTTTTCGCAGACACTTAGGACCGGGTCGGGTCGGGCAGAGCCGGGCAGGGCCGGGCAAAGTCGACTCATTCCTTTTATCACAAGGGGAAAGAGAAAAAACGTCGTATTCCCCGATTTCCTGGTGTGTTTAACTGTTCTTCTTCACCCCCTTCATTTGTTTTACTTACTTCCATGACATAGCCCAGGGTTTAATGAAAAAGTCAAAGTGAGGCACTGACAATGTTTTTACCAATCTGAAGGTATTAAGATGGTAAAACCATTTTGGGGCTTGTTAACAACAGAAAAGGTTCGACTCCGAGCGAGTGTGTGTTTTGTGTACAGTTGGAGACGGAGGATGTATGCAATGGGGTGAGGGTGTGTGTGTGTGTTGTGTACAGTTGGAGACGGAGGATGTATGCAATGGGGTGAGGGTGTGTGTGTGTTGTGTACAGTTGGAGACGGAGAATGTATGCAATGGGGTGAGGGTGTGTGTGTGTTGTGTACAGTTGGAGACGGAGGATGTATGCAATGGGGTGAGGGTGTGTGTGTGTTGTGTACAGTTGGAGACGGAGGATGTATGCAATGGGGTGAGGGTGTATGTGTGTGTGTTTGTATGAGAGAGATGGGCGACACGGAATTTTTCTCATATCCCTAATCTGTATAGGGATTTACTTTTGTAGTGTTGCCGCTACCTAGTTCAAGGAAAGTGACTTTCTGAACGCTCTTAGTCTTCCTTTTCTCTCTTTCTAAGATTATATTTTTCGATACTTGTCAAACTTTAGTTAACATTTTTAGGCTTACATTCAACTAAATATTTTGAATAATATCTCATTTCATTCTTTAATTTTTACGTTTTGATAAAATACAATAGAAATACAAAATAATACCAATTGGTATATCACGGGCCGGGCGGTGCCTAAATAAGAGCTGCAATTGACGGGCCAGAGCCGAGCCGAGTGTCTGATATTTGAAACTTGCAGGGCTGGCACTTAAACGCATGCCCCCGGGCCTTTCTAACCAATTTAAACCTGTGGAGACCTCTGTGTTAAAGGGTTCACAAAAAAGGGGGTCGTTCTACCAAGCGTGTGCTATGTAATATAAAATGTCTCAGGAAAAATGGATTACAAAATGGCATTTTCATGGTGGTAGCAAGCAGTTGTATTTTTGCAGAACGCTAAAAAAGTTTAATACCCTTGGAATGTCACTGTTTCATCCTTGTGTTATTTGAAGTTTGAGGTTATGAGACATTGAAGTTTAAGCTCAGTTCTCTTCCAGTTCTGCGAAATTAAGAAGTAAAGTGATTTGAAATAAAACATGTATTCACAAAATGAAGCTTGAAACTAGATAATCAAAGCTATTTTGTTGGTTCGGCAATTACTTTAGAATCCCAAGGTATTAAATTACTAAATTAATGTTGGAGAACAATATAACTTTGTAACATATTTATAAAATTTTACCTGTATTTTTCATCCATAAACGTTTATAATGTTGGGGAAATCATTTAGGTAGAGGAATGAAAAATCATGTAAACGTAACAAACAGAAGCAAATAACAGATCGAATGTAGAATCCTCAAACCTAAACTTTTCTTTTTTTAACATGCTTTTATGCTGAATGAAGTCCGATATTCACTAGACGTTTCATAAAATATTGTTCACAGTGATATAAAACAAAATTCTATTATATAATTTTTTTATAAATATTTTTTTCAAATAATACTGCTCAGTTGTATTCTTTTCTTTTTTTTTTTTTTTGAATTTCATGTACCAGTGTTCCGTTCGTGTCAAAATTACTTCAATACTGTCATCCAGTGAATATTTCCATTATTGTTAAAATACGTACGGCCCTGATTGTCACCCCTTTCCCCTATCGTCAGTGGCGGAAAAAATGGGAAACAGCGTAATTTTTGAACATAGATTACGTTGACCGGCAAGCAATTTTAAATACTTAACTTCTTTTTTATACATGTAAACCCTTCCTCCAAACTGTAAAAAAATTACATCTGAGAACAAAAAGCACGAAACAAAGCAGAGGAAAAGAACTGCATTGCGTTTTAAAAAAGAATATAACGTGCAAGGAAAGGTTCTGCTTATGACTTTAATTGAATATTCAGGAGGATTTGCTCATTGAACGTTTCTTATGATATTGAGATCGGTAACAAGGTTCATTTTGATTCAGTGTTTTACATAGGTTACACGTTGCTTTTGAGGACAATGTTCTCAGAACAAGGAAGACAAAATTATTGGAACACTCAATGGAAATGTTCTAAGAGAACTCCTTTAATCGCGATTGCGGAGCTACGGAGTTAGTTGATTTGAAGCAAATGTATGGAAAATTTTTCTTTGTGGTTAGATTATGACCTTCCAAAGTTCAAAACATGATGAAGTACGAATTCGGTGATGTACAATTATTAGACAAAATTTTTATTTGGCAAAAAAAGAGAAATATCCCTGTTACATAAAATGAACACCGAAATACACCAGAAACTGAAAATAATTTTTCGATGGATATACCTGAATGTGAACTGAATGTAATATATGCTTTCATAATTTCGTCTCCGTGCATAAAACACCTTCGCTGGCTAAACAAGAACTTGACTATTTATAATCAAAATGTAAACAGCACAAACTTATAAGCTATGAAATTTCTTCGCAAATTCTGTTGGCAATGATATAGTACATAAACATGAGATCGAAGTTGTCCATCTTGAAATGTGCTAACAAAACCGAGCGTGTTTAGTTATTGTTAGGTTGATCTACTTACAAAATGTCATTTTCTTGAACACAGGGCCTACTACTTATAAACTGAAAATAAACTGTCTTTTGCAAAGTAAATGTATTTGCTTCGTGCACTATCTTCATGCACTTATGAGAAGTCGCGTCTAGCGCTATATATAGAAATAAAAAAATAAAATACTGTAGTATCGAAAGCTGACAAAGAGAAATAAAAGAGATAGACGTTACCTCATGGTGATCAATTCGTATTCTAGCCAGAACGCGGATAAACATCTCAGGAGGGTGGAATGGAATGGTGAGGAAATAACCTGCTAGTAAAGTTTTAGTCCTAGATAGCACAAGACACCTTGTGAAATAATGTAGTGTGTCCTTGCTCTCGGCAGGTTAATGTACAAAATTCTCAATGCGTTATCAGTAATCCCGGTATACCTCTTTTCATTAAACAACAAGATTGGCTATACAATGAATAGAAAAGGAACGAATTGTTTGAGTCACCGTCAGCACGGAGACAGATTGGCCAAAATCTGGGTTCTACTGTTGCATGTACAGTGATTCTTTGATATGCTGTTACTTTTATCTGGGACATCTGTGTTACCATTGAATGTATTCGTTTTAATTTAGTAGGATGCACAAAACGCCACGTGCATATTGGGTGGTTGTTGAGGCTTTGAAGTGCTTAACTTGATCTCAGAATTTTAATATATTTCTCTAAATTCTTCGATAAGTCAGGTTTTAGAATTTTTAAATTCCTGGTCACCATATTGGTGTTCCGGTGCGTAGTTTATTTTGCGTGCACTACCAAGCTCAGTTCTCTATTGGCGTTAGTATTCGGTGTTTATTTTGAAACGTAACATCTGATTGTCTAAAGGTGAAATATACTTTTTCTGCTAATCGGGCGTTGAGCGCAAGACAGTGTTATGCAACCTTTTTCAGGAACTTAGTTGACATCGTCACAATTTTTTCTTGTCTATCTCAAACCAAACAAATTCGCTGTGTAATACATTTGGAATTGATATCAGAAAAATTCTTGGTTTTCGAGCAATTTCCTTAAAAATTGTTACAGACATTTTTGTTTCTCTTTTGTATTAGATCTGTTTTTTCAAAAACATTTAATTTTCATGCACATGTTTGTTGAAATAAATACATCGCTTCATCATATCTTCGTCACATCATCATATCATCGTCACATCATTTTCTCTTTGTCATATCATCATATCATCGTCATATCACCATATCATCACCATATCACTAAGCTGTTATCTGATATTCAGAGGTTACCTCCACAAAGAAACAGTCAAACTGCGCTTATCATTTTCAACAGATGTACAAATTAAATTTCAATTTCCTTAACGAAGTTGTTCAAATACATGGCGTACCTAACACGTGCCTTGGTACATTACCATAGACTAAGGAAATGGGAAAACGTCGGATTAATGTTTATTTTGTCATCAGCGATATATTTTGTTCTTGTTAGATACAGCACTCAAATTAATATGTACTGGCGTGCTAACATACTTAGTCAGACCTAGCACGTTCCCAAACAAATTATTTAAAGTTTCTTAACAGAAGACTTTGTACAATCAGGATGCAAAACTAGCATTTGTATGATTTAATTTCATTGCATGAATGCAAATTTAAAATGACTCATGAACATTCTTTCTGCGTTAGTATCGAAAGCAGAATTGCATTACGCATTTGTCATGAGCTCTTACTGTAGAGAGGAATGCCGCTACTTAGGATGTATAAATGCTTGGTCCTAGATCTATAGACAGAGAACTCGTATATTGTGTGGAATGCAATGTGTCGGTGCTTTTATATGATAACGAAAATAGTGGAGATAGTTGAATTCTTGCAGATTAGTGTCTTAATGACAGAATACATTTATTTCCGTTAAAAATATTTAAGGTTAAAAGTAAGGAATAAAAATGTTTGTTTGGCCATGGGATAAACTTTTGTTTCGGGTGTCATGTCTGATTTTAAAATAAAATTGTCTTCCACTTTTGCATGAAAACCAATATCAAAAACCTTAACAATTTGAGTTCAAAACCACGTTTCCGTTTAATATCATAAGTTACAGTGGCAAATACTTCCTTAACAGCTATTTAAACTTTCATCAATATTCTATGTTCTGTCTGCCAACTTATCTTATTTAGCATAAGAACCAAGACATTAGGGACTGTTTATTGATGGGGTCAGAAGAGAGACAAAACTCATTGTCTATAATGCGGCAATTAAATCCAGCTTTGTGTTCATTTACTCGGACTCCAACATAACCTGTTTTTTTATTCCAGATTCCTATGGCTAAAAAACAAATATAACGGCTTGTAACGTAATGCTTTGTGTCCCAATGTACAAGTACATGTGTGTGTTTCGGGATAAAGCGTTCTGAGTGGAGAACTTCAAAAGTTGTACTCTTTTTACAGCTATCTTTCCGTTCATTTATTGTGACAGAGTTTCTGAGGAAGAATAAGGAAAAAAGTTGTAAATTAGGACGTGAAGAAACATAAAGGGTGCGGTAGAGATACGTTCCTCCCAAATAAGTTAGAGAAGAACCAATTCGAATAATGTACATTGCTCTCAAACGTGATTCCCCAAAGTGATACATGTAGTTTGAGGGCACAATGTATGAACGCTGCTGACCGCGATTCGGAACAAAATACAAGTTTGTTTGTATGTATTGAGTGTAAATGCCTAAGACCGGCAGGAATTTTATTTTTAATTATGTTTCTAATTGTTATCTAATATAAATGCAACAATGCGTATTTTATTTCTGAAAACGAATTCATCAAATAAGACCGTTTTAGAAATCCTGAACCTACGGATTTCTAAAACGTGTTCTCCGGTGATATTTGTAAGCAACAATATTAAGTGAGCCCGTCAAATTACAAATATAGCGTAAAACAATTATTTGATTATGTACATTGATAATTTCACGAGGCACCAACCCCTCTTCGTCCAGTTTGGTGTATGTTCACGAAATCGGTTATCGTGCATCTGTAATAAAAAATTATGATTTTACGAAGATTTTTACCTGATCTGAGCTCCCAGCAAATGAACAAAAGGCATATTACTTTAATCACCGTGAATAAAACTTTCTTAACGCTCGATTCCAATAAAGTTTTTTGCCACCTAGAATTAATTTGAATCAAAAATTCACCCTCACATCTGTATCTACCCTAAACCAGAGATGACCAAAGCGTCTACCGGAGGCCGGAAAAGGGTAGCACTCGGCGAAACATCGTATTATATGTGGAATTTTAGTATGCTCACGTTTCTGAAAGCAACGCAAACGAGGGATCAAGGTCTCAGGAAACTCAGTAGATTTAGTTGGTTTCCAATGCTCAAAAATAACGTTAGGACTCTGGCGGCTGGGCAAAATATTTCCCCCTTCGTCTGACTGAAGCATACTCACACTGCGCATGCGCGTCGGAGATTCCAAACACTCCCATGGACAGTAAGTCCACTGATAACAGAGGACTTACTGTTCAGTGAAGTGTATTGTTGCGGTTTGGTACTCCGAGTTATGCGTTATTAGGTACACTCGAAATATGCGTGCAACAGGCGGTAGTGGTGAAAAAGCAAAAACTTATCACTATCACAGTGATTGTAAAAAAACTTTTGACTTATTATGGTTAAAGATAAATGTGTTGTCTTATTTGTAAATCCAGTGCTGCGGTGCCTAAGAAAGCAAATGTAGAAAGACAATTTAAAACCGTTAACAAAACATTCGCTACGAGTTTCCCAAGTGAGAGTGAACATCGGAAGACTAAAGTTCGTGAATTTATGTCCTCAGCAATCTGCATTCACAAAGATTATGTGTAAGACAAAAGAGGTGGCATTAGCGTAATTTCTGCATTTCTGAAATACTTATGAAACGAAGCGAAACAAACAATTTAAAGACTGTGAACTCTTTAAAGAGGCTTTTTGTAAAGCGGAAGAAATTGTTTTCAGTGATTTTAAAAATAAATCAGAAATACTTTCAACAATTAAAGATGTATCTCTATCACGAAACACTGATCAGAAGGACATAAATTATGAGCAGGTACTTAGAAGACCAGTTAACGGAAGACGTACGTAAGTGTACTTTTCTGTCCCAATAGTTCGATGAGTCTATGTGTACAGATTTTACTGGCACAGCTCAGCTATGTATTTTCATTAGAATGGATTTTTCGACATGACGTTCAGGGAAGAGCTTTTAACAATGATACCGCTGAAGGAAGAGACGAGAGGTGAAGATATCTACATAGGTTTTAAATCGTTTATTACCGATATCAAGTTTCCAACCCATAAGTTATTGTACATGACAACCAATGGCGCACCATTTATGGTAGTTAATAAGGTAGGCTTCATCACCCTGTGCACAGATGATGAAGATACGACTGTACCCTCCTTCACGTATCATCACTGTATCATCCATCAGCAAGTGTTGGGCTCTAAAACTTTTAGTACAAATGATATTATGACTCCAGCCTTTAAAACTGCGAACTCAATCCGATCCAGAAGCCTTCAAAGGCGCAATTTTCGAGTTTTACTTGTAGAATGCGGAGCTGAGCATGCCGATCTATCTTTCTATACAGTAATGTTCGCTACCTCAGTCGCGCGTTATTTTAAAAGAGATACAGAAGCCTCATCTAGAAAGGAAAGAAATTCTAAATTCATAGCGAAAGAAGTACAATCTTTTAAAAGATAACCAGTTGTTAATGAAGCTATCATTTCTTTGTGATATAATCAAAAAATTAAATAAAATAAATCTCGGGTTACAAGGAAACATAAATCCTTGATAGAAGTAATGAGCTTGATCAAAAGTTTCATAGAAAACTCAAACTATTCGGAACTCAGCTGAGAAGGGGAGAATTACAAAACTTTAAGTATATAGAACAAAAGTCTAATGTGGTATATCCTCCAACTTCGAGTGCTTTGCAACTCCATTTGACGATTTGCACGGATAATTCGAAAGAAAGTTATCTGAGTTTTCAAAGCTAGAGGACGTTGTGGAATTTGTGACATTTCCATTCAAGGAAATAACAACGGATGATGTGGCAGAGCTGTTTTAGAAGATAACAGATGTACTCGATAGAGATCCAATTAAATATGAAGAAGAAATAGTGAAACTGCGCTGTGACCTATTCTTGAAAGCAGAAGTTAATGATATTGTTGGTACAGAATTCTGGAAGCTGTTATATGACGAAACGAATTCAAACATTCGAAATGTGGAGATTTACATGGCAATGTTTTTGGGGGGAGAGGGAGGGTTCAAGTATTTGTGTGAAACTATATTTTCTGCAATGAAAGCGACAAAAACAAGGGATAGGAATCGCACAACTGACGACCATTTGCTTTGTTGTTTAAGAATTTCCGTAACATCGTACAAGTTGGAACATGATCAACTTGTTGATGGATTTCAATGACATGAGTCCGTATAAAAATAAGATAAGATTGCCTACATCTGAAAGATAAATAAATATTTTTTATTTGTATTTCAAAAAATTAAAAACCATTATTGTGTTATTGTTTTAATTGCTTTGTTTGGTTTCAAGTTTAATTAAATGAAGCTTGTGTGTTAACAGAGTATTAATATTTGCAAAGAGATATGCCTGGAAAATAGTAATGTAAGGGAATTTACATCTAAATAGTTTTCAACTTGTTTACTCCGTTACAGTTGACGCAATTTCTCCCTTTTTATTTTGAAAACATTTCTTCGTTCAGGCTGATGGAAGAGGAGCCATATTATTATTTTTTCTTAATTATTACTTTTGTGTCGTTTTAAATGTACATTCTATGCTTCAAATATAAGCAACTATTCCATTTTCTAGTGTTTATTATGCTGTCTTTGTCAGGTCCCCGCTTGCAAATTTTGTCAGCCAGTTTATTAGACGACCACCAATGTGTACTATGCTCGAAAGTAGCTCCAGAACCCAAAACATTTGTCCACCCCTGCCCTAGACAATGTACTTTATTTTAAAGTAATAGCACCTCTTTAAAGTAACACGTGCTGTGTATAACAGTTGTTCTTAGTGCAAAACATACATATTAAAACGTCATGAACTATTAGAATATTACTTTAGTTTTTAAAATTATTTGACGGTAAGAACTTTATTATCGTGTTAAGTTGTACATTTTTTTAATGGCATACAATTTTATGCTTCCTCTTATTCAAACGGCAGCAGGACTAAACGACAGATTTTTAGTATCGCTCGAAAAAGCTGCAAAAAATAATTGTCTTTAAAATTTCAAAGTTTTGCAGCCATATATTTTTAATGATAAATCCCTGAAATGGCAATGGGCTGGACATATTGCCAGAAGGACAGACCATCGATGGACAGCCGAAATTTTAGATTGGATTCCAAGGGATAGGAAAAGACCCAGAAGAAGATGACATGGGAGATGGGTTAATGCAATTCGAATGTATGTGGGAGTGACATGGAGGAGACTGGCACAAAACAGACCGTTGTGGAGGAAACTTGGGGAGACCTTCGTCCAGCAGTGGATTGATAATGGTTGACAATGTTGATGATGATGATGATGATATTTTTAACTAATTTAAAGTACATTTACTAAACCTTTGTCAGAAAAGGAAAATTTAAACTTCTTAGTACTGGAAGCCAAGAATAATTCAATACCCATAAAATCATGGGTAAATCTGCTTGCCCTACAGTAAAGCAATTTGGAAAGTTAAATGCAATTTGGAAAGTTAAATGTACAAAATACTCTTCCTAAGAGTATTGCAATGCTAAGTGACTCATTTAAACTTCAATTATCGGTTTGACAAAACCGCGAAACTGTATTTATTCAAATAATTCTTCCATTTATAACAACAGAAAACAAGCCATTTCGTGCTAGTTATACTAGAGAGCACCCAATGCATTAAACGCCGAAACAAAAGATGAAACAGGAGGTAAAAAATTAATTTCAAACATCGCAAAGCAATCTGAGTTATAACGCTTATGAGACGAAATAAAAAGCAGCATGGAATCCTTTTTTGTCATTAAAAATAATTAATAAGGATCGACCATGTGACTCTGACCAAAAAAAAATCTGATCTAATGAAAAAAAAGAGAATTTCAAAATCCGAGTTAATATTGCATGCAGAGCAAAACTGACTCGGCATCATCAAAGCCGGGTCAAATACACGGAACCAGGAGAGTCGCTTCAGGTCGGCTAGGATGAGCTTTAACCCACTCACGTTTTCTTTGAGCCACCCTTTAGACCCCATCCAACATATTTAAGCAGTCCGACCACATTGCGAATTCAACCACCTAATGTTTTAGGACACCTCAATGACCTAATGTAATTTTTTCGAATAGAAATTCATTTTTGTAGTAAATCAGTTTCTTTTCATGAAATAAAAAAATTTCTTTTGTTAAATTTAGTGTTCTATTCTATGAAATGCAGGTCGTCCTCTGCAGAAATGTCAAATACAGTAGAGAGACACGCACTTCGTAATTACAGTTTAAAAGAAGCATAGATAGATAGATACTCCTTTTCGGGCTACAGAGAAACGTTCATAAGCAACCTTATGACAGCGGCTATTAAATTTAGCATTAAATCTTATGACAGAGGCTATTAAATTGGCTATTAAATTGAGAGAAAAAATAATGTAAGTTAACAAATTGTGAAGAGATATGCTTCGTTAAAGGCCACGAATATTTATATTCGTGGTTACTAGTACTACATACGTTGAATACATATCACGTGAAATTTGTGCATGGTAAATTCTTTATTTTTACTAGGGACAACATCCCTGTCGGGTAAAATCTATACGAACCGAAGCTTTTGGCCGATTTTGTCCCAAGATCTTCAAAATACTTGCCACTACGGACGATATTTAGCCCGTTTCATAGCCCCTATTTCTGGCTCTGAAATGCTGACGTCGCCATTGCACGGAATCTTTTAAAGTCTGAATAAAATACTGAATGAAGAGAAAACCATGAAATAGAAATTAAACTCAAGCACCTCAATACACTATCTTCACTATATAACAAATCCAATGACAACATTCCTAAAGTAAATGTGAATAACCTATTTAAAATAAATATCACCGCGTTATGTCTTTGTTCTTTAACCTTGGCATTCGCAACTGCGACTTTCAGTGCCAAACTGGTGGATGCAACATATGTCGAACTCAAAAATTGCATTGCGTAAGTATAATTTCTAACACATGGAAATATTCAAATTTTTCACTACATCCTTGATCAGCAGATAATAATTTCTATATTTCCGAAACAGTGCCAGGAATTTTAGAGCTAAAACGTAAATACCTTCTCTATTTAAAATAACAAATGTGAGAAAACCCGCAATTGATATGTAGTATTCGTTCATAAACGATTCAGACAATCCCGATACCTTATTTTATTTAGTGTATGAGATACATGAATGAATAAATGTATGAGAATGAAATTTAAAGAAAACAAGAAAACATGTACATTTAGCAGCTTTTAAAAAATCCTAAAATATCCATAAAATTAAATAAATACGATTAAGAAGACGTTGCCTTTAAGGAGAGGATTCTCATTTTTTACGCTAAAGTTACCGCTCTTTTTAAGTGTTTATTTCCGAAGCTACACAATCAATTGATCCCAAAGCAGAAACATTTATTTATTATCGTTTCAGGTATTTACAAAACAATTTTTAATAAGTTTTATGAAGAATCACGCCAGCAAATCGCCATCGACCATGGCACTGCGCGATGATCGGCGATCGCTGGTTGACATGATTTCTCCACTCCAGGCGATCTGATGCAAAAACATCGAACAGCGTTTTACTTTATACACAAGTACTTATCGTTTGATGAACCAGAAAAAAACATTATGCACTGCAGGAAAGCGGAAAAAGAACACCAAGAAGGAATTGGCGGACGATCATGAAATGTACATATGTCAATGGGGTCGAGTTTACGTAGGTGTGATGTTAATTTCGGGACCAACCGGTGAGCGCTTGCGCCACAGCACGGCCTAATATGCAAATTATCGTCGGTGGTATTTAAGCAGTACGGCGAAGTGAATGTAAACAGTCGTTGGCATACGGACACGTGCGAAGACCCTGAAGAAGCTGCAATGCCTGGACATGGAAGACGTGTAAAATTTCAGCAGTTATCGGACTTTGAGCTAGGTCGTCTAGTCGGACTCCGCTAGGCCGGGTGGTCTTATCGTCGTATTGCGGAGCGAATTGGACGGGATGTATCGGTGGTGGTACGATGGTGGCGTAGATGGTCCGAGGAACATTCCCTCACGAGAAGACGTGGAACCGGGAGTCACAGACGGACTGATGAGAGGACCAATCAACGCATAAGAACAGAGGCGTTGTCAAGCAGAACTTCCACTGCGCCGCAAATCCGAGCTGCCGTTGCACCGGAGGTAACTGTGCGGACAATACGCAACCGTCTACTGGATGCAGGACTACGTGCACGTGTGCCTCTGGCATGTGTACCTCTGACTCTAGCCCACCGTCAGGAACGGCTGCAGTGGTATCGTCAATGTCTGCACTGGAGAACGCAATGGCGATCTGTCGTGTTCAGCGATGAAAGCAGATTCTGCTTGGGAACCTCCGATGGCCGTATGCGTGTTCGCAGACGCACAGGGGAGCGTCACCAACTTTCTTGCATCCGCCAGCGACACACAGGGCCTACACCTGGTCTCCTGGTGTGGGGAGCGATCAGCTATAACTCCCGTACACAACTAGTGTTTGTATCGGATACGTTAAACAGCACCTCCTACATCAACAACATCATTCAGCCCGTTGTTGTGCCATTTGTAAGGTCGGTCCATCGTGGTGTTTTCCAGCAAGATAACGCACGCTCACACACGGCACGTGCAATGGGACATGCACTTCAGGGTGTGAGACAACTTCCATGGCCTGCTCGTTTACCGGATTTGTACCCCATTTAGCACGTGTGGGATTTTGTGGGACAAAGACTTATCCGGTCTCCACGGCCGGCCACGACCATCCGCGATTTACGCGTCCAGGTTGAGGATGCTTGGAACTCAATACCGAAAACTTACATCTATCATCTGTACGACAGACTCCATGCCAGAATTACACAGTGTGACGCAGTTCATGGCGGTTCAACCTCGTACTAACCATGTTACATGGAAATGTTATTTTTCAGGTTACCAGCAAATGCAGTTGTATTTTGTCATAATGTTTGATCACGGTATCCTCTGTATTCCGTTATTATGCTGTATAAATTTCGTTGGTATCAGATGTCTCCTTTTTGGTGTTATTTTTTCTCTTTCCGCCAGTGTATATATTTGAGGGAATGGTGACTTGTCAATCTCAAATTATCAATTAAGCACTTAATATTGACAATGTTTTTGCTATTAAAAATATACATAATGTATTGCGTTTCTGGTTCACTAAACGATAAAAGGATGTTTGCTGAACATGCAGTTTTACATTTAAAGTCAATCGGTCCAATAGGTTTTGAAATATCTTGCCATTCATTCGCGAAAAAGCTGTTTTAAGAAAAGAGCGTTTAAGGTTTAAAGTACAGGTTACGGAGGCAAATCGAGTACTTACAATATTTCGCTGCTAATCTGCTATACCAGGGCAATGCAGTGCTCTTTCTTCTGTTTTGCAGAACTCGTTTAGAGACATTTTTTCGCTTCTAAGCCTTGTACGAGCCCCTTTTGTAGCCTCGAGGCTGCGTTTCGACGATCTCTTCAGACGCTATTGGTCCATCGTGTTGGCAAATATCTTCGTTTGCTCGCCAATAATGATTCCTATCGTTGTCATCATTTTCAGGACAGCCGAAAGACCTTCATTAAAAATGCCTGCTGATACATAATCAGACATTTCGATGTTTTTTGAGCCACAGTGAAGATGTTCGGGCGCAACCCGCCAAACAGTAGAATTGAAACTTTCGTTGTTGCTTTGAGTGTCACCACGCAAACACCTTTATAGCAACTCTGGTAATTAGAAATCGTTGTTAATCGGTTTAATAGCATTTTCGACATCTTTGTGAAGTGGCGATTCGTGATTGAATTCGTTCAGAGTTTTCTCAGCTTCGGCTTTGCGCTAGTTGCACCAACTTCGTGACCCACTGGAAAATATTAGATTATAACTTGGCCAATTTTGCGACTTTCGACTTTAAATATGGAACACATAATCTTAAGGCCTAAAATAATAAAATAACGTAAAAAAAAGAAATTAGAATCCTTCCTTAAGGGTACAAGCTCAAGGCTTTCTGCCCTTAAAATAGAGCAACTCAAAATAGAGAACGGGCTCAGAACTTTGAAATTTTTGTTGTTGTGCATTGTTATACAGATTACTTAGATGCAGCTTTATTAGTAATCCCCACCTTTCTCATATAAACGGTTTGCCCAAAATGTAGAAGGCATATAAGCGTTTCAAGCGTTATAACACAAAGGAGCGAATTTGCCGAATGTCATCTTCCATTTGTGAGTCACAATGGGCAAAAAGAGTGATCTGAAAACCATCGAACATGACTTTCAGTTCCCGCTGCGCTTGCCGGTTACAGCATTTACCGAGCAATCATTCACATGAGATATTTAAGTTCAAGATAGCAAGATCTTACTGTAAATAGTAACAATCAAGAAACGTTCAGCACTTGGTGACCCTGTGGATGAAAACTGCTAGCGTGTCAAAGGGGCAAAACAACAGATAGCTGCCATGGACGTCCACTATTTTGTACTTTTTCGACATCGTCCAAAACGTGAGGCCTTTAGAAATGTCCCACGTCTTGTAAAGACATATTTTCAAGTTTAAAAGCCTGGTTGTGGCCTGTTTGCACTCTTGTGTGATTTTCGCCAGTCTTGCTTGATTCCTCTTATTCAACAGCTGTTGTCGTCTGCAAGATCGCACATTGCACGAAAGTTTAGTGTGTGGTTAAAACTATGTCTTCCAGGATTGTGTTTGAAAGGTCCAGGAAACTGTCAAATTTGAGACCCTAAGTCAAAATTGCACACCACACCCAAATCTTAGAACACCCGTTTTGCAAGTGGACTTAAACGTTTTTCATAAAAAAAAAATTCCGAACTGAAAATGGTGAGCAATTTGTATATAGCTTTTTCTTTTTTTGATTGGAAGTTTAACGACCACCGTGAGCAACTCAATAGGCTATAAGCAGTCGCCCGTCCCTAATTTAGGGTCACTGGTTCTAGGCGAGGGAGAGAGCCAGTACCGTAAGACAAACACAACATCCATGCCTGACCGGGATTCGAACCCGGACCCCTTACGGACGAATGATCAGAGGCCATCTCCTTAGACCACTGCGCCACCGGGCCGGCATATATAGCTTTGCACCATCATTTCTTCACAGAATATAACTTCATCGAATCCTACATTTAATGGCTTTCACTTCATTTTGGCCACCCCGGTGGCGCAGTGGTCTAAGGGATGGCCTCTGATCATTCGTCCGAACGGGGTCCGGGTTCGAATCCCGGTGAGGCATGGATGTTCTGTTTGTCTTACGGCACTGGTTCTCTCCCTTCCCTGGAGCCAGTGACCCTAAATTAGGGACGGGCGACTGCTTATAGCCCATTGAGTTACCCACGGTGGTCGTTAAAGCTCCAACCAAACACACACACACACTTCATTTTGCGTAACGGCAAATACATGGTTGATATAATATATTCCGCAAATTATAAAAAAATCAAAAAAATCATAGGAAATGCTATGCGTAAAGATAATCCTAAGGTTATTCAAATTGAAAACGAATGCTTAGGATCCTCAGTGTAAGGTAGCACATCTTAGCAACAATTCAGAATTTCAAATAATTAACAATTTGTGGCCGCATATTAATCAAACTGCGTAAACGTTGATTCACTGAACCATACGCAATTTTTTTGGTAACTTTTGCAAATGATTTAATTATCTGGTGCTAGACGAAAATTGATTTTACAGAGTTAATGCTATTGTGCGTGCATCTTCTTCGGCAGTAAATGCTTTTGTAGAAGGTAACGAGCATCCAGTTAATATTCATATGCCAGCAAAAATTTATTAACACACGTAAAACTTCCAGCATAACTAGATAAATTTTATAAAAAATGGATATATTTTTGGTATTTATTTGATTTCCAAAATTTAAAGCTATGTTAGATGTTTTCATAAAGAAAAATGACTAAGTTTTAGATAAAAGAAAATTAAATTCCGAGGAAATTCAAGTTATTCACTTCAATGTTATAGAATTATTTGATTAATTTTTATAATCAGAAAATTAAAATCAATTTATGCAATATAATATTTTGAATAATACCCGGATGCCGTTGATTCCATTTCTTTATATTGTAAGCAATATTATTAGAAGTCAATAATGATATACAGAAAAGTCATTGAATATATATACACTGGCGTGCAAAAATTAAGGATCAGACAGTTCTTCTAATATAACGTCATGCAGAAGTGCTCCACATAGACTCAAATCATACCACAAGATCCCCAAGATGTAAGAATATGGGACAAGTGAGCAAAACCGTCCAAACAAGGAATCCAAAGGATACAACGGCACTTTATTGAAAAGGTATCTTCGAGCACAACTGGACAGAAGACAGAAAAGTATTTGTGAAAGGTAGTTGCCAAGAAAAACCCAGTCTTTAGTAGAGGATATGATCACCTTTGACTGCGTTGCAGGATTTACAACGTCTGTCCATGCTGATGACGAGGTTGTCAGGGAGCTGTTGAGGCATCGCGGCCCATTCCTCTTGTAGCGCAAATCACAGCAGCGGAATCTTGCTGGCATCTGGTGACGTGCTGCCAAGCTTCTCAAGAGAAGGTCAGACACGTGTTCGACTGGATTTAGGTCCAGGGACCTTGCGGGCCAATCCATGCGTTGAATATCTTCACTCTCTAAAAGCTCTGCGACAGCCACTCTTTGATGAGGTGTAGTGTTTTCGTCCATGAAGAGCAACTCAGGACCCACAGCACCTCTAAACAGACGCACGTGAGGCAGGAGAACCTCGGTACAGTAGCGGACACCAGTGACTGAACCTCCTTGGAAGATGTGGAGGTCAGTACGGCTACCAAGAATGATACCGCCCCGAACGAGAACCCCGCCACTTCCAACATCATCGAAAGAGACTAAACCGGTCTCTTTCGATGATGTTGGAGGTGTGCTTGCGTGTTCCCTGCTCTCTCCAGATGTGTATTCGTCCAGAATCGCTCGTCAGACTAAATCGGCTCTCATCCGTAAAAAGAACTCGACCGATTGCTGATGTGTCCAGTTCTTGTGTTCCTGGCTCCATAGAAACCGCCGTCTCCGATGAGCAGTCATTAATGGCACACACCATACTGGTCGTCGTACAAATAGACCACCTTTGTGCAGCCTTCTGGCCACGGTAAAACGCGATAACGGACGTCTAGTTGCCTGTTGCATGTGCCTTGCGATTTTTCCTGCTGTCTGCGGTCTGTCTCTTCTCGCCTGTAGGACAACATACCAGTCGTCCGCCGCCGAGGTTGCTCGTGGACGAAAACTGCTAAACTCTCGGACAGCTGTTCCTGTAGTTTTAAATGCTCTCCAAGCTCGTGAAACAATGCTGTGAGCGAACCCGAACACCTCGGCCACACTAGTCACACTTGGACATTCTTCCAACTTCCCAATGATGCGACCTCATGTAAAGTCATCCAGGTGTCGTTTACTGGGTTGCTTGTTGGCAATATTACACGGTGCCAGCAACTCGACGTCGTCCAAACCGATGTACATCGTGCAATAGCTTTCACCGAATTGCTGAGCGTACACCGCCCGTGTGCTTTATACCCTTCTCACACCCCCACCCCCTACGTCATGCTTCATATATACGGCTGCCTCACCTTACCCGACCCTAGTCTATCTCCTGAGCGGACTTTCGGTACATTCTGCCCGCTCGTTCCGCTGTTATGCTAATTTCTCATCTTCGTCCTTAATTTTTGCACACCAGAGTATGATCATCAAGGCCCATTACCCACACCACGTATAACACATTACAAAAAACTTTGGTAATTTTAGGCAAGAGGAAGAAGAAAGATTTGTCTAGGACATATAAACTGTATAAGAGAGACAACAGGGAAGATGGGTCACCCGAGTGATAGACAGTTACTGCTGGACACTTCAGCGCGAATGTCCTGCGATATCGCACTTTAGAAAGTCTTATAAACGAAGCTCCTTACATTTCGATGACTGATCATTTTGTATGCTCTTTAGTTGAAATAAGTGATTTAGCACTATGTGGTTATTTTAGTAGTATAATAAGTACATCAATATTTGTCAAAATATTATAACAAATTGAAAATCATGCGATTAAGGAAAACATATTTTGACGGACGACCTGTTTAATCAGCATACAAGGCAGATATTCTGTATTTATGAAAATATAGTTGATAGGACAAACCATCTGACATTTTTGGAATCAGCGCCCAATATATGTCTAAGAGTAGGTCTGACTCGTGAGGCACAAAATGTTTGTTGGAAAGTGTAACCGTCAGTAATAAATGAGGGAAATAAAAATATAATACTTAATAAATCCGTCCGACATTTTCGTAATCAGCGCCCAAAATATTATCTAAGAATAGGTCTGACTCCTAAGGCACAAAATGTGTGTTGGGAAGCGTAACCGTCAGTAATAAATGTGGGAAGTATAAATATAATATTTATTAAATCCGTATATCCTTTAAGGTGCTTCCAAGGATATGTTCTCCTGATATCGCTTCCGAACTTCTCTTCGGACGAGTTATGTGAACATATAACAGAGTGATTGCTGCTTTAGCTTGCGGTGTTATAGCCGGCTTAGTGGTTAGTGTTTCATACTGTCGATGCTGGGTCCCCAGGTTCAAGCCTGTGCTGATCTTTCAGAGATGGTGTGATTTACTAACAATCACTGAATATCCGCCGTGCATCGGACGAGCACGTAAAGTGACGGCCCCCAGGCTGGACCCATTGGTAAAATGGGTATCCTTTCCTATGTCCCCCCTGAAATTCTCTCACCCATCTATGTGCAATATCGTACTTGTACGGTGGCGCCATCTACTGTACTCTAATCTCACTACAAACTGTTCTGTCAAAGTCGCTAGACTTGCTCTCATTCCTTCCGTTTCTGTGTCCTACCCAAAAGGCGATCTCGCTGTAGGTGGCTGGGACCTAAACTCTACTCCCTGTGGACGGAAGTCCTACATAAAAATGACAAATCCTGCATCCTCACTGTGTCTGACTGAATATAATAATAGCTTGCGGTGTTGTTGAGAACGCCTACTGCAGTGAGCAAATGGGAGGCATATTTTTCTTAATATGTTTCTTGACAGATACATTACATAGATCTGACAACAGGTGTAAACTGGTTA
Organism: Macrothele yani; assembly: GCA_039090855.1. NCBI lineage: Eukaryota > Metazoa > Arthropoda > Arachnida > Araneae > Macrothelidae > Macrothele > Macrothele yani. The sequence goes on along the minus strand of CM077033.1, from coordinate 77,794,398 downwards.
AAAGATGTTCTTTTTTCCAATATATTCTTTTGATGTTATTCGGATCAAATTTTAGACGAAAATTACATTTCCTTTCACGGAGATTTTGTTTAACAATAAATTAAACGAGTTTGCACCGAAACTCTGGAGAAATTGTTTTGATATTCACATTCTTCTCAGTGAAGGGAAAAAAACATAAATCGGTCTTATAGAAAGGATGAACATCAAATGAAAAACATACGAATTTACATTGTCTTACATAATAGCTGCTCTATATCGGCATTAGAAAAGTGCCTGAACTACAGGGGATGGACGTAGTTACAAATCAGTTCTACAGACAGATATGTAGATTCAATGAGACATAAATGGGTGCTGTTCATGAGCGAAGGTTCTTCAAAGTTTTGAAAATTGTTAAGAAGGAAAAGTATTTTGATTATATCTTTATGTAGTTTACACTATATTTTATGTGGTTGCCTTTCCACGACTGAGATATGATTGCTAAACAACGATTCTTTTCTGAAAAAGTTATTCCGTCTATCTGCCACGCTTTGTATTTGTAATTTAATATAACGAAACGTACATTTTATGAAATATGAGTGAAATAAAAATTGTGCAATACTTTCCTACCCAAAGCTCGAAATGAGTTAAGCCTGTTTTCATTTCACCTTGTTCTGCTGTCACCGCAACAAATATTGTTTAATGCTTATTATTTACCTGATATAGTGCGAATCGAATGATTTTTATTGCAACTGATTACAAATAATTCACAAACGGAAAGATAGGAATAATTTAGTGGCTCCTGATTTTACTTGATTGACCATACCTAGTGATTGTGACTTCATCCCGAAACATGAGCTTATGATCTTTGAAATCGTACTTCGAGAATTTATAGTATTTTGCGGGGGATCACGTTATCCTGACAGTTGGGAAAAGTTTGTAGATATGTCGATGTGTTTCCGCAGTGTTTAAGGAAATAATAAAATTTTCCATGACGTATCTCTTTCTTAACCGACATCTAATCATTTTTTAATACAATAAGGAACGTCAATTGCCATTCCTGAATGCAATGGTACCACACATCAAAACACCTTGAGCAGTGCATTGAATGTGTTTAGGGAAGGTCCTGAGCAATCACTTTTCTTTACGTAGCAACAGGATTTCTTAAATGTTGCCGTCTGTTTTTCTATTTTATATTACAATTTTTATAATTTAAAGGTGATAGCGGTTCTTAAGACAATTGTGCTCCTTTTATCTCATTTTTTTCTTTCAAATCGGGCGCTAAGTTTCTACACATATGAGTTATTCCATTATCACCACCTCCAGCATAGATAATTCAGTGCGCATGGAGACCGAACGGTAGTGCAGGTAATGCTTACAGGGCAGTATATGTGCAACGCGAGGTATATATACAACCTTTCGGTTAGTAAAGTGTTCGGAGTGTGAATGCGAAAGCTGCTGATTTCTCGGAGTTTGATAAATGACAAATTGTGATGGCGGGACACCTCGGAACTACGATCTCGGAATCGGCGCGAATTGTGGGTTGATCACTTGCCGCTGCAGTGAGTACGTATCTAATGTGGTGCACAGATGGCCAAACGACGAACCGTCGTTCGCATCTCATTGATGCTAGAGTGAATCCGATGTTATCGCGCATTGTTCACAGCAACCGCAGGGCCACAATGCGACAAATCTCCAGCAGTTAGAACAGTGGTAATCTGGGCAATGTTTCACCGCACACACTTCATCGCAACCTTCAGCCCATGGGCATGCGTAGCCGAAAACCCTAGCAGGGCCCCATGCTCACTGCATAAAATCGCCAACAATGCATGAAATGGGCCGAAGATCGTCGAGATCCGACCTTGTATGATTGGAAGAAAGTGACCTGATCTGACGAATAAACGTTCCTGGTGCATCACGTAGACGGTCGAGCGCGGAAACGCCGTTTACCAACAGAGGCTATGGCACCTAGATGCACTGTTGAGAGAGAATATGCCGGCCGGAACAGTGTCATGCTCTGAGATAAGTTTTCTTGGGACACTTTAGGCCGTATAATTTATTAGCACAATACCTTGTCAGGTTTCTGAACATCGTTGCGGACCATGTTCACCCATTAACAGCAACTCTGATCCCTGCTGGTGATGGCTATTACCAACAGGATAATGTGGCATGCAACACTGAGAGAACAGTTAAGGTGTGTTTTGGGGAACATGCACGTTAAATTGCCGCTACCTGATAGCTAATGTAAGGTATTATATTTCCAAATGAATGCGACATGATCAGTCGTTTGCACTGATAATAACCAATACCTGATCTTTAGCAGAATAAATTATGTTTTAAATAGTAAATGTTTAATGAAAGGAATTCAAGTCAATTCAAAGATATGTAATTTCTTTTACAAAGGAAATAGTGAAAAACATCATCAAATACACTTTTGTTTTCCTCTAGAAACCTGAAACGTCGGTGTGTAACCCATAAAGCATCAAAAATGTATTGTATCACAAAATTACAGTAATGGAAATCTATTGTGCTTACTGAGAGAAAGCTATTTCATATATCACAAATGAAAAATTTCTTTGAAAGTAATTAATTTTGTAATGTAATTTATTTGAATCTGTACGAAAGAAATGCAAACGCAGAATTTAATTGGCTCTTCTTGTCACACTTTTCACATCTTCACACGAAACGTTCACTGTTCTTTGATGAAAATAAAAGGTAAATAAAAATATGGATTAAGTGTTTCGGATTTAACCTTTTTGGGGAAGTTTTAATATAATTTCTATATCAAAATTTTATATCAGTTTTAATATAATTTTAATATAATTTAATATAATTTTAATATAGTTTAATGAGATTTTAATATATTTTTTCGATTCATTTATTCGTTTATACGTTTCGGAACCGAACTTCCATATTCACTCTGTATTTTTGTCTTCAGATTTTTAATTAGAAACACTTAATCCGTATTTTCATTTATTTTGTATATACGTTTCGGAACCGAACTTCCTGATTCGCTCTCTATTTTTGTCTTGTGATTTTTACTGTAATTTCTATAATCGCGTAGGGCCACGTATTTATTCAATACCCAAATTCTGTTCCAACAAATGTACTACAAATGAAGGTTCAAGCAAATAATCAAACAATATTCATGATTAGGAAATCGAGATTTTGGTTCTCGATTTTATCATCAGGGACTCGTTCGTTTCGGTCGTATGATTCTTCCTGTTTAGAGAACATTTGTGTCTCAGAATCGACTATGTGTCGGATCTAGTGGTTCGTTTCGGCCAGTGATTCTTCCAATTTAAAGAAAGAATTTGTATCTAGCGAAACTATTCTGAGTCTGATCCTTTCGTTTGTTAACAGTTTCCGATTTAGTGGACGCTTTTTAAATTCAAATGTGTTGTAATTCTTATGAAAATTTTGTTCCCCTCGGATTTCTTTTAATTTCGTTTTGGAACATTCTCGTTTTTTATTGGATCTTTACACTCTTCAATGACGTAAGATGTTTTGACTAGAACATGAATATCACTGAGACACAAAGGTGAATTTTAGATGTCTAAAAAAAGGTAGTTCCAAAGATATTCTATTTCAGTAATTCTGACTGATTCATTTCAGGAATCTGCTCTTTTCAGGAATCGATTCTTTTCAGGAGAGATTCGTTCGCCAACGACTCAGTTTGCTGATTCGGTCTTTTTTAACTAATTGTTTACGAACGACGCGTCAGCAAGATACACTGAATGCGAAACAAAATTAAGATATCTATCTAACAGTTACCTCTGGTAATCCTTTTGAATGTGAATTTTGCAGAGGGAGCAATGTACGTTCTTTTCACTTTTTGACGCCATATTTTTGACGTGAATAATTATGACAGATAAGTGTGCCATTTACCGTAATATGTCAAGCTTAAAATATCTACATAACTACCAACAACTCTGTTAATTTAGTTGATTCACTTGCAGGGATTCTCACACATGGTGTACAGAGTAGTTGGCGTTCTCTCAAAAGCAAACTAACCAAAGCAAAGCAAAATATTAATTTTGCAGATCATATTATGCAATATTCACTCCGAAAAAATATCACTTCTACTAAGCACACGGCTTTATTTTCTTGATTAACATCATCAGAAAGTTCTTACCGGTCATGTAACAATTTGATTTAAACTCACATAATCAGTTGTTTTATTCTTCGAGACAAAAACATCCATTCATGTGGATACCAAATTTTTCTTTCATAATCAATTTCCGGATTAGGGACGCAAATAAAAATCATAAAAATTAATTTAAGGGAGCCCTAAAATATTTGCTAAATTAGTTTATTTCACAACTCAAGCTGTGCATATTGCACAGTGGCGAAATGATGGCAGAATGTCAGCGCTGATCCTGAATCATGCAGAGATCTTCAGGTTTTGAAGTATAATCGAATACGTTTTGGAAGAGTATTTTAAAACAGTTTCCTTTTTTATGTAACGCAAAGATATTCCTTAGAGGACTTTAAATTATATCAGGTTATTCTCAGTTTTATTCTAACAGTGGAATATAAAACAAATTGTCGGTAAAATCCTCCATGAGCTATAAGGAAGGTTTTGTGCATAATTTGTTAATTTCGCAACATATTTTTCTGACGTTAGCGAGTGCAATTAGCAATTTTTATTTCTGTATGTTTTATCGATGGTATGATTCGTGTTGAACTTTTTTTAACGTTTCAGTTAACTAGTAATATACTTAGTCACTACGCGTATTTTAAATTATGCTGAATTATTACCTAGGTGATGTATACCCCTTTCTGCTGAATATTTGGATTTTCAAAAATCCTTTGGCATGTATTTTTTCTTGTCGGAAAGGATAAACGTGCCCAGTGCAATCGAAAATCCAGTATTATCGAGCTTGTTTTCTTATTTTGCCGAAAATCCCTGCTAGAATGCTTTGATTTGCTAAATTCGGATATCAGTAGGGACAGATGCAAACAGTTGAAAGGTTTTTTTCATTGTTATGATTCTTCTTAATATTCTTTATTTTTCCCATGTTGTCCTAAATTACAAATTGCGAAAGAACTGTCGCACAGAGAAGCCGTTGAATAGAAATCAATTAACTTAATCTAATGGATTCAATGCTTCTTTCCACTCCGCATAACAAATTTATAAGTACAGAACTCTTTGTATAAGATCTTATTTAGTTTTCCCATTTACTATTTACAAATATAGCGAAATGATTTTTTTCATTTCCTAGAGTTAAGCTATGCCTTTTGTAAAGTGAAGGAGCGTTTTTGACACACTTAAAAGTGACACGTAACTGCAGTTTTGACATTTTTAAATATACATATTTCTTTTTATCAATAATTTACTGTGAATTAATGAATCGAAGCATTGGGCCATACCTTAGTTATTCTGAAAATGGAACAACATGAAATGCCTATATTTTAACCATAGCAACTGCTGAATAAAACACTTGAAATCATTTAAACTGAAAACGTACAGCAAATAAAAAGTAGGGCACGATTTTTAGCATTCGAATTCTGCAATACTCCTAATCCGCATATATTTAGGAAAGTTTGTCCTTCATTCTGACCTTGGGTATAAAATCCTAAAGCATAAGTATCACGCTCTTGTTTCCTTATTCTTATTGTACATTTTCAATCGACAAAATTTGTGATATAAAAAAATTATGTGCTCGTCATCAACAACAATTTCCCGTCCATTGTTAAATTTAAGTCTCCCCAAATTTATTTCACATCTCTTTTTTATCAAGATTCTTCCATATCATTCCGACATGCTTTTGAATATCATCCGCCCATACCCCACATGGTTCCTCTTAGTTATTTTTCTGACCATTGGATACTTGTGAAGAAATTAAGTTGCACACTGTGATCTATTCTTCTATAAATATATCCTGTCTATTTTCATTTCAGGGATTTTTTTACGTTATCATGATATTACTTATCGTTGTCATTTTCCTCGATCAATAGGTTCCTCTTCATGTGTTTTCTAATTGTAAAAAAAGATTCAGCTGTCCATGCTTTTCGCAGTAATTTGCAGTCCATGGATTTCTTGTATAGTTAAGTTCCAATTTTTTTATCCATGATTAAGAACTGGAATGGAGCGTTCTTTAAAACGATTTTTTTAGTAAGCACCGGTAAATTACACTATAAAATGGGGGGTTTCTCCCAAATGCACCACAATCAGGATTTTCACGCCAATTTATTTCATCTTCGCTATGATGTTTGCTTTGCGCCTCTTGTCCAGTTTATATATAGGCATAGGTTTCTTTTATACATCGCTAAATCTTCAGTTTTAGGTAAATTATTTGTTTTCTGTCAGTTAACATCAGTCTTGTTTTTGTACGTTCACCTTTAAGTCCACTTCTTCAGTCTTTTCAGCAAGTTTCTGGACTATACTCCGGAGCTCTGAAGGGGGACAAGCTAAAATGTTTATGATAAATATATATCTTCTCTTGATTTAAATGTACATGCTGTGCTTTCACTGAAGAAAATTTATGATAGCAATTTTAGAAAATTCCGTTTTAATTTTTTTTTGAAAGAGCAGTTTAGATTATTTTGCACCTATTGGAATTTTTGTTTTATCATATGATCTTTACATGGAAATAGGTAGATGTTTATATTTTACAATAGTATGTATATAAGCCAAAGAGTTTAAATAAGCCAAAGTACTTATACTTTAAGGTGTAACGGGAGTGTTTGTAATAAAACAAATCTTAAACAACATCGACGAATAATAAAAAAATTAAATTGTTTTTAGCTTTCTTTATATGGAAAAACTTACAAACTGAGACAATATCATTATTTGCGCGCAGTTGTAAGTGGATGAAGTGTAAAGCAGTTGTAATGAATCAGCATGCCATTTTCAACGGCTATGACCAATTTTCGAGCCTTAACATGGTGAAGGAGTTTTAAAAGAATGCAACAGGATTGCATTCTTTTAATTTTCTAAACAGAAGTTATCGCTCTTTCCACGTTCATTTGAGAGTCTCGGGAAAATTTGCATTCTTCGTCACCGAGAATCGAACTCAGGGTCTTCCAGTTACGCGCATGGACATACTACCACTGCACCAAAGTGGCCTTGAATTCTCCAGATTCTTGAGTGATTAACTGTCAAAACACATGGCAGGTTGCATCAGGGAGCCCCGCCCAGTGGTGGGGATTCACCAAACATGGAAAGCAGCAACTGAACAAATAACCAGGAGGCGATTGAATAATTAATTCATGCGCTCGACGTGGATCAGAAACACCAAAAACAGAAGTCATTGGTCTTTCCACATTAATAAGTGAGTCACGGAAAAATTATCACCGGCTGCCACCGGAAATTGAACACAGAGTCTTACAGGTACACGCCGGACAAGCAACCACTCCGCCACAGTGGCCTCGAATTCTTCAGACTCCCAAGTGATTAACTGCTAAACCACATGGCAGGTTTCTTCATGAAACCTAAACTTAAAACCACAGAGAGAGCCAGTGCCGTAAGAAAAGCACACCATCCATGCCTCACCGAAGTTCGAACCCGGGCCCCTTTCGGACGAATGATCAGAATTCATCGAATAGAGGAATGTTTTCGTGGCGATTTCGGGGTCCACTTGTAGCTGTGGGAAGAACTGTAGACCAAATTCGTTATGAACCCATACTTGCAGACCACGTAAACCCATACATATTGATCGTGTTCCCTCGGGCGGATGGGATCTTTCAGCAGGACAATTCGACGTGCCACACAGCTAGAAAAATCCGAGAATGGTTGGAACAGCGCAGCGAAGATTTCAAAGTACTTCACCGGCCACCTATTTCCCTACACTTAAACCCAATTGAACATATGTGGCACAAGCTTAAAGGTGTTGTTCACTCTTTATATCCTCCACCACGCACGCACCCACCAGCAGCTGTCAGATGCACTGCAGTCAGCATGGCTACACGTACCAGTGAACACCTTCCAGTACCTCATTGAGTCAGTTTCAGACAGTCTAGCTGCTGTCCGCGCTGCACACGGGAGTTGCTCTGGATATTAGCTGGTGGTCACAATAATATGACTTGGTCGTGTATAAGAACTATTGAATTCTTTTACAGCATTTACTGCTAAAAAAATTATACTCGATGTAGAAAATCTAGCAGTTGAAACTGTACAAAATAACTTAGCGCTAAACGTGCCCCATTCAAGAAAGGAAAAATGCAGTGAAGTCCATGACCATGTACACAGAAGAATCAAACTTTTAGGACAGGGTTTTTCATGCAAGTCTCGAAAGTCTCATCAAGCGTAGGTGAAAGACAACGCGTGTAAAACTCTCGAAATGGTATAAATAACACATGATACTGAGCTCTGTTACTCAGTGTCATTGTAGTTCGTTAGATGGGAAAGGAAGCGGACATAAGCTAGTTTGATAGTGGTCAAATAATAATGGCCAGATGTCTGGCTCATGAAATTTTCGTGATGACAAGGCTTGCAGGTTTCTCACAGTCAAGCGTGGTTATTAAATTCAAAAAGTGGTCCGAGGATGGAAACCACTTACTGCCAGAAAAATATGGGCAGGCAACCACTCATCGATGCGAGAGGTGAGCAAAGGCTATTCCGTATAGTACGAGTCAACAGAAAGGGGTGATGTGGCGCATTTCGCTAGTAATTTGAATGCAGCTGACGGCAATAATGTGCCACACCTCACAGTACATTGAAACCTACTGAAAATGTGTCTGCGTAGCCTTATGATACTCAGAATGCCAATCCTATCCTCGGTCAAATATTCAACAAGTGATTGTGCAAGGGACCATCTGCGTCATTCAATCAAAGGGAATGTCTTCTTTTTCTAAAGTTTTCCACGTGATATATAAAAACCTTTACCTTTATATAAAAAACACATACTTCTTGGGAGCATCGTTTTGTGAAGTTTCGATATGAGATCTGCTTCAGTGTTCTCCACTACTAATATTCATGTAAGTAAACAAATTACTTAAATTAATATTACTGGAATTAAAATAAACCTTTCAAATTCAGTTGTTGGGGATACATATCATAAACAAATAAGCATATTTTATTGAAAATATACTTCGCAGTGGACGTTTTTTACCGCACAGCAATTTCCGGATAGCTCGAATTTAGCGAGGACTTCAGCCGAGCAAGAGTTTCTCGTTATAAGCGGATTCTGCTTCGTTTTCCGTATTGCCCCGTAGAGGACATAGTGTTAAGCACTTCTTGTTGTCACGGAAGGAAACTGGTTTCGATGCTAGGCAGGGAGAAACTTTCGAAAAACTGAAAGTCGTGTGTGCCTAAGACGAGCACGTTAAGCCGAAAGAACCCGGATAGTGATCCCCGGTAATAAAATTAAGGTTGTCACTTCCTCTCCCTTTCGGTTTCGCTTTCGTGTGACTTTTCTATCGCGAACTCTAACCCAAATATCCTAGCTTCTTATTCGAAGTGTTGTTTAAGGAAGGAGGTGAGACACTGCCTGGGAATCTGTAAATACATTAAAGTCGTTAACAGATTTACTCACTGCTAAATTGCATCTGTTGTCTGATATGAATACGGTTGTGTAAAATTTCAGAAGCAAGACAGGTCCTGCTTTTTTCTGGACAATGCAAAATAGATGTCGATTTTCGAAAAACGAAAGCAAACAGAAATTTAAAATTAATTTCAAAATTAATATGCACCTATTTTCATTGTAAATCTGACAAAGAAATGTAACACTAAATTCCTAGAAAAAAGTTTCATACAATGCAAACGCTGTAACAGATTAAGTCTTAACAGATTAACCCTAAACAACATAAAAACTGTAGTCGGATTTATATTGCGTACGTATCAGAAATCTGTTGGGACATATTTCACTAAAATGTTTTGCAAAGACGGTGAGGAAGGTAAATTTCCTAAAATTAACAGAAAGTACCAGGCAACATGAAAATGTCTGAGATGTTCTATTAGTACTATCAGAAGTATGTTGTGAAATAAATTCGTATTTTAAGAGATATCCATCCCACAGCGTGCAAACGTTTGAAATTACCCTTAAATTGTTTTTTCCTTTTACATATTTGTCAGCATTCAAAAAAGAAAAGAAAAGAAAAGGAGAGGAAAGTAGCACCAGTCTTTAGGGAAATAATGAAATTAAAATTGTGTTGTTAAAAAGAAAACGTAGTATATAGGTGATAGCTGAAAAAATAGAGAAACATTTATTTTTGTTTAACTGAAATATACACAGTCAATTTGTATAAGTTTCAGCAGAAAAATATTTAAATAACAGTTCACAGAACACTCTCTAGTGTCACGAAAAAGACGTAATGTTTCTTTTTATACAAGAAAGGACGACTTCAAATCCTACATTGTTTAGTATCAGTATAAACTATTACAGAACGTGTGATTTGTGAACTTTAAAGTTTAATAAATCACAATAATTAACCAAGCTTCCAATATATCACTGCCTTCACCATGGTGAAAGGCGTTTTACACCACATCCTCAAAAAAATAGGGGCATCCAGAAGGACATTTCGTATTGCAATGCTATTCGTGTTTGGAAGAAAGGTAAAGGTTACCATTAACAATAAATGATTAAATATTGAGACTGATATATGCAATATTTATTGAGCTGCACGCCAATAATCAGTGTCTCAAGTATAGCGTCTGGCCACCATGTTCACTCACACAGTATACTAGACGTCTCGGCATGGAGTTGTAAAGGTTCCTTATGGTGTCCTGCGATAAGCCATCCATGCAACTTGAATATTCTCACTTAATTATTGCCGATTGTGCGGTACGGGTGGAGTGTGGATAGCGCGTCCAATAGCATCACAACTTTCGCAGCTTCACTTTTTTCACGAGATCCTGAATTATAACTGTCAAAAACTTGCATGTATACACATGTACACTCACAAGAAACACCAACAGGTTCGAACAAACAAAACAGCACCTAACGTCCGTATATATCATTAACGTACCTCCGAATTCAATTATGATATTCGTTTTTTTATAAAACTCCGCAGCTGCTCTTTAGATGGTTCCGTTGAGTCACCCGTCGTATAGTGACTTGTCAGTCGTATGTATATTCAGTTTTGAATATACATATGTTTGACAAGTCACTCGTACTTTGCGATCCCTGGTCTGGACACAATGATGAACGAATACTTCAGGAGGCCTCCGGAGGAAAACAAATTCATTTAAAAATCATTCCACCGAAATCTACGAAATATGTTCAACAATTTTATTTTCATTTTTTAAGACAACATAAAATTTACGCAAATAAGATTGCAAACTACATAAAACTACGATCCAACATGACGCAGCCAAATTTACATGACATAATACTAATTATGAAGATGCATTCTGTGATCTACAATCAACTGTCTGCGGAGATGTATAGATCGATGCTTCGTTACTCATGGCAGAAAGATGGCTACCATTATGGTGAACCTGTGCAGAATTTCAAAAGTGTCATCAACGTGCCTTTCAATGCTATTGTTCTTCGTGCGTGTGCATTCTGTGGGTGGGCCGATGTTGGATTTATTAATTGTTGTGCATTGTGTGGCAATGGTTATTGATTTGCTAATTTTATAGACAGCCCTTATATGAACTTATCTTTTGACCCTTGCACACTCCGACCCTTCGTTATGAAGTTACGGATATCAACATTCCTATGTACATGATAATTATTTTCGTTCAGATCCGCTCTTTACGCTTCGACGTGGCAGCTATCTTTAGAGACCTGTACTGGTCAACTGCCGAGTTTTACAGAAAAACGAATATCACCAATGAATTCAGAAGTACGTAAATGACTTATAACGGAAGTTTAGTGCGGTTTGTTTGTTCGACCTAGTGGGTGTTCCTTGTCAGTGGAAAAAACATTAGATACAGGAGGATGGCTACTTGACTTGGGCCTCACCCTCGCGAATTGGACCACACCGAAACGAAACGCAGGCAACAAACGATCTGACAGGAGAGCTTCCCAACCGTGTCCCGCAATAAACGAATGGGTAAATGTGGTGATTCAAGCAAATTTGAAAGTGAACGCTTGTCTGCCCAAGACAGATACGTCATTCTATCGACCAAGTGGTCACAACGCTTGGGTTACCGAGAGCAGTCGTGTAAAGGGTGTACCGCAATTATACTCTCAAAGTACGTACTAGCTCTCAGAGACCGAGTAGTAGCCGACCGCACGCCACTGATGAATGGGATCGACTTATAAAATCCAGGCTCGTACAGACAGACGACTTGATAACGGCGTAGCATATAATATGCAGTTTAAACGTTGGATGCCCAAGCAGCGGCAGCGCGTTAACGGTACGGCGCACGCTTTGTACACTGGGTTACAGATGTTGACGCCCTACTCTTGTGTTACTGTTGGCTTCTCGATAATAACTCGCCTGTTGCCGAAAACATCAAGACTTGACGTCTGCAGTGTGGTGCCATGACGTGTGCTAAGATGAATCCCGTTTTCGTCTGTACCGAGCTGATGAGATAGCGCCGGTGTGACGTCGACTGGATGAGGTCACGGCCTTTCGCACCAGGTCGGCTCTGTTCAAGGCTGCCGTGTCTGCGTGATAGTTTGGAAAGCCTTCACATGGGACACATTAGTTAGGCACCAGCCGGAAACAAAACAAGGAGGAAATAGCAGAAGCTGACGCAACCATATGTTTTAAATAGGGCAGTGTGTTAATATCAGAAAAGAAAAGTTTCTGTACATGGGTATTGACGAATCTCGTCATCGAACTACAATACAGCGCAGATGTCTTTCTACAAATGTAGTAATTTAGATTTGAATTTGCAAGCCTTCCCATTACAATCCAGTCAGGTTTTCTTAGGTTGCAGATACAAATACGATTTGTAGACGGGACCCTTTGTGTTCTGCTCTCGAACGACGTTGCGAGATTTTGCAACAACTTCCAGTGGATTTCAAAGTTGCATGTTTTTTGAACATCACCAACTACAGAATATCAAAAGATTGAGATGAACGTAACATATGAAAGAATCAAATAAACCAGGAAACTTCACAACACAACAAAGCCTGGGCTGTAATTGTCAAGCTGTCTTACTGCAAGCAGCATGGGAAAGAAATCATCACTCTAATCATGCGTTGCTGTGAAACATCATGGTTGATCATACTGAACACCTTAACCTCCTCTTTCCACTTGTTGCACATTTAAGTGTGCCTCTCCCGTTTGGGCAGTTGGCCGCTATAAATTACAGGGCACGAGTAGCTTTAGTTAATGTTAAATTCTCAATTTCCTACTCTGTTTCTTTAATGAACCAGAAAACTGACTGTTTTATTAGAATTTCCGATAATATAGTTCGAACCAAAGTAACTACGTATTTGGAATTTTTCCTACCTTTAATATCCTTCAACTAAGCTATTTCACTTCAAATCTTATATGGTTTTAATTTGTTTTAATTAGCAAGAACTCAACAGTTCCTTTGAAGAATCAATTTATTGAAACTCCTATGTAATTTGAGTATTAATTACATTATCATTTTTATTAAAGAATTTATTGCGATATTTTACTGATCACTACCTATAATGCAAATATTAAAAACAATTTTGTTTCTAAATCCACGTGTAACACCATATTGCCGATTTCATAAACAACAAAGAAAGAAGTAACATTTAATAAAATAAAAAAAAAAATTTTAGGTACTTTGAACAAATATTCTCGTTTGAAATATTTCCAACCAGAAATTGTGTCTTTAAAAGTCGAAGCGTTGCAAAATCAGAGAAAGGTTGAATTTCCACCTGTTCCAACAAACAAGAAGTTACCATCTAGTTCAAACCTTTTCGGGATATACCCTATCAATTTCTCAAATATGATGTTAAGGTATAAAACAAATTTCAGGTGACACTTATCTTCTCTTAATACTGAGTTTTTGCTTCAATGCGCATTACAATAAAGCCTATGACAAACAAAACTAAACAGCAAAATTGTCACTGACTGTTGTGATTGAGCTGATACCAGTTTCCATTGGAGATCTAGGGATCAGTCACGTACCGGCGTAAAATACATGATGTTTCAAGTAAAGTTATCTTCTGCAGTTCTGTAGGTGGTATACCGTCTCTGTCATAACGCGGAATTGCTACATCAATTATCCAGACTTTCCGAATTTCTATTATTGTTATGTCTGTTGTATTATTCTCTAGGACCCAACCGGTTTGAATTCAAAAATCCTAAAAGATCTAGATCTCATCATTTTCTAAAACTTCCTCAGCCCAATGTTCCCTTGTGTTTTTCAAAGCTTGCAGATGTTTCTTTCTGCATAATAATCAGTGAATCAATTTTGCAACCCTGTCGTGTTTACTTTCGTAATCTGTCTAAGCAACTTTGTTATATTCACATCATGAGACATAGTTTCATCATTTTCTTGATAAAGTCCACACTTTGAATTTTCACTGACTTTCTGGATTTTAGCCTTCATAACATTTGTTTGCAACGCCTGTTCGTGTAAAGCTAAAATAAGACATGCTAGTTTCTTGATGGAAACCACATTCAGACATGCTCAAGCATACACGGCGCTATCTGGGAGACGCGGGTTGGAATCCCGGTTCAGGACGATGCAAATTTTGAAGTTTTCGGATATTATCTGACTTACCACCCTTGTCACATTTACGCCAAAATCGGATTGCCATCTTCAAAATTTTTATTATATGGTGTAATCCCGCATTTATTTCATGCTAAATTCAAGCTGTTTTCACTTTTTCCTTCAATATTTTCCATACAGTGGCTTGTTCTTCCAGCCTTCCAATCTGCTTTCAAACTGTTTTTCTGATATTCTGTTTTGCTTTCTCTTTATTTTTATGTATCTTCATCTTTCACTGCCTGAAGTAGCTTTTCACGGTTACTGTTGACGTAATTATTCAGGTTTCTTTTTTATTCCTTTTCTTTCTGTTGCACTTGTAGTAGTATTCTGACTCCAATTTTCCGTGGTAAATATAAACTGTCCCCATTTCTTTTTGAATGGAGTTGCATGATGCGTGTTCAATAACTCTCGAATTTTCCGTTCCAATATCTCTATAACACTTTGGGTCCAATCAAAGTTCCTTACTGGAATGACCCATGTATTTATGGCTTTGATTGTGTTTTCGTCATTTAATTTGGATCTCAATATTTTTCACATTCTCTTGATGTACTCTCTCTGAGTCAGAATTTTGACTTTTGTACGAAAGATGTTTTTTGATTCTGGAATTCCGAGATATTCGTACATTTCTTTATCTGATAATGATTTCATAATATTATCATTTCATAGTTCTATTCCGTCTACATGTATGTTCTGCACTTTTCTCCAGTGCATGGATAACACTGTACATTTTCTAGTCCAAATCCCATTCGCATATCATCACTAAATATTTGCAACGTATTCAGTAATGTTTAAATCCGGTGGCACTTTTGCGTACAATATCAGATCATCCATGTTCAGCCAGATGATTTAGTTTTCCATGTTGCTCCGGAATGTGGATGCTCATTTTTGTGTTCAAAATTGTCAACAAGGGGATCAAAGATATGTTAAGCATTATGGGCAACGTAGAATCTCCTTGAAATATGCGACTCTTTATATTAAATTTCGGAATCTTTCATGTAACATTGTTTTCCAATTTGTCGCATTTTAATTAATGAATAGACAGATGTTTTTTTTCTAAATCCAAGAGTCACAGGCAGGTGTTAATCCCCTTGTGTGGCAGTGACTCAAATGCCTTTTAATAATCAACCCATGCCATATTCAAATTTATTTTTCTTTCTTTGGAATTTCTTTATATCATTTTGCCAATCAGAGCTGGTCTTTTGAGCCTCTTTACAATTTCGAAGTTTTCTTTGTTTTCTATTGAAACTGCAGCAGATGTTAAAAAATACATTTTATTGCAAATATACTTTACTATTTTATTGCATCTCATGTAGTCATTAGGTTTATTGCCTCCTGTTGGGGAATTTGTGAAATTATTCCATTATGTGAGTATTAGAAGAAAGTAAATTTCATTAGTTTGTTTGAAAACAACAATGATATTGATATTTTCAAGAATGAAATGTTTCAGTTTTACAAATTCTAAGTTAATATGATCTTGTTCAGCACCGCTTGTTTGCAGTATTTCCTGCGAAAAAACAAAATAATTAAACCATTAAACCTCCCTTCTTTTACCAAGTGCCAATGAACAAACATCTAATTGTTTATCAATTACGCCTTCTGGGATGCTAAGTGGGAAATCGTGTGCAGCACTTTGATCATGTCCTATAAACCAAACAGGAAAACAGTGAAATCACATGACGTATCAGAATAAAAGACCACCTTCATAATAACGGGAAAATCCACCTTGGCCCGGATTACATCTGCGAGATAGCGTGGCATGGACCCAGTGATACCGTGGATGGTTGTTCTAGGCACACGCGCCTGATCAGATTGTAGCAGAGCAGGAACGTCCAGGAGAAGACGTGGTTCTGGGTCGGCACGTCGATTCTGTCGATCGAAACAGCCTCACAAATGCTCTATGGATTAGAGGTCCGGCAAATACGCCGGCCAAGGCAGATCCTGGAGACATATCTGTGGTGTTCCTTGAACCAGTCACTCACCTCCTTAGCAACGTGGCAGGAAACATTGTCCTGCCAATTTCTGAGGTATTTTTACAATAAAAGAAACTGCCCTTCTTTAGCAGATCTGTCCTTATGCAATCTATCGGCGTTCGAAGTAAATACTGGAGTGACTTTTATGCGTTGTTAATCTGTTTTTGTATTTTCGTTCATATCTTAATTCTAAAAAATAGTGCTCCGTACGTTGTATGTATTTTTCAAATTGTTTGGTGTAAAGATCTGGATCTAGCTGCCTCAATACTTTATGCTCACCTTTTCAAAGTCTTGTTTTCCAGGAATTATCTATGTCTTTTCTAATGGAACAGTCTTTTGAGGAAGTGAAGGAAAAATTTGATTTCGAGGACATTAAACAGCATTTCGCGCTGATAAGCCTCTGACTGGCTGCTCAAAACGGTGAAATATCCATTTAAGAAAAATGTAATAACTCACGTTCACCGAAAAGCAAATGTTCCTCATCCACAAGAGATATCTCACCAGATTAGAGATAACAATCAACACTACGTATATTCTTTAACTGGCAGACAAAGTAATCATGGGAGCTTGTGAATTCGGCTACATGATGCAAGCCGAAACGTTGAAAACACAAACAGTGTGGATCATTGGTGAATATCTTTATGCAAATTAGCGTCTGAGGCGTCACAACATATAGTTCCCAACATTTGATAAAATAGGTGGTTACTCGAGAGCTCACTTATTCCGCCGCGTTTACTGTGATATTTTGGTACCTGAAATCTTCGACTCGAAAGATCATTTAAAATGCAGGATTTACCGGAATCAGTGGCGTGGAAACCTGCTGTGAGACATGAAGCAGACAGGGTACACCAGATGGCTGCAGATTCCATAGAAGTGTCAAGAACTGTCATTTTCCGACTGAGGACAGTATTCCAGTATACGGCAAGTGTTCAGAGAAGGCCAGGCTGTGACCTTTAACGAGTACATACCGCATGTAACACCATTTAAGTAAGATTAAAACAAATTATTTGCAGGTGTCATAATATTAATTGGGGTATTTTCCTATCTTAATTAATTACCTTTTTTTGAATTAGATGCTTTCAGAAATTTATTTCAAAAATCTAATACATGTAATAATCCTTGGTTCTGGAATTACTCGTCGTGTAAGACACTAGCTACTTTGTCGTGTTATTTCCGCCGTTTTCGTTGTGGAAAGTGGAGATAAATGAGGGGTCTATATTTTGGTGAAATGTTGAAATTTTTGTTGTGTTAAACAAAAGATTAAATTTTGGGCAATACATTTTAAAATTTATGTTTCCTCCTTATTCCATGTATCAAAATTTTGTGTTATATATATATATATATATATATATATATTCTATAAAGAAGACACCCAAGCAAAAAAAATACATATATAATTTTGACTCACACCTAGTATAACATAGAAAAGGTTATGTATCTACCTGTGTGAGTAAAAGGAGAAAAGATAAAAATAAAATAAAACAACTGAATGTAGAAGGTGTCGAGAATACTGAGCCTTGGCTTTATCAAGGACCAGCAAAAACTCTGCATTTTCTCACTTCCACAAAGACCTAGTTGGAAATGGGTTTCTGCAAGGCCATAGATGCAAGTAACATTCCCACCTAAAATAGTTTAAAAAAATATATATAAGTCATGTCCTCCGTAGAGTAGCATGACCTAGCACTAGTTAACAATTTCGCTTGCATCCATTAACCTTCATGGCCCGACCCATGCTCTTCATCTGTTACAATTAAACAGAGAGAAGAAGATTAAAGAAAACTCAAGCTGTGAGAGTGACATAACAATTAGAAATGATTTTCAGCTATAACGAAATTCCAAGTTCGTTTGAGAGAGAATTTAAACCTGAAAAAACAATGCAAAAGAAATCCAAATTTTACATTGCAATTAAAAAAGGAAATGTTAATTTATAACGTACAGATTTTTGAAAGAAAACTTGAGTCTAAAACCCCTACTCTACAACTTATGACAGCACGAAAACGAGAATAAGTTAAAGATAATAATTAACTAAAGAAAACTTTGTGAAAGTTATATACCTTAAACAGTTAGTTGCAATATGTACAAAGTATTTCAGCAGTGCTTTAAGTGCATAATTAATTAGTTATTAAGAACTTAACTACTTTGAAAAAACAGCGCATAGACAGCGCATAGAAAAGGAACAAGCTTAGCCGTCTTCTGTTCCTAGGTACCCCAAAAGACGCTCAAAGTTACAAAGAAAAGCAAGAGTTAAAACCCGCAAAAATGTTAACAGACAAACCAATGCTTAAAAGCTGAAAAGCTAAAAAACGACAGAGAAAAGGTACATGAAGTACAAACATTGAACTTATAAAACCTAGAACCCAAAAACAAGGAAGAGAGCTTACCTCTTGTGTGACAAAAACTTTTCTCCTCACAAGAGAAGAACATGGCTGACCTCTTCCGCCACTCCCTAGACGCTAGGGGGCAGTGAGGGTGGGGCTGATGGCCTCTCATACAGCAAAACCAACGCGCGGAGATTTTAACCAGAGAAAAAATATATAAACTTAAGACTGTGGATCTGAATGATCAGAAAGAGCAGAATTAACTCTCCAGAATACATGAGAAATATTATAAAATACACGAGCAGTTTATTTAATAATCTTTGCTTGTATTAAATCACCTTAGTGAGCTTCTATAGATTAATCAGAATCTTATTAATTTTAATGTTGGTTTTACTATTTTTAGTATAGCTATCCTAGTGATGAATAACTAGTTTTCTTTTTTTATTTGTTTTTATTTTCTTTTATAAACAGATTTTTAAGCTTTTTTTGTGTGATTTTGTTTATATTATTTAATTTTTTGTTTTAATAGGACCGTCATATCCATAGCACTAAGGTTCCTTTAGGTAGTTAATAGGCATCCTCTAGCCAACTTCCTTACGGCTTTGATTGGTCAGAATCATATTATTAACTGTGTAGAAAATTAAAGCAGATCTGCCAATCTTACTCTATTATTCAGAATAATTTTTCTTAAAGTTCTTTTGATGAAAGAAGAAGGAGTTTCGTTCTCTAGAAAACTTTCTAATAGTATATTAATGTGGTAATTGAAGTCCAAATTGTTGCTGCAAATTCTTGAAATTCTTAGGACCTGAGAAATTAGTACATTCTCAATTACTTTGGTTGAAATGTTATTATTCCAGTGTAGATACTTAATTACTTTGAAAGGAAAATTAACTCTTTTATCAAAGAGGCTAATAGATGGGTTACCTCTGTTGAGCTTAATGCTTAAGTCTAGGAACTCAAGTTCCTGATTACTGTGGTTGGTTTTACATAAGTTAAGAGAGCTAGGATAGATATTATCAAAATCACTCTCTATAACTTCTGAATTATTGATACACAGCAGATCATCAATATATCTAAAAGTGTAAAGGTAGTTATCTGAGCAGGTGGGGTGATTGTTAATGAATTTATATTCCTTAAAGAACAGGAATAGATTAGCGATATTCGTGGACGTTGATGTTCCCATTGGAATACCGTTCACTTGCTTATAGAGAGTATTATTATATAAGATATGGTTATTTTTTATGCAGCAATTGAGATAAGAGTTCCAAGTTCCTACATCAACAAATTGGTTAAGTTTAAATTCTGCATACAGCTCTTTAAAGGTAGTGATTATATCTGATAGAGGCAGATTAGTATATAGGTTTTCAAAATCATAACTATTAATATCTAGGGGACAAACTTTGAGTATAGTAGAAATTACTTCTGCATTATTATTAATTATCCAAAAAACTCTGTACATCAAGTTAGAACAGTTTCTAATGTGTTTCAAAACCTTCTTTAAGACATCTTCAAAAGCAAGATCTATTTTCTTTTTATGACTCCTTACTCCACTAGCTATGAACCTGAACTTCACAGGATCCCTATGAAACTTAACCGTTGCAAAAAGAAATGGAAATTCAGGCTCATATCTTCTAGTTTGTGGAATTTTAAGTTTCTTGAAGAATGCCTTAAACCGATTTTCTAACTGCTTGGTAGAATAACTTACGGGCTCGTATGTTACTCTATTATTGAGTTCCATAGTTAACAATTCAAAATAGAACTTCTTACAGATAATTGCAAAATTATTGCTAGCTTTATCCGTAGTGGTAAAAATAAATTGGTCTTGTAGTTTGGAGAGTGACCTTTTAGCTTCTCCAGAGAAAAAGAGATTTCTGTCGAAACAAAAGTCCAGACCTGCCAACTCACCGGTGAAGCTATTGATTATATTATATTTCCATTCTGCGAAGGCCTCAATAGGCTGATTGTACGTTAAACTGGTTTTTACGATGTACTTATTTACATCTTGAGTGAAGCTCTCAAGAATCCTTTCTTTGGAAATTGTGAAGGAAGGTCTGAATTTAGAGCCATACTCTAATAAATTCCTAAGCTTTTCATTTTCAACAAAACTCAAGTTTCCGGTGATAATATGGTTGTAATTCTTATCATAGTGAACTGTTTCTTTATGTTCATCACAAGAACAAGTAGTAATTACAGGAATGTAGCTCGAAGAGTTAAGTTTGTAGTTTTTAACTATTGACCCTAAGGTCTTAACATATTTAAAACTTACAATAGACTGGTGCCTGTGGATGGGAAAAAATTGCATTATTGTAGAACAGCTTCCTTACATTGAGATTATCGTAGGCTTTATTTAGGAACCTGATGGTAACAAAATTACTGGAAAATTCTTTAAGAGAAATTTTATCTTTAAGAATATGTTTAAGAATGTCCAGAACCAAAGCAAAAACATGATTATCAACATGGTCAGCAGTTTCATTCCAGAATTTGAAAAAACATTTAAGGACAGAGTGCTTGAAGGACTTGAGAATTTTGTAAGTATTTTTAACAAAATTAGTGCCAGTATTAAAGCTTTCCAGAGTTTTTAGCAAGTTAGCAAAATCAACTTTGCTTGATGTGCGAAATAACCTCTGTCCTCTATTACCTCTAGAGCAGCTCTTATTATTAACAAGAAAGAAGAGTTCACGAATTGAAAATTTATGCTGATTATGCTTATTGTCAGATAGAGTGGAATTAAGGCCATAGGGATAAAGAGACTGATGCTGCAAAATTTCAAGGGATTCAGTTTCTAGCCGAGCATAGAGGTCAGGGATAATATGATAGAGGTCAGGGATAATAAGATTCTGATTAATCTATAGAAGCTCACTAAGGTGATTTAATACATGCAAAGATTATTAAATAAACTGCTCGTGTATTTTATAATATTTCTCATGTATTCTGGAGAGTTAATTCTGCTCTTTCTGATCATTCAGATCCACAGTCTTAAGTTTATATATTTTTTTCTCTGGTTAAAATCTCCGCGCGTTGGTTTTTTGCTGTATGAGGAGGCCATCAGCCCCACACTCACTGCCCCCCAGCGTCTAGGGAGTGGCGGAAGAGGTCAGCCATGTTCTTCTCTTGTGAGGAGAAAAGTTTTTGTCACACAAGAGGTAAGCTCTCTTCCTTGTTTTTGGGTTCTAGGTTTTATAAGTTCAATGTTTGTACTTCATGTACCTTTTCTCTGTCGTTTTTTAGCTTTTCAGCTTTTAAGCATTGGTTTGTCTGTTAACATTTTTGCGGGTTTTAACTCTTGCTTTTCTTTGTAACTTTGAGCGTCTTTTGGGGTACCTAGGAACAGAAGACGGCTAAGCTTGTTCCTTTTCTATGCGCTGTCTATGCGCTGTTTTTTCAAAGTAGTTAAGTTCTTAATAACTAATTAATTATGCACTTAAAGCACTGCTGAAATGCTTTGTACATATTGCAACTAACTGTTTAAGGTATATAACTTTCACAAAGTTTTCTTTAGTTAATTATTATCTTTAACTTATTCTCGTTTTCGTGCTGTCATAAGTTGTAGAGTAGGGGGTTTTAGACTCAAGTTTTCTTTCAAAAATCTGTACGTTATAAATTAACATTTCCTTTTTTAATTGCAATGTAAAATATGGATTTCTTTTGCATTGTTTTTTCAGGTTTAAATTCTCTCTCAAACGAACTTGGAATTTCGTTATAGCTGAAAATCATTTCTAATTATTATGTCACTCTCACAGCTTGAGTTTTCTTTAATCTTCTTCTCTCTGTTTAATTGTAACAGATGAAGAGCATGGGTCGGGCCATGAAGGTTAATGGATGCAAGCGAAATTGTTAACTAGTGCTAGGTCATGCTACTCTACGGAGGACATGACTTATATATATATTTTTAAACTATTTTAGGTGGGAATGTTACTTGCATCTATGGCCTTGCAGAAACCCATTTCCAACTAGGTCTTTGTGGAAGTGAGAAAATGCAGAGTTTTTGCTGGTCCTTGATAAAGCCAAGGCTCAGTATTCTCGACACCTTCTACATTCAGTTGTTTTATTTTATTTTTTTATCTTTTCTCCTTTTACTCACACAGGTAGATACATAACCTTTTCTATGTTATACTAGGTGTGAGTCAAAATTACATATGTATTTTTTTTTGCTTGGGTGTCTTCTTTATAGAATGTGAATTTTTCAAATGGCTGCGCGTTTTGATTTTCAGGTTATTTTGCTCCTTCGTTTTAAATTTAAATTTTCCTTAGTCTTCAGTTTTGCTCTTAAGTATATATATATATATATATATATATATATATATACTGAAGAGCAAAACTGAAAACTAAGGAAAAACTTTAGAATTTAAAACGAAAGTTGCAAAATAACCTGAAGATCAAAACGCGCAACGCAGCAGTTATGAAAATTCAGAATTCACATTCTATTTAGAAGAGCCCTAAGCAGTAAAATATATATATTTTTGACTCACCCCAAGTACAACATCGAAAAGGTTATGTATCTACCGGTGTGAGTAAAAGGAGAAAAAGATAAAAAATAATAAAATAAAACAACTGAATGTAGAAAGTGTCGAGAATACTGAGCCTTGGCTTTATCAAGGACCAGCAAAAACTCTGCATTTTCTCACTTCCACAAAGACCTAGTTGGAAATGGGTTTCTGCAAGGCCATAGATGCAAGTAACATGCCCACCGAAAATTGTTTTAAAAAATATATATATGTCATGACCTCCGCAGAGTTGTATGACCTAGCACTAGTTAACAATTTCGCTCGCATCCATAACCTTCCTGGCCCGACCCATGTTCTTCATCTGTTACTATTAAACAGAGAGAAGAAGATTAAAGAGAACTCAAGCTGTGAGAGTGACATAATAATTAGAAATAATTTTCAGCTGTAACGAAATGCCAAGTTCGCCTGAGAGAGAATTTAAACCCGAAAAGCAATGCAAAAGAAATCCAAACCTCTACATTGCAATCAAAAAAGGAAATATTAATTTTTAAAAAAATCAGATTTTTGAAAGAAAACTTGATCCTAAAACCCCCTACTTTACAACTTCTGACACTTAATTATGCACTTAAAGCACCGCTGAAATACTTTGTACATATTGCAACTAATTGTTTATGTTATATAACTTTCACAAAGCTTTTCTTTAGTTAATTATTGTCTTTAATTTATTCTCGTTTTTTTGTTGTCAGAAGTTGTAGAGTAGGGGGTTTTAGGATCAAGTTTTCTTTCAAAAATCTGATTTTTTAAAAAATTAATATTTCCTTTTTTGATTGCAATGTAGAGGTTTGGATTTCTTTTGCATTGATTTTCGGGTTTAAATTCTCTCTCAGGCGAACTTGGCATTTCGTTATAGCTGAAAATTATTTCTAATTATTATGTCACTCTCACAGCTTGAGTTCTCTTTAATCTTCTTCTCTCTGTTTAATAGTAACAGATGAAGAGCATGGGTCGGGCCAGGAAGGTTATGGATGCAAGCGAAATTGTTAACTAGTGCTAGGTCAGACAATTCTGCGGAGGTCATGACATATATATATATATTTTAAAACAATTTTTGGTGGGCATGTTACTTGCATCTATGGCCTTGCAGAAACCCATTTCCAACTAGGTCTTTGTGGAAGTGAGAAAATGCAGAGTTTTTGCTGGTCCTTGATAAAGCCAAGGCTCAGTATTCTCGACACTTTCTACATTCAGTTGTTTTATTTTATTATTATTTATCTTTTCTCCTTTTACTCACACCGGTAGATACTTATTATTTTTTAACTTTTCTCCTTTTACTCACACCGGTAGATATATATATATATATATATATATATATAATTCGTTTTAAGGACTATGACTATGAAGGAACATAATTATTGAACCACAATGCCCATTTTCATTTTTCTCATTTCGTTTCCTATTTCCTGTCTTCTGTTGAACTGGAGAGATCTGTAAAATAGACAGAGCATCGTGCCATTTAAAAGATAACTTAGTGTGGTTCTATTATTAGAGGGCAGTGACTAGCTACAAATTTCTCTTCACGTACCCGTGTGAAAAGCAGGAAATAATTTCCGGCATCTATTTGTAAAACAAAATTAGAAGATATTGGTCTAATTCGAATTATGGCTTTATATTGTTTCGATAAAAGCAGTGTGTCAGCAGTTTATTGTTCCTTACTCTATTGC
The DNA here is from genome assembly GCA_039090855.1 of Macrothele yani. Taxonomy (NCBI): domain Eukaryota; kingdom Metazoa; phylum Arthropoda; class Arachnida; order Araneae; family Macrothelidae; genus Macrothele; species Macrothele yani. The sequence continues at coordinate 77,769,432 of CM077033.1, read as the reverse complement.
TATTCAATAAAGCAGGGGTTTAGTGAGAAGGTTATACTGTGCATTTCCACTATTCTTATTAAGAAGACTATTAACTTACCCTTGTGTAAAATAATCGAATGTGGATAAGATCATTCTAACTGTAAATGACATTCCTCAGTAGTTTTCAGTAGCAGAGTTCTTGAAGAATTTGTTCCAGTCTCGAGTATATTCCACGACTGTAAACGTGATTTTCACGGCAAATGCGTTTGGTTTCGCTTTCCTGATCACGCAAAGTGTGCCCCGTGACATGGCTTCATTACTGCGAATCGAATGCTATAAATTCTTCCTGGATTGCTCAACAGAAGAAAACTTACTTAATTTAACCCAATACTAAGGATCACGGCAATGTTTCGAACTTAAACTACGTGTTTCTTGAAAGCAGTATTCTTATTCATTAATAAATTTACACTGACAGGTGGAATATTCCTGAAAATCTGTGTACGTTTATAGTGGAGAAACCTCTCCGTTCCTTTAAAGTGCAGCATTATCTATTTTACGAAAAGCTAATGCTTGAATTATAAAAACATTTGTTTTTTATATCATCAATATACTGAAACCGAACTGAGTAAATTTTGTGAATATGAAGTGCCAACTTCGTCACTATGATTTCGAAAGGTATAGCTATGAAATGCTAATAGCTCAAATACTTCGAGGAAAACATTCCTCTGGCTCGAAAACAAATTCCGCTTGAGTGTATTTTTGCATAAAGTGGTATAGTTTGTTTCTTCATTGCCTGGAATTTGAGAATGATTCACATAATTAGTTTTACGGTAGGTCGCATTGTACAAGAAGTACCTAACCCAAACTAAACACCAAACAGTGACGAAACGGGTTGGAGAGGACAGTAAGAGGGGGGTTCCTTTCATTTTTGTTTCACTGTGTTATTTAGAAGCTTCTTGTTATATAGTCTTTGTGGGAGGGATCAAAGTGTTAAGGAGAGAGAGAGAGAGCATCTGCGAAAGGCCCTTTCGGAATCCACACTAGAATCAAGGTTAATAGAGCACTATATGTGCTCATGCGGTAGTATGGGATGAGCTTCCCTGCAGAACATTACCTCTGACGTCGCCTGTCTTACAAGAGAACCCATGGAACACAAGAGTCGTCTCTTATCTATTGATATGCTGTCAAGTTGTAGTTGGAAGCAATGCGTTCGCGTAATCACTTCGTGTACGAATTTAGTTAATAATAAATTAATTTATAATTATTTGTCTCTGAATTTGTATATCACTATCAACATGGCACTCACTAAACGGTACAATAACGCAAGTAATCTAAATTTCGACAATAAAATATTTTAGTCGCAAAGATATTGCATTGCACTTGTAAAAGAAATCGTCACGAATGAAAGCCCAATGTTCTTTGTTTTTTAATAAGTTCAAAGCTTTGCTTGTATCCGATGGTGCTAAGACTTCGAGTGAAGCGCAGCAATATAGTGTTTCCTGATTTTGAGGAATAGTTTGTCACTGAAACAGAAAAACATGTCTTACATTATCAGATCAACGAATTCGTCAGAAAGGATGATTCATCAATAGTCTCTCTCTCTTTGCATATTGTTAGCTATAAAATAGAAGAAAATATGCATTTCTAGAAAATATTTTTGACCCAAATGGATTTTCATGGCAACATTAAGGAAGCCTGACCTTTCGCATAATGCTATGAAAAACCATGTTGCAAAACCAGTGCATCGTGAATGAAAATTTGTCAGTATTAAATGGCAGGCGATTTTTTGAACTGGATTTATTGATGTACTATGCGGAGAAATATCTCGATGAGTTTTGGTCTTCATGTTTGACAAAAAAGTAAAGTATTCGGTTTTCAGCAATTTTGTTCTCTCAGACATTGATTAACATATTTCGTGATTTGTTTGTTTTAGTTAGTTTAACAGATGCAAAGCGTAATATAAGACTGGCGCGCTTTCGGTGCTTCATAAAAGACATAAACAACAATTCACACAAATCAAAAACCTGGCACCTCAATTAGTTGTCAGGCCCATACGACCCAAATTTTTACCAGTAGTGTTTCGGCACCGTCGATTTTAGGGAATTGGTGCAGTAGCAGGGAACTATAATTTGCCGAATTTAAAAATTGTGTATTCCGTGCTTCAGCATAGTACCTGCAATTTTCTCAAATCTTCAACTTTATTTGCAAGACTGAACATTTCTTATGTTCAAAAAAGTTTTCTACTTTCTAAATTTTGAAATATATCATGCCTATCGAGACAGCTTATTGGTGAAACGCTATCGTATTATACAAAACTCATAAGAACGAAAGATATACCCAGTCGAGTCTCATTATTGTGATCACCTCGTATTTTTGACCTCATTAGCGCGTAGCCAATGAAAGTAGACACGTGTCGCTAGCTGGCTCGCATGGTATATAAGGTGTGCTGTAGGCATTCTGAAAGCATATCACTTGTTGTGATATAAAAAGGGATGGTTACCGGCTTTCGGTACAAGCGTGGCCGTATTTCTGAAACAGCGCAGTTTGTGAACTGTTCGCGTGCTGCTGTGGTTAAGGTGTGTCGTGATTGCAGAAATGGCACCATTGCGAATAAGCGACGTGGAAACTGCAGACGTGAACGTCCTCTGCGAAGGTGCGTAGGGTCGATCGGCAAGCTACAGTAGAGCAACGCACTGGGCAAATAAACCAGCAGGCTACCGGAAGTGTGTCTGAAACCACAGTTCAGCAAACCCTGCTGCGTATAGGGCTCCTCTGCAGATGGATGGTCACTGCACTTATGCTAACGAAGATGCATAGGCCGAAAAAATTTACATTTGAACGGCAGTATTCAAATAGGACCTAGGCTGGTCGGCAAAATATTGCCTTCTCCGGGCTCCAACCCCTTCCAAAAACCTTCTAGCGTCTACGTTAGAGTACCATGTGATAGTAAACCAGATTTGGTGGTTCTGAACTGTAAACAGTAGTTTTTAAGAAAATTTTGTATGTGGGGGGCTCTGACCCCCGGGTCTTGACCCGTTCCAAAAACGGTCTACCGTCTAAGTTGGAGTACCACGAGATAGTATACCAAATCTGGTGGTTCTAAATTGAAAACTGTAGATTTTATTTTACCAAATTTTTTTATGAGGGGGGGGGGCTGTGACCCACCGGGCTCCAACCCCTCACAAAAACCGTCTAGCGTCGAAGTTGGAGTTTCATGATACCAAATTTGATGGTTCTGAAATGAAAAATAGATTTTACGAACATTTTGTATGTGGATGTGGTGGGGGCTCCGACCCCACGGGCCTTGGCCCGTTCCCAAAACCGACAACCGTCTAAGTTAGAGTACCAGGAGATAGTATACCAGATTTGGTGGTTCTGAATTGAAAACTGTAGATTTTACGAAAACATTTTATATGGGGGCTCTGACCAACCGGGCCCTGACCCCTTCCAAAAACCGTCTACCGTCTAATATTTTAGTGCCAAAGAAAAAGCGTAATATTCCTATCCTATCTGAGTGTCCAAACCTTATAAATTTGATCAGGGCTGAAGACGTTCGAAATCGTACGTTTTCCTGCACTCGTTTTTTATGTAACCAAAATCTGCGAACGCGACGAATTTGTCCGCGACGAATTGACGCTCGACGAATTGAAGCAGTCGACGAATTGACGTATAACCATGTAATACGAGCAACTTTATATCAAAAGTTGCACACATTTATCATAAAGTTTAAAAATTGAGGAAAAAACTTTTCTTATAACATACAGCCTGAGTAATCACTGAATTGAACACCTACATAATACTTCGTAATTTTTTTCCCTTCAGTACAGTTGCTATCTCACGAGACGTCGATTTAATGAGATGCCAGACGCATTTGGGAGGAATGATCAACCAACCTGTGTGCAATGCGATCTATAATGGAGGTATGATGATGATTGGTACATCCAGACGCCTGATATGGCGTTATCTCAAAAGTGCTTTATGGGATTGATATCAGTGGAGTTCAGAGACAATTTGATATGGGAGAAACCTGAACTGTATTCCTTAAATCATACCTGCACCACGTTAGACCTGTGGCTCGTCGTATTGCCATCTTCAAAGACACTGTCGTCATTCGGGAAAAGGTACAACAATTATGCTGGATGTACAGAGTCAACAAGCAATTCGCGATTGTGGGCACCAGTCCAACCTTGTTCCACGTGCACCAGGAGTCCAAATTCCTTATATGTAAACATTTGTATACCACACAAGTAATAATACTGGCTTGCTGTGTAGAGGACATGCAGTATGGATCGAGTGTCTCATATTGTTTACTTCCAATGCTAACATGAGCATCCAAGGAGTGTAGCAAGAAACGCGATTCATTAAACCAACAAACGTTTCCCCAGTTATCTGACTTCCAACTTGCCTGATCTTTGCAACAGAAGAGCATTTTGCACAGATGAATCGTGTTTAAGAGATAATGTTTTCGGGGTCGTCTTCTGTTATAGCCTATACGTGCAGGCGTTCGACGCACTGTCGTGATAGATACAGTTCCGGGCTGACGACTGTTGTATTAGGTAGTCAAATGTTGAAAATTGGTGCCTCTATTGGCCCTCCGTTCCGGCGCCAACCCATTACGTCTACCTTTCGAGGTGCAGTTTTGCCTCCGGGTGACTGACGTTTAAAGATTATCAAGCCAGTCCTGAGACACTTTAAATAACGCTGCTGGCGAACATCTCTCCTGTTCAGCTGTGTGAGGAATCGAGGCACTTATTCTCCCAGCCCACACAGCCTCTCCTTCCTGAAAGTCCGAGACATCCTTCCGTTTTTCCTTTACTCTCAGAATTTTAGTGCCTAATGTTCCAGTTCCAACTTATATATGCAACGTCGGTCGACAAATCGCGCTGTTTTCTGAAACCACGTGGTTAACATGTGATTTCAACGTGTCAACAGATTACGTGGTCGTGGCATCGGCTTTTGATAGGCGTTGTCATAATGCACTGATCAGTCGGTATATTTTCACAATTAAAATGGATGCCTTTACACACTTTGCTGTCGAAACTAAACATTACACACGTATACAGCTTTGAAGTTATTTAGCAAGATGCCGAAATTTATCGAATAAGAAAATCATGTATGCAATAAATATATGAATAGATCATGTTTAATTATAAATACTCGTATGAAATAAATAGTGAACACTCTAAAGATGAACAAAGGTAACGACATTTTCTCTCAATTTAGACAAACCTTAAAAGAAAGACATATAATTACGCGTTATTTTCAACGACAACCGTAGAACTACATGTTAAATTTCTCTAATTATAAAAATAAACAGGTTATGTAAATTTATTTTTATAACTGTTACTATTTATAAGTACGATGTATTATGAATTACACTATAGCACACTGAGAACTTCTGGTACGAATTAGCACGCATTCATTTTAAAATTTAAAAGTTTGGGAATCATCTTCCATGATTGCTTTTTAATTCAGCAAAAATGTGATGTCCTCCCTGCATCAAACATCAGAGGTTTACCAATTATGGGAATTAACTTTCAATGTTTTCCAAGTTATTAAGTTGTCAACGATATTTCAACAACAGCAGATGTTATGATGATGAAAAACGTATCACTTGACTTATAGCGCATCACAAATACAGTGCTGTCTTCGGTAGAATTTCAGGACAGTATTGCTGTACCACTAATAATAATTTCTTTAGTTGCAAGCCATTGAAAATGTCCCGATACCCTGTAAATGCATTGGACTTTAGGAATGTTCGTGCATGAGTTCTTCGTTTGCGTGAAATATTACGTCCCTCTTTCATTCTATATATGTATTAGACAATTACAGGGTTGGCGAGACAATTCCTTATATTTTAAGTACGTATCACAGCCTTGACTTCCCTATCATACTGTTATGATCTTGTAGAGAGCTCAGCTGCCGAGGTGCCCGAGTGTTCACAGGCTTCAACTTATGACGGTTCTGCTGAGACGTATCTGGTCTTGGGCCAAGGATGATGTCTTGGAACTGCATGTGTCCCATGGTTTGTCGCTGTCCTGGAATCAGCGCAGATTTGCTTCTGTTTGCCGTTAATTTGCGAAAAGCATAAAGCGAGATATTGACCACCAACAAAAATCGAAAGTTTTCTAAAATTTATGATTTCATGACGAGCACTTTCTCTGTTTCTTATAATTAGCACTGCCCTTTTTCGCTCCACAGCGCAGAAAGTCTCCCAATCGTATTTTTGGATTATAAGTCGATACAGAGTATTAATGACGAATGAAAAAAATTCTCAATTTCTTTATTTTCATTCATATGTAGATAAGTCGATTCTGGGTATAAGACGGGGCAAAATAAATGCAGCTAGGGCTCCAAAATCCTGGGAATACATTTTCAATGTTTCTTTAAACATTAAACAGAGGGAAAAAGTTAATATGCGTAAGAATATTTATTTTCGACAAAATTTGAAATTCGCAAAGTTATTTTGTTCTAAAGGACTGACTCTACCCTATTCCTTCTCTGCGACCGTCCAGTAGGAGAAGCCGTCGTGCAAAGAGAAAAAAATCCAGGTCGCACAACTGAGCAAATAGTTGTGCTTGCTGTATCAATTAGTGTTGCTTGCTGTATGATGCTTGCTGTATCAATTAGTGATGCTTGCTGATGCTTGCTGTATCAATTAGTGTTCGCGGCCATGTTACCTAGTTTGATTATTTCAGAAAGCAAAAGAACTTTTATTTTTAATCAGGAATAAGAAATAAGCTAAGATAAACATAAATAAGAAGTCCATACTTGGTTTCAATTCATAGGCTAAAAACACTCGTGTAAATAACATAAGATATGTAGAGCTTACTGCAGTCCATACACGATAAAACGTGACTATTATTAGAACACCAGAAGTTAAAATTTATTATGAAGACATAAATTAAAAAGTACAATTAAAATACATAAGATATTCCGAACACTGCTGCAGATCCATCAACAGATGTAGAAAAAAACATGGCATAGTTCAATTAGCCAACAAACAATGTGTATATGGCGTGTGGTGATGCGAAGAACCATTGCTCCGTTGCACAGTCGATGGTTAAGGTTAATTTTCCAGCGTTGATTGGCTACGCACATCTGAAATGTCAAGATTAAACCTGGATATTCGAGAAATCCAGAGTTGCGGTAAGACATGAGGGATGTTAACCTAGTTGTAAAAATAATGTCTCGATTAAACCCGGATATTAGAGAAATTCAGGGTTGCGTGATGACATGAAAGAGATTAATCGTGTTGTAACGATAACCTTGTGGCGTATCAAGCTTTATCGTATACGGACGGCAGTAAGCTCTACATATCTTATGGTTTCAATTCTGGTGAGAGGTAGAATACAGAGATCAACGGAGTGACAGAAGACAGTCTTCGCTAACTTTTACTCATGGCTGTTCTTAAAGCACATGTTCTGCTGGCTGTTGACACGGTTGTTGCCAGCAAATCAACTGCTTGTGAATGACGATTTTCAGAGTTTCAGAATTTTAATCACTGCGTGGTAAGTGCATTCCACCTATTGTAGTTTTGTTCTGTCTGCTCTGCAAAAGCAGAGATGAATTTCAGCTATTGGGTCTAGGAGCAAACACGCGTTGGATAAAATTAACATACGATAGGTGCCAAAACGAATCAGGCATGGCAATTTTTAAAGATGTATTTTGAAACAAAAGTGTCAGCTTCAATAGCTTTTAAACAAGTTTCTACTGAACGGAATATTACGTTTCGTACGTTTCTAGAATGGTTTCGTACGAACGCAATATCACGTTTCGGGTGCTCAGAACAAGACAGAATTTAGGGCACAACATGTTTTTTTCACACTAAAATATTTCAGTGACGAATCAAGAAATACATCGTTGTGACGTATAAGTCGACGTCCGGACTTTTAAATAAGAAACTACAGGTAAGTTCAGTTCTGATTGAGCCTCCAGTTAGGAATATAGGACTACAACATGCAGGACCGAGAGTTAAAATGAGCTATTCGAGTATGGTTTCAAAGCGTTTATTTAATTTGTTATAGCCAACAGAGATCTACCATAAGAACATCAGCTCACGTATTCTTTTTTTTTTTTTGCAAATAATGCTGGATAAATTACTAACACAAAGCATATTGATACATGGATTACCCGACGTGGTGCTCTGTATTCTTGGGCTTCTTACATTCCTCATCACTTGATCTTGCCACTCGTATTGATTTTCTTCTCTTTTGTTTGCGTTCATTCTGCGAATTCCGCGGCATTTGCGAAAATGTTAACCGGTTCACACGAAAACAATTTTTAAAGTGTTCAGTCCAAACCACTGCAAATTGTTCTTCTTTTATTTGAACAGACCTCATCGAGAGCTTTAAAACGATGCCAGCACAGTCGTGTAGCGCTCATGGCTGCCGAGATAGATTGAGTCAAACACGGCGGCACACTCAGAAATATTTCATCATCTCCCCCACGCACAGGAAACGAGGGGAGCGTCGCGCGCACGATGTATTGCGCTGTACGCGTGTTGGACTGCTTGCTGTTTATGAATATAGTAACACGATTAGTGAGCGGTACGTATTTTCAGCGCTGTAATGATTTCAACTGGGACTAATTTTTGTCACAGACCGTCAGCCGTAGTCGCCCCAAACTATCCGCGGAGTTAGAAATAGTCCTACGTCCAAAAGTCTTGTCTGACAGACCGAAAATATCGAAATGTCGTGAGCTCAATGCAGACACACTAGGTAATTTTGAATAATTGAGAGTTACTGCCGTGTAACACACGCCTCTGGGGCCTTGTTATAATCGAAGTCAGAAATACGAGTACCTAAGCTCCACCCGAAAAGAACACTATGATACAGCAATGACGAAATCCCCTGTTAGTAACGGAAGGATATTGTACAGGGATTTTGTACTACACAAAGGATATTCTTCGAGGGTATGAAATTTCCTAGTTTCGAAATATTTAACCCAAGTCTGCTTTCGCTGAATATTGTTTGTGTTCCAGAAAATGTAGATGTCAGCACCCGGAAAAATGTGATGTTATCTCCTATGTATCGGGAAAATAATTATTGGAATGCTGAATATAGTTGTAAGTGATTTCAAATAAAAAACATCTATAAAAAGATTCTGAAACTTCTGAGTGAAACAAAGTAGAACAACAAGTGGCCCTAATCATGGAACACCCTTTTAGGCCACAAAACTTAACTGACGGAAGTGTTAAAATTTAACGAATGAATTTTCTTTTCATATTCGTATTCCAAAACTCAATGAAAAGCACCGACGAAAACTCGTAAATTTCTTTTTTTGGGGGGCGAGAAAGGCGATCTGATATTTTTTCAGAATTTCAATTTGAATAATTAATTACTTTCTTAATCGCTTATGCGATGTTAAAAATGAGAGTTTGTTTCACACACATTTCATGACTGCTAACATTGCGGTATGATAGTGAATCACGGTTTTCAAAATAAATTGCAGATATATTCTTCGACGTGGTATTTGACCGGATGATATTTTAAAAACAATCATTTATTTCTGCTACAATTGGAGAGACTATTTTAATTAAATAACAAAATCAAATAAGGTTTTGTGAGAAATTCCTTTTAAAGTGTGAGAGATAATGTGAAATATCGAACAAGATTCGTTAATTTCGTTTATTGTATGTATCAGGCTTGCTCCACGCAGTATGCTTTGTGTACTAAATTTCAAATCGTAATCTTTACCTAAAGGTGTCTGTCCACAAGCAAAATAGCGATTATCTCAACTTCGGATATTCTGTGTCGCAAAAGAGGCAGAAAGCCCCGAATGGCACAATGATGTATTTTCCAATGATCATATACGTTCTTCTTTTACACGAAAAATCTAAAGTACTGAACTTAAATGTCGCAATGATCAAATGTATTACAAAATTGTTATAAATGTTTCTTTAATAATAATGTGTACCAAATTTTCGAAAACGTATTGTAGTGAAATAGTGGAACACACAGCATACGTTCTGCAGGAATATAAAAAACGCGATATGCTCTTGTGTCGTGGAATGAATGAAAAGTTAACAACTAATTATTAATGTTTTTATGTATTAAGAAGCTGTATCAATCTTTAATTTTTTTCCATTATTTCTAGCAAGTATAAGGCAGCTTAAAATGTTACTATGTAAATATAGTAAATTTCTACTAAATGGCTGGTTATTGCTGGGGATTTCATTTAAAGATACGGTAAAATAGGTATAAATCTCTGTATAGGTTGACAGTGTGTATAATATTACTTTTTGTGGAAGACACTTTCAAATACTCCTAATAATCTTTATAGATATTGATACTAAATAAAAAACAATTCGATCTTAGTGGTCTATTTTATTAAATATCGAGGACATGGCGAAGGATTTAGGTAAATAAATGCTCAAAATTTTGCTGCTAGAGAATTAATTGCCCTGAAGACGCAATAACATAGCAGATAGAAGCATGAATCTTCTGGTTATTGACAACGCGAAAGGTCCAGAACAATATCTTCTCATAATGTTCTGAATCAGAAGAAATCATATGTTGCATACGAAGAACAATTCAATCTAAGTGATCCAGCATGTCATGGTCAATATCGGCCATTTAAAGTTTTAAATTCCTTTTGAGATCCAACAGCGACAGTCTTCATTCCCGATATACTCTAACTCAGGTATCTTTAAAACCAGAAATCACAAGGAATGAGGTCGATTGACCAGGCTGGATAGGACGGCGGGAACGCTACTGAAATATTTTGTTCATCGCCCAACGTTCAACTGAACAGATCTTTAACTTGTAAACCAACATGTGGAGGTGATCCGGCTTGCACGCCTAGGCTTGCTTCAAAACTTTGCCTTTTGTGCAAAGCAGGAGCCTTTTGTTATCTCTGAAGGGCAAAATACCGTGCACTGGTTATATTGCACCTTAATAGGCCCAAGAGCAGGGCGGTGGTTTCGAAGAAGAATTGACAAATGATGAAATCTGCTGAGAAGCCACCCCATACCGTCTCACATGGACTCTGTGGAGATTTTCCGTGAATATCAGATTGTCGGTCGTTTCCCAATATCCGACGGTTCTGCAAGTTAACGACCCGAGTAATATTAAAAAGTGCCACATCATGACACATGATAACCCAAAGCTAAAGCCTATCAACTTCCATATGGGACATATTTCGTAGACTGAAGTTCAAACGTTGTTCCTGGTCGCCAGGTAGAAGTTCTTGCACCACTAGTATCCTGTACAGATATCTCACGATAAATTGGAACATTTTGCAAGTGATTACCATCGAACGTACTATTTTCGTGCCACCGCTTTAGCACTACTATGGGAGATTGCGTTATTTCCCTTTTCGCTGGCAACTGCAAGTTCATCCTCGTCATTTTCGGAAACTAGCTGATCTCCCATTCCGGATGCTACATCGAATCATTAAGTGTCTTCCAACTTTCCTATCATCTTACTCAACGCCGCTTTGGCGTAAATCATCTTATGCACTCATCATCATCATTGGCAACTAAAATGAATCAACTGCTGGATGAAGGCCTCCCCAATTTTTTTCCACGAAGGTCTGTCTTGTTCCAGCCTCCTCCACGTTACTCCTGCATACTTTCGAATTTCATCCACATATCTCCCAAGTGGTCTACTTCTGGATCATTTCCTGTCTCTTGGAATCCAGTCAAAAATGTCGGTTGTCCATCGATGATCTGTTCGTGTGGCTATATGCCCAGACTGTTATCATTTCAGGGGTTTTTCTTTGATCATGATGTCTTCTACTCTGGTCATTTTTTCTGATCCACGTGTTCTTCTTCTTATTCTTCTTGGTTACATCAAGTATGCATCTCACCATGCTTCCTTCAGTTGTCTGCAGTTTTTGGATATCTTTTTTAGTTAACGTACACGTGTCTGCACCACAGATAAGCACTGGAAGGATGCATTGATCAAATATTTTTCTTTTAAAACATAATCGCATATTGATCTTGAAAATTATACTGTTTCTTTCAAAAGCTCCACAGGCAAGTTTTATACGTTGTTTAATTTCTTCCTCAATGTGACCCTAATGTGATATCTGTTGTCTAAGGAAAATGTAGGGATCGGTTATCTCCAGCTTTTCCCCATCAATCAATAAACCGTTAACTCTTGTAAAAGTATTGTACATCACTTCTGTCATCTGGATGTACACATTTAACCCCACTTCTTTACTCTTGTCAGCAAGTTCCTGGATCACATTGTGCAGCTCTGACGGGGAGTTGCAAAAATGACTATATCATCAGCAAATCAAAGGTGAGATTTATGGATTGAACCGTAGTTCACTATTGTCATTATCCTGATCTTGATGGTAAACCAATAGCAGGAGCACGCTTTTCTTCTAAGCAGAAGCCATAATGACTGAAAGTAGGCTGTAAATTTCGCATTTATTTTGTCGGACCCAGCATGCCAGATATACATCAGAATATTTTCGTACAGAACTATCTTGCACATGTAAACGAACTGTTATTCTTAGATTTCAGAAGTGATGCTCCATCTATGCATTACATGTGATCTGTAATAATGGCGACCATATTTAACAGATATCACCCTGAAACGGTTCTGCTGTCAGTAGTCAGTGAATTCATGCGTGTGTCTGCCATTTTCTTGTTAGAAGCTATACGGGAACAAAATGTGTTTCATCTAAATATTTTCAACTGTACCCTCAGTAAGCCATATACCAAGTTTGGTCGAGGTATCTCTATTTGTCTTTTTCCAGACACCTGAAACTTCAAGTATTTATCTTATAGCCAACCTATATATCCTTCCAAATTTAGTTTCATTATTTTATCAAAATATTTTAATATTAAGAGATTTGAAGTGCGGTTTTGTTAAGTTTTAGTTCCAGGTAACAATAAGTTTTATGTAGGTGTTCACCCACCCAACAAAAGTATTGCATTTTGAATTTCGTTACAAATTGAAATGAAGTTAAATTGATGAAGAGGCCCTACGGATTTAAATGGCGCCTGGTTTTATTGTCACTTGTTGAGTAAGAAAACATAACTCCAAAGGTTAACATAAAAATTACAAAACGGCGGTGGAATCTAAAAATCTATATAAAAAACTTTTATAAATGTTCTAGGAAAATGTATCTGTGAATTTATTTTTATCTCTTTGCTTAGTTTCTTTCATTCAATTCTTGAAGCCTTGGATTTCACTACAGCAAAATAAAACCACAAACATAAATTTTATTGTCTGAATCTTTTGTCGCATGTCCTACTTCGCAAGCGCATATGAAAGACTCATCGTGTGTTTTAATTGTACAATGCAAGCCTCAACCATTATAATTTTCAGCACATCTTTTGTGAAAAAAGGTTGTACTTATGTTATCGATTTCTTCGTCCGTCCGTCTGTGGACACCATATCTCAACAACTATTTGTTCGATTTGAAAAATTATTATTTTATATTGCTAAGCTTCATATATGATAATGATGATTTCTTCCTTCAGTTTTCATTCCAATGCACGATTTCGCCAAAAGACAGCGTAAATGCAGATGATCTCCAATTCAAAATACATTTTATTACATGTAGTTGCTTCTAAATATCCGATTGAAGAAATTTCTTCTACCACTCACTGACATTTACAGCCAAGACACTTTTGGGCATAGTTCCTTTTTCGAGTAATGCATAGATTTTCCGTTAAGAGAGTTCAGTTAAACTGCGTTTTCCCCGATACATGAGCATTCTACAAGTCTAATATTCCTCCTGTATCGGGAACAACTCCTCAATGGGAATTATTTGCATATAATTTCTAATTTTGAATAAATAACTGTTTGGTCACGGAGGTGTGCGCGTCAATTTCCGCTTCTGATGTATTTGCAGCAAAATCTAAGCTTTGAAATCACCATTGGAAAAATGTTTCGTGGATCAATACCGCTCACCTCTTTTAATCACTGCCTATTGCTTTCTTCTTAAAACTATACACAGTTCTTCCCACAGGGGACGTGTATCTTATTTTGTTGATATATCTGCTTCTAGAAGCGTGATTTGGAAAATTATTTCGTTAGCGGAAAGCGTTTCCTATATGAAATGTTTCTCATGTAATTTCAAACTTTTCTTAACTCTCAAGTTTGCCACTAGAGGGCGAAAGGCAACTTTCCGTTTATAGCAATATCTGTGGACTTAAACCCATGTATAAAAAATCCTGTTTCGGTTAGATATTACTAACTATGAAAAAACTTTTTTGTATTTTCTTCTCTAAATAATGTAAAGTTTTGCCTTTAGAGGCGCCAAAGTTTAATTTGTTTTTCTTAGCATCTCTTTTTTGAAATGAGCTATTTAAAACATTCTTTCAACATCGGAAGACACTTATCTTGTGTAAAACTTTGGGTCATTATTTTTGGGTTTTTATAGTTCACAGTTGGGCCGCTACGTTGTGATAGTGTGCTTATGTTTGAAGCTATATATCCGATTCTAGCAATCCTTTTGATAATTTTTTTACTGCATACCATTCGCTACAATAGAGATGTTGAATATTATCTCTTTAAATAATGCTCACATTTCCTTCTAGAAGGCATGGACACCAAATCGTTTTCGCTTTTTTTCGCTTTCTGTGGTTCCAGGAGAGGTATTTGGAAAGTGCTTTTTTCTTAGTATAGCTCTTTCCATAGCTATTTCTATTCCCCAATTTTTCAACTTTCCCGTTATGCATAATTCTTCCATTAGAAGGTGCAGAGTTGTATCATGTTTCCTTCTATATTTCTTCTTTTAACTGTTCGATTTGAAAATCTATGTTTCTCCATTATGAGAAATATTTTGTGCGCCATTTGTTAATTTTCTAACATACGTTTTAGCCGCTGGATGAAGTACGTATCTGTTTCTATTTCTGGATGTTTTATCAATTCTATTATATAATTCCGGTTAACTGTTTTCTAACTGGTTGCATTGATTTTGAAAAACTTTCATAAATCTTATTCGCCTCAAAACAGAATTCCGAAGAAGTGCTCATTACAACCGGAAATTCCATGTCATCTTTCTTGATTTATTGTTGTAATGTTCGTGAAACATACTTACACATTTGTATATCACAAACTAAAGCAAAACAAAAAAGCCTGGTTATAAAACAATTACTCTACGTATCAAATTTTTCCCGGTTATTATTGGCGGGTATCTTTCTGGTGTTTTTACATTATCTTTGGTATGTGCAGAACCTGTAATTCAGTGTCGGTTGCACTCCTTTCTCACAGAGATTTAAAATGCAAATCACGGAGCAAATCAGCACACTGTGAATTCCGATAAGTTAATAATTTTTTTCGTTTTACGCATATCCGATTATAACAGGTATCGACAGGTTCTAGAAGGCATGCATAAACGTTTACTCTATTTATTTCCTTAAAATAGAAATATTTCTCAGATGTCGTATTGCAATTCTCATGACGTGAGTTTCCGCCAGCGAGGGAGTTTTGCGCGTAGAATTAACAAATAGTAAAACAGACGAACGTCTAAAATGTATGAGCCATGCTGGCATCTGTAGAGCATTTTAACCACTTAGAATCACTTGGCATTCATAATAATTGGAATATATAATCACAGCAAGTATCGTGAACCTGAACATTTTAAATTTAAAAAAAATTTTAAAAGCCGCAAAAGAAAGTTGAACTAAATTTAAATTGAAAAAGATTTTCTTTAACATTTATTACATCATATTAATAAGCATAATATCAGAACTATTTACTTTATATAATCAAGATACTTTTTTAAATTATATCTTGTTGTCAAATCATCAATGCTTTTGAAGATTTCATTTTTGAACATTCTGTAGAAACGTAAACATATATTAACCTAAGAAATACCCCTGAGTTTGTGAATTTGGAGAATTTTCCTAAGTCGAAACTGTTGAGAGCAAAGCGATCTCTCTCGTTTTAAATTTTTGACGTTCTCAAGATCTCACCTAAATTTTAGCAGATCCACAGACAAAATATCTGTTTTCTTTCGATATAAGTTTTAATAGTCACTAATGTTTCTTAACTTCAATAGTGATCTTTCACCAATGTTATGACGAAACTGAATAATATATCAAGATTGCATTAAATGAAACTGGCAGCTTCTAAAATGCAACCCATCAATCGAAATTTCGTGAAAAATCTTTTAAAATTAGGTTGCATCTGGGATTATGGTTTGAATCGCTTGAGACTGCTGTGCGAACGATAAAATAGAGGCAGCGGGAAGATTTACACAGGTCACAAAAAGTTGAAGATATTACATGTAATGAAGGCTGTATGAATTTCACTGAAATAACTTCAGAGAGGCTATTGAACAAAAACGATGAAGAGTACGTTTAGAAAAAAAAATTCATTGTGCAATGTCTTCACACGACAATGAAGTACTTCGACGTAGGAAAAATGGTAAATTTGGGGTATATCCATAACTCACGATTTTTATATACGGTAAGATCCTCTCTCTGTCGAAGAACATCTGATACCTACGAGACATACTTGCAATTACATTTAGATGAGTGTTTAGGGCAGCTCGAACCATATTGCATGCAACACGTTACGGATGTCTGTCGGTGAACTGCGGTGTGGATACGTAGTTTTCCAGACGTCGCTGTACTGCGTACCTAATGTTCTGAATAGGATAAAGTTAATAAGACATCGGACGCTGTGTTTCGAACGCTCCTGAAGAGCGTTCGAAGCACAGTGACTGTCATCAGAAAACGGAAACGGGGTTGCACTTTCACCAAGAAAAAGAGTGCATGCCAATAACAGCGTGAAACAGTGTTACAAAGATGTCGTTTCGGTACACTAAGGCATTTATGTTGCCTTGATACACATACAAGGAAGTACGGACATTAAAACACACTCATTCCCAGTTCAAAACTAACTGCCGCTGGTAAGTGAAGAAAAACTGCACATTTTGTTTAAGTACTTCAACCCTTATTGTTGCATCCGTTAGCTGGATCTCCCCCACACGTGTCCTCGTCGAGTATCAGGATAAAGAGCGAAACAAGATTCTTGTGTGGAAAGTACATGGTGCCAATCTGTATTCTAATGACATGCACTGTTGGACCGGTGTACATCTCTTTCTCATGTCAATGCTATACATCTAAGCGCCCTCCTTACTCTGAGTCCGTACTCGCGAATACAGTTTCCTACCATGCATATACAAAGAACTATTCCCAAGAAGTAAAACCGATATCTCAAGTCCAGTATAGCGGGTCAACATGCACCGTGGGGAAACATATCGTGCATGATTATACAAAAAATGTTCGAAAAAGTGTAAACGCGCCCGTTCTGCGTCGTAGACGCGTGTAACAGTATATTCAGAACATTTTTTTATCTTTATTCACTATACACTTTCGTACCGTTTAAGCACATGCTGTGACACCTGAAGCAGGTCAAGGTGATTCTCGAATTGCTGCTCGGGATACTAGCCCTTCTCAGGTCGATTTTGTCAGGCAGCATTTCTGTCCCCTGGTGGTCATTCTTGGGCTACCACTCCTGAGTCGATCCTCATCATTTCTGTACCGTAGAAATCTTGTGCGTTGCGTACTTACTAAACTTTGAAAAACAGTTAAATAAGCAACCCCTTCAATCTTCCGCACACCTGCCTCCAGAATACAAACAGCTATATTTCGTTGTTCAGTTAATACATAATTTCAGGTTAATCCTGAAATTATGTATTTACTTACGAAATATGGCTTTAGAATACACCATACTTCGTTGTTAATCTTAATACATTATTTCAGGTTAATCCCACACTGAAGGCAATACATCAGTAAAACTTCTTGGCCGAGCGTTCAAACGACCCGTTGTCCACTTCTGGCATAATACTTTTATCAGAACTCCACTGACACGTGCTGTTTTGTCATGATGCTACCTTACATATGACTTAGTTATCATCATCATCATCATTGTCAACCATTATCAATCCACTGCTAGACGAAGGTCTCCCCAAGTTTCCTCCACAACGGTCTGTCTTGTGCCAGTCTCCTCCATGTCACTCTCGAATACTTTCGAATTTCATCCACCCATCTTCCATGTGGTCTTCTTCTGGGTCTTTTCCTGTCCCTTGGAATCCAATCTAAAATTTCGGCTGTCCATCGATGGTCTGTTCTTCTGGCAGTATGTCCAGCCCATTGCCATTTCAGGGATTTAACTCTGATCATGATGTCTTCCACTCTTGTCATTTTTCGGATCCACGAGTTCCTCGTTTTATCTCTCCTGGTTACACCAACCATGCACCTCTCCATGCTCCTTTGAGTTGTCTGCAGCCTTTGTATGTCTCTTTTAGCTAAGGTCCACGTCTCTGCACCATACGTAAGCACTGGAAGGATGCATTGATCAAACACTTTTTTTTTAAACATAATGGCATATTGCTCTTGAAAATTAAGCTGTTTCTTCCAAAAGCTCTATAGGCAAGTTTTGTACGCCAATTAATTTCTTCACCAATGTGACCCTCACTTGATATCTGCTGTCCAAGATAAACGTACGTGTCTGTTATCTCCAGCTTTTCTCCATCAATCGATAAATCTTCATTTCTTGTAAAAGCATTGAACATCACTTTTGTCTTCTGAAATTTCATTTTTAATCCCACTTCTTTACTCTTGTCAGGAAGTTCCTGCATCATACTCTGTAGCTCTGATGGGGTAGTTGCAAAAATGACTATGTCATCAGAAAAACGAAGGTGGGTTAGATAATCTCCATTAATCTTTATCCCTTTGTTTTCCCAGTTCAGTGATTGAAAGACATTTTCCAATGTGACATTAAAGAGCTTCGGAGATATGGTGTCACCTTGTCTCACTCCTTTTCCAATTTTTAAGTGTGTTGTATTTTCAAATAGCAGAATCTTTGCACTTGCATTTTCATATATGTAATTAATAATATTAATGTATGCATCTTCAATACCGCAGGATTTCAGAGCCATTGCAACTGCTGATGGTTTCACCGAATCAAAGGCTTTTTCAGAATCGATAAAAGCCATGCACAATGGAAGTTCATATTCCATCGCTCTTTCAATTAGTTATCTCAGTACGTAGATATGATCTATTGTGCTGTAGCCACTCCTGAATGCAGCTTGTTCTCTCGGTTGAGCCATGTCCAGTGTTACCTTCAAGCGGTGTGAAAGAACTTTAGTGAAGATTTTATAAACCACTAATAGGAGGCTGATAGGTCTGTAGTTCCTGAGATCCTCAATGTCACCTTTTTTATGTAGCAAGATCATTGTAGCGTTGTTCCAATCCTGAGGAAGTTTCCCTTCATTAAGGCATCGAGTGAAAATTTGGGCGAGTACTGTTTCGATTTCTCCATTTGCTTCTTGTATGATGTCTACAGTAATTCCATCTTCTCCTGGAGCTTTTCCTCACTTCATGTTCTTGATTGCATGTGCAACTTCTGCTGGAAGGACTGGAAGTACTCTGGTACCTGTCATGATGCCTGGAGTACACATATCATCCCTTTCATATAATTTGGAGTAGAAATGTTTCACTCTTGTCAAAATTTCGCCTCTATTTCTTGTTACAGAACCATCTTCTTTTCTCAGTGCCATAATCTGTTTTTTCCCTTACTGAAATGTCCCTTTACTATCTTTAGGCTTTGGTTGTTTTCAATTGCTTTCCTTACTAGTTCACAGTTGAATTTCCTTACGTCTTCAGTGATACTTTTTCGTACTGTCTTGCATAGCTCTATATATTCCACTTTGAAAGTCACATCTTCTTTAGTTGTCCTCATCTCTCTTCTTTTTTGCATCAACATTTTGGTTTTTCCTCATAATTTGTTCACATGCATATTGTTCTTAGACCCAGCTAATTTTGTAGCTGTTTCCATAAGAGCTTTGGTTACTTTTCTGTTAACTTCAGAAATATCCACTTCTTCCGATGTTAGGCCTTCTAAAGCAGAGAATCTGTTTTTCAGTTCCAATTTGAAGGTATTATGGTGTTTTTTAAGGTTGGTTATGTTAATACATTTTGTTTGTCTTATCAGCTTGCTACGTTCGAGTTTAGTGTTGAGGTGCATCTTACATCTCACCAATCTATGGTCACTGCCTGTGTTGAACTTGTTTAGCACACTGCAGTCTTCTATGACGAATTTTTTGTTACACATAATAAAATCCATTTCACTTGTCGTCCCATTTGGATGTCTCCATGTCCATTTCCTGTGTGCCTCTACCTTGAAAAAGGAGTTCAAGATGAAAAACACTTCTGCCTCTGCAAACTCTACGAGAGTATTTCCACGCTGGTTTCTGTTGCCGTGACCGAATTTACCTACTGAAGTTTCATTCTGTTGCCGTTGCCCTATTTTTGCATTGAAATCTCCCATAATTATCTTCAAGTGCTGCTTGCCTATATTATTTAGATCACGAATTTCCTCATAAAATTCTTCAATTTCTTTTTCAGCATGACTTGTGGTGGGTGCATAAGTTTGAATAATCTGAGACTGGTATCTTCTCGAGAGTTGGATAACGAGTCGTGCAGCTCTGTCAGAGCCACTTTCAACTTCTACAACTTTATCCTTCAGTTTCTTGTTTATTATAAATCCAACACCACTAGTTCTGCCAGTATCTGTCCCACGATAGCAGAAGAGATGTCCACTTTTCAGTTCAATGAGATCTTCTCCTTTTCTCCTTACCGCACGTAGCCCGACGATGTCCTACTTGATCCTTTGTAGTTCCTCTTCCAATTCAAGAAGCCTTGAATCAGAAGATAGGGAGCGTCCGTTATATGTAGCCAAGGTCAGCATCAGATGGCAGCCTAGTCCGGTCCTCCGGGGATTCTTAACACCCTCTGCCTTCATGTCGCACTGGCCTCTGCCTTGGCCAGGTACATTCCAGCTGCCGGAGACTGAGGGCCAAGATTTACGTTGTGGAGTCATTTTGGAGGGGTTTGGCCATAACTCACTACGCTGGCTAAGCGGGTTGGTGAGTGTGGGATAGCATTTCCTCTAATCCCGATGGTATAGTTATACCCCTATTGCCGGTCGTCAGAGCCCCTTTAGTGGAAACAGGATGTACCACGAGAAGGCGGGTTTGACATTTGTCAAGGAGAATCTGTGATGTTACGCATCACCTGACCTTAGTTATATACGCTGCGATATCTATTCGTTGCTGAATCTGCATAGTACCACGTTTTAATTTCGAAACCGTAATATATCCAACTTTTTGTGACTAGTGTATTTTATGTGTAATATTATAACCATGGTATATCGGTAAGCAAAATGTATGTATTGGTTTATTTAAGCATCATTTGAGGAACCAAATTGTTTGCTTGTGATCTCAAAAATATTAATCGGATTTTTTTTCTTTGAATTTCGTGTTAACGTTTATTTATTACGAGAAAAAAGCTATATACACTATGTAGAATTTTTGCATAAACGTTAACATGAAGTACAGACATTTATGCCTAATATTGCTTCGGTACATCATGGAACACATTCAATCAATTTCAGTTATTTTCCTTGTGTGCATATAAAATCGATCTTTACGACGAAAAGGTCAAAAATAATTAGTGTAAATGGATTTATCTTTGAAGTTATTTTAAAGAACTGAAAAAAAAATAGCTACATTCTAATCTTTAACTAACCGGAGCGAAATAACTTGGGTTTAGTAAAATGGGCAGAAATAAACTCCAATGAATATGATATTAGCTGTCTAAGACGTTTTCCGAACTTGGATGAAACGAGTGAACCTGCCCATAAGAAAAATTTCCTTTGAACTCTGCTTTGTTATTCAGATTTAGCGCAATAATCGTTTTAGGAGCGGGATTTCTGACTGATTACCTGCTCTAAATTTACTATAGCAATGGCGGAGATAACTAAAAAAATGGGAGAAGTTTGAGTCATTTGTTTCCATCCAGTGGCATGTTTTCCGAGTCAAAGGGGCTTGCTCTTTCACATCATGACTTGGGTTATGAAGCAGAGCATAAAGGACAGGACTGATTACCTTTCTGGCTAATTACCTGCACTAAAATGGCTACATCAATGACGAATAAAACTAAGAAAGTAGGGAGGAGAAATATGAGGGATTTGTTTCCACTCAGTGGCGTGATGTCCGTGTCACAGGGGGGCTTGCTCTTTCACACCATGACTTGGGTCATGAAGAAGAGAATAAAGGACAGGATGGGAGCGATTATCACCCGTTACAAGTTTATAGTCTGTACTGCTGGCATGAAAGGGAGAAAATAATTATTTTACCGAAACTTTCGTAAAAGCCGGCCACTAAGTCAACATTTGTGTTTAGGGAGTAGAGGAAACTTTGGACGACATTTGTTCACGTACATCACCCGCTTAAATGTTTAAAGGACAGTTAAATTTGTTTTATTTTTACTTGTGTTTTAATCTGATCTCCCTGGACTCAACTTTTTTTTCTCCTCCCCAAATGCTGCATGGATTGTGCGCTAACGTTGCACGGACACAAGGGCGATTATCCCCCATATTTTTCGTTTTCCTTAAACCTGAACCAGGATCTAAAAATCACGTCAAATAAAATTTGGTTGACTGTTGTATCGGATGATAAACAAACAATACAAACAATTTCACAGTATGTTTTTTGACTAACTTATGTCAACGATATCATTTCATTTTAATGTTTACGAGATGTTTCCTGAAATCCGCGAATCTGCAAATTACAAAACGCATGAATCGAGAAAAAAACTAACCTCACTTGTGCTGGTATTTAAATGCATCTTTTATGAGTTGGTAAGAAAAATGTGTTAAGTGGTCTGTGTTATCAATCTAAACAAAGGTTTATGATGAGCAACTGGTAAGTATACAATGCCCCATGTCCAAAATGAAATTTCTCTCCACGTTGAAAAATATTGAAAGAGTATTTCTCCCAAAGAAACAGCGGACTTAAAAACAGTAGTTTTGTCAGCGTATCCTCCTCAATTCCAATCTAAAATTATATGCTACCTTCAGGATTAAAGAAAAAAAAGAACCATTAAAGCAGCAGAAAACTCCAAAGCAATTTTGACCTTTTCTTCGTTTTCATTTCCATGTAACTTTTCATTTGACGGTAAATGTCGTATTAAAAAGTAGTACACCTTAACCCTTCAACCGGCTTTAACGAATTGAATTGGGGGTAAGCAAAATGAGCTGAAATCAGCACGAAATATTAAAAATGTAACAACTCGAAAAAATATATTCAAATTCCTGAAATATCCTTCATTAACGTGCTTATTGTATTAAATTCAATTGAGGTAACCTCACTTTTTGGGTTTCCTTCTCATAGTAACATTTCCAGCCCGTGTATTCTCAACAATCTTGTCACTACTCGTAGGGGTTTTTTTTGTGGTCCTTACAGTCAGGGTCTCCGTGGTTTCATAAGTTTACTCTGTTGGTCCTGGATTCATATCTCTTTTTATTTCCATTCTTGAGCCTTTTCTTGCAGTTACATTTCTTAAAAAATAATAATTGTTTTCTTTTTCTTTTCGTGTGTATATAAAAATATATATTATTTTTAAGTAATGCTGTACCTTAATGAAGGGGCTGAAAGGACTCTACGACCACCAGAGCAAACACATGAAGCCACGGAGGCCATGACTATAATGACCACAAAAAATCCCTTGAAATAGTGACAAGTCTGCTGAGAATACACGTGCTGGAAATGTTAATATGAGGAGAAAACCCAAAAAGGTGAGTTTACCTCAATTGGATTTAGCAAGAAATAAATTTGCTGTCTAAGAAGTGGACCGCACGAGGATGGAACAAATGCGCCTGCGTATCAGGAGCAGTTGCTTTCCCCTTCGCTTTGCAATTCAAAGTGGTGAATTAGGAGGATGAGTGACACCCTTTCTGAGTGATTACCCGCTAAAGGGGCTTTGGTGACGAACCAAAGATGTAAGCAGGAATGTGCTTGAGTCGTTTGTTTCTGTCCAGTGGAATAATGACCTTGTCCAGAGGACTAGCCCTACCCCATCTTAACTTCAATCGTGGAAGAGAGATTAAGCAGCCCCGGTGGTTCAGTTGTCTGAATGCTGGCTTCCAGAATCCCGGCAAGGCATGAATGATGTGTTAGTGCAAAGGCATCGGCTCTCTCCCATTCCTGAAACCAGTGCCTTATTAGAAAAATATTAGAAATGGACGATTGCCTAAACCCCATCGAGTTGATCATGGTGATTGTTAAGGCTCCGAGACAACAACAGAAAACATCGGCCGCTTAAAGGGCCTTTTCCAAAATGATTGCAAAGAATATCCAGGAAGGTGTAAGTATTTATTTTCAACGCTAAATCCAACAAAATAGTTTTTTTTTACAAACAGGCGTAGAAACCAAAGAGATTAACCTGATTCGTTGAAAAAATAGAAAGTTTTGTGGTTCTTGATTTTCAGCGCATTTGTGGTTTCAAATTAATGAAGGAAAATTAAACATTTCTGTGGAAAGCGCTAATAATTCACAAAGAACATTTCGTAAGTAGTAGTTGTTTTAGTAGTTTATCTGAAACAGTAAAATATTAGTTTATATTCAGCAACTTTTTCTGAAAATCAAGTTTGACAGTATTAAATTGTTTCTGGTACAGTAAGTTTTTACTGGACATCTAAAACAATATTTACTTCGTTCAAGTTTTAACAATGCGAATTGCAATAGGAGTTTCGGAATGAGGGATTTGGAAGTCCTTTTTAAATCGACAAAACACCTACGGTTTCTTTCTGATATTTGGATTTTTATCAATAGTTGATCTTCAATGACATCTTAGTGAACTGTAGTTGCCAATTGAGAGCTTTTGAAAAAGAGGATTTATTTTGTTTCATTCTATTAAATTTATATTCCCATAGAGCGTTGTAATACTTGGCAAGCGATAGTAGTGAACGTTGCTCATGCTTTTTAGATATCAGCACAAATTAGTTTTAGTTGACAGGTCAGAATAGGAGAGAGTTTGTTGTCTATTTGAAAACCAGGCCATATGTTAATTGGAAGAGATCTGAAATATTCGTTTTTCGTTTAAACGGCTTTTTAGAAGCACGATTATTCCTTTTGGTAAATAAAACGTGTATTAGCAGGAATGCTTTTCCTGATTTTTCTGTTCATCTGACAAAACTCTGCTAATAATTTAGGTCCTCAAATATCTGTCAAAACTGACAAAGTGGCAGAATGGAATAATTAAATAACAAATGCATTTTACGTGAGAGCCGAAACATCACTAATAAAATTTAACAGACACGACACGGGTTCTAACTTGCGCGGAAAGTATTTAAACAAGTTTTGAGTTCTTGATAAAATGACATCTGTCGACAACGCAGAGCTCCTACTTTTCTTTCACTACGTAAGGTGTGATTCTGATCTTTCGACTGCTGTGTTTATCTTTCGTAATGCTTCAGTGCAGTCATACTTATGAAGTGCACTATATTTACAGAGCAAAAAAATCTAGATTTTGAATTATGTTGTCTTCTTCACCATTTACAAGAACCACTGTCGTTGGCAGCGAAGCGCAGTAGAATCCCACAGTTTTAGGTATTCAAAATGTTTCCTTTTTTTGTTTTGCTCTCAGAAAAGAAATTTTGTCTGCTAAAAAAAGGCACTACTATAGGCGTTTACCTTTGCGTGAAGGGATGCAGCTAGTCTGCACTGATGTTTATATATGTGATAGACGTCATAGTCTCGTGCAAGTGAATGAATGACACAGGGCTTCCCAGAAAAACATTGCTCATAGTATAAAAGGGTACTTCCTCCACCGAAAGGTTTTCTTCCCACGGAGTATTCTGTTTCCGAAACTTCCTCAGATAAACAACACACAGGGTAACTGGTATTTTACATGGTGCAACAGGAAACGAGATTCATAAAACCAGAAAACTTCCTTGCAATCATTCGCGGCACAGTGGTAATGATCGTGCGCCCATTGACGACGCTTTCTGGGTTAGCATGGATTCTGTATAGACCTTCGGCTACACAGCCCCATTTTCGGCAGGGATAGAAATACTATTTGTTGTGACTCATTACACCAGTTATCAGCATTCAAATTGCATGAGAGTTTCGTGACAGTGTACCTTCTGTGTGTTCGAACCATACACGATAGCTTTCACTTATATCTCGCATCGATGAGTCATGATTGGCCCACACCTTACCAGCGGTTTGTTGTTTTTCCTTCATCGGCCCACTTGTTTAAAGTACGAAACATGGATGACCATGAGCATCTAATACTTGGCGTACCTAATACATTGCTCCTATAGTGCATATTTTACATTACTGATATATCTATATCAAAACTATAAGGTTCAACACACACCTGAGTATTTTCAAGAAAAAACAGTCAACGATCTACATGAGATGCTTTTGGTCAAGCGGGACCGAAGTACAGCCAACACATGAGAAGCACTCCAGAAATGAACATGTATATCTTGTAGCCTTACTATGATGTGACTAAAATGGAGACAGAGATGACAATGTACAGGAAAAAACTAAATAACAAGTGGCAACAGCAATAGCCACACACTCAAGACAGCGAAAAGTGACTTGCAGATCAGAGAAGAACAATAGTCGCGAGGAACATGAAACCATCTGCCGTCCAGGAAACCATCAAGCAAGAACTGGGTGATTAAATACAGAGCAGCGAGCAGCATACTGCAGAAGGGAATACAGTGCCTGATAACAAACGTGGCACAGTGTCAGAAGAACGGACCGAAGAAAGCCAGCGGGTTCCACCAGCGATTACCAACGAATTAAGGATAGCGGTTCTAGAGTTCGAAGGAATGTACCCCACCATGAAGCATAGAATACGGATGCAAAACACTAATTACATTCTATGACAAATAACAGAGCACCTCAACAAGTCTGTGATACCAGCTTACCTAGATGAAAATGACACCACGTTAGAATCCATCTACACAGCTGTGCACTACGCTGCTGTTTCAGCCACAAAACTAAAACGAAAAAAACACCATTAGTCAGCAGGAGCAAGGGATGAAGAAGCACATACTACCATCATGGCAAGAAAGACTACAGAGCCAAGTTGATGATATGCGGAAGAAATTCGCTTAACTAACGTAATACACAAAGAGAAATAAGTCCAAGAATCTGGTAGGGAAAAAAGCTCATTCACTTTGTCTGTGTATAGGTTTAACGATGACTGTGTGCAACTCGATGGGCTATAAGAAGTCACACGTACCTGATATAGATTCACTGGTTCCAGGGAAAGGAGAGAGTCAGTGCCGAAAGACAGACACGACATCCATGCCTCACAGGGATTTGAACCCACTTCGCCCCCGGAAAGGAGTGTTCTTCGTTCCTCACCTGAGAACCCTTATTTTCACAGTCGCATCTTCCACGAGAAATGACATTTCTGAACCTGAAATAGCTATTTTGTCGCTACATTTTCTATAGCACCCACATTATTAAAATAATTTCCTCGATTTATTCAAATCTGTATCAATTAGAACCGTTTCATCTTTCATGGGACACCTCGTTAAGGATCAGATGATATTTCAGTTGAAAGCACATTTTCTCCTAGCTAATGTAAAACATGAGATCTGCATCATGAATATAACATGTTCCAGTTTGTTACCTTTCAACGCGTATCACTTAGGTTAAATGAAATTCTTTATGTGACAAAACTAAAATCCGAAATCCGCTGATTACGTGAAATCACAAAATAATCGTTCAACATATCAAGTTTGTATTTGGTGTTGGGAGTAAAAAATCTGCAGTCAAATGCAACCAAACTTCCTCGCAAACTGTTAGCTGAAATCACAACGTTAGAAAACGAATATCCAATTCTTCAATAATATGCACTGACAGCCAAATGTTCATAAATACAGGCACCGCCTGTACTCTGATTTTCGTACATCCCTCAAAGGAAGATATATTTAGTATCTTTAAATCTCTGGCATTTGATTCGAAATTTATAAAATCTTTGAAAACTTTCAACTGCTCAGTAAGTTTCAGATATGTAAACAATAGGCATTTCTGTGGATTTAAAGATGCACTGTGCGCCGTTATTTAATCGGTTTGACCAAATCCAATATACGTGTTACCAATAATTTTGTCAGACTCGCGCATTATGCGTCTTAAAACTTATAACAGATATAAGTTTAGAAAATTAAAGCAACCTCTAATTGAACAAGCTAGAAATGACAATATTTGTCATATTGATTGTTTCATGGATGTTCTGGCCAGTGGAAAGGTGAGATAAGCCGCGTATGAAAAGCAATGTCTATTCTGGCATATTGAACTAACCCCAAATTGCAATGATTTGCTATGACCGTTTTCTTTTTTAAATTGGAAATACACAATCAGCCTATCTTTGCCTTCATTCACATATTCTTTTTTAATAAAATAAAGCTCCGAAAAAAATAATAGCTTTGTTATATCAGTTTCTCCTAATTGTGAATAATTCATTCTTTCTCTTTATAATTCATAAAAGAAATGTTTTGTAACATCACAAATATCTAAGACCTATAATTCATCATTATAGATACTGGAAACAATTGCTACTGACATCGAACGGCAGTTATGGCCATTGTAATGGGTTAAGTATGTTGCACCACGGAAGGAAAATCATAATTTTTTGAGTAAAAATAGGGACTCCTTCCAAGGATTGGCAATGTGTCATATGTCGCTATGATATCCTTCTGCTGCATCATTGGGGTCATTCTCCACAACATCACAAGTGGTTCAGTTTTGTGGTGCTTTACGCACACTTCAAAAGACCAAACAGTTGTTCCTTTAGCCATCGTATAAGTACATATTCTCTATATTTAAACTTTTAATTTCCAAAAAGTTAATGCAAGTTTTTTGTTTATTGTACATACAAAAATGCACCTATGTTTTCCTAGATCAACACTTGGGAATTCAGTTTTCTCTGATACCGGAAATAAATTAAAAACGTAAAGAGATCAAAGATGCAACAAAGATCTTATGTGCAATCTGGATGCATTTTAAATTACTTCCTACTTTTTCTGTTGCACATTAATCTTTGGAGTGCATATTATGCATTTGCAGAAAGGTGGTTCAACTGTTGGTTATACCACTATGGAGGCAAAACGTATAATATTGGGAAATAAGGCAGCAATCAGTTTCTCACGGTATATCTTCGTTGACAAATGGAATTTGCTTTGAAATATTAAAACAAAAACACTATTTATTATGGCATTCTGGAAAGAGTGAAACACACTGTTACAAGTTGTAGAAATAATTCTACGTTACACACAACTACTCTTAATAAAAGTGTTCGTATAAAACTGAAATGTAGAAAATCACTAATAGCGGAGTTCCGTAATTTATCTGAACAAAATTATTAAAATAAATGTTAAAAATACGTATCGTCTGGTTTTACTCAGAGCGTTAACTAAAAGCGCGCCTGCATGAGCTTTAAATGTACAATGAGGTTGAATAATGCTTCGTTAAGGAAACACCTTATGTACGTATTTCTCATTCTGACGCTCATTCGGAGATAAGGTTTTTCAGATTAGTGAAAGAAGTACTGAGTGCAGGTCAGGTATGTCGCAGGTGCTTAATACGCCCAGACAAGAATTAGATAAAGTTTTCTTGCTTGCCATGAAGATACGTATTAAGCAGGACATTACATGGCTCATTTTATTTTCCTTGAAAATGAGGTTTAGGTCTTTTTGCTGAGCTGGGCAGAATAGCAGCATTGCAAAGGATATGAGATTCCAAACAAGCTTGTCTTTACATACTGAATCTGTATTAATCCCTACAAAGCTGTTATCAATGAATAAATTGGGAAATTCCAAACGTTCTATTTAAATTCGAAAGGTAAACAAATAAACCGCTGTCAGTTACACCGTCATTTAAGCTGCTCGTCCATGGCCGAGGGTCCTACTTTTAATAAAATAACGTAAGTCATGAGTTTGTTTAGTTTTCAGCTATACAAAATGTAAGGCTTCCATTCCTTTTAGAAAATTACGCCAGCATCGCCTGGGTACTGCGATGACGAGGAATACACGAGATCGATTACGTGCATTTGGCTCAAGAAACCGCGTTATGTTATGAGGTATACAGAGGATGGAGTTAAATAAACTTGCTTTTCGAGTTTTTCTACACCGTTCGAAAGTTTTGAAATTCTACATCTGCAGTTAGAGATATGTGTGAAATTGAAGGTACGGTAACAATTGACAGTGGCAGTACACGGAAATCGTTCAGGCGTTTCACTGATGAAGACCCTTGTCTCGATGACATGCCCAGATCAGGAGGTACAACGAGCAACCATATTGACACTCCTGTAAAAGTTGTGACAGCTAACCCCGATACCAGTAGCCCGAAATTGGTAGTTGATGTCGGTTCTTGCAAACTCCCCATTCGTCATCTTCACGGTCTTGCTGTTCTTTCAGACGACACTGAATGGTTCCCTAAGAATTGAGGCAATAGCAGGAGGAACACAGTGTCACCCTGTCTTAACATATTGCTTTCAAATCTAGAGGATCATACGTTTCATAGGCGTTTTCCTTCACTAATAAAGAAACGGGGATATTTGACCTTTATCGCCCGAGAGCAAGTAGCTGCGGCCACGCCAGGACATACAGCAATGGTGATTTATAGGCGGTTTGAGAAGTAAGTCATGATGCGAATTCGGTGAAATTATTCGGATACTACTTACCGAGAATTTGAGACCGAAGATCAGGCCGTAGAGGGAGACATGTGTGCCAAACAATTTAGAAAAGGCCTGCGTGTGTGATTTGAGGCATTTGAGCAATGCCTTAAATAACACGGGATAAACGTACTACCCGTCCACCCTACCGTGCACACTTTTTCACATCCGCGTATCACCTGTTTTGATGCGTGGCCTACTTCCCACTAGGATGCAACTTCGCTTCACTGGTTGATGTAGTATCTGGGAATAGAAAGATTTTCTTGAAAATGCCATGTGATATCGCCGTGGTATATTGGCTGTGGTGGAACGCGTTGTAAACTATTCCGGGAAACAATGTCTTGTACTTTGCAAAATAAAATGAGCGTTTCTGCATTTCTTGCGTCATTAAACGTTTTACGTGCACACAGGACGATGTTTTGGCACACCATGCCATCTGAAAATAAGTTTATTTCAATAACATGTCTTGAGGGTCCTTTTGATTTAGTTCCAATTTAGGTTCACCCTCGAACGAAACGAAACCCCAGTAAAGAAGCAGAAGTGAGAAAATGACGACCTATCTTCCATCTGAAGAATAATTAAAATTAAAAACAGAAAAAAATAACCAGCAATATATAGTTACGTCTTTTCATTCTGCAGGTTTTGTGAAGTCTCCCACGGTCATCTAGTTAAAAACGATAAGCATCAGTACAAATACAAAAATTTCTTGCCTGTGGGCAACAATTTTCTGATTAGATCTTTACTCACGGTATAAACTTTTAATGTCCTCTAAAGGTTTACATTTAAAAGAGATGTGTGAAATTTCCTGACTGATACAGAAGTACTTTCCTTCCTCGTCTTTGAAAGGCCTAAAAATGTTCCGGATCATAATCTTTTCAATAAAAAATTGGCTTTCAATGATTCGGTGATTTTCTGGAGAGGGGAAGACATTTTATAGATACTGATACCGCTGTTGTCCTTTCCGATGTCATACATTCCGACATGCGATCTACATCTGGCGTGTCACAATCAGAAGATGTATCACTCTGGAACAAAGACGCTTGGCCATCTATTATTAAGGCACTACGAGTAAAAAAAGGCCACAGGGCTTCATAAATTTCTTTGAATATCTATCGTTCCTCATTACTCAGAAGATCATCTTCGAATGTGGAAAATCTTGTTACACTTGCGATTTCAATAAATGACTGCGTGTTATGGATCACGTATTTTCTATCACACGTTAGCAAATCTTTGGTGCTTCTACCGCCAGTAACTTATTCGCTGTCTTTCCATGCTACAACCATTCCATACAAGCCGCCGTATTGATGGAATTCATTAGGAAGTAATAAAAAATTTCTTGATTTGCAGCAACTCAGTTGATTACCAAGATTCCTACTTCCTAGAGAACATTATGTTACTTTCACCCTGTATTACATGCTTTCAAGGCGATTGGAAAATACCACATTTTACAATTAGAGTTTTGATAAGTTAATTCCTTTGAAGATGATTGAACTTAAAGCTACACGCATAGATTATCATATGGCATTTGGCACGATGCCAAATTTAATGGAAGGCATTCTTGTATTTAATTAAGTACTTTAACTTTTTTATATGAATAAATATACTAAATATTTTCAAAAAATTCTGCAGACTTTGAAGAAAATATTTCTTGTATTTTAAGGTTACAATTCAATTTTCAAATGGAAACATTTCTGATGTTCATGTCGTATTTGACTTCCATAAATATTTCTTACAGTATTTAAACAATTTTCAGATAAAGGAAAATACATTAAAACTTCCTTCAAGACTGTTATTTCGTGTAATTTGTTAACGTTATTATTTTAGTATAATAAATTAAAAAACAAGAGCATTTGCATTGAATTTTTAATTTTAGCGGTTCTGTTTATTTTGAAATACAAACATCCCAGCACAATCCATCTGAAGTTCTCATTTTAGCGGTTCTGTATATGTTCAAATATAAACAACCCAACTTCTTTTTCATTTAGTGAAGAATCTGAATTCTGAGCAATAGATTTTACACCTGTTCAATATAAACATATTACCTGAAATTTCTTCACGTGTGACATTCTCTGGAAGAACCGAGGACTTTTCGTGAAAATTTCATTTAAATTCTTTCAGAGAGTGAAATCATGATATCAACAATCTTTGTTACCGTATATAACTTAGTGCATTATTCCGAAGATTCTATTAATGCAGCAGAAATAAAAATTGAAATTTGGTAAGTATTAAGTATATATTTTCTCTCCGAAAATGAAATACTTTGGAAAATTGTAACACTTATGAAAAATTTGAGTTTGCGGAAGAGGAAAATAATTTGAATCAGGGATTTATCGATGTTTGCAGCATGTTTTGACAAGTCAGTTCTTTTAATAAATTTTCTTGAATCGCTATCTCTCTAAATGTATGATGCCAAAAGTTTAACTTGATAGAGGAGACACCAGTTTGTTTTCTGTGTTTCAGCTGAACCTTTTTATTCCAGAGCAGGGGAATTTTAACGCTTTCACCTGAAACGACATTCTTGACAATCCAGTTCTCCGAACATTATTATATTACAGTAAAACATCAATTTTTATTTGTATTTCCGGACTCTGGAGCCCGGGTAGCTAAAAACGCTGTAAATTCTAATTACGTTTGGTTGATACACATTCTTAGAAAAAACAATAAAAAACACAAGCTAAACATTCTTGCGGAACAGAAATGCTGAAGTTAACGTATCTAAACTTTTTTGGATACAAGGTCCGTTAGTTTTGTTTGTTTTCTGTGTAGCATTGGGGGTTGGATGGTGAACTTTTTTTCTTATACTTTCAGGAATTTATAAAATTTCTAAGTAATCAACATCGCCTTAACTTTCCACTGATTTAAGTAATGTTTCTGCAGCTGTTTTAGCTTCATTACATCTTACTTTTTACACTGGTCATAGTTCCTCATCATTGTCTTCGTCAAGGAAAACGTTATGATGGATAAGAGATAAAAGATACAACATTAATTTGGTAATACATTTCACTGCACACTATTGCCGTAGGACTGGAAACTGCAATAGTGATGACTGTTAGAAGGATGATGCATTACTGTTTATTTATAGTGCAATATTATTTGGAGCAAGCAGTAACCACTACTGTTTTTTTTTTTAAATCCAATTGCATAGAGAATTTAAAAAAAATATATATATGTACTCAGTCGACCACAATTTATCCGACACCTCGGATAACTCAGCCCAAGATAATATGTGTTTTATTGGAATTTAAGTAAGGTTCTTTCTTTTTCCAACAGTAGAATTTCATGTCAACAAAGCTAGGTACGTGCAAGAATGGTTTGTTGAGAGTAGTGCGAAAGAACTTGACTGGATTGAACCGAATATCGTTTCTCAAACCCATTACCAATGATTGGAATGAATTGGAATTACGTTTGCGATGGTGGCTGTATCTGACGATAGCGTAGGCGGTCATGGGAAATGCTCTACGGCACAATGGAAAGCAGCTGACATAGATAATTGTCAAAATCTAGAGGAAAGGTTTCCCAGTAGAGTGAAAACTGTCATAGCAGTATCTTAATTGATGCATTATTTCTACAGCAGGAACTGAATTTAGTTGTGATATTTGAGGAATAACGCCGCAAGTTAATTTAATGGAAGCATATAGCACTTTTACTGTACATGCATGAAGAATACTTCTAAAAGTTAAATACACAAAATTTAAAACAAAGAAATAAGATGAAGGAAAATGTTTATCTATGCATTGTGATTTTTTCAAATCCTTTGCAAAAGTTATTCCATTTCTTGTCTCATATGTAAGGGAGATACTGAGAAATGGCGGCTCGTTTTCAGGTAGAGAACATGAACTGAAAAATTTGAGTGCAAGAACTATTTAAATATTTAATATTGTTAATAAATATTAAATCTATGCAACAACAAAGAATATAGATAAAATTGTTAATAACAGATATTACTATGCATATGTATTAACATACATACTGATTATTAAATATATTTGATATCAATACATGCAGGAGCATAATAGCTTACAATGATAAACTACAAATGTTTCTGAATAGTCATTTCGTAAGGCATATTTAATTACTAAGATTTTAAATATTGTAAAAAAAACATTTGTGAAATTTTTCTTCAGCAGATGGAAAATATGCTTCACCTCGTTACAGAAGTTTCTTAAAAGGAAACAAATTCGAAGTTTAACATGACCGAAAATAAATGCAGCCGTTTTATTATTCCTTACGAAATTTTTTTTAATTTGTTCCGTACAAACGAATGATTCAAACATTTCCATAGCTTAAAAATCGAAATGTCGAAATGTTAGCCTTTCTAAAATCTTCGAAAGTTGTCATTAAATATTAGGGAAAACATAATTTCTTAAAAATATATATTTTTTATATAATTTCTTCAAATATCTGATTGAGATTTCCAAAGTTTCAGTGAACTGTGTGTCGCCCAGCATTCACTTTTTGTGTTCGAAAAAATTCGTTGCCAATTTAAACTCAAGTAATTATTTAGAACTAAAAAAAGGGTACTTAATTTTTACTTCCGATACTTTTCGTTGTTGTTGACGCGCGATTTACCGTTTTGTGTAATAAAACAGCACAAGCTTGATGGTTTCAGGTCAAGAACCAATCCTAATTCTTCACATAGAAATTCGGCGACTATACACCATTTAGCTATTACTTTATGACATCCTACCTAATAAGCTGTAATGTCGCTTGTAAACTGGAACTGCGATCAATGCGTTTCGTCTACTTTGACAGATCTCTAAGCTGAATGTTTGGAAAGGTACTTTTAATTTCCTATAGATGTATTTTTGTAGGTTTAACGACCCCTGGGTGCAACTCAATGGGCTGTAAGCAGTCACCCGTCCCTAATTTAGGGCCATTGGTTCCAGGGAAGGGAGAGAGCCAGTACCGTAAGACGAACACAACATCCATGTATCAGCAGGATACGAACACGGACTCATCTCTGACTAATGGTCATTAGCCAGTGCAACACAACTGCGCACCCGGCGTGGCCCTATACAAGTTTACAAATGTAAGCCATGAACTAATTTAGCTGAAAAGAAGGCCATTTACTAAGTCATACAAATTTTGGAAGGAGACAAATATTGAGAAATGTTTATAACTGATTTTTGAGATTCAAAATAATTCCACTGATTGCATAAGGTTCAAAAACGAACTTTCGCTGATTCACTTCTGTGATAATTACGGCAGTAATGACAGTATGCCATATGCCATTGTACGCTGGCTGGTGATATGCTGCTGGGAAACAGGAACATTCAAGAAATAGGTTCGCCAGTACGTTCCCCAGCGCAAATCATATATTATGTATGTGAGACACTCCCGAAAGGCGCGCTGGTGCATTAAAACACACACACCAGAAGCTGTCCAATTGCTAAACACAGCGCTGATGAACGAATGGGCGATGTAACCGTAAGAGCTCATCGACATCCTAGTATGAGGAATGGGCAAAAATATCATACCTCGACGTTAGGGGTGAACATCTCACATACTGAGGAACTCGTTTTATGTTCGTACCGTCTTTTGCAATGACGCACATGTAGCACCCAGGGCTATGTAGCCAATTCTGAATAAAGTTAAACAATATCCTTTAGTATCTCCAGTTGTGTCATTTCCGTTAGTAATGGCGTTTATATGGTATGAATTTCCCAAATCGAAGTCACTCCTGTGCGGCGCTACAGATCAAACACTGGCACATCCTTAAGTTTTGCACACCAGTTACGTAGCTAACAACAGCTTCCATAGTTTCCTTACACTATTGGTTTCCTTTGAAGCGTAATATTATCAAAACGTGTTTGATTTCTAAATTCGATTATTTCCTCCATGAATATGTTATGGAGATACTGTAGTATGCTGAAGTGTGGTTAGGGATCTGCCCCTAAATTACTGTGATTTTATAAGCCGTTCGCATTCCTTTCTGGCCTACACTAAGCGAGTTAACACTCGCATTTCAGTAAAGCACGATCATTTCATATAGCGAATAATTTATTTTTTAATAAATTTATAATTTTTGTTCAGCATAATTTTCTGCCACTCAAAATATTAATAAATGAGTATGATAATATAATTTATTATACGTTATAGTTGTTCGTACACAAATACGCATTCTCCAGAACGCAATTTATTAAAAGCCGTTTTTCGAGGGGATATACTAAGGCAGAGAAGTGTGCCATGTGTTTGAACAACTTTAAAGAAAAAAGGTTTTTGCTATGTGTAACAGTTGTGTAACTTTTTATACTCAAATGCAAATAATTTAAGCATTTTTACTTTTTGGCTGCAATTCTGAAATTCAATCATCATCATTGATGGCATTTCCGTTCTGCGAAAGAGCAAAGTGTTTGAAACACACTACGTATAAGACCGTTTTTGTCCATCACTTCCTATTTTTTAACGCATTAATATGCAATTTATCTTGTTATAGTTCAAAAAATGTGTTTACCACCCTGCCAGGCGTTCAGATTCTGAAAATAAGAAACATGAATTAGTAATTCAAAAGCGGAGACGTTGAAGCACAACCCATGTTTTTTCACAACGCTTCAAATTCTGACTTCATATGAAAACATTCCATTGCATGAAGTTATTTACCCCTTGGTGTGATCCTGTTACGCAACCATGAGGGTTGACTGTGATTTCGAAAGATTATGATGACTTGAATAGGCTGGGATTTAATATCGTGTCTGCTTATTTACTTATTTCGTTTCATATCTACTTCCAACCGATAGTCGCAATTTCGGTGCCTGCTCTCGGAAACGGACAAAAAAATAGATATCTTCAAAAACAAATGAAGAGCTCTGATATTTTGGTCTGATATGTTAGATACTGGAAGCGAAGGCGTTTTATATAAGCAATAACAAACTTTTTCATTGGGAAGAAACGTGAAAGAAATCTGTGCTACAGCTATGTGGTATAAAATGACGGCTCATATCGCATACCTCCACGAAACATGCGAAAGCTTTTTTCCAGAGGACTTATGTAATTAACCAAGGTCTTTTATACATTTAATTATGCCATTAATTTCTGGTTACTGTACGAAAACATTATATACCAGTTCATATAGATTTGCACAGTTATAGGATAATTTTTGATAGTAAATTTAACGTACCTACATCATATAATTTGAATTTATGTTTGGTTGAAAATAATTTTAAGACAAGTCCGTTGAAGTTCTGTTGTTTTTTTTTTATCAGGATTTGCTTCTGGAATGTTGTTGCGGGTTTCAACTTTGAAGAAACAGTAAATTTAAGAAAATCATCTGATAGGTTTGAGTGAGAGTTAGTATAAATATAACTGGTGAAGACACGCTCTACCAACACTTACTTTATTTAATTGCACGGACATTGCCGCATGCATTTCCCATTGTGTTTTTTTTGTCATTCAAAACATGCGTAATTTTTTTAAAATTCAATATTCTGCAAAATAGTTTAGAGAACAATTTATGTCAAGATGAACGCTATTGTATTCTTTTCAAATACGTAATCTCATACTTTTGAAATGAAGGGGTAAGAAACCCTCGAAATAAATGCAAAGCGATGTAGCTATGCTTTCTTTGCGGAAATGCCCCTGTCTTTAGAAGTCTTACTCTGAATTCAGCTTTAATATTAATAAAGTTCATTTTTCGGAACTGACGTGGTCGTCTTTTGGTCCTTCTGTTTGTATTTCTTAGGTTTTCGAAGATAATTCTCATATTTTGTTTTTGTTCAGTAGTGATGGAGTCAGCTCAAATGTGTTGACTATTTTGCCAACTGCATGTCTTAGCATTTAGAAATGACTGCTTTCTTTATTAGAAAAATTTTGAATTATTTTCTTTCGTAAGCGTCAGCGATTATTATTTTTTCCTATTTGTCCTCAGTACATCATGTTTATTAATTTTTTTCTCATGGTATTACCAAAAACGTAGCAGCACCTTAATATGCTTAAATACAAATAATTGTTTTGTCACTCATGATGTCCGGTTAGGTGTAAAGGATGGCATTGCTGCTACGTACCTGATTCTCAATAATTATATCTGTGTATGAAATATGCCGAATCTATTTTTTCCTAAATGGAAAAGCAGAACAGGACGAATTGCATTTCGTAGGTCATTTAAAATGGGCTCCGCGGGTCACGGGTAGAAGACCCTTGCTTTAGAGGAAGTGTTACATGATTTGCAATAAGTGGAACAGAACGTTTGATGAAAGTCTGAAACGGCTCGGATTGCACCGGGCCCTAAAGTGAAAATTCTGCGCAGGACCGCGTACTTCTAAAGTTCGGGCCTTGGCCCGACCGAGATTTCCAAATTTAGGTTCATGCAGACCTCTACCTTTTATTGGTGATGAGGTGAAATTAATCGCACTGGAAATGAATCATCCATTGGTTTTGAAACGATTTCATCTATAGCGATAATTTTATTTCATGAATCATTTCATCAGTAAAATGAATCATCCATTTGTTTTAAAACGACTTATTCTGTAGCACAACTTCGGACCTTCTATCGATGATGAAGTAAAATGAATCGCACTGAATATCCATTAGTCTTAAAAGGACAATATGTATAGCAGCACTTTGGACCTTTGTCCACACCTACAGTAAGAATTGAATGTTCCCCTGCTGTCGTATAATCCTGCACCACTCACTAATTTGATACTTCTATCAAAAGCAAATGTAATTTAATTTACTGGGTCAGTGAAAGCCATTCATAAGAGACGATCGGTTTTTCCAGTGTATTTTTTCAGGTAAACCTCATTCCACGAAATAGTAAAGGAAAATCGGATGTTTATTGATTCCAAGTCATATATGTATGATTTCAAATTAAACGGAAATTAAGTATTTCTGCGAAACGCGGTAATAATTCGCAAAGTAGCATTTCACATTTGGGCGATGTTTGCAGTAGTTTATTGAATACTTTGCTATTCAAATATATATTCCAAACAGTTTCTTTAATGTTTTTTTACAAATAATCTTATCCATCATAGAGCGAGTTTCCCTCGCTCATTTAAACCAGCTTTGTGTTCATATCAAGCATGCACTCACATTGTTCGGGTTACAGTTTTAGTTAGGAGTTAAAAAAGCCCAGTAACACATCTATTAACTAAAGTAAACGTTTTAATGTAATGTTTTACAATATGTTTAGTAAAACACAAAAAAATATGTAAATGCAAGTGGAAGCTATGACAATTTCGATTTGTTGCACAACGAAATATACAAATTGTTCAGTAAACTGCTATTTACTGAATAACAGTTGAAGTGAAGTGTCAATTACATTTTGGGCATGTTTGATGCTAATGTGATTTACAAGTGTATTTGGCACATGTCACATAGGTGTTATGGAACATATTAACTTATTGAGGACACAAATGTTAGCTACCCCTTTTTCTGCTTGTGCCTATATCAAGTGCTTTACGAGTACAGTGTTCAACTTGCTTTGTTTGCCTTTGTTGATCTTGCGCCATTTCAATTGCTGGTTTTTCTCTTGGAAGTAACTCTGGCCTATGAATATGTTCTATTACTAGTGACATACCAGATTTTCAATAAAAAGTCGTATCTTTCTCAATGACTTCTGTTTCCAGTTGGGATTTACCTTTCTAAATAGGATGTAAGATTTCACTGCCGAAATATCAAAAACATCTGCGGAAACTATAACTGACCATCTGTTAGTTTTTCTCCTACAGATGTAACATGAAATCAATTTATCTAATGTGTCTACAGCACCCTTGGTAGAATTATAATGTAGAATTATTTGTGGTTTTTCAAAACTGAATTATAATGCCGCCCCGGTGGCGGAGAGGTCTAAGCGATGGCTTCTGATCATTCGTCCGAACGGGTTCTGGGTTCGAATCCCGGTGAAGCACGGATGTTGTGTTTTTCTTACGGCACTGGCTCTCTCCCTTCCCTGTAACCAGTGACCCGAAATTAGGAACGGGCGACTGCTTATAGCCCATTGAGTTGCTCACGGTGGTCGTTAAACCTCCAATCAAAAAAAACTGAATTATCAACTTTTTTTCCCAAGTGTAATGTACTCTGAACAACAACACACTTATTTTTTAGGAATATATGACACAAGCATGGGATTATTTGTGAACGCAAAAGTTGAAGAATTAACTTTTTGTTCTTGGTCTGGAGAAATTGAGGTGGAATGGAAGGCTTGTTCTTGCTAATTGTTCTTATCATAGTTATATTTCTTGAGTAATATTTGATCAAGTAAGTTTTATGTGAAAAGTTATTACAGGTGATGTTTTGCCCTTTCAAGCCAAAAGAAAATCAAGAACAACCCGAAGATTCTGATATTTCTCAGGAAGCTAGTTTGGTGCCCCCACTTTATGGCTGGATATCCCATACATAAGTGGGTTGATTGTCACAGATAATCCAAACTTTAATATCATACCTTGTCGGTTTACTGTAATAGTTTCATATAGAGTAAACTGTCGGAAAGAACAGTTTCTCTAAAGGAAACTAACTGTTCATCAACTATAGCAAATGCACTGGGGTTGAAAAGTTTTGGCAATATCTCCACCCACATATCCTACAAGTCACGAATGATACTTTCATCGAATCTCAGAACACGAGAAATTTGGAAAAAAATCTTTGCAAACTCATAGTTGCTCTGAAAACTGTTCTGCCATTTTCTGCACCCCACAGGCTTTCTGTTGATTCATTACATTACTCGAAAATTCCAGCTAGCAAAATAAAACTATGTCAGCACCTAGTTGAACGATGTCAATAGTTTTTCACTTATCCCCGCACACACTAACTCCCCCTGTATTTGAGGTTATGAGGATAATTTTTACCTTGTATTTTATAAGAAACAATTGAAAAGAAGAAATTTCATTTACAATACGTGAAGCAGCATAACTGGTAGGTCCTGGTGTAAAATTCAGTATATCTTTGGAGGCACGTCTTCCTGCTTGCAATTGAGGTTCACCTCTATATTGAATAGACTTGCGTTAGATAAGTAAGAGCAGCCAATAATTTCATCCTCTTTTTCTTCTGACGATGAATTAGAGATTCCTGAAACGTGATCTTCTAATTCAGACACAATTTCTTCATCGTCTGAAGAAGCTGATAGTATATTTTCGATTTCAGTAGGTGATAAAGGTCGATCCATTATTGTGAAGCTTCATGTAATATCGACAACGCTAAATAACCGAATGTCACAGTGGATCTTCTAACGGCAATTAATAAATAATACGCGAACTGCAGCACTTCTGTCAGCAGAATGAACACAGTCGTTCAAAACAAAACAAAAGAGGAATTCATATCGAGCTGGGAAACGCCCTCGGGCGGGGAGTGCAGAAAACCAGGAAAAATCGGAAGCCCCGATGTGAAGTCTCTAAAACTGCTGCCATGCATTGTCTTGATTATATTAACAAAAAGCAATGAATTCCATTTATTGTAAGAAATTGACAACGATCAAAACTTTGTTTTCTGCAAGTTAACATGTATTTTTTCATAAGGGTCCAAAAGGACCTGAACACAGTATGTGTAAAGTTTTTTATTAGACACAATCTGTTGTTCAAATAGTAATAAAAACCATGATTATTATTTTTAAACACTAAAAGTAACAAAGTCACAAAGCTACAAAGTTATGTCACCATTACTTTTAATTTTATTAAAAAAAAATTGCTTACCGATTCAGAGCGTTTAAACGAGAGGTTGTTCCCCGTTTCACACTTCCCGGTATATCTTCCTATAGTCAGTGTTTTGTTAGATTTCTATGGCAACAGTCCTCCAAGTTCGTCGGACCACTTAGATGCCAACACAGGTTTATTTTGGATAACAGGTCGCAGCACAGGAGTTTGTTGTCTATTTGGAATCCAGGTGATCTGTTTATTTTAAGAGATTTTCTGAAGTATCACGGTTTGCTTGCTTTACATTTCAGAACAGGAATTACCCAATTATTAAAGGAAACATTCAAACGCAGCTGTATTAGTAGTGGGCTTTCCTATTCATCAAATGAAGTTGCGCTGTAAAGTAGGATGCATGGCTATTTGTCAAAACTGAAGGTGTATCAGAATATAGTAATTTCGTAACAAAAGCTGTTTGTATGATTATTAAAATATCATTATCAACATTTAACAGATCCGACTTCGATCGTTTGAAATTATTCACAAACTGTCTTCTATGATTACTGTTTTACTACGTACCGGGCGATTCTCGATTCTATATTGTTATTTTCAAATTTAGTAACGTTTCTGTACAGTGCTCACCACAGGATGGACGTTATTTAAATGGCAAAAATATCTACATTTCAAAATTATGTTAGCTTCTTCACCATCTAGGAAACACAGTGGCGATTCCAGCGTTGAGCATTTTATTTATGGGGCCGTGTTAAATTGCCCCAAAATGTGGATGTAAACATTTTAAAAGACACGAAAACAGCAGCATTTTAAATTTTCTCAGAAAAGAAACAAACATGTTTTAAAAGAAATGCAGAATCTTTCGTAATAATTGTAGTTCTTAATAAAGGCCCTAAAATTCTGATATATGTCGATATTCTTTTCTGAGGTGAATATTGTGGACAAAATGTTCAGTTCACAGAGAACAGAATTTGCATTTGAAAAATTAGCAGTAAAATAGCAAATTGGTAATCAACAATACAATTTTAAAAACAACCCTACTTTGTCTCATAAAAACACTAGATTTATCCAAGCATTTTGTTTCTGAATCAAAAATGTTTGCTCCTACTGTTAAATCCCTCATTGAACTTAGTTTTAAGAGGAAGAATATTTTGTTTTCTCTTTTGAAAAACCTAATTGCATAGTTCGCGGGACAAAATAATGTTGTTAGTTAGCTTTCACAAATTTCTTTGACAGAAATCGTACATTTATTATTACTGTACTTCTAGGTAGAATTCTCCGGAATATAATTCCATACGTCCAGAAAGGTGCAATGCGTGCCTTAAATAATGAAATATAATTTGGTTGTGGGTGTTAAATTCTAATTTCGAAACAAACAGATTGGCCAATTTGGAAAAACTAAGTACTGTATAATAAGAAAATCCTTTGCGTTTCCTTGTTAATCACAAGAGTAAACTGCTTACTTTCAAAGGTTAGCATGCATTTTTATTTCATTTCAATAGGTAGAAACCGAATTTCATCTCAAAAATTATACTACATTCTCGGAGAAATATAAAATTTAGTGACACACGCAATATCTGTATTTTCAGTAGAACATCTCGGACAATACTGGTACTTGACAGCACCAAATAAGGGTCCCTGGCAGTCAGTTTTCTAAATATTGTCTATTTTATTTCCAAAATAAGAGTCTATAAAGTTCTGCAAGAAATTTTGAAATCGACTTAGAGATACAAAAATGCCTATTGGCAGAAAATGCGGGTAAAGCATATATACTTCTTCAATGTATTCCCTCTATGCAGGCAGACCTGAAGGGACAGTTCACACAATGCGTTTTAACACTATCTTAGGAAACACCTCGGCGATTGTCAAGTGGCAGCGAACAAATTTAAATCTGACTTACCACATTGACAGAAAAGAACATATACTCTGCTGACATAATTCTTCCGTACCCTTGTGTATGTACATGTGGTACATGCACTGTACATGCTGTAGACTAAAACAACTTCTTCCGCTAAGTTGTACTTCAAGAAAACGAACAAGAGCCCAAATAGGAAATGCTAGGATTCAATGTATGCAAAGGAGCGAATAGCATGGGCTACCTTTCGAACTAAAGGTGCTAAAAAATCTGATACCATTCGTTTCAAAACTTGGAAGAAGTAGAATATGAAACATATTGTAGGACTGGAGGTTGGGTATCACCAAGAAATTTATTAAATGTTATGTTCTTGATAGCAGGTAAAATAGTGAATTAGATAGTGAAAATCTATCTATTACTGAACTTCATTTTTTAAAGTGTGATAACAAAAGTTTGAAGGTGGCTCTGAATACGTTCACGTAGCGCACAGGCAAGACCAGTTGCAAGCTCCTAGGACATGTTTAGTAACTTTCATATAATTAATTTTATTATTTGCATAAGTAAATGAATCAGAACACCTGTGCTAAGAATTCAGTGATCATGTAAGTCAAGGATCACTTCTTAGATTTTACTCCAGTGGAAGGTGAGACAGATAAAGAAATGTAAGTGATGGAAGACATAAATTCTTGTATATAGTGTAGGGAAAATAAAAGGGCACCAGACCGACACAATACCATAGGAGGAAAGCAAAAAGACAAAACCGTGATCAACCCATTTCTAAGTAGGGACGCCATGTGCTCTAATGAGGGCTACGGGTTAATCTGAGAAAAAAGACG
The DNA here is from genome assembly GCA_039090855.1 of Macrothele yani. Classification (NCBI taxonomy): domain Eukaryota; kingdom Metazoa; phylum Arthropoda; class Arachnida; order Araneae; family Macrothelidae; genus Macrothele; species Macrothele yani. The sequence goes on along the minus strand of CM077033.1, from coordinate 77,724,753 downwards.
GGAACATTGGTATCGATTATTTACGTCATCGCATTACGATAGAGTACCGATGCGTTTATGTCAAAGTAGTAAATCAGATGTCAATTTGTATACTGCCCCACGACAATACCGACAGTGTTTCCAAGGTTACTGCTGCAGACGCAACTCGCAGACGGGCCCATAATGTCTCCCGGCAGCGACAGACCACATTGAGGAAGCAGGCCGTCTTGGTGTGTGCTTCCTCAATGTCGTCTGTCGCTGTTGGGCGAGCTTGAGTTCTACGCCGAGAAACTTAGCTGCATCTCTCATTGGATTTCAGAGTTACTTGCATTAGGACATTACCAAGATCAAAAGTTCTTCATTCATGTTACTGTTTGTTGCTGATGATTCCAGTTAAAACGAAATCCGATATGACGAGAAATCATTTTGTTTCAAAAAAAAAAAAAGAAAAAAAAACAGTCCCAGTCAAAATCACATAAACGTAAAGTGTTTCAATATAAAGAAATGCATTTCCCAAATTTTTTGATTGAAACAAAAAAATAGATTCCAAGGAAAATTGTCATTTGGAACATTATCAGAAATAAATCAAACATGATAAATTCGGATTTTCTTTATTTAAAACGCAGGTAATGCTCTTCATTGGAAGGCATTTTCCGACTATCCATCGTCAAAAGCGACGCGAACCAATTTGGGGGCAATGGAATGAAATGGAGCCAAAGCGACTAGATTTATCCTTAAGCCGCTTTCTATACACGTTTCTGTTATCTATGTTGTTCCTTTCCCAATTTGTGAAATGCGTTCCAAGATAATAGAAATGAAAAATATGTTTAAAGCAGAGAAGATGGTGCTGCGACCTCACTGACTGATGCTAATACTTCAGAAACCATTCTCACAGAGAAAAACAAAAATCGTGTGTGAAGTTGACTGAGAAAAGGTGAGAAAAGGTATTTTTGCTAAACCCAATGGCATTTTTCCATCAAAGCTATTAAAGTATCTTAAAAGATAGAGAAAAACCCTATAGCCATTTCAAAAGCTGTTTCGTTAACCAAAGAGAAACGGAATACGGTTGGAGCAATTTATAGTTGTTGACTCAGTGCTGTTCACGTAGTACATCTTTTCCTCTAGTGAGCCAATTATCAAACCGTGAATCCGTAATAAATTCACCCATTTGCCACTATTTTGGGTAACGTGGTCAAACTCGTTTCACAGATTGGTATAGTGTCGTTAAGGAAACAATGTGTGGTCAGGCAGGGGCTATGATGGATTAAAAATGCTTTTAAAAGTTCATACAGTCAAACATACGTGTTTAATGGTGATAAGACGCTGTTTTTATTCAACTTTAGTGAAAGAAGTCATCAGCATTTCTGGAGAGAAATGCGTTTGACAAAAACTCACAGAAAACCAAACTTGTGCAGTATTGCACATAATTCGTTGCAAACTCGACTTCAGCCCTATCATGCAACTACATTATGTTTTGTTTTGCACATGAGGATGTGCTTATTTCTCACAAAATGACCGGTGCTGATTTCATCCAGAAGATACAGGACAACAAAACAGAAAAATATGCCGAAAGCGAAGAAGAATAAAGCATGCCTACCCCTTTGACGGATGTTAATGCTTCAGAAGCACTTTCGTTCTTGGTGAACAAAACTGACATATTGTACATCACAAATTCAGTTTCCGAAAGTTATGTTTCCCCAAATGAATTGGCTGTAGTTTTTTTTCAGCTAAAATTGCCTTCTACAAATTATTACCGATTTCCTGCAAACAAAGATGTGAAAATAATGCAAAAAATAACATTTTATTTTGAAAATTCTGGTAGGTGTATCTCCACAATTTTTAGAAATAAATAGAAATAAAATTTCTTGAGATTGAAACTGTTGAATTTAAATGTTTAAAACTGAATTCACATGTGTATTTGTGTTTGGTAAAATGTCAAACCTCTTTTTTGAGAAATTTCTTTATAAAGTAATATTTGGCTGTGTCCGAGAAATTCATTCAAACGGGATTCCACTGTATTTATTTATATGATCCAAATTGTTGTCAGAGAATACTCTTCAGTAATTAAAAACGTTCACACTAAATTATTTTTTCCTTAGATCAAAATGCTCAGTTAATAATAGTGTTAATCCCATTGTCTTAGCTCACTAAGACAATGTCATTGAAGATCGGAATACTAATTACATATTGAAATATAAAAGGAATGTTTATAAGGAAAATGTTACGTGTGGCTTTACAGTTGCCATTAAATATGATGTTTAACTAAAGATTTGTGTCTATGATACAATCAAATAGTGACATTTATCAACCTTATTACATTTGATGCACTTGATGCACATAATTCGTAAAAAGAAATATATATAAATTCTTGTAGATTAAGATTTGGTTTCTCCCCATTATTAAATTCTTAAAAATTGGCAACCTGCTATATAACAAGTAACTAAAAACTAAGATGGGATGTGATAAGTTTATTCCGTTGTGGAAAGTTGTAACATTTTTGCAGCTTGAAAATATGACGAAGTTATTTCTTGGATTGGCTCTGGAAATTTGAAACAGCCACTTCGGAACGCACTTTAATCAGCAGATGGTACGTCCAAACAGGGACATTTCACCGTTTAAATAAATTCCATTAGCACAAAAACCAGACATGTAGAGCGAAACTTGCACACGTTTCTAGGGTAATATTCTCAGCATTGCTCTTAATTGAGAATTTGTAACGTGCATATATCTGATACACATGAATTTCTTTGTGGGAAATTCAAAACGTCCAAGAATCCTTATACTGTATTCACTAAATAAAGAATTCAGTATATTGAAATTTTGCACATTATATTAAACTGGATAACGTAATTCTTAGCTCCAACTTGTATTTAAAATCGTGTTTTTCACCAATAGTGGACAACTAAAAGAATGAATATTGTAGAACCTTTTAGTATTTTCAAAGTAAAATTTCTAAATACATTTAAGTTTTAAGCAAATTCGAGAGGCCAAGCTTTATGATGATATTCTATTTTAAGGAAATACTACGTTACTCCACAAATGTTTCATTTTTCGAGTTCACCATAATTTCATCAGGATGTGTGGAACGGAAATATTCAAGTAGCATAGGACACCATCAACCATGCTGATGATGCCGTATGCGATTTGAAAAACCATGTTGATGATGTCGTATGCGATTTGAATATATTCATTCTATTTGTTCTTCTGAAGCTGACCCAAACTCCAGCAAAACTTTGGTCGGCAATACTTGAAAACTAAATCAAAAATTAAATATTTGTGAAGTTTCGTTGTATTTCCTTAAAATAGGTATAAGTTTGAATCCATAATCTGGTTAAAATGTTGAGCATCATTCAGTCTTCTGTCAATTAAGACAGCGTTTACTATTTGGTGCCATACATCTTTCGAAATACGAGAAAAAGGAACAAATTCCCCAAATGCCTTGGTTTCATTATAATTTTTGTAATACTTGAAATATGCTATGCCGAAAAGGCTTATTTTTATTATATGTACGGAATGTAATGATAGCGGATATGCTATTATCCCAGTTTCGAAATCAAAATGACTTTCTATTAATCACATTTGAAACCAAATATATATTAGATAAAAATGAAAATATGAAAAACTCTGGAATAACTAACACCCTCACCATCGAAACAGGGATTTCCAAATAATTTTTCCAGGTTTTCTAAACGAACGTTAGATATCTTGCATTATATCTGTATCTTATCATTTAGATCAAGCAGCTAAATGATAAGATATACGGGAAAACGGAATAACATTTTATAAGGCCGAAGTGCAAATTTGACATTTATTTGAAAACGAAGAATTGCACAAAACTTTCTACTTATTGAAGTGCACCCAATGAAAAGGAATTATATGGAATTGGAGATGTGTTTCAAGATAAAGTATGAGTTATAAGGCCGTGGTGAAATGACTGTGAATCAACAGAAGTAAAATATGCACTAAATATTTTCATTCCTAAACATTTGCGACAGACCAAATGGCAGATTCGAATTCCTAACGAAGAGATAGCACGAAAACTTTCGAGATATATTCTTTCAGTTAGAAAACCATTATTTATTTTAATACAGTAAGTTTCACGACCTTTACCATAACTAGTAGCATTCAGTACGAAATTAGTATTGAAAATACAGTATAACGCGAAAGTGCTCTGTCGGTGTCCATTAACATGTCTTCCTAATAAGAATAGACACGATGTGCATCAAACCAAATTTGGCGTTTCATGCGGTCTCATTGTTTGATATCGAGATCAAAGGATGACATTTTACTTATGTAATAAATTATTTTACTTAATATATAAAAGACAAATTATCGATAAAGTGGTGTGTATAAAAAAGTTAAGTATTATGTTTATATTTCAAGTCAAGGAATGAATGCTGAATGAAAAGTATCCCACTCTTATAAAACCCATAGGACTTTTGTGGAATACAATACATTAACATTCAGTTATTCTGCATATAAGGAAACACAACTCTAGCCAAAAACTTGTAGTAAAAAATCCGAAATATATTATATTTATTTATTAATTTCACTTAGGATACACTTTAGGGCATTGCTGTTAACTTTTTTGGAGAGTGAGCTAGGCCTCTTGCGTGGAAAAAAATCATTACTAAACTTGTTATAAATGTTGAGTTCATTACAAAAGCATCGGAAAACGCGAAGCACTTCTAAGAGGGAGACTTCAAGAGCAATCGGCTAATGTTACCTAAAAATTCAGCACATGTTCTTAACGATTTGAGTAGCAATCGTGTATCCGTGACACACGTATCAGTCTCTTTTGGCAACGGTCCGGATGTACATAAGAGGGCTCAAGTCATCTGGCAACGGTCCGGATGTACATAAGAGGGCTCAAGTCATCTGGCAACGGTCCGGATGGACACTGCTGTACATGTAGAAAATGGAACACGGCCACCGATGGTTCAGAGCTACGAATCGGATTCTGTTCGTACAATTCTCCCAATTGCTCGATACTGCGATATGTCGGTGCCTTTGGTGATCCATTGTCTGAGTTCCGCTGGATATTGCCCTCCTGGAACATTGGCGTGAACAGCAACCGACTTCCGCGTCGCTCTGACCTTAATCCCTGGCGATACGGCGACTTGACCAACCGGCGTCTCGCATCCCAATTATATGTCTTCTTCCTATCTCGCTCAATTGCTTGAGTTGATCACGGATCGGCAATCGAGGCATCCTTCACTCCGTGGGCGTCAATTCAACTGCAATCGCCATCACTGAATTGCTCATATTGTGCACGAATCGGACATCGAGGCATCCTTCACTCCGTGTACTGCAATGCAACCGTAAAACACTGTCAGTCCTTTTTCACAGTTTGTCAACTTTGTTCTTGATATAACTTCGTGATTGCCCGGTTCCCAAGGACTACGGCGGGCAACTATTTCGTCTTTGGTCGTAATTCCTTAACCATTTTTATATTCGTTCCTGAGTTACTTGCATCCTAACTTTCATCAGGATCGAACGACTTTCTCCTAGTACTTCGTTTCCAACTCTTTTTTTTTTTTTGCGAGACCGTAATTTGCTTATGATCTGCATTCTGAATATTTTAGATTTACATGCATCAAAAATAAGCAACTGAGACTTGTGGAGCCCTTTTCGTCCTAATCTGCAGTTCGCTTCCTATTTCCGAAATGTCTTGCACTAATTTTCATTATTACAGAAGTTCGTTCCTTGCGAAAAAGTGGCTCTTTCAGCGTCCTTAAGTAGATACTGAAATGTACAGTAGGTAATTCGTATTGTCCAACAAAGCAAGACTGGTCCAAAAGGATTTACTATCACCAGGAACAATGAGGTGGAAGATATTCGATTTAATTTCAACGGAAGTATATTAAAAGTCGTCTGATTACATTTGGATCACGTGAAATCAGCCAATATCTCGTATATGCACAATGTTGTGCAATGCACTAAGACAAGAGGCGATGTTCTGTATGATGCAGCCCTATAATGGAGCGCCACAACGTTTACCTCGTCACATTATTCATCAACAATATAAGACGGTCTAGGTGAGACTTGCCAACGGCATCCAGAGAGGTTCCATGTATGAACGGCAGCTGATAGGGTGACGAAAATCGCAAGTCATGGTACATTATGGACATCTCGTAGACATACTCATGAAATGTAAATGTTGTGTGACACAGCACTCTCTTGCCTGAATATATCCTCCGGCTTGTCACTGAGTAATGCCGACCACAAGGGTTGTGAATTTCTTCCTTGTACCGCCTTGGTATCATTGTGCTCGTTATTCGTGTCTTAGAGGGTGTCGAATTGCCGTAGCACTCCGTAGTTTCCACATCGTTTATTCGCAATAGTGTCCTTTCTCCAATCACAATACCTTTTAACCACAGCAAGACGCGAACAGTTCACAAACTGCACTGTTTCAGAAAGTTTGCCGCTATTGCTCCGAAAGCGGATAATCATCCATTTTTGCAAATCTGATAAATCGCTCCCTTTATCCATGACAACAATGAGTGATATATTTTCAGATTTCCTACATCACGCCTTATATACTCTCCAAGCCAGATCACGACACGTGCCTTCTTTTATTTGCAACGCGCTGTTGACGTCAAAAGTAGGAGGTGGTCACAATAATGTGACCCGACTGTGCATATACACTGGCGGAAAGTGAAAAAAGAACACCAAGAAGGAGACGTCTGATACCAACGAAATTTATACAGCATAAGAATGAAATACAGAGGAAAACGTGATCAAAACATTATGGCAAAATACATCTGTATTTGCTGGTAAACTGAAAAATAACATTTCCATGTAACATGGTTAGTACGAGGTTGAACCGCCATGAACTGCGTCACACTATGCAATTCTGGCATGGAGTCTGTCGTACAGATGTTGGATGTAAGTTTGGGGTATTGAGTTCCAAGCATCCTCAACCTGGACGCGTAAATCGGGTATGGTCGTGGCTGCCCGAGGAGAACGGATAAGTCGTTGTCCCGTAAAGTCCCACACGTGCTCAATGGGGGACAAATCCGGTGAACGTGCAGGCCATGGAAATTGTCTCACACACTGAAGTGCGAGTTGTGTTGCACGTGCGGTGTGTGGGCGTGCGTTATCTTGCTGGAAAACACCACGATGGACCGACCTTACAAATGGCACAACGGGCTGCATGATGTTGTTGATGTAGGAGGTGCTGATAAACGTACCCGGTACAAACACTATTTGTGTACGGGAGTGATAGCTGATCGCTCCCCACACCAAGAGACCAGGTGTAGGCTCTGTGTGTCGCTGGCGAATGCAAGAAGGGTGGAGACACTCCCCTGTGCGTCTGCGAACACGCATACGGCCATCGGAGGCTTCCAAGAAGAATCTGCTTTCATCGCTGAACATGACAGATCGCCATTGCGTTCTCCAGTGCAGACGTTGGCTACACCTCAGCAGCCGTTCCTGACGGTGGGCTGGAGTCAGAGGTACACATGCCAGATGCACACGTTCACGTACTCTTGCATCCAGTAGACGGTTGCGGTGTTCGCACAGTCACCTCTGGTGCAACGGCAGCTCGGATTTGCGTCGCAGGGGATGTTCTGCTTGACAACGCTGCTCTTCTTATGCGTCGATCGGTCCGCTCATCATTCGGTCTGTGACTCCCAGTTCCACGTCTTCTCGTGGGGGAATGTTCCTCGGACAATCTACGCCACCATCGTGCCACCACCGATACTTCACGTCCAATTCGCTCCGCAATACGACGATGCGAACACCCGGCCTCGCGGAGTCTGTCTACATGACCTTGCTCGAAGTCCGATAACTGTTGAAATCGTACACGTCATCCATGTCCAGGCATTACAGCTTCTTCAGGGTCTTCACACTTGTCCGTACGCCGAATATTGATTACATTCACTTCGCCGTACTCCTTGAATACCACCGACGATAATTTGCATATTATGCCGTGCTGTGGCGTAAGCGCTTACCGGTTGGTACGGATATTAACATCACACTTACGTAAACTCGACCCCATTAACATATGTAAATTTCATGATCGTCCGCCAATTCCTTCTTGGTGTTCTGTTTTCACTTTCCGCCAGTGTATATAGCTGTTTAATTGTCAAAAACTTAATTTGAATAATGAAAATACATTTTTTCAAAACAATATTTGAAATTTGCGGTACGAGCTTAGAAAAACATTACAAAATTGTTTACTGATGTCATTATGTTCGTCTGCGTACGAAGTCTATAAAGAAAATTGATACTTAATAATTTTTAACTCACTTCGTCATTTCATATTCAATCAGAGTAAGAATTTAAATAGCATTGTATGGAAACATTTTTCCTTTGAGTTTTATTACTTAATAAAATTTTGTATTAATATTATTTAGATAATTTTCTTTTTCACCTTTTATTTTGCTGCTAACAATACACGAAAAAAATCGAACAAAAGCTTAGGTTTCAAAGACGAAGCACGACAGTGTAAAACTGCTAAGGTTGCTGTGTTGTTTTATAGTTCAATTGGTAAAAATATGTTCCATCCTGTGCGATGGCACATTGAATCAGTGGATGTTGGTATCTGAAGGTGCTGGATGGAGTGCAAGAGTTGACATACCCAAATTTCGTTGTATAGCACCTTCGCCTTGATTTGAAGTATCTTAATAATAGTGAAAATAATTTACTTGACAATAATTGATTTTAGAAACGATTCACTGTCAGCCAAAATTGCTGAACTGCTGATATTTTAAAATGTTTCCTGTATATGCTGTTTGTAGTTTAGTTCTAGTTCCTCGTGATCCACCAGGTAGGAAAAAAATTGAAACTATACTCTTTATACTCTTTTTTATAAGATATTACATTTCATACGAGATTTAAAACCGATTTCAAATTTGTATACAAACCGTATATAGTGGAATCTGAGTTATACGTTTTTAGCCTTTATTGTACACTGCTGGACAATTGCTAAGGACGGATCATGAACGGTTACATAGCGCATAAAAAAGTAAGTGTGGTTGGATGCCAAGTGAAATAAAATAATGTCAGAATGCCAGGACATTACAAGAAAGCCAATTTATTTAAGCCTCTGAAATCCAGAAGGCTTTGGAACGTGTTCAAGGTACAAACAGGCCATTTTGTGCAGAATACGTAAACGTGAAAAAAATGAATTTACCGTCCGCAGGCGTTCCGGCGTAAGATGTCAATACGGGATATGGCCGCCATGGAGGGCGATGCAAGATTCCACACATCGTGTCATGCTTTACACAACCTTATCAAGTAGCTGTTGGGGTAATTTATCCCATTCCTCTGTCAGTGCACGGATGAGGGTGTCCTTGTTTATTGGAGGGCATTGGCGACAACCAAGACTCCTCCCCAAAACATCCCACACATTTTCAATGGGATTCAGATCTGGAAAACGTGCTGGCCATACGAGGCGTTGAATTTCCTCGCTCTTAAGACACTCCTGGACAGCGATTGTTCGATGACATGTTGCGTTGTTGTCCATGAAAATGAATCTATCCCCGACAGCACCACGGAACATGAGGTAGCAGAACATCATTAATGTATCGTTGGCCAGTCATAGTCCCAGTTGGAAGCACATAGAGGGACGTACGGCCATTGATCATGATGCCAGCCCATACCATGACACTACATGTGGGATATCGGTCCCTTTCCTGTATGTTTGCTGGACAATATGCGGTACCACTATCACGCCAGATCAGTTGTCGTCGACAATCAGACGATAGACTGTATCTACTCTCATCTGATAAGAGGACAGCAGACCAGTCGTTATTAGTCCAACTGCAATGTTGATGGCACCATTGCAAGCGGGCGGTACGGTGAGGTCTGGACAATGGGATGCACACGACAGGACGGCGGGCGTATAGTCCTCCTTCATGCAAACGTCTGGCGATAGTTTTTCGGGAGATTCGCTAGCCAGTAGCAGCCATAAACTTATTTGCTACCTCACTAGCAGTGCTGCACCGGTGCCTTTTTGTTGATAGCAATATGTACCGATCTTCTGCAGGTGTCGTACTGCGAACACGACCTCCCCCGTGACGTTTGCTACACCCTCCATTTGTTTGAAATGATTTCCAAAGCCTTGAAACAACACTGTGGCTGACGTCCAACTCCCTGGCAACATCTGTTTATTTTCGCCCTTCTTCAATCTTGCCAATAATACGGCCACGCGTAAAATCATCTAGGTGATGTCGGGAAGACATACTGAAAATTGCAAGTTCGTCAATTGATTTTTTCCCTTTCAACTTTGCGTTTGAACAACAACGATCAATACGCGTCAAATCCTTTATATCTCTTATCAGCGCTATGACGTCACGAACAAGTTCGGCAATCGAAAATTTGCATACGCACAACACGTCTTACTGTATCCCGCACTTATGCTAATTTCCACATTTTCCTGCCTTCTATTTTATGGTTGCTATCGTTGCTATTGTCATCCGTCCTTAGCAATTGTCCAGCTGTGTATTCGTAATTCTGCTTCAGTCACAGTATTTTAGCTGTAGTGTCTAAGGCTTTTAACAATGTTACACGTAATTTGCGCATACACTTTTATTACGATTACACGACAAAATAAAATTTCAGATTATCAAAAATACACTCTTCTTTTTATTCTTTTATACGTATTTCCGTATGTTAAAACCTTGAGTGGAGTGTGACAATTATTTCTTTTCCTTTTTGTTACAGCCAAATTGATCCTTGATCCCATCAGAAAAGGTTCTGCTGTTCACTTTCCGCTTGGATTAAAATTTGGTTTCGAATTTCATGACGCACACACATATGCGCTATTTAAAAATTGACAAATATGTGGATGTAACTTTGTGCATCCACCTTTTCCCATGGTGTAATTCAATCCTAAATATATCGTCAATACTAAATGCTATGGTTTCAAATGGATGTACCCATATACCGCAGAAAAAGAAAGTTGTTAATTCAAGAGTTCGGTACTGAAGCACTAGTCTCGGACTCTTAAATGTAGAGTATACAGTTTCTATATTTAGGAATATTATAGGAATATAGGTTCGCAAATAGATTTGTTTGGGTATAATTAGTTTTATCAATTTTGCAATGCTACGTGTATATTATAATTTCTAACGCGTTGAAATTTTTCGCAGACAATTCGAATTTAAATAAATCGTTAAAGAATGCCTTTTATTCCTTTAAAACAAATATTTGATGATAGTATTTAACAGTTTAAAATTTTGTTTTATACATTGTTTGTATATTTATGCAGGTTTTAAGGCCATCCCTTAAAAAACCTATTACCGGGATTTCGTGTTACTTTCTGTGCCATTTTTAACGCTCATAGCCATTGTTATAGCCCTACCATCATAAAATTAGTCAGAATAAGTTTATGTCTAGCAATTTCTGAAATGTGCACTTTGAATAACAAAGCTTAAGGGAAGACAAAGCTTTCTGATGAGCAAGTAGACTCTTTCCATCCGTAACTTGCCCACTTTTTAGCCAGGGAGTATATCCATTAGGACTGATTTAAGCCCAAATTGCTGACCTCAAGTCATTTCTTTCTAGCCGAGAAAAGTGTTACAACCGTCGATATGAAGTGATACGGTAACAATCTGCTTACTCCGGTATCAGATATTAGTGAATAAATGTAACAGCAGAAATTGAAAAAATCTACAAAACTGGTGTAGTTTTGCTCATTGATCACCGAGATATCTATCAGCTAGGAAATATCACGAAGCTTTCACCCTAGATTATATGTAGCCTACATATTTGCCAAATAATACATGTTACACAGATTCATTCTCCCGATTTAGAGATTTTTCTGATCCTTCAAATTTTAAAGCGCTAAATTTGCATCATATCTTTGCCATTTTCTTGGACTATTTGTTCGGGTACAGTCAGAGACGCGAAAGATATAAAAAATTACTTCCCAGTAGAATTATATAGTGGAACGTTTTTGTCAGTTTAGATAACTGTAGATAAACAAAAGTGACGGTAAACCTTTGTACATGTAAATCCTATAAAGTTCTAATACTATTTAGGATTATGCCAAATTTTCGGTGATTAAGAAAAATTAAAATTTTACTTCATTTTTTTTTTTTTGCAGCGGAAAAATAAATAAAATATTTGCAATAAAATGTATGAAATGTTTGAGGAAATATAAAGGTATATTTGGGTTTCCAAGGGAAACTCTATCTCATGTTCATGTCGTATGTGATTTTCGCAAAATTCTTAACAGCTTGTGAGTAATTTTAAGGCAACAGGAAATTCATAGATATTCCATTTAATGATGTCATTCCATCGCATAATTTGGTAATTGTAATATTTTCCAATGACACAAGTATGTTAAATAGACCAAATCATGTACCATTGAAATTCAAATTTTAGCGGTTTCATACATTTCCGTGAAGAAAAACAGGACAGCTCAATTTTAAAGTTCCAATTGATTTCCGACCAATATTGTTTAGAAACAAAGAGATATTGAAAAACGTAGCACAAGTAAACGGCTAAAATTCCATTCAATAAATGGCTTGCTTGATATGTAATTATAACGCATGAGTATTTTTTCCTTGGAAAAGCTTGGCAGAGCCATGGTTGTTCATGACAAAGGCAAATTTAATGAAGGAGAATCTGCACATTTTATTGTAGAAACAGAAAATTAGGATGTCCCATTTAGAAAATTCGATTCACTGAATAATTTGGCACTTCTCCTCTGGGAGAAATATTCAACAGTCATAGTAGAACGTTTCTCGAAAGGAACAAATGTGTACACTTATCGAGGGAACTAGAAAATATATATATATATACTGCTGGCCACTCAAAATGCATCATCAAGAATGGCCTGAAATTCTTAGCATGCGTCGCCCGCGAGAGGACATGCAAACGATTAGCATTGCAGAGAATATGCAAATCATGTGCGCCCGGCACGCCACCGAGAAGCACTATGAGAAGGATGCACTGAAGGCGGGGTGTAAGTAGTGGAAGTGTGTTGCGCCTCCGGACCTGTGCGTGGTAAGCTTCCTGATGCCTCGTCGCAGAATACGGCAGTCATTAAAGCACGTTTCGGAATTCGACAGAGGACGAATAGTGGCTTATCGCGACAGCGGTTTATCGTACCGTAACATCGGCGCCCGTGTGGTACGACATCCAGCCACAGTGAGGCGAGTGTGGATTCGGTGTGTGCAGGAGGAACGGACTGACCGACGTGTGTGATTGCCGGAGCCGCGGCACACCACCGACCGAGACCAACGGCATGTTGAGCGCCGGGCATTGACGGCTCGCACCGCCTTATCACGAACGTTAGCGCTGGAATTAGGGTGTGTTGCGCACCAACCTGTGTCAGCACTTACGGTTCGACGTCATCTGCACGAGCAGGGACTTGTCGCACGAGGCCCATTGCTTCGATTACCATTGACGTTACACCACCGGTGAGTGCGGTGGCAGTGGGCCGTTGGCCGTCACACTTGGACTACGGAATGGCACGACATTGTCTTCTCCGATGAATCCCGCTTCTGTCTGCAACACCACGATGGTCGGATCCGCGTGTGGCGGCACCGCGGCGAGAGACTCTATGACGCCTTTATTATGCATCGCCATGCCGTTCCATCGCGTAGCGTTATGGTTTGGGGCGCAATTGGATATGACACCCGCATCCCTCTGATACGCATCGCCGGTACATTCAACAGCCAGCGCTACATCTCCGACGTTTTGGAGCCTGTAGTCCTCCCTTACCTGTAAGACCTGCCAGTGGCCACGTTTCAACAGGACAATGCGCACCCGCACGTAGCAGGCATCGTGCAACAATTCTTTATGGTCCACCAAGTGTCACTGCTGCCGTAGCCCGCCTGTTCTCTCGAAATGTAGACTATCGAAAACGTCCGGTCGCAGCTCGGCAACCGAGTGCTCCGGCAAGCACCACCCGGGGCTACGCCTGATGAACTATGGCAAAGTGTGGAAGCAGCCTGGATCGACTTACCCCAAGCCCATTTCCAAAGCCTCTTTCGTTCGATGCCGCGGCGTGTAATGGCCGTTATTACCAACATGGGGGACACACAAACTATTGATGTCTGCGTGTTCTGCAAGTCGAACGGGCCTGTAACCTCCATCGTTTCATTTTTGTATCTGTTGTTATGTGTCCAGTAAATATGGCTTTGCTATCTCGTGTTCTTCTTGGTGTTGCATTTAAAGTGGCCAGCAGTGTATTTATTGAAATGAAGTTCACATTTCTAAGCCGTTCGTCTTAATGCTTCATTGCCAAAAATACATTTGTCTGATACTGGGATTACGATTTCCAGATATCATTATTATGTTATATTGCAGGGAAACATTTAGTTGAAATGTTTTCCAATATTTAAAATAAAGGAATTGGAAAAAAAGCCAATTGAAGTTATACTTGTGCCGGCACAACTTAATGACCCGGTGGCCTTTATTGACTGTGAACACAGGAAATTTGAAATGTGAGAAACGTCTACACTTTTCCTACTTTGTGGAGATCAGAGTAATGTGTAGTTCTTATGACGTGGAAATAAGCTTGTACTTTAAAAGCCTAAAGTTGAAAGATGTAGAGTGTTCTATTTGAGAGTTCTATAGCAACGTATACAAAACTGGATATTTAAGAAGTGTTGGTTTGCAGTTGAGTCCAACAAATTTAAGTGATTGAACTTTAAACGATTGAAACTGGAAAACATTTAAAACAGCGATCACGATAAGATAAAAACAAACAAGGATTGGATCACACATCCGACCTATCATGTGACACCTGAAATTTCAACATTTTGGCTGCTACAGTGGCCTTTAGACACGCTAAATATCCTCCTTAAATCTCTAACATTATTTTCTTTCCTAATGTATTATACTTACATGTATTATTTACCTTCGATTAATTGATAGTTTCTGATTAACAAGTTTAACTTCTCATAATGTACTACGCCTAAGTAGCTCTTTTTACCCTTTAGGTTCTAACAAATTTCGCATAAAATGAATGATTTCGACTGCTCCATCAACTTCGTTTTTAGCGACTTCGTATGTTTTATTAAATACCAGCAATTAAATTCAAAATAATCTTCGCAATGATGATTTCAACGGGAAAAAATTTTTCAAAACGAAATTTTAGAAGCAGAGTTATTGTGATGTTATCGTGTTACAGTGTCCAAAGTTTCGGAAAAGAAAGAAATCGGTTTACTGATAGTTGAAGTACATCTTGTACACGGTGACACAGGTATTGAATTACATAATATTGGCTGTGTTATACAGACCATATTCCCTTTGTTCTAAACTCTTAGTGCACTAATGTGTAAAGTTACATGCAACATTTTTACTATATATTACTATATTACCTCTCACAGTGTTGCAGCTTTAAAAGAAATTCAACAAGTGAAACGCCGTAAAATGTATTATAGTGCTACTAATTCTTTTAAATGGAGATACGCAACAAGTCGAACGCTCTAAAATGAAATACAGTGAACTGTTTTAACAGACGCTAGTTAACACACAAAATGCTATAGAACTGACTACTGGCTGTCACAGCGCACGAAATTTATTGTTTTAACAAATGATTCTAAACAAATGAAGCGCTGTAAATGTACTAGAGTGTTTCTAACTGTTTTATCAGACGGAATTGAACAAGTGATACGCCGGAACATATAGGAAAATCAGCTGCATGACTTTCTTATGAAATCTGATCTTTCTTTCTCCCTTCCAGCGGCTTAAACGCATTCAGCTCGTTCATCATAAACTTTGCCTCCTTCAAATTGGTCGCTGAGGTCATTCGTTCCCAGATGTCTGTTCCACCAAACGTTTAACCGAGGGCATTCACAACCTTTCACAGCGGCTTAAAGGAGGTGTTGTTGTTTTCTAGCATTACCCAGATAGAGGTTAAACGTGTGAAGACGGAGGTCCGAATCAGCTCATTCCTTGATAAGCGGAATAATATGAGGTTGAATTTCTCGGCAGTTTGTCTTTTCCCGAAATTTTAAGCTTCAGATTCACCTACTTCTGTATTTATATTACCATTGTAACTTCATTTTAGAGCGTTCGACTTGTTGCTTAAATTTTAATTGAACAAACAATCGATATTTCAAACTTCTTAGTTGCACCTGCTCATTTCTGCTGCATGCTATAATTTACATACCCCTACTTGAGCATTTTTTAAGTCGCAGTGAAAAAGCAATGCTTCTCTGTCCAATAATTTTCTGTTGATTGGAAAAATATTTTAGGAAATTCGATTTTTAAAATTTTCATATAAATAATTTTCTTGAAAAAATGATTTTCCGTTGCAATTCCAATCACAGAAATTTCCTTCCTCTCTTTTTGAAAAAAAAATCTGGTATTGAGAATACACTTCATTCCGTGACCATCATTTTGAATCCGTAAGGAATGTTCTAAATGCATCAGATAGTGGAGTGAAACTGTCATTTTTAAAATCAAGGTTACCCTTTCCGCTATCTCGCTTCCAAAAAAATCCAAGAATGATCAAGATACACTTTATTGACAAACCTGGAGCTTTAAAAAACCCAGAACCTAGAGGCATTTTATAAAGTTATGTGAAGGATCAGCAAACGAAGTTGAAAATACAATTTCAGTCTTCCCGGAAAAATTGGAGAAACATTAAAACGGAAACTCCAAGTTTTTTTTAATACAAACTCGGGGTTTCAGTTATTCAATATAGGGTAGTTAATGGTTGTATCAAAGGTATAGTTATGAACTGCCATCACAAGTTCCAGAAATCAAAACAAAATACTATATATACCGCCAAATGAAATCCGTGGGCGCAGAGAGATGGTTTTGGGTTATAAAACTGGTTCTCTAAAACAAACGAAAAAGCCTAGCAATGTAACACCTAGAAAAATATACTGGGCATATTTGCGGTAGAAATTAGTTTTTTTTTTAAATACACTGCTGGCCACCCAAAATGCAACACCAAGAGGAAAGCATCCGATTGGCCTGAAATTCGCAGCATGCGTCGCCCACGATAGGACATGCAAACGATTAGCATTGTAAGGCATATGCAAATCATGTGCGACTGGCACGCTACCGAGAAGCACTATAAGAAGAGTGCACAGAAGGCGGGGTGTAAGTAGTGGAAGTGTGTTGTGTTGCCGGACCTGTGCGTGGGAAGCTTCCTGATGACTCGTCGCAGAATACGGCAGTCATTCCAGCACGTTTTGGAGTTCGACAGAGGACGAATAGTGGCTAATCGTGACAGCGTACCGAGACATCGGCGCCCGTGTCGTACGACATCCAGTCACAGTTAGGCGAGTGTGTATTCCGTGGGTGCAGGAGGGACGGACGGACCGACGTGAGCGATTGCCGCAGCCGCGGCTCACTACCGAACGAGAGGACTGGCATTTTGTGCGGCGGGCATTGACGGCTCGCACCGCCACATCACGAACGTTAGCGCAGGAACTAGGGTTTCAACAATCTGTGTCAGCACGTACGGTTCGACGTCGTCTGCAGGAGTGGGGACTTGTCGCACGGTTCCCATTGTTCAGATTACCATTAACGTTACACTACCGTCGAGTGCGGCGGCTGTGCCCGTTGAACGCCATACGTGGACTACGGAATAACACGACATTGTCTTTTCCGATGAATCCCGGTTCTGTCAGCCACGCCACGATGGTCGGATCCGCGTCTGGCGGCACCGCTGCGAGAGACTGTATGACGCCTGAATTATACATCGCCTTCCGGTCCGTCGCCTAGCGTTATGGCTTGGGGCGCAATTGGATATGACACCCGCACCCGTCTGGTACACCCAACATCCACCGCTAAATCTCCGACGTTTTGGAGCCTGTAGTCCTCCCTTACCTGCAGGACCTGCCAGCGGCCACGTTTCAACAGGATAATGCGCGCCCGCACGTGGCACGCATTGTGCAACAATTCTTCACGGCCAACCAGGTGTCACTGCTGCCGTGTCCTGCCTGTTCTCCCGATATATCGCCCATCGAACACGTCTGGTCGCTGATCGGCAACCGAGTGACCTGGCAAGCACCACCCGCGGCTACGCCTGATAAACTGTGGTAGCGTTAGGAAGCAGCCTGGACCGACATACCCCAAGCCCACATCCAAAGCCTCTTTCGTTCGATGGCGCGGCGTGTAGCGGCCGTTATTGCCAGTCATGTGGAGCTACACGAACTATTGAAGTCTGCGTGTTACGGAAGTCGCACGGGCCTGTAAGCTCAATCATTTCATTTTTGTATCTGTTGTTATGTGTCGAATAAATCTGGCTTTGCTATCGCGTGTCCTTCTTGGTGTTGCAGTTTGGGTGGCCAGCAGTGTATTCCACTATCCTAAAACACAATTATTTTTCAACATATCTGTTACGTTTTCTGTTGCCAATATTAATGTTATCTGAAAACAGTAACGGCCACTGGAACACCTTTAATATCATAAAATCATCTACGCGAGATATCCTTGGATCTTGCGAAACCGATTCCAGCGCTGCGTTTTGGGCAAAATAACACTTTTCTGCTAAAGAGGCATCAGACATGGTTTGAAAATAGACGACCTTTGCAGACTTCGTCGACCGTTTATTATGCTATATGTTGATATTAAAGTGGCTGCCTATGATCTTATTTCGCGTGGAGGCATGTGCCATCATAATGAAATCGTATTAATCAAGTAGTGGAAAAATATGAAACTGCGTCTCAAAACGACATGATGTGCTGCATTTCTATTGTTCTTTAAAGTATGCAAGAAATTGGTCAGTCCAGTGATGAGAACGAAGTCGAGATTTAGGATTCATCGTCCGAAAAGCCACTTAGATACAGATTGCTATTAATTCTGTACATGCAAAACACTCACACCTCAAATATTGTTTAACAGTTCAATGTACGACATCGCACTTGGCGCCACTTTGAATTTTCGCATATCTTCTCCTAAACTGCTTTTGTAGTGAATTACATACAAAGTTTGCTTAAAAGTTGGCAGACCTAAATTTTCCTTAGTTCTCACGAACTGCATCGTGTAACCTTTCCTTCAATGCTCCGATAGGAAGTAAGTTTTCGATTTCAATGTTATTGTTACTTTTTGATATTTTTTAAGAATTTTGTATTATTCAAACCTGAAATAAGCTGCTCACGAGAACGTGTAACAAAGGGTGTTTTAAGAAATTCCGTGGAACCCAGGCGTTTCAGCGATAGTTTCTTTTTTCCTAATATGCTTTCTTTTCTTTTTTACTGAACAGGGTGCAGTTTGAACACTGATTTTTCAAAATTCTTGAATGTATTGAATATTTTATATTTAAAACAGGACTGCTAAAAACACCTAGCATATATTTCGAGAAAAAGATATACAGTAAATTGCGCGATATCTTCTTCATCAGGTGCACACCTGATAAAGAAGATATCAGTATTTTTTAGCAATTTAACATGGAATTCCGCGACAATAATAAGTGGGAGCTGTTTTCTTTTTTACACTGGAGGGGCTAGTGCCACGTGTTAAAGTCTGGAGTAATCGGTTCAGAGATGGGTGGTCATCGTTGATTGCTGATTCACGACCATGGCATGCACACCATGTGATCATCGAAGTTTCTGTCGCTGAAGTGAATAATCTCATTCTGGAAGACAAAAGAGTCTCGCTGAAAACAACTGCCGAAAAGGTTGAAATCAGTGAAAGGAGTGTGAACACTATTATCCGGGATCGTCTACAATACCGGAAGATCAGTGCACACTGGGTGCCACACATTTTGCAATCTGGAGTCACAGAACAAATCCGGCATACAACCCAGATTTGTCCCAGTATGACTTTCACATTTTCGGGGAGCTAAAGAAGCATCTGCGAGGTCACAGAATTCACCCAGACGAAAAGGTGCAGGTTGCTGTTCCTGAATAATTACACCGATAACACACCGCCTTTTACGTATCAATCGAACGTCTATTTTAACTGCTGGATAACTGGCTTAATAGTCACGGGTATGAATGTCATGTTAAGTTACGATATCTCTTTCATGACTCTTACCTTTTAAAAGTAAATTCACTAATATGAGAGCAGTTGTTCTCTCTTTCCTGTTTAGTTAAAAGGACTCACCATTTCAACAAATAATTCCATTTTCTAATTAAAAATAATACTTCTTATACTAAAATTTTACTGAAAGTTGTCGTTAACCTTGTGACCGTACACACGATCATATGCACTAAAGTGGATAAAAAATACATGGAATTTTTCACTTACAACGCACGAAATACTAACTAAACAGGAAGAAAAAATGCATACGCATTTTCACATTTATTCATGTATCTTCAAGTAAATTCTACGAATTTAGAAACAACTTTCATAATGTGAATGTTATGAATAACACACGACGTAATATTATATTCTTAAAATTAATATCGAATCATAAGTTGCAGCTAATATATTTAACAGAAAAAAACTTATTAAATGATATACACTGTTGGCCACCCAAAATGCAACACGAAGAAGGAAGAATCCGATTGGCTAGAAATTCACAGCATGCGTCGCGGGCGAGAGGACATGTAAACGATTAGCATTGCAGCGCATACGCCAATCATGTGCGTCCGGCTCGCCACCGAGACGCAATATAAGAAGGGTGCACAGAAGGAGAGCTGTAAGTAGTGGAAGTGTGTTGTGCTGCCGGACCTGTGCGTGGGAAGCTTCCTGATGCCTCGTCGCAGAATACGGCAGTCATTCCAACACATTTCGGAGTTCGACAGAGGACGAATAGTGGCTTATCGCGACAGCGGTTTATCGTACCGAGACATCGGTGCCCGTGTGGGACGACATTCAGCCACTGTGAGGCGAGTATGGATTCCGTGTGTGCAGGAAGGACGGACGTACCAACGTGAACGATTTCCATAGCCGCGGCACACCACCGAACCGAACGACCGGCATGCTGTGCGGCGGGCATTGACGGCTTGCACCGCCACATCACGAACGTTAGAGCAGGAATTAGGGTGTGTTGCGCAACAACCTGTTTCAGCACGTACCCTTCGACGTCATCTGCAGGAGCGGGGACTTGTCGCACGGCGCCCATTTCTCCGATTACCACTGACGTCACACCACCGGCGAGTGCGGTGGCAGTGGGTCCTTGAACGCCGCACCTGCACTACGGAATGGCACGGCATTGTCTTCTCCGACGATACCCGCTTCTGTCTGCAACACCACGATGGTCGGATCTGCGTGTGGCGGCACCGCGGCGAGTGACTGTATGACGCCTTCATTATGCATTGCCATACCGGTCCGTCGCCCAGCGTTATGGTTTGGGGCGCAATTGGATATTACACCTGCAACCCTCTGGTACGCATCGCCGGTACACTCAACAGCAACCGCTGCATCTCCGGCGTTTTGAAGTCATCCCTTACCTGCACTACCTGCCAGCGTCCACGTTTCAACAGGACAATGCGCGCCCGCACGTGTCACGCATCGTGTAACAATTCTTCACTGCCCACCAGGTGTCAATGCTGCCGTTGCCAGCCTTTTCTTCCGATATGTCGCCCATCGAACACGTCTGGTCGCTGATCGCCAAACGAGTGGCCCGGAAAGCACCAACCGCGACTACTCTTGGTGAACTGTGGCAACGTGTGGAAGCAGCCTGTAACGACATACCCCAAGTCCACATCCAAAGCTTCTTTCTTTACATGCCGCGGCGGGCTGCGGCCGTTATTGCTAGCCATGGGAATCACACGAACGATTGATGTCCGCGTGTTCCGCAAGTCGCACGGGCCTCTAAGCTCAATCGTTTCATCTTTGTATCTGTTGTTATCTGTCCAGTAAATCTGGCTTTGCTGTCTCATGTCCTTCTTGGTCTTGCATTTTGGGCGGTTAGCAGTGTATATATGTATACATAATTGTAAATGTTCTTTTTAGCACTGTGTTACAGAAATGTAGTTTACAGTTTTAGTGGGTTTCCGCTTCCCCTTGAATTTCGACAAAGCATTCGGTTTCGCAATGGCCTTTATAATTGTCGGATCGTTCAGATGCTTCATACCAAAATTAAAAAAAACACGCGTATTTTAGCTGTCATACTGGCCGAAAGGTTGACTACCTAGCTGAGGGGATAAGCACAAAATAAATATTTTCTTTCCTACTTCTAAAAATATGAATTTATTTTCATTAATTTGTTTACAATGAAATTATTTATAGTTTATGTCCCTTCGTTTAAGATCCTCTATGCTCCGTTCCATTCGGATATTATCATATTCGAGCCCCTATCATAGCCCCTCATCTCAAAATATCTAGGCATAGCTGTGGTGGAACCATCAGAAAAGAACTTAAAATTAAATTAATTAATGCTAAAAAAAGTGTATATGATCAATTTCAAAGTTAAAGCAAATAAATGAAAAATCAATTAAAATATAAATTAATTTTACCTATTAGTGTGATTTATGTCAAATTCTTGATATTTCGATAGCAGGTGTACAATTGGTGTATTTCAATGCTACATAAAGTGGTAACACCATGGACACAAACCATCAATCTTTTCGCCTATATGCTTTCATGGCTTTGAAGAACAGAAAGATTGCAAAGATAAGTTAATGAAAAATAGCATTGACTCTCTAAGAAATATATGAAACACTTCGGAAATTATAAGTTACGAACTTCACTTTCTGTACGAAGTTTATTATCGGCACACATACGCCTTCTTCCTGCTAAAACTTACAAATTCCTTTTAATTCTAACCTTATGAAAATAAACTTTTATTTCAAAATTAAAGTCAGACAGGAATTCAATTAGCTTTATTATAATGTCGGTTAAATCTAGAATACAATGCAATATTACACGTTAAAATACATTGTTACATATTTAAATCATCATTTCATAATAACATCAAATACCATAAAACTATATTTCAGTAAACCTAATTTCCTCAGAAGAATCAAATCGAAAAAATAATTTTTATCTTACAGAAATAACTTATCAAGAATTACTAAGGGAAGTGAAAAAAATAAAAACAAACTCTACTGCAGAATATGGTGACATTCACCCAAAGGTAATTCATTTTGTTGCTGACATAATTGCAGAGCCACTTCCTTTTATATTTAATTCAGTATTTGAAACAGGAATCTTCCCTGACGATCTGAAAATAGTTAAGATCCCTCCTAAATACAAATCAGGATCTATTAATAATATGAATAATTATCGACCCACTGCCGAAATCTCTATTTTCGTTAAGATTCCAGAAAAGTTAATTTAAAAGACTTCTATTGTATTTGAAAATATATACTGTTATTAATACTAATCAGCATGGATTTCAGCTGAATAGAACCACTGAAACAGCTGTATTATCACGACAAAATTTTATATTAGAACAACAATATACCAAAACTTACACTTTCACTTTATCTGGATCGTACAAATGCTTTTGATTGTCTAAACGATAAGATCCTCATAACAAAATTATATAATATAG
The DNA here is from genome assembly GCA_039090855.1 of Macrothele yani. NCBI lineage: Eukaryota > Metazoa > Arthropoda > Arachnida > Araneae > Macrothelidae > Macrothele > Macrothele yani. The sequence continues at coordinate 77,701,463 of CM077033.1, read as the reverse complement.
GTATAAGAGGGACATCAGCTGAACTAATTAAATTTTATCTAACTAACAGATTACAGTTCACCCAAATTAACCACTGCAAATCACCATTGGAAAAAATATCAAGAGATTATCACACGGTTCTAGTTTTAATAATCCTATTTCTGGTTTCTAATAATACTTGGGCCCATACTTTTTAAAATTTACATAAATGATATTTTTTCAGTATCGAAAAACATATACCTAACATTTTGTGCTGACGATATCACAATTCTGTTCACAGGACATGATAGCACACAGATAATCAACCTCTATGATAATCAAATAAATAAATATCACGACAGGCTTACCTCTAATGAACTTCTAGAAAATACAGTTAAAACTAAGGCTATGTTTTTTACAAGACAGAATCTAAATCAATATCAAGATATCACTATTTACTATAATAATAATAATAATAATAATAATGACATAATCAGTTATTTCGCCTATTTACTATAAACACATACGGCATCACTTAAAATGGGATCGATATATAGAACAAACTATTAATTGAATCTCTAGAAACATAGGAGTAGTTAGCCGAGGAGTTAATCTCACTTATAAAACCCTTACATTGTTATACTACACTCTTGTACATACTGTACACACTTTAACTATTGGCTATCCTGTTGGGGACAAACAACACAAACTGATATCAAGAAACTCCAAGTACTGCAGAATATTTTTTTAGATTATGAGAACTTAAACTAAATACTAATTCTAATAATACACCTTATCCAAATATTTATAGTTACATGTGAGTAGATGCTAATAAACATAACATTTTGAATATAAAACAAATATATCAATATGCTTTGGGATTAAATATGTTTAAAAGGATTAAACAAAATAGCAATATAGATATCATAGATATTAACTTTGAAATCCATAATTATGAAACTAGATATGCATTTCAGAAAACGCCATACTTGACTAGAACACAACAAATGAAACAAAGTATTAACTACGAGGAACCAACTTTTTGGTATCTTTTACTGAAGAACTAAAACACAATAACAATTATAACTTGCTTAAGAAAAACTAAAACCATACTTGCGTAACTTATAAAAAAACCCCTCAAATTAATATATATATATATAACTTTTCAATTCCTTTCTAATAGCTACTAATGTCTACTAACAACTGCCGATCTACTGCATGATCGACCTACTATTTACCTTCACTCTTTGACAATTTTTAAATGACTTGTATCTGTTAAATCGGGTGATCAGGGCTTTAGTCAGGTCATTAGAGACCTTTTTTCCTGATTTCCCTGGCTATTATAATAATTATTTTTGTTACACTCAAATGTAATTACAAACTTGAGGTAAGGCATAATGTAACAGGTAAACCAATAAAATTATTATTAGTATTATTATTATTATTATAAAATCTATATGGTTAAGCAGATCGAAATCTCAAATTTCCACAAATATTAATACTAAAACGTTATATGAATTATGCAATCTCACCGTGTTTCTACAAACAGACAAATAATCAATACGGCAAATAACATTTGAATCAATTGGGAAAAAATCAAATAAAGGAGATGTGCCTTTAAAATTGGTATTTTACCGAACTCTCCGTATTAACTGATTTATTTTACACTGGTTTCTGAAATATCGCAACATGCTGAATTCACAGGACTCACAAAAAATAACACTAGACAAACAGTCGAACCCCTGTTTAATTTCACAATGCAAGCAACACCCTGTATATTTTTTCTTCCGCTTTATTTTTCTCTAGATCGCATCAGCAATTAGTTGCATACCGTCAGCTTACGCGCTCAGCTCCGCACTCGACACTATAGTACACAAAACATAAAGTATCTTTTCATTTACGTGACTTACATTATGTACTTAAATCTATTAAAATTAAAATAAAATTTCCACTTCTTTCGTTTGAAATTTTCCATTTTCAATTTTATAAACCGCCATTGCACGTAAACAGGTGTAAACGAAATAAAAACAGTGATTAATCTTAATAAAAAACCATTTGACAAAACAGCATTCGGTTTTGTACTATGCACTTATTATTAACGCACTGCCAAAGCATGAAATTTGAAAAACACAGTTTCACCTGAAAACAAGAAACAGACATAGGTGGTGCAACAAATAGTTCTCATTTCTTAAGCGCAAAAGCCGGAGGGTAATAATAAAACACCTTGATATGGGCCCTATCAGTACGTTGGACGTCTCAGACACTGAATAGGCAAATAATATTTTCTTATCAGCAGCAGTTCAAAGGTCAATACATCCATGCCCTCTCTTGGCGAAGCAGGTTTGTCACATTATTTGCCAATGAATACATACGTGACAAGAACCGTATGGGAAAAGCTAAAAATTAGGTACCATCTTCTCTCTCCTGTCCATCTTTGGTTTGTGACATCAATTTCCTACATGATCAGTATAAGATTCACAGCACCTACAGAATGCAAAGTATCTAAAGAGTGCACAATGAACAGCTGTGTCTCATCTGCGGTGCCTACTTTCCACTTAAGAAAGTCAGAGTAGGAATAATTTTTTCATATACAGCCATTTGGAAAATTCAATACAAAGACACTTACCTGTACAATTTGCCTAAAGCAGCTGTTCTCATCACACATGAGTTCAATCTCCTTCTGAAGTTTTACGTCTATTCGCTTATTGTTGGGAAAAGCACTCTCTAAATACACAAATCTTATCACCATGACTAAGATTGCACTATTTTTGTTGACCTTCAGTTTGGTATACTTTTTGTTTTTTCGGTAGTCATGGCTTTGGCTTCCACTTTATTAAAATCCATTTGGAATTATACACCAGTTGAGTTAGTTCTTGACATTAGACTCAGCAAAATTTTGTATAAGTGTAATAGTTTTTATAGCTTTCGCCACGCAGCAATGCACAATTTGAATTAGAGTTCACTGACATATACTTCAATTTAATTTGTTTAACTCCTCTCGAAATTCATGAGGAAATGTTCCATACGAAAAGAATGGGACCTGGAAATTTAGTGTATGTGTGAAGTTTGTATCATGAATAAAAACCATCCACTTAAACGGCACAGAAGAGAACCTTTTGCTATTGGCAGGTTAATTTTACTTTATCATTTTAGATTTACAGAATTACTTCTCAAGAAATTAGTGTTCGAAACCTTTTGCCGGTTTACCATTCTATTGCGGAATCAAGTTATTTTGAGAATAGTGGAGTATTTCCTTTGCTGACTGGGGAATTCCTTGCCCATTTCAAATTGTTCAGATTCATGCCTCAACTGCGCAGTCCTTCAGAGTAGCTGAAATCATAATTTCCCTGTTAATTATCTGTACAAAATGTTCAGATTCAGTATCATATTCCACAGAACATATTACGAAATGTTTTATCATGTTCAGTAACCATCACCTGAATTAATGGAAAATCGTTGTGTACTACAAGGTGTCAACACTCGTATTTTCTTTAAATTTCTAAATTTCATTTTGTGCTTGTCTCACTCTCATTTACTATCCTTTCATATACGTTTCGGCTCCACAGAAAGAAAAATATTTTCTCCCTAACACCTAAGCTCCGTCACATTTTCCACAGAAAAGATGATAAGAATGCTGTCTTTAAATTCATTTCCTTGAAGTAAGCACTTTCGCGAATTGATGTCGAAGAAAAGCGTTATTAATATTAACCACATAGACGAACCCTTTTGCTACACACTTGCGCATCGGTAGGTGAAAGATGGCAAGCGTTACTGTATTTATTCTACACCGTATTCGTTCCGAATTTCATCAAGGAAAAAGCACTGCAAATCACGTGCATCGATCTGTTCTGTTCTGGGGGAGAATATTGTACCGAAAAGCACGTGTGAGTTTTGTATAGAAAGCTTAAAGCACGTGATTTTAATGTTAGCGATCTAGAACGTACCGGTGCCCCACAGCATGTTGCCCATGAGAAACTTCAAGCACTGCTAGTGAAGATTTGCCTCAAGCGCAAAAGAATTAGCTGAACAACTGAGTGTAACTCAACACACCCTTTCCAATAGTTTACGCGCAATAGGAAATATTCAAAAGAAATAAAAATGGGTGTCACATGTCTTGAGCCAGAGGAACAAGGCTGAGCATGTCATGGTGTGTATGAATCTGTTGAAAAAACAACACCGAAAATAATTCCAGTGGAAAATCCTTACGGGTGATGAAAAGTGGATACGGTACGACAATCCAATTTTTTCAGTACTAACTTGCATTGTTGAACTAGAAAATATTTATTTTTAGTATAAGGCCAAGTTAGGAATAATTGCATTAATTTCTGTAAGTTAAACTTCGTGGCTGCTGCCACTGAAGGAAAATAATAAAAACAGTTAACTCAAATTTTCAAATTATTTTACTTCCATTATGTATATATTTTTCCGAATAACACACTGCTCAAAATATATCTAGACACTGACCAATTTCGGCAATCTATTCTGATCGACTGAAGTTTCTATGAACACATTATTGCTTTTCCTAGAAATACACTACTGGGCATAAAAAATGCCACAGCATTAAAAAATGTACGACATAATACGAAACTCACCGTGCATAGGGACACATTACTAGGTAAGGAGTAATTTATTTAGTGAGGGATTACATGAATGTGAAAGGCGAACAGACAGTACACCAGGCCTTGAGAGATTAAGTCGAATGACTGCAATGCTGCACTATAAATCGAGCAGCGCGGCTGAGCATCGAGCGGAAATGTGCGAAAAGCTGTCCTGAGCTCTAGTGGATCATGTTTCTTTGATTCTTTGTTCCCAGTTCTTCGACAATATTATGTGGATGACATCCCACGCATAGAACGTCTGGGATGTCAAACGAAAATATAAGATGCGTCAAGATATTTTCGTATGACTTCCCACACGTTCTATGTTGAGACAAAGTTTAGAAATCGAATTGGGCAAAGTACCATCTGGACACCTTTCTTTACACCCGTTCTGAGCATATTGACACTGTTCAGATAGGGATGTCTTGTTGAAACTAATATTGGGGATCCGACAGGGATGTAGCAAAAATGCTTGATGCATCTACTCATTGATATATTGTTGAGAAAATGCTGAACCCACTATGTGTATGTTACGTAAACGGCTATTACACTTGATAGCTCCCCCAATCAATACACTTGGTTTCGATGCCTTAGGATTCATAATTATAGCCATGTTTTCTCATTAATCTCAATCAGTTATCGTCGAAGATGTGACGGAAGAAAGAATTGTCACTAAATAGTTGATAACCACAAAAGTATTTGTCGTTTCCGCAGACTAAGACAAAGCATAACTCATAAATAGTGAAAACGTAATTTATTCATTAAAATAATAATTAAGGGTATCAACAAGATTCTGCCAACGTGTTAACAACTTATCTATACCAAGCGATAAAATGCCCGGTCATAGAAATAGAACAAGTTTTAAAGGACAAAGTGCAACTCATCAAAGTTGGAGAAGTCCTGTAGATTGAAAGAATCATGTGATAATCTAAAGGAGAGATATCTGGAGAGTAAGCTGTATGACAAAAGAGCTCCCACACAAGTTTTTTATAGTGTTTCTGGTAAATGAAAAGGAGGGACACGAGCTTTAAATTGAAGGAGCAGATCTTCCTTTCTGTTGACCAGTGCACCATACTTCTTTTTCAGTTCTTCATGCACATGTCTCCTTTGTTCACAGTACACTACTTCGGTGATCGTTTTGCCGCGTTGCATGAGTTCAAAATGAAAAACACCACGTTCTGGCCACTATACACACAGTATATATATCTTTATGTGGATGCAATGCTGTCATTGATGTATGAGGAATTAAGCCATTAGTAGACAATCAATATCTGGAACATCCTGAAGCGCTTTACGCGACCCACTTCTCACATCACATATAAGTACTCTATCAAAAAATAGTTCCTTGTCGTAACGAAGCAACAATGCAAGACAAGATGAGAATCCTTGATGTTTGTCTACTTCTGGCATTTTGTTGGGGACCCACTTAGATATGCCTTACCAATTGCTCGAAGATATCTTTGGACGGTTTCATCGCAAACACCAAATGACTAGACTACTTTCAGGCATGTTTTGATACTATCCTGATGAATATCAACTTTCAGGTTCTCTAACATGGCTGACAGGATGAACACATCGGGACGTTTCTTGAAGGGTTTATCTCCGTCTATGAACTTTTGAATCCAATTCCCTGTTGTGCATTCCTTCACTGCATCTGCTCCGAATGCTAAGCAAATGCGACTACTTGTTCCTGCAGCAGATGGACAGAGTTTATATTCATATGACAGACAACCACGAATTATCTTGGTTCGCTAGAGTGATTCTCGTTAGCGCAGAACTATCTCAATTAATATTCGATTAGAGTTCTCGTCGACACGGAGATGTCTATTGCTGCCTGTACACCTCAAGGAATGTTGTTCGTAGTGCATTGTCGGGTTGTAAGTGCTGGCCGTCGAGAGCGACGGTCGAAGATTTCGGAAGTAGACCTTCGTGCACCAGTGCCACTTCGAGGGCGCACTCGACTCTCCTCCAACCACAGTTGCCACGTTCGGCCTACATTCCCATGCATTTACTAAGGGCTGCAATCTGTGGACCGATCAGCAGTGTTCGCTGTAGATACACGTTAACGACACATCGTGAATGATACCTCTCGACAAAATCCCTGAATTTTCAACTGGGTAAAACGCCTTGTTTCTTAATGTATAATCACCAATCCCAGTCCTACCACCTACTAACTGAGGTCTGGTTATGCTGTCGTCGTGGCGATTGCGTTCATGTGAACTTGAGAATTATGTCACTTCTTCCTGACTTGCTTGTGTACATGTTTAGTAAGTTTCTTCGCATTGCATGCATTTCATGATCATGTGACATTTTTTGCCTATGTCCAGAAGTGAAAAATGGCACGTCAATGTGTATGCGTACATCAAGAACTTGTTGTTCTATATTGCATATTCCAATGTTGCGAAAGTAATTGTGAAAACTTTTCACAAGTTGGAATAATACCGTACTTAGTTGAACCTTTCATTACAGCAAATTGCATGATAGCCAGCGAGATCTTGCTCGAAACAAAAGCCATACAAGTGCGCAAATGTAATGGTGCTGGATGGTCCTGGGATGTTAGCATAAGGGGTAGCAATTTGTTAAACAGCAAATCCATATTTATAGGTTTTTAATTGTGACTTATTTCTGTGGCTGCATCAAAAATTCGAGCAAACTGAAAGGTTGAAAAAGGAATGTGAAATTGATTCTAAAAGAAATAAGGTCAGTTAAATTTGAAGTTTATAGATTCATCCACAACAAAAGATATACTACTTCCACTGTGTTTCTTAATTTCCATTTTGGTGTAGCATATCCGATGTGAAAGGCAGATAGCGTCTAGTATGTGAAGTTTAGAGAAAACTGCATTCTTTTGTTACTTGTTTAAGTAGTCTTTCTTACTCTTTCTTCTTAAAGTGCATCTTCTCATATCTTACACCAAACTCTTTTTGTGCTGGTGGCAGTCCGATAGAAATCTACATACACTTTATACAGTGCTTTAATATTAAAAACCATAAGGACCTCATGTGGTTGTAAGTAATCAGGCTGCCCGCTGTAGGGCGTTGGTTTCAGCGAAGGAACAGAGGTTGCATCATCAGGGAAACACTCCATCCGTGTGCCTTGTGAAACAAACATGAAGCCATTTCCAACTCCGACGACTGGCCGGAAACCAATGATTTCGACCATTCAACCATCGCAGCGGAACGGAAGTTCATTCAAGCGTTCCTGAAAGTGAAACACTGTACAACACAGAAATATACATAAATCATATTCATTATCAATATGCTTAAATTAGTTTTATAACACATTTGGCTTTCGTACCAGGTTTTCTACTAGTAAGAGAAATGATGCTTTCGGTGTTGTTGCAATGGATAAACATCCGTGTTAATCCCAGGAAAAAAGAAATGCTCACTTACAAGAGACAGAATCATGAAAAAACTCGACTAGTTTGACCTTTTTCTAAGCACATGTTCTTATTTATGCATTCCCATTTACAGAAGACACGCGCTTTTCTCTAAATAATATGAATTTCGACATTGGAATGTTATTATGTCTCAGAAAACTCTTGTGGATCTCTATATAAAATGCATTAATGTTTTTCAATAAGGTTTTCATGCGAGAATATTTTATAGTTGCATGCATCAATATGTACACCCATGTGCACTTTTTACGACTCCATGATTAAACTCTGCTTTACTTTCTTTTAATTATAACGATGGCTGAAACACTACAATCAGTAATAATAATGATATCTTTGCAGTAATTAGGCGGATACATAGGCCACGACTCTTCCAGGGTTATGTCCCGAACAATTGTTAGACCTATGCCCCAGATCAAGTGGCCTGTGGTACGCATGGTGGAATCCACGTTCTTGTTTCATAGGAGAGAAGCACTCTCGTATTTCACTTAATTATGCATTGAGATCCATTTATATCGTTGAATAAAGAGGTGAAATTATCTATTTAGGAGTTTTAATGATATAGATATAAAACTAAATTATCCAGAACTGTTTTATTTTGTTTCGATCTTCAACGATCGGCAAGAGCAAACTGTATGGCCATAAAATGTCTCCTAATGAATTTAAGTGAAGTGTTTACAGAAAAGTGGCATAACCAGTATTGCTGGATGGATAAGCGTATTATTGGTAGCTCATACGAGTCCCAAGCCTGACCGTCTTCGGCAGGAATTAGATGCCGGTGATTCAGATGGGTCCTTATTAGCCAAAAATCGTCTGAATAGAAATCAGGTATCAGATGACAGAAAATATACTGAAGAAGAATTTAAGAACACTTAAAATCTGTCCAAACATTTGAATTCATCAAAAAAGTTGAGGATTGTTCTTTTTATGGTTTATTGTTCGCTTGAAAATTGAATCACGCTAGTTGGAAGTTTGGCCTCTGATTTCATAGAACGGAAATATTTCCTAATTGCAGTTCTTTCACATAACTTATCACGGCCGAATTCAGAAATAAACATAAATCTTGCGTGTTAAAATTTCCTAAATGTGTTGGTGAATTTCACACCTGGAAGAAAAAATAAGAAAACCATCCGGTTCAACAGATTCTAATGAATGGTCAAACTTATATCATAACATTTTCCAAATCAAGTACCAAAACTAAATGTTTACCTGATGTACGTATTCATAATCATTGAAAGCATTTGATCTCAAATCCATTCTGTCACGTTGGACAGATTGAACTTAGGATAATAACGTTAATCTCATGATTAAATTATTTGTGAAAGAAAAATAAGCAAATAGAGATCTCAAGATATTTATTACTAATTTGGTTCAAGGATTTGCATATTGTGCCTTCTTACTCTGCACTAGTACACTCGTACATATATACAGATCATTCGTACGCAAATACATATCTGTCAAATTCATGCATATACGCATGGTTGATTGTACGTGCTTAAAAGTCAAGTCATTTATTTGAAAATGAAAAAAGGTGTTTCATCTCTGGGGATACATTTATGTTAAGTTATACATTGCACCATAAATACAGCTCACAGATCTAAAGCAGTTTTTATCTCTGGGGACACATTTATGTTAAGTTATACTTTGCACCATAAATAAAGCACACAGATCTAAATCAGTGTTTTGTCTCTAGGGACGCATTTATGTTAAGTTATTAATTGCACCATAAACGAAGCACACAGATCTAAAGCAGTTACCCTTTATAAACAAAAACCTTTCTTCTCTTTCACTACTAATCGAAGAGCAACATCTCTTTCAGGTACGTTCAGGAGCTTACACACCAAACGACAGTAACTGCAAGTTAAATGATGTGAAATCGCATGCTTTCCGATGAAGCGAAACAAAACAGCAGTCAGTACGATACCAAACAGAAGTTTCAGAAATGTGTATTTAGCTTAGCATCATGGTACGTGGCGGTATGTTGCAGCGTAAGGAAAAGAGAGAAGAAGACCGCGATGGCCAAGGAACAATGCACAATGTAGGCCAGCTCATCCACCGATTTCTCTCTATGGAACTCTTAGACGGTTTGGCTGTGTGTCAACGTACAATTTTATTGACACTTATTAATCTATGGCGATTTTACATGTGAATTTCTGCAGTCTGTTTTGTGAAGGGATTTGGCCAACTGTGGTCAAGGCAATAATCAATAACTTTAATCAAGGGTTAGGTCGTTATGAATCCTTGGCGATGCAGAAAGAGCCAGCGGCTTTTAACCGAGGTTTGACCGTTCCTTGTTGAAACATCTTACCTTCTTATTATCAGCTTTCCTAAGTTGGTAGTTCGGTACTCAGCCTACAGGCTAACATATCTTTTTAGGGGCGACTCCCATCCACTGATGTTATGACTACTTGTCATCGGTGGCATTGGATATTCAAGCACTTCCTTTGAAGTATAGAAAAAATCCCATTCTGGCTGAGAACTGTTTCGAAATTAGACTCCAAATTTTAATAATTCAGGAGAAGAAGCACTGATATATATTTTAAGAAACACACAAAAATCGAACTGACAATTCTGTACGGTATTGTAAAAATGCCTCATACTTAGAGATACGGTTTTCCAAATCTCATTTTCTCCCTACCCGAATACACCATAAATATTTCATAAATCATTTTGACGTTAGAAATTATTTTAACACCAGTTTGTTAAATCTACTTTGTGAGTTCAGTAGTTATGAGTTTTAAAGCAAGGCCCCTGCTACGCATCTTCAACTATTGAACGTGTTTGGACGTGAGTGTATTTAGGAAGAATCCTGTTTGTGAAAAAAAGTAAAGCAATTTTGACTATCAAAACACTATTTGCTCACGAATGTGTGCCCACATCATTACGAAAATTCGCAAAAGAAACAGTAGTTCTTGTTGCCTGCTTGAATTTTGAGTTTCCAGAATACTGACTTTAGCTCTAAAAAATTAAATAAAAACATTTTAAAAAAAAGCCAAATTCGATGTACTACATATTAAGATGCATAAGCAAAGAACATTTTTTATATGTTATTAAGAATTGTTTTAGGAACAAAATACTTTAAAAGAACATCAGTCAGAAAAATTTTAATTCTTAATTTGAATTTCAAATAACTGTGGAGTTTACAAATCAAAACAGATCTCATGTTTAGACCATATTCGACTATGACAAAGAAATATATTTTCAGAAAACTGAAGATTAATAGATAAAAACAGACTTTCGGAAAAATGATTAATGGTTGATTCTTACCTAAATAAAGTTCTTAACGTTATGATGTCGTCATTTCGCACAGTACCAACTCTAAGTTAAATAACTGTCTATGCACGATGTCAAAAAATGATGAACTAAAACCTATGAGCCGTTAAAATATTTAATTTTACACAGCATAATAAAAACTGATCACGACTAAGATTTACACAACATAGGAACTTTCAGGCGTCTGGACCAATCCACAGATGTACTGACAATGAAACAATTCGCAGGTTCCCAAACATATATTTAGGAAAATGAAGATACGTGACTTCAGAGTGTCTGATGCGCATGAAACTAATATAAGAAGCACAATTGACATTTAAAACAAAAAAAAAATGCTGTCGTTAAAGTTCTGAAAATAACAATAATAATTAAGGATTGCGTATCCTACCGTCCGAAAATTGGAAAATACATGACAAAACATTAGGCATTCCTGTCCGTTCCTTCTTAATAATTGCCTTGAGGTTGAAGAACGTTAAACGGTACGTCGTCGTTGCAGCAGAAATTCATAGAACTGGATGACAATAAAACTTTCCATAAACTGCATCTGAAATTTAGAACGGGGAGTCTCCAGTATGGAGGTTTCAGGCTACTGTGGTAAATGAGTTCCAGTGTTGAATAGGAGAAATAGAGGTGTGGACTGAAGGTTCAATATAACCTTGTACTTGTGCTCCTTTAGTCTAGTGTTAATATTGGGTTTGTGCGAATGGAATGTCTGGAGCGAACGAGCAGCGGGGACAAGCCCCCACCGCAGTGGAATAGAAGCATCCATAGTTGTTGCGAGTATTACGTCACAGAGCTACTATAAATAGGTAGCACGTGTGTGAAGAACAAGGTACAGGCGTGGTTTGTTTGTACGTAACTTGGCTTGCAGTGGAAACATGTAGACGCCTGATATGAGAGTCATCTCCCTGCCTGAATTTAAACTGGGCTATTCTGCAGGAATTTCAGATCGAAACGTTAACAAAACGTCTGGGGAGAATAACGATTCGGCGATGTCTTGCTAAGTTTCGAAGAGGCGATACAGACCAGCAAAACAAAGCACCTGGTCACCGAACTCTTGTTGTTTCTGACGATATTCTTTTACGTGTGGTTGAAACGGAACCCGAAAACCGTGCCGCGTGCTAGCGGCAGAGGTGGGTGTCTACCCCTCGACAGTTGTTCGGCGTGTGGCTGTGCTGGGTAAACTCAAAAGTTGGACATGTGGCTGCACCATGAGTTGACAACTGTCAAGAAGACTAGGCGTTTGGAAGTCGGCACTTCGCTGCTTGCCAGGATTAAACAGGAACATCTACTGCATCATATCGTCAACTGCGACGAAAAGTGGGTCCTTTACGATTATCGGAAATCATCTACGAAGTGGTTAAGCAAAGCACAGCCGGGTGGACGACATCCTAAGCCACCCCTACACACCAAGAACATGATGCTCATTATCCGGTGGTCCAGAACCGGGATAATTCATCGGAGTTTCTTGGCAATAGGTTAAATAATCACTGCGGAAGATTTGTTTGTTGAATTACACCAGATTCACCTGATATTGCTGCAGAAACTACCGTCTTTGGTCAACAGACATGGTGTTCTTCTGCTCGAGGACAACGTCCACACTCATGTCACACATTGTACGATGCTGACATTAAATGCCTTGGGCTATGAAGCACTGCCTCATCCTGCTATATCCCGGACTTGTCTCCGACAGACTATCATATGTTTTGCAGCCTGGATCACTTTGCCTCAGAGAAACAATTCATGACGGACAACGAGGTTCAATGTGTAGATCGCGATTCTTCGGTTGGGCTTTACTGTAGCATCTACAGTTTCAAATGTCGTCACAGAAACAGCACGGCTTGGTGTTCTTGATTTTGGTTAGTCTGCAGTGCTTGTTTGTCTATCACTCAAGAGCTGGCACCACCGCATTACATTACTGCATGGAAAACAAGCAGACCCATACACTACCCTCATTCGTCTGTGAATTTCGATTGGTGCCACGTCGTCCACTTTCAAAAACTGAAATACATCACGTTTAGCAATTTTAGGCGTATCCATCTCCTTCCACAGAAAAAATAAAATTAGTCCAAAACGTTACACGACTTCCCCAACAAACAAGCTGCAATGTAGTTGCACAGCTTTTAAATCGCCTATACACTAGAGCCACCTATAGACTAATTAGGTAGCACAAACTCACTCTAGCCAAAGAGGCTCCCTCATTAACGCTTTTGTATTTGAATTTTTTATTACAGTTTTTATGCTGAGGTCACTGTCATAAATTTTAGTTATGACACATAGCTTTTCCAAAAGGTGATATTTGGGACAAATTTTTGGTTTCGACATAATTCAGTGTTATGCCGTCAGGTCAAGAGCACATAATGCGTTTTGGAGGAGTATTTCAGATTTTAAAAATGTCGCCGAAAATTACATTCTATTTTCTTTTCTATGAAACATGAAAAATTTGACTCTGCAAGATACCTACTTCCTTTTAAATATCTGGTAGGGGAAAATCCGCTTCGCTGGCAGAAACGAAAGAAATACTTTCTAATGTTTTTTTGTGTGAAAAATACAAATTTTGTCTCGACAAGGTGCTTGTTTTGTAAGGGCATGTAGGTTTAAAATTCACGTAATTGACAATTGTACATTGCTTGGACTTTAATGAAGTTTGTTTTAGCCAGCAGCAACAGATAAAGCTGCTTTAATCGAAAAAAAAAAGGATTCCAAAAACACAAATAAAATTTGCATTAAAAGATACATATAAAATTTTATTTCAATATCTTTCTGACTGTGATTTATTAGGTTTTGGACGATCCCTTTAAATGATAAACTTTTATGTGGGCTTTGAAAATATTTGAACATTTGTCCAACAGTTCTCATTCTGCAGCGACTAGTGCAGATATAACAAGAAAGACGACACCAAATTTTTGGGTGTAATAAGCACGTCTTTTGAATCCGTTCTGAGGCAAATTAAATTTATCAAAGCCATTCAAAGTCAATGGAGCCGGTATGGAAAACAATAGTATCTGACGGAAGAAAGAAAATTTTCAATCAGGTTTTTAATCCCTCAGATATTGCTGTAAACGGAATCGTGAGCTTACGCCCATTGGTTGCAGAATTGTATGTTAAGAAAAACATGAATTTATATGAGAAACATTTCTCATCGGAAACGCTCTCCAACACAGAAATAATTTTTCAAATGGGACTGTAAGAAACAGAGATGTCGACAAAAAGAAGATGTGACTTTACTTCCCCTGGGGGTGAAGCCATGCATTGTTTTAGGAAGAAATTATTCTCTAAAGGAGTATCCATATGAGCGGTATCGGTCCAAGAAAAAAAGGACTTTTCAGGAGCCCAGATTTTGCTACAAATATATGAGAAGCAGAATTTAACACTTATGTCCCCTGGTGGCCAAACTATTCTTTACCAAACATTAGAACTTATGTGACAAATATTTTCCATCAGGTTTTGTATGCGATATAGGAAGATTTTTTCAAATGGGAGTTTAAGAAGCAGAAATAACGCAGAACACGCAATTTTCCTTTGTGCCCCCAAGCGGAAAGTCTATAATTTATTTGAAAATTTAGAATTTTTGGAAAAACATTTCGCATCAGAAACACTATCCAACAAAGAAGGAATTTTCCAAATCGGACTCCTAGAAGTAGAGATATTGACAAAAATAAGATATACCTCTGCGCCCCTAACATTGCAAACATGCATTATTTCAAGAATAAAATGTTCCTCAAAGGTTTGTCGACATGATTAGTATCGGTCAAAAAATGACTTTTTTCAATCGAGATTTTAGAAGCTCAGATTTTATGGTAAATATATCAGAAGCAAAAATTAAATCTTACGCCCCCTGGTGGCCAAAGTATTCTTTACCAAAAATGTGAAATTATATGCAAAATACTTTCCATCAGGAGGTGTATCCGTTGTAAAAAAAAGTTTTCAAATTGGTATTTTAGAAGAAGAGTTATCCGGAAAAATGTAATTAACTTTTACACCCCCTAACGGAAAATCTATGGGTAATTTGAAAAAATAACTATATCTAAAATACTCTTCGATATAAATGGAACAAAAGATCAAATATTTTTTTCAATCGGATGTTTATAAGTAAATATGTGTATTAAAACGTATTTTTGAATTCGACATCATCTGCCTTTACGCCCTGAAGCGGCGAAATTGTACATCTTAAAAAAACCAAATGAAGGATCATCATTCGCATATTTCAAGCTTTCCAATGCAAAAAGAATTTTTCAAATCGGACTAATAGTTGCAGCGATATCGTGGGTACAGACGGATGTACGGACGGACGGACAAACCTATTACATAAGCACGATCTTTTTTTTGCAAAAGACATGCTAAAAATGGTTTGAACACGATGTTTCCTACCAACTTTAGCTTTCTTTTAAATTTACTACTTATTTTTGTTGCTCTCCTAAAATACAGGAATATTTTAACAGTAGTAAAAAGTAGTATGTAGTATACTTTGTTCCCGTAAAACAATATCATATTTCAGCAAACCTCAACACCATTTCTTCTTCCTGCTTTAAAAAAGGAGAGTGAATCAGCGTTTGAATCTAAAGTAAGCATAATGCCGGCATTTACCCGGTATTTATTTCAAAAGGAGATTTAGTCTGAGTCGCTTTCGGAATGAAATGCAAACATAACTTGGATTGATCATTAAATTGTTGTCAAAGTTTGGTTTTGTCTCCTTGCTACTTACATTATAGTTTACAGCAGCAAATAAAAAAATCCTTATTTTCTTTTTAATATTACGACATTTTTGAAAGTCCATTGAGATGGACATATAGAATGTATAATGCAGCGCTATTTACGTTGAAAGATTCATAATAATAAGAGATATCGTAAATACGTACGATAATTAACGGGTAAGTTACACTTAGCGCCATCTGGGAGTAAAGTAGACAGTGTGTCGGAACTGCCGACGAGCGGGATTTTTTTTCAGTAACTGCGTAAGACGTGTGCAGGAGGCAGTTCGTAATAGCGGGTCAACTGGATTTCTACTCCAATTTGGAAATGAGAGGAACAAGTCGATTGTTGTTGGCTAAACGCCTAAATTGGACTGACATCCATCGTGAAATCTGTACTTTGTACGGGAAAAAGGCCATGTCTCGTCCGGCCATTGTAAAGTGGTGCCAACAGTTGTAAAAGGGGTGCAAATTTTTTCTTTCTTTTTTTTTTTTTTTAATTGGATTTTTAACGACCACCGTGGGCAACTCAATGGGCTATAAGCAGTCGCCCGTCCCTAATTTAGGGTCACTGGTTCCAGGGAAGGGAGAGAGCCAGTGCCGTAAGACAAACACAACATCCATGCCTCACCGGGATTCGAACCCGGACCCCTTTTGGACGAATGATCAGTAGCCATCGCTTAGACCACTGCGCCACCGGGGCGGCGGGTGCAAAATTTGACGGCCGAATACCGCGAAGGCTGGCCATCAATATCCAGCAGGGCGGAGTACGTTTCTGCGGTTGACGACGTGATACGGGATAATAGGCTTATCGAAATAAAGGAAATTGTCAGTACGTTAGACATTTCGCACGGGACCGTGCATTCAATCATTCACAAGCAGTTGGAATTTCGGACATTGTGTGAGAGATTGGTGCGACGTTAATTGGTTTCACCAAACTGGAGAAGACGTTTTCTGTACAGGTATGAAAAAGTTAATCTCACGTTCCGAAAAACGTTTACAATGATAAGGCGACTATGTGGAAAAATGAATAAATGTTGAACCTTTAAACCAACACAAATGCCTGAGTATATATCTGTTTTTTATTATTCAGCAGTGTAACTAACTTTTCGATCTGTTCTCGCATTATTCAAACATTTGTCCTTTGTAGTAAATTTTAAAATTAGGAAACAGAAGGTCAATGTAGAATAGTCTGAGGAAGACATCACTTTTTAGAAAAAAAGACTGCGTTTTATCAAAACAAGCATTGCTAAGCAAAGTCCTGTTGATATTTTGGATATTTTTAATTCCTTATATTTTTTGGATAACTGATCTGTTCCACTTTATTTTTCAAATAATTTTTTCCTGTACAGAGTCTTGGAGCCAATCACAATCCTGATACTCAACAAGGTTTAAATTTTGTTTACACCTGTACTCTATTTTGCTTATCTTTCCTACCTTCGTACTTTTCCGTTCTGTTTCCTCAAAGGGGATATTGTGAATTTTACGGTAGCAAGTTGATTCATTGGAAACGAATTCATCGAAAACGATTTCATCGAACCCCAATTCATTGAAGGCAACTTTATTGAGCGAACAATTTACCGAAAGACCACTTTCTCGAAAAAAAGTGAAAATATTTCATCAAAATCAAATATATGGAACGAGGAATTTACCAAAATACGATTTTCCGAAAAAATTGAAACGAATTCTTTGAAATGGCCACAGGACAACTGGGACCGGGCAAGTGCAGACACCCACTTTAGGGGCCGTATAAAAATTGCAGTTTCTTGCTTTAAGACGTGCGCAAAGGCCTAGGAATTAAAATTAATGCATTAGTAAAAGGGCAATAATACTAGTTCCTGTGACTAAACCTTATCAATTTGAGTACCACGCAAAAAATTCATAAGGTTTGCATACTAAATCAAGATAATAATGCTGCACTATTACTTAAGCATCAAATATTAATAAACAAGATTAGGCATTTTTAACAGTTCTTATTCCGTCGTGCTCATATACTTAAGATTTAGGCACCAAGTTAAGTTCCTATTTATGCTCTTTTACTTACACTGTAAAAAATTGCTGTGAATTCTCGGTGTTTCAACTGTATTAAAACGGTTTACAGACCGTAAGCACGCCAACAAGCGATGAACCGTAAATTTTCGGTAGATAAACAACATGTTCACGGTGTTTAAACTGTTTTAACCATTGCGGTATAATACCTGTTTTTTTACGTGCTGTCGAATGGCAACGGGCTGGTCGCGGACGCCATGTTGGTACGAAGCGATGGAGGTCTCTCTATACACAAAATAAGGATTCTATGTTACTAAATAAGCACCGCAGCATTTATTTTCGGTAAGTATTTTTTTGTTTTGTGTAAGTCACAGTGCATTATGATGAGAATGTTAGTATTAAGTGGTTTTGGTAACAATTGAAACAAGTTTGATGTTTTATTTCATGTATGAGTTGCTCACGGTGGTCGTTAAACCTCCACTCAAAAAAAAAATATTTCATGTATTTCGTTCAAATTATTTGTTAGGCCGAACAAGTTCAGTAAACGAATGCAGTTGCTAACTAATTTTCCTCGCTTGTCCTGTGACTAGGTGACAACTAGTTTTGGAGAACGAGGTACAAATTGTATAATGGTCAATTTTACCCAGACCACGTGGGTGCCAGGAAATTTTTATTTAGCATTCGCAAGTGCTAAAAATTCTAACACTATGCTCCTGCTTCCTTCCTTTTTTTTTTTTTTTCAGTGCCAGACAGCATTTTTTGGAATCTGGGCTACTGAATATTTTGTGGCCCCTATTTCTGGTCACAAGTGCTTGTAAAATACGAATGTCCTATTGACTATACGATAGATATGTACATATGTTGGATACCTATTTCCTTTATATATGTAAAGGCTTTGTAAAATACATCTTATGTGTTTGCAGACATAAGGAAATGTATTATTTTTAATATTTATTCCTAAAGAAATGCAAACATTGAATCAAGTATAGATAACAAAAATTTGAAATGAATGCACAAAAACAGAAGTTCACACATAGTTCAGGAGTTTGTCTTTAAAATGTCTGTTTAAAGATGCTGAAACATTTTTTTCTGCAAACTAACACATTGAAGAAATCTCATGTGAGCAGTGTGTATACCTCATCTGTGGTAAGATAGAAATTTATCAGAACCAATCAATTTCTTAAAAATTAGTTGAAATATATCAATACACAGGTATTTGTGTAGTAATAACTGCCAGTGTTTTCTGTAAAATTATAAAAAAATGACAGAAATATCACTCAACTCATGCCCAACGCACAACTCGAGGCGCGTCGCGTAAACTTAATAGCAGTACCAATATCTGTTTGTTTTATTTATAAAATGAGTACCCCAAAAGGTGTATTTCAATGCAAACACAATTGCACGTAGAAAGTTTTACAAACAGGTCACTTATGCTAGGCAGTAATTACATTAGAACTGCTTCGTGAGCTAAGAAAAACCCCTCAAAAAAATCACTTCAGGTGTACTGTGCAAGAAATAAACATTGCTAGTATACCCCAAAATCTTAAGTGTCCACATATCTTACAAAAAATTTTATACTAAAGAAAATTCAAACATTGAATCAAGTGTAGACAACATAAATGAAAAATGAATGCACAAAAACAAAAGTTTGCCGCCCCGGTTGTGCAGTGGTCTAAGCGATGACCTCTGATCATTCGTTCGAAAGAGGTCTATCGAATCCCGGTGAGGCATGGATGCTGTGTTTGTCTTACGGCACTGGCTCTCTCCCTTCCCTGGAACCAGTGACCCTAAATTAGGGACGGGCGACAGCTTATAGCCCATTGAGTTGCTCACGGTGGTCGTTAAACCTCCAATAAGGCCGCCCCGGTGGCGCAGTGGTCTAAGCAATGGCCTCTGATCATTCGTCCGGAAGGGGTCCGGGTTCGAATGACGGCGAGTCATGGATATTGTGTTCGTCTTACAGCACTGGCTCTTTCCCTTCCCTGGAACCAGTGACCCTAAATTAGTGACGGGCGACTGCTTATAGCCCATTGAGTTGCTCACGGTGGTCGTTAAACGTCCAATCAAAAAAAAACCTCCAATAAAAAAAAAAAGTTCAGGCGTTCGTCTTTAAAATGTCTTTTTTGCTTTGAGGTTTGTGAAGAAGTGCACAACATCGTCAAACTAACTGCTGAGCAATATCATGCTCTAATGACATGATAGCAAGACTGTTAAGCCTTTGTTGAAGCATTGTCAATCACAAGTTATTTTTTACCAAGCGTAGTTTTAATACGGTGAATGTACATTTGGGAAAATATCATATATATATATATATGTGTGTGTGTGTGTGTGTTTTGCAATGTCTTGACAAGAACATTTTTTTTTTTTTTTTGTGCAGTAGCTACATTCACACTTGATAAAGTCATAGAACTGTTAAATTTTACTATGTAAAGATTCATCCAAATCCTCACTGTAAAAATCTAAACAGTTATTTAGAGAAATTTAGTTGACAGTTAACTAAGAACTGAAATGGAAATTACATTTTTTATAAGCTAACAGACATTTGTTATCCAACTGATCAATAATCACATTAAATGTTTCTACTTCACATTTTTTCTGTCCTTGAAGAATAGTTTCATTACGGTTATTGCTATGTGCATATTTTTTAATTGTGATTAGACAAAACTTCCAGAAGATTTTTCACTTAATGTTTTATCTATTTCTTCATATTTTTCAAAATTATTTCTTTCATTGGCAATGAAATGGGATAATGACAGAAGGTTACGTCCAGTTAACAAATCTAGTGATGGCTTTTGTAATTTAGTATCAACTTCATCACATCTTTCTAAAATGCATCATAACTTGCGTAATTATGGTTCGATTTCAGTGAAATTTTAGTATGTGGTAGGGGACCACTGGGGACGAACCCTATTGGAAATGGGGTCAAAGGTCACAACATAGGAGCAGGATGCATTCCATTGCCATTATGTGTCATAACTTGCGTAAATATGGTTCGATTTCGATGAAATTTTAGTATGTCATAGGGGATCACCTGGGGACGAACCCTATTGAAAATGGGTGCCAAAGAGCACACATGAAAATAGATTCAAATTTATGAGGGAAACTTGAAGAAAAAACATCTAATCTCTGTAGGTAGAAGAAAAGATTTAGGATTTCTAAACAATGGAAGTCCTAAATTTAATATGAATAATGCAAATTATTTCTTCAATTTGCGCTTTTCGGAACTTTTTACCCACAAAGTTTTCAGTCCTCAGTAAAACAGGTGTGGGCTCTACTAGTTTTGTTGGGGACCAAAATGTTCCAAATACTCCAACCTCCTTTAGCCCACCAAACACCCCTGCTCTGACAACTGGTTTTGGAGAACGAGGCACAAGTCGTGGAATGATCAATTTCACCTGCAGACCACATGGGCGCCAGAAAATTATTTAGCTAGCACTGTTACAATTGTAGGTGATTTAACAAGAATTCTGACACCATACTCCTGCCTCCTATATCTTTCCTGTCCCAGCTGCTAATCATTCATCAACTTAATCCATTAAGAATTTCATTTGCTGATTTTTGTGTTCAAATTTGTGCTTTCATCCTAATTTCTTTACATAGTCTGTGACGGGTTTAAAATTTATTACATGCCAGGATGCTAGATAATATTTTTTAATCGCCGGGATGCGGCCCAACTTCGAACACTTTATTTCTATGGGTGGTCAAATTTTATTTCTGTAAAAACACATAAGTTGTTACTCAGAGTTAAAGTTGATGCCATTGTTTTGCAGCCAATAGCTATCTGAAATAGCCTGGCAAATCCCTCTTTTTTCCAGGTAGAGTTGCCATTATGTTCCAAGCTTAAATCTAAGAAATTCCTTAGTCAAACTCTGCATTAGCACCAATGCTAAACATCATTGTTACCCCCCCCCCCCTCCCGTTAGCTTAAAATACACTGCTCAAAACTATTGGGAGATATCGTGGTTTAGATATGAACTACTGACATCAACTGTTTGTATGCTAAGAGAAATTGAAGGAAAGTTATTACAATGAAACGTTTGCATACTTCCAAACACCTCAGTATGCAAAATTGATTGTGGGACGTTAAAAAGGGTATGTTTCTGTCAACGAATGAAAAGTGAATTGTATCTTATGATCGTTTAGTCCAGGATAAAAATGACTCGTGCTTTGAATGTGATGTCCGAACAGGATTTACCCGAATCTGTAGCCTGAGGGCTATCGGTCACTTAGAAGCTGGTCAAACCCAATCGCAAGTAGCGGACGCCATTGGAGTGTCTCGAAGCATGATTTCCAGATTTTGGAATTGGTTTTCAGATACCAAAAATTTAAGGCAAAGACCAGGGCAAGGTCACAGGAAAGCAACGTCAAGAAATGAGGATCGTTTTTTTTATCACTGACTGCCAGGAGAAACCGGAGTATGAGCGCCCCTCTTCTGCAATGCAAACTCCATACGGCTACTGACACAAATGTTTCGACTCAAACTGTTCGCACCCGACTACACAGTGTTGGTCTGTATGCTCGACAACCTATGGTATGTGTTTCTTTAACCGCATGCCACCGTGCTGCCTGCAGATTTTGAGCACATGACCCTGCTGATTAGAGAAGAAATTAATGGAGCAACGTTCTCTTCTCAGACGTGTCTTGCTTTACTGTACATCCTGATTATTTTGAGGGAACAAGGTATTTGTAACAACCAGAGGTAGAAAAATATTCTGAAATCTGGTGGCCAGCTAAATTTTTTAGTGGCCAGACATTGAACCTGCGGGGAGGAGGGGGCTATATATAATGTCAAAGTCGTACACTTCTGTCCAAAAATGTTCTGCCCTCAGCCCTGGCAAAAAAAAAAAAAAAGGTACTCGTTTTTTTGTTTTGTTTTTCATCTGGGGCTCGCAAATTCCTGAATTATCATAATTTTCATCGTTTATCCTCGGACCCTGGAAATCGCACTTTTTTTTTTATTTTCGTATAATCTGTGCCGGCGTATAATTCACAGATTGTGACATTCAGAAGAAAAAGAAAAAAATAGCCATATGATCTTGTATATCACAAATGTTGATCCAGAAGCGGAATTTTCGACAGAAAAGTTAGGCACATAAAGACCCCGGAGTCCGAAGAAATGAAACAAAGACTTTGGTCAAACTGGCAAAGGACAAACTAAAATACAAGGCACAGTGTACACGAGATTCAGAACATAGAACTTTGAAATGAAGCGTGCATGTTTAGGTTCCTGCAGCAAGCACTGTGCATACATTTTTATTGGCCAATTGATGAGGAGAGGGCACAAGCACAGTCAGCATTTTGTCTTTCCCGACAATACAAAGACAAAATAACTGCCGCCGCCCCTTCCTACAGCTTTCCCGGTCTTTCATTATGACATCCCTTTTCCGTCCTCTTCACTTCGTGCAAATCCTAGACTGAAATTTTTTTCCGAGAGAGTTCCTTTTCCAATTATATAGCCCCTCTCCAGCACAATTACCCTGCAGATTATTTTTCAAATTGAACGGCAGCAAAAACTTTTTTTTATTTTATTTTTTTTAAATCGTTTATTCGTGGCTTATACAATGCAAATTGCCGTACATGTTTTTCAGTGAAAAATTTACCTTTATTTTCATTTTTACGATATGATCATAAATATGCCTTTGTACATTTGTCTCCCCAAAAATTATTAAATTTAAATTTACTAATTGTTTTGGCCATATTTTTCTTTTTGCATAGCATACTAAGTGTATGTAGTTCCTATTCCAACCTCTAAAGTTTTCTGTCACTCAGTTTTAATACAAAACTACGATATTCCCTATTCCCTAATTGTTTTTAGCTGTATATATATAGTAATAAAGTCAACCACAGATAAATTGTAATCCTAATACAGAACCCAAAATAACATCCTGAATTCCTGATAAGATAATTTTTTTCCAAAGACCAAACCTGCCCCCCCCCTGCCGCATTAAAAATGGCAAAATCCAATAAAAAAATTTGCAGCGTGTTAGTGAAAACACCAAATATAAATATAATCATCTGGTAATTTCTAAACCTTACATTACCATGGACTTCAATCAAGATGGCTGATGCCATATTTGATATATCTCAAGGGGCCTCTCTGTCCCTCATTGTCAGTTTGTCACTATAAATGAATTGAAACAAATCTCCGAGAATGTACATCATGAAAGGGTGAATCCGTGAAAATTTTAATCACAATGTAACATTCAGGCCTCTTGTGTCGCCATTCTGATTGAATATCAGCAATGAAGTCACATCACCAGTGAAGCATTATCTCCATCAGTGCTAAATAAATGAGGCTGGAGACAAGTTTCTAGAAATGAAAATCTTATTTTTTTGAAAAACTGGAAAAATAAGAGGTACATACAAGTACCGGATTTATTTAAAAATAGAAAGTAGTCATGACTACTCTTTTTTGTGCAAAGTACAAAGTACATCACAACTTGCATTTCCTTTGACATCTTGGAGTCGAATTTTTCATGATTACAATACTTTCTCATGCTAATGTATGAAAAAGAAAAAGTCTTTTTCACATAAAAAAAAATAACTAGGAACTCTCATAAAATTGCAGGTCCTGTTAATGTGGTGCTCCACAGAGCTGCACACATAAAATCTTTACTGTTTCTACCGGTTTTCAAAATCTTTTGGATTCAAAAGTCTTAGTTTCTTATTTCCTTCTCAACAAATAAAATTCTTGTTTTTATTCTGTTGCATTTATGTGCTACAAAAATGTATATATACAGGGTGTCCGAGAATTATTGGACACATAACAAAATTATATAAAACAAAACATTAAACAGACAGAAATAAACTGACTGTATTAACTTACAATGTAACTGCACAAGTTAATAAATTTCGATGTGAGATCCCTTGGTTGCTCGTAGTACGTCTAAGCGATACTCAATTTCATGCCATGTATTGGCAAGCATCTGAGGAGTTATGGAATTAAATAGCAGCTGTGATACGCTACTTTAGTTCCTGCAAATCAGTACAAGGCGTCTTATAGACACGATCCTAATCCCACATGAAATAATCCAATGAAGTTAGATCTGGAGAGCGAGGAGGCCACAGAATGGGACCACCACGGCCAATCTATCTGTTGGGGAAAAGGCTCATTTAGGCACTTATGTATACATGTTGACCAATGCGCAGTCGTACCGTCTTGTTGGAAAATGACATCATATCTTTTGATCTGGGTATAGCAAAAGTTTCTATCGTATCCAAGTAAATGTCATCATTTGTTTTTTTTGCAGAAGGAAGGGCCAATCACTTGTCTTTTTGATAGGGTGCACCACACGTTAACTTTTGGCGAATCGCGTTCCAGTTCATTAGCAGCATGAGGCAGTTCACTACCCCATATCCTACAGTTGTGACAATTCACAATACATGAAATGTGGATTCATCACTGAAAATGACAGTACTGAGAAAGTTTTCGTTGTTTTTCACTCAATTTAGCATAACCACAGCGAAATCGTTTCGCTGAGTGTGATCATTTACATGCATCTTTTTCACTATTTGGATTTTATAAGCACAAAACTTTAATTTCTTGTGCAAGATATCGTGAACTGTCGATTTCGGAATGCACAGTTCTCTGCTTGCTTTACGAACGGATTTCCTGGAGCTTCGTCGGAAACTTCCATTAACTTGGTCAACCGTCTCACCGCTGATGCTAGGCCAACCGGCTCCTCCACGAGGTTCCACATTGCCAGAACTGTTTTATCCATTGCTTAATTGAATTCATTGATGGAGGATTATTATTGAGTATCCAATATTTCTGGGACACCCTGTATATTGCTTAAGACAACAGTGCTGACAATTACGGAGGATCATACTCTAAACGGTATCGTCTTTTAACTTTAATGACAGACTTTAATTTCGCAAGCCATAACACACACATCGCCTTGTGCTGTACGGATGACATTACTACCGATTGCGCATTTCTCATACATTCCTCATCAGGCCACACCTAGTGCCATCTATCGGATTCTGGGAATAACAATTCTGCAAAACAAAAATATAGAAACCGTGTTTGTAATACGTGACATAGAAAAACCGACAATGCTCAGTTGTTTTTTTTACATAATTTTGTAATGTATCCAATATTTCTGGGACACCCTGTATATTGCTTAAGACAACAGTGCTGACAATTACGGAGGATCTTTTTGCGGACATATTTTTTGTATTGTAAATAATTTTGGTAATGAATCTTTGTTCTGCATGCTAAATTGGTTGAATTTTTAAAAAATATGTAAAAGAATTTGGTTTCAGATGAATCAAAGCCTTTGGCAATAAGTGTCAGTTATTGTTTATTTTTGATACATGAAATTTTACATTCAATACATAAAGTGATTCCTTCTGTTTTTCTTAGGAATATCTCATATTATAAAACATTTTGCATAAAAGTGCATTCTTAATACTTAACATCATGTATGAGTGTGTCAATTGCAACTATGTTTCTTTATCTTTAAAGAAATATGTTCACCACATGAGCATTCATAGAAATGTAAATAATTTTAGATTTCAGTGTGGGGTGCGTGGTTGCTCCAAGGCATTTGGCTCTTACTATGGCTTTAATACTCATGTCTCGCGATACCACCGTGGATTGCGTGGTTTACAACTTTGCAATTCAGAAGTGGATTTAAAGTGCAACCAAAGATTGTATCATAAGGCATTTAATAGAGTTTCTGATTTAATATCGCACATTAAGTCACATCTAACCTCCGGGGGCTTTATTAGATGCTGTTTTAAGGGGTGTGCCAAAACATTTAAAGTCAGATCTTCATTTTCATCCCATTTATCTAGATATCATCTGAATCACAGTACAAAATTCCTATCTCCACAGTTTCTTAATTCTGAGCCAGTTGCCCTGACCTTGAGAGTTGACAGTACTGTGGAACTAGTCACTTCTGACGTAAGTGAACAACTTAATCAGTCAGACAGCCATATCTCTGAAGAACTCACACTGAAAAATATTGCTCTTTTTTGCTTGCTTTTGGAATCAAAATGCCTAATCCCATGTAAAACAATACAGTTGATAACAGAAGAGATAAATTATTTACTGATTCAGGAGGATTCCTTTTTCACACAGAGTTTCACTGCTAAATTGAGTGAATTAGTAAATATATCTGAAGATGAAAAAAAATTGTAAAATATGTCCATGACTCAAAGTTTTTAAAATCTGCATTCGATACTGAATCGGGACTTCTTAAATCTATCTATTTAAGACAACAATATTTTTAAAAAAGCATGAAATTTGTCAAACCCATTGAAATTTGCATGGGTCGTGATGAGGTAAATTGCTTGCGTTACTGCCACTACATTCCAATTAAAAAAAAACTTGTTAATCTGCTCCACGATAAGTCTGTAAAGGATCAAGTAGATCATCCACTGAAAAATGAAGTAGCAGATCGAATGAGTGATTTTACTGACGGTAGCGTGTTTCAGCAATGCCAAGCAGACGGATCAATAAAAATCCTTCAGCTTATCCTTTTTCAGGATGTGTTTGAGGTTGTTAACCCGTTAGGTTCTTCACGAAATAAACATAAAATTCTCGGATTTTATTTCACATTAGGAAACATATACCCTCAGTATAGGTCATCAGTTCACCAAATGCAGCTTCTTTTACTGTGCTGTGAAAAAGATTTAAAATTGTTTGGCCAAAAAGTAGTATTTAGGCAATTGATTGGTGACCTTAAAGAAATTGAGAATGGATTTAATGTGGATGGTGTATGTTATGTAGGGAGGGTTTTTTGTATTACTGCTGACAATTTAGGAGCACATTTTATTGGTGGATTTAACCAGAATTTCTCAACTTCAGAATATATGTGCCGTTATTGTCTAATGCAAAGAGATACTTGGAAGAGTATCCATATTTGAGTGCTTCATCACGAACTGTTGAAAATTATGATGCATCTGCTTTGCAATTAGCCATGGGTAGCCAAGGAATCATTTCCCCGTCTCTGTTCAATGAGTTGCAGTACTTTCATGTTTGTCTTCCTGGGCTCCCTCCTTGTGTTGGTCATGACTTGTTTGAAGGGGTTTGTGACTATGATTTGTCACTTTACCTAAATTATTTTGTTCAGAAAGGCTGGCTTACGTATACTTTATTAAATGATCTAATACGTGGCTTTTCATTTTTTGAGCATGATGCTTCTTGCAGGCCTGCTGTGTTTCACCCAAAAAGCAAAAGGTTAAATGGCAGTGCTTGTCAGAACTGGGCCTTACTTCACTTTTGCCAATCCTTCTGTACTCTAAGATAGATACTGATGATTCTGTATGGAATCTACGTAGTTGTTACACTCAGAGAAATTGTGGAATTTGCCTGTGCACCTAGCATAAGTCATTCACAAATTGCATATTTCAAAATCATAATTGAAGAGTACTTGGAGGGAAGGAAGGTTGCTTTTGCAGATGTGCCTCTTCGACCAAAGCACCACTTCCTTCTGCACTATCCTGAGTTAACGATGAAATTTGGACCACTTATTCGTCTTTGGACATTGCGCTTTGAGAGTAAACATTCATATTTCAAAAGAGTTGCCCGAAGATGTCAGAACTTCAAAAACCTCACTGATACACTGTCCAACAAACATAAGTTATTGCAAGCTTATCTTCTAAATGGCTCACTTTTTGCTGAAAGGGTTCGGTTTGAAGACAGTCAAACTTTCATTATCGAGTTGTACTCCATTCAAATACAAAGGGCAATAAAAGAATCAGAATATCAACCTCTGCACATTTCAAACAAAGTGAAAATTTTTGGTACTCCCTATACTGTAGGCCAGTTTTTGAACGTAAAGAACAAAGATAATGATTGTGTCTTTGGAGAAATACTGTTCATATTAGAAGATAAAAACAAGGAAATATTTTTTATTGTTAATGTGTGGGAGGGTCGTTGGTGCTCAGATAGTGGTTTGCACATTTGTAAAAGTACAGACAGAGTTTTGTGTGTGAATGACAAATAATTAGGTGATTTCTACCCTTTATCATGCTACAGTTGTGGTAATAAAAAAGTTATTGCTTTGAAACATAAGTTTTTTAATGGTTTAGCAACAGCAATAGAGCACTAGATAATGCATATTTTATCAGCTATTTGTACACTGCCATTATTGCTACTGACACAGCTAGCTGAATATTGGTTCCAGGAGTGCAAAATGGTCAGTAGAAGTAAATTATTTTCATCTTGTTCAGTAATTTTTTTTTTAATTAGTCAGTAAAGTTCTCCCATGGGGCATTTAAATTCCTAAAAGACAGTGAGAAATGCTGCTGTGGATATGTATGGAAGAATCTTTATCTAAAAATTATGATTCAATTCACAAGTGAAAAATTGGAAGGTCTCTTGTAATGAAGAGGAAGGAAACACACCTGGTTCCCTTCCTAGCCCAAAGATAGATAGTTATGGATGCATCAACTGGGCACCTAACTGGCCTCACAATGAGACTACAGAGTCCCTTCAGTTTAAAAAAACCCAGCTCAGCCAGCTCACTGAGGGAGATGAAAAACTAATTGAGCTAATCAGTGACACCTTGTACTTACAGCGCCTTGACATAAATAGTGGAACAAGCCTGGTGAAATTAGTTGAAGACTGGCCACAGTTGTTTTCGGGTGTTGGCCTTTTGCAACACTTTCGATTACTAATAGGCATTGATATATACAGCCAATTCTGCAAGTCAGTTGAAGATCGAAAGGCCGAACTTTTGACTTATTTTCGTGCTCAGAAAAAGACAAATTTACTGCAGCTATTTGCAGAAGCCGATGTGTGAAATGGCAATCAAGTCATTTTGCTAATTGCAGCAGTTGCTGCATATTTTGATGAAGATGTAAAATTTCTTCTGGCAGTTTCTGAGGTAATTTTGAATTTATTCTATTGATTTCTTTAAACTTTATAAATCATAATGATCATTGCAATTACAACCAACATAATTGTATGAAATTTTAGCTTTTTTACAGAGAAACCAAATATTTGGAATATTTTCTTTAGTAGAGAAATGTAGTGTAAATTTTATAATTGATGATCAGTATATCTCTTAATATTGGCATTACCCTCATATCTACTTGAATATTGTGATTTCAATAATTTGGATATTGTCAGCTGGTATACTATCACTATGTTTTAACAACCATTTCATTGATAATCGGCTACACATCAAATGATACTGTTGTATAAGTATGAAGATCTACTAGCAGATTTTCAATAGTTTAATGTGCTATATCAGTAAGATGGGTCATTTGAGGGGGTAGGGGAGTGCGTCTCAAAAAAGTTTTGAAAGGGTGAAACAGTCTGTAGTACACTTATCTATTATTTTTCAAACATTGACCTACTTACACCAAATATATGAATTTCTGCTAACATCTATTTTTTGAAGAGTGCCCCACATCTATTTGGATATTACTTTTACAGATGTCTGGTGTGGATTTTTTTATGGACCTACGGATAAAATATGTTGGTCCACAGTTGTTGTTTTTTAACTCTCTTGTAGACTTAAGTGGGTTTCCATTTACATGTGTGCACGTTGTGGAGATTTCCAACAAATTTGTTGCCCACCCTTTCATCTACAGATATCTCCCACCTTTATTTTGGGAAATACTGACCCTTGGATGCAGGAGTAACAGAAGGTGCCTTTGCGGGTAAGAAGTGGATCTAAAATTAAAATCTGACCTTTTGTTATCTGTGATCACAGATCATAATTTTTTGCCTACAACCGTGTTCTCTTCATAAGAGTTACTGGAGGTGTTTTTGGCATAAATTAGCTTATTCAATGCAAATGGCCTTGAGCGTGGGTGGTGTAATTCAGGGAGCAGGATCATGGAAAGCCTTACCTGATTCGTTTGCAAATTCAGCCAACATAGAAGGCAACACGCAGCATTTTTTAATGTTAAATTATGCGTTTTCTTGGCCGTTACAGTTTTATCACTAGTAAAAGGAAGTTAAAAAAAATATCAGCTAGCTTAACTTTCTGATTGCTGGTATTCTGATCTAATGTTGGCAAAGGGATAAAGATATGGGAAGCTGTAGAGTGAAGGGCTGGGTACAACACAATATTCTTTGGCTGATAAGTCATATTAATGTTTTTAATTTACAAATAATTGGCAAAAATATTAATTTCTCCCTAGGTTTGAAGGTTTATCATGGCAAACGCAAGGATGAGGGTGCAGCCACCTATACTATATATATATAAACAGTCTAGATGGAATAATATGCGCAAAATGAGCCTGCTTCACCCCCCCCCCCCCCAAGCTACATCAGTCCTCAACATGCTGTATGTTTTAATGTTGGTTCCTTTTCTTATTTGTAGAATTTTAGAGCATCACTAAAATGAAGTGCAACAGTATTTTATCAGTATCTTGATTTTGTGATTCAAAAGTAATTGATTTTTTTTTCAGGTGCTCAATCCTCACTGTCCTCCTAATGAAGCAGTAACATCTCCATTTCTAGCTGTAAAAGGTAACACTATGATTTCCCTCTTGAATATTTTGAATTTTATTCAAACTGCGTATGGTTTTATCATACCATAAAATTTTGTTTTCTTAGAATATGATGACACCACACGTCATATTCAGGGTATTGGCAAACATGCACTTCCAGTTTGTATGTTAAGGGAAATGCACAGTGGCCTAAAAAAAGCCTCATCTGCAATAACCCACGTTTTCTATATCATAGTTTAGCAATTATTGTACATTTTCATACTGTTGTGTATTAGAAGAATAAACTGTCTTTTAATGGCATTAACTCATAAATTTTGAAGTAAATTACCTGCACTATTTTTAAATGTTTTGATTGCTGTGGTGAATAGCTATGTACCTTCCCCTTTGTAGAGAGGTGAGAACAATTATGTAGACATAAAGCTTGTTAAATGAGTTTTCTTTTCCCTGTGCATCAACCTTTAAGTCGTTGCTTTCGCAAGGGAAACCAGCTATGAAAGCTGGTGTTGACTTTACCACTGTGGTACATCCGAGTTTCAACTTCCAATCTTTGTTCCTCTTTTGGGCGGAGGATTAACTTGGAACAGACTATTGACTAAGATTAACTAGTCCAGTAGTTTGCTGCTAAGGAAAAGGGATTGCAAATAAAAGGTATTCATGATGAAAAAGTAAAGGAACTATAAAGTTGTTAAATACATGAATTTCCGTCAATATAGGCTAATACATTGTTATTCTCTAAAATTTTCTGGAAGAACTAGCAAATGTTCCTAATTTTCTATTGGAACTCCTTACATATGTAAAGAAATTAAGAAAATGTTTTGTGTAAGATCGTGATTTTTATTTCTAAGATTTTTTTTTTTTTCATTTTCCGCCAACAATAAATTATTGATATGAAGATCTCCTTTGTGCTGATTCATAAAAGTGGAGTGTTTGGCAATCAGTGACATATTGAAAAAGTTCTGCACGATTTTAACCTTTATATCTTATTGTGGGTCTATATTTCAGTGTATTCTGTCCATTTGTTGCATGTGGGGAAAATCGGAAGGGCAACTCTCGATATTTGCTTCGGAGTGTGCTTCCGCATAGAGAAAACATGTGGAAGTGCACTTCCAAACTATCTAATGTTTTGTCCTTTGAGTGTATGTACACACTGTGTGTGTGAGAGAGATGTGCTGTTAAAATAGATACCTTTCTAGTAACCATGCTGAGCCACCTGTCTTAATAATGCATACATTTTTTCACCTTTTGGCTGAATTCAGCCTTTTTTAACATTGTTTTGGTTATTTTTTATATTGTTACAAAACTGAAGTTGTTCTTTTTTTTTTTTGGCGGGGGGGGGGGGTTAGTTACCCTGTTATAAAAGCAATTGAACTGTGTGCGTACAACTTGAAACCAAAGAGAACTAATTTTTGTTTTCTTTAAAGAAAAAGTTTTTCTGAATCATCCTCTTTCCTACTATTGTATTACAGTATTAATTTATTGCACTTTTCTGAAAATCAGGCTCTTATAAGAATCACTTCAAAATTTTTAGTAATTTGGACTTCTTGATGCTGCTATATAGCTCTCTGAAAACATCAATAAACTTTTTTTATTCTGACAATGTGTGACTGCTCAACCTACTGAAAATGTGATTTTGATTTTTCTGTTACAGTCCTGTGGCAGTGTCATTGTTGGACTTATTATTATAAGGTTGTCTGATATAATAATTCCCCAAGAAGCATTTTCAGTGTGTCTTGCCAAATCTGATGTTGCACTGGTTATTTAATTGCTCTAACAAAGTTCCAACAGCCTGTGAGACACCACAGTGTGACTTGGTCAGGAAAAAGTTAATTTTTTTGTAGTTGTAATTAATAAAATGATTTTATATTGGCTTATACAGGATGATTGGATATTCTGATGTGCTTAGTAATTATAATGTTCAATGCTTTTTTTCCCCTCGCATCGCTAAAAAATTCAGCCTTTATTTTTTCATTGGTCAGTCTCGTGTCTGTTTCATGCGGCAAAATGCCGAACATTTTCAAAGCTTGTGAAAATATTCTTCAAGTATTGCCAGCCATACCACCTCCAAAATTGTCCAAATTTTGCTCAGGTTCATGGCCAAATGGACCCGTGCATTTTCAAAGCTTGAAAATGCACAGATCTTTTAGAGAAATAAAAAGCTGCAGTTCTAAGAATGACATACTTCTTCACTTATCATTGTTTGCTGAATGTTTCTGCTTTGAAAGTTTGTGCCATGCTTTTGTTAAAATTCTGCCTAACCAATTGTTAGTATCATATTTGGTTTTCACACTCTTAACAGTACAATGTTTTGATTTTTTAAGTATTTGCTTTATTTCACTTGTATGTATATTGTCCTCTGCATTTTTTTTATAATACTGTATTTTTTTAATTATTGTATTCTTACATTTATGCAAGTAAAAATGTCATATCCAAACATGCCAACCTTCAAAATCTGAAAATCGGGAGATTATTACAGCTCGTAAAATCACATGAGCTCTATTTTTATCGATATTTTCCAGAAGTATTATTGGTCCACTAAAAGTTCTGGAGAACAAAACAAAACTAAAACTAAAAGCAATACCCATTTTATTGCATTTGTTAGTTTTTGTATTGTAAATGTATACACCCCAGATATTTTTTCCTAACTTAGATAAAGATCATGTAATCTCGGTGTCCATTACGTATAGTTATTGGGGGGTGGGGTGGGGGTGCAGTTTAAAAACATTCAAGCTCTTCGTATTCCTAAGGGTTGTGGTCTGTTTTTGGTTTTGGAAATTACACTCTTCATTACGCTCCTCCCTTCCACGGATCATCCAACTCCCTACTGAAATAGGTTTTTTGGGTACGTAGATTCTGCAAGATAATAAAAACGTAAAATGGCCCGCGTGCTATAGTCTTCTTTAGGTTGTGCGCGACGGCAAAAACAACAAAAAGCATCGTACTAACATCGCCTTTCGTTACAAGGCAAGGCCAAATTTTGTCGTTAAGTGAATTCGCCGGATTTCTTGAGGCGAAGGGTTGAAAGACTGAACTGCAAGAAGGCAGGGCAGCTGCCATCTGTCAATTAATTATGGACCCTCCCCGGCATTCCTACTGCCAGAGCAGGTCAGCTCTTTGCTGAAGGTGTCATATGACAATCGGGCTAGGGGAAAAATTTTTAAAGCAAATTTTTTTGGTCGGAAGCTAGCGCTTAGACCGCTGCGCCACCTGGGAAGTTTGTGTTTTTTGCAGATAGGAGGAGAGGACAAATACAAAACTGATGACTGCAGTTGTCGCCTTGCTTTGACGCAGAAAGAGAAAATTATTTCACAGGCGATTCAAAATCATGGTGGTGGTTGATGGAATGCTGACCATCCTAATGGCTAATTCTCGGTGAAAATCAGGAGAATTTGACATTCATCCGGAGAGTTGACACATCTGCATACCCCATATGAACTGAATTCAACTTGATATGATTTTAAATTTCCATGCCTGAGCACTCTCAGGCAGTAATTTTTGCAAAGTTATTGCTATTATCAGGGGTGAAAGAGTTCCACCTTTTTGGAAGTCATTTGGGAGTTCCCAAGATCGGCAGTTAATAAATGGGTAGTGAATTAATTATTTTGCAGATGGTTGGTTGGGTTTGACTTAACCAGCCACTTCGGAGATTTATAAAAATGAAAAGTTTTTTTTTTTTTACATGTCCATGATTTGACCCTTTTTTCCCCCACTACTTAAGTCTATCTTATTTTGTTCTGAAGTTGTTGGAAGTGAGCCCTGCTTCTGCAGTGAGTGTTAGCATTATTAAAGTTACAAGCAAAAATCTTAACTAAATTTGATGACAGTAATACAAAGATCCTGATGTCTAACAGGATAGGGGTATCTTGGTTACACCATTTTATAACTGCTGTTTGATGCAGTACAAAAGTTAAAACTGCATAATTACCATTGTTAAATTTGTTAATTTTACATAAAATTTTAGGAATTTAATATATATATATATATATATTATTTTTTTAGGTTCCTCTGTTCTAAACCCAGAGAACTTCATGTTAATAATTGACAGAATGTGTGTCAATAGTGTGCAAAATCCAATAAAAGCAGTGTGCATGCTGTTTTCTGCTTATTTTGTGTTTAATATTCACTACCCCTTTGAGGCAAAAGTGACATTGGAATTTTTGCAAAGGTTAGTATAGGAACTTTTGGATAAAACTTTGATTTTATTGAAGTTTTTTTCTCTCCAATGTTAACAAAGTGTATAAAATATATTTTTTACATCTATAATTGTGTATGTATTGCATGATATACAAAAATAGTGACATGTCCTTTATTGAGAATATAAACCTATTTTTTTAAACAAAGTATAATACTAAAATAATTTTGGTCTTTTCATCTGTTCTAACCCTAAGCCTCCACTTTACCGAGGAAAATAAGTAGTCTCTCTCTTTCTTGAGGACTGGGTGTAAAAATAAATTGTGTCCACCTATTTACTAGAAGGGGTCTGCTGCTTTTCCTGGATTTTTGCAGTTGGTATCAGTCTCAGAATATAGACGTGCATGCGTATGCCATGCACGGATAGTTTCCAAATTATTAGCAGCTTTTGCAGATAGTTTTTGCTTGTAGATTTAAAAATGTTATTTACAGCAATTAAAACACTTAAGGCTTTACTCAGATTAATATATTTACTTCTATCTCAACGAGAAATTTTCACATCTTCCGATAGGGACTTCTTTTGGTTTTACAGACTTTTCTGGCCTCTTGATTTTATCAAAGCCTGTTCTCAATATATAGGAACTGTAACAAAAGTTTCATTTACACAGAAAGACTATAAATTATATTGCCAGGTTCCTCTTGCAGTTGCTAGTTATGAAATTAAAGTCTTTTCCTTATGTATTTTATAAGTCTACTATTTTTGAATTAAGTTGAAAATGCTATTTATAATTTTTGAAAGTTCATTAACGGAACTGCTTTTCTAGATATAAAAACTTTAATTAGTCTTGTTTTTATGAGGTTCATAGTGTTCTGGCCTTAAGGTCCATTTTACACACATTTCTGCGCATTCAGTCTTGATATACTTTTGTCCTCTCTAGAATCTGTAATGTTCTAATAATTATTTATTGTCATATTAATTTTTCTTTAAATTATCTTATTCTATTGTTATGATTCATGGGTTTTCAGCAAGTTTTCTGTTTCAATGGTTGTGTATGCAGATACATTTAATTTTTATACAACTCTGCTAGGTATTAGGAATCTGCTCAGTCCATGAAGGCATCAGTCTTTTATTTTTCCATTAAGGCATCAGTCTTTTATTTGCAGTTGCCCTCTAGTAATTCCACCTGCCTTGTTAATTTTCAGACCTGGCCATTGTGACAATTTTTTTGGTGGTCTTCATTTTCTTGAGTTGACTGCAAATTTTTACCACTACACTTGCCAAATATTATGAACATTGTATTGTATAACCAGTATTCTTATTGTGGGATAAAAATAGTATTCAAATTGATCAAATCTTTTCCATTATTGATGGTCTTCAGGATTTATCACTACACAAATAATTTAGTTTTTGTAATAATTTAAAATCAAACTAGTAGTGTGCTGTAAAGATACATATTATTTTTGTATGTATATTGTCACTTTTTTAGAAGCCAGAATTTTTATGATGTATTTCATTGTGTTAATTTCTCACTTTAATCACAGGTGCTTTGTGGGTATAAATCCTGTATGTGGATCAAAGGAAAAAAGGGAAGAAGCTTTATTCTGAAGTCAATCCAAAAATTGCAAAGTTATGGCACAAAGTAAAAGACCACAACAGTTGGCTAAAAGACATCAGACAATAAGTGGCACATAATAAAAAAAAACATTGTCTATGATATTAGTTGATCTGTATATATATTGTTACACCAATTAAGTTTGGTTTTTTTTTAATAAAAAAAATGCAATCCAGTTGATTCGGTACTTTTCCTGTGTATCTAAGCTTCAATTATATATCAGTATTTTGGTAATGGTAGTCCTAAATCTATGAAACAATAAATTACTTTTTGCCTGAGCACATTGGAAAATATCTGTTGGTAATTTGTTTCTAGTTCTCTGCATATGCAACATTTATTTTTTTTAATACTACTGATTCCCCGGTGTCTTCAAGCCAACTGCTATACACCATTATCTCTGTAGTTTTGACATCTGTTTGTTATACTTGCAAACAACGTGCACTTTGGCTTTCTGACTCCTTCCAATTTAAACACCTACAGTGAACTGCAATTGTCACATCAGAAGTTGTAGGGACAAAAATGAAAAATGTGTTACTTTGTGCTGTCATGTAGAAATTAACTGTTTTTAGTAGTCCTTTGGAAAAATCCGAGGAAGCTGTAACAATTTGCTCATCTAGATTTTCAATGGCATAAATATTTTGCACAGGACTTACAAGTTAAGTCATTCACCCCAGTGATCTACGTCAGTAAAACTGCATAATGCATATTGTTTCTTAGATGAAAATGATTCGACAGTACTCATTATAAGCAAGTTTGGTGGTATTTGTATTTTGACCATTACGGTAGACTAAGAGTGGCATTCTAGGGTTGACCACATTTTTGAAATCTTTACATAAATGTACACTGATCAGCCACAACATTAAAACTACCTTTTCGTGACTGTATTCCCTAGTGGAGATGGCACCTTTCAACAAGACTTGAAATAAAGGATGTAATCCATGTCACACTGCAAAGAAAGTTCAGCAATGGTTCCAAGAACATAACTGGAATTCCCTTTAATGCCATAGGCCCCAAATTCACTGGACATGAATCCTATTGAGCATTTGTGGTTTCAGTTGGAGGAAGGGGTATGAGCAGCATCACCCGCGTAATTTGCAGGAAGTGTGGGATCTGTTGCAGTCATGATACCAAGAGATGGCTACCAACATCTCATTGAATCTGTCTCATCAGGTGAAGACACATTGTATTAGGTAGGTGGTTTTAATGTTTTGGCTGATTGATGTATATATTATACGGTATTTTTGAGAGTTTTACGAATTATGAAAACAAAAGCTCAAACACATGCAATTTTGCAAACATTTTTGTAAAAAAAAACTGCACCATATTTATTTAATGGGCTTTGCCGTGTTTTTTCTTAAAACTGCGGTTCAAGTCCGCCCCAAAAATTGGCTGAAGCCCTAATTAGACCAAAAAAACATATTAAGAAAAGGTCATTAAACCAAATCTAAAAAACAGTGGCTAAATATTTTTGAAAAAAAAAACAACTTTGCACCGTGTTTATTTAACAGGCTTTGCCATGTTTTTCTTTCAAATATGGTTTATCTACTGTATGAAATTTACAGTTGCTCTACTGTGTTAGGCCACATTTTCTGGTAGTTTGACCGTTTTTTATTTCCCGGTCATTAGACCGTTAATGAACATTACAGTATGGTACTGTAAAATTACAGTACTGTAAAGAAAAAACGGTCTTTACACCGTATTTATTTAACAGGCTTTGCCATGTTTTTTCTTTCAAATACGGTTTATCTACCGTATTAAATTTACGGTTGATCTACTGTGTTAGGCCACATTTTCTGGTAGTTTGACCGTTTTTTATTTCCCGGTCATTAGACCGTTAATGAACATATCGGTACGGTACTGTACAATTACGGTTTATTGACCGGCCACTCAACTGCCGGTGTATCTACCGTAATTTGACCATGAAATTTTTTACAGTGTAGGCATTTAATATTAATATCTTGGCCAAGAGCTTATTAACAGTTTTTGGTCCATAGTGTTGATATTTTTAAGGTTTAGACACAAAGTCAAGTTAGTATTATTGCGCTTTTATTTAAGCATTTAATATCAATACCTTGGCCTAGGCCAAAGTCTTTTTAACAGTTTTCATTCCATCGTGTTCATATTCATAAAATTTAGGCACCAAGTCAAGTTAGTATTGTTACGCTTTCACTAAATCATCAAATTAAGTAAAAGCGTAACACTTAGGCTTTTACTTAGGCATTTAATATTAATATCTTGGCCAAGAGCTTATTAACAGTTTTTGGTCCATAGTGTTGATATTTCTAAGGTTTAGACACAAAGTCAAGTTAGTATTATTGCGCTTTTATTTAAGCATTTAATATCAATACCTTGGCCTAGGCCAAAGTCTTTTTAAAAGTTTTCATTCCATCGTGTTCATATTCATAAAATTTAGGCACCAAGTCAAGTTAGTATTGTTACGCTTTTACTTAATCATCAAATATTAATACATACGCCTTCGCATAGGCGGCCTAGGCCTTTTTAACAGGTTTTGTTCTATCGTACTCATGTTCAGAAGGTTTAGAATCAAGTCAATTTAGAAATATTGCGGTTTTACGTAGGTATTAAATAAACTGGCGTGCAAAAATTAAGGACGCGACGGTTTTTCGAATGTAACGTTGTGCAGAAGTGCTCCACATCGACTCAAATCACACCATAAGATCTCCAATATGTACGAATATGGGACACGTGAGCAAAACCGTCCAAACATGGAATCCAAATGATACTAAGGCACTTTATTTAAAAGGTAGCTTCGAGCACAACTGGACAGGAGACAAAAACGTAAATGTGACAGGCGGCTGCCTAGAAAAATCTAGACTTCGGTAGGGGATATGATCACCTCTGACTGCGTTGAAAGATTTACAACGTCTGTCCATGCTGAGGACGGGGTTGTCAAGGAGCTGTTGAAGCATTGCGGCCCAATCCTCTTGTAGCACCAATTGCAGCTGCGGAATCATTGCTGGCCGCGTGTGACGTGCTGTCAAGCGTCTCCCGAGAATGTCCCACACGTGTGTGATTGGATTTAGGTCCGGGGACCTTACGGGCCAATCCATGCGTTAAATATCTTCACTCTCCAGCAGCTCTGCGACAGTAACTATACGATGAGGTATAGCGTTGTCGTCCAAGAAAAGGAACTCAGGACACACAGCACCTCTAGACAGACGCACGTGAGGCAGGAGAACCTCGGTACAATAGCGGACACCAGTGACTGAACCTCCTTGGAAGATGTGGAGGTCAGTACGGCTACCAAGCATGATACCGCCCCAAACGAGAACTCCGCCACCTCCAAAGCGGTCCCTTTCGATGATGTTGGAGGAGTGATTGCGTATTCCCTGCTCTCTCCAGATGTGTATACGTCCAGAATGGCTCGTCAGACTAAATCAGCTCTTATCTGTAAAGAGAACTCGACCCCATTGCGGATGTGTCTAGTTGTTTTGTTCCTGGCACCACAGAAATCGCCGTCTCCGATGAGCAGGCGTTAATGGCACACACCGTACTGGTCGTCGTGCAAATTGACCACCTTTTTGCAGCCTCCTGGCAACGGTAAAAGGCGATAACGGACGTCCAGTTGTCTGTTGCATGTGCCTTGTGAATTCTCCCGATATCTGCCGTCTGTCTCTTGTTGCCTGTAGGACAGTATACGGGTCGTCCGCCGCTGTGGTTGCTCGTGGACGACCACTGCTAAACTCTCGGACAGCTGTTCCTGTCGTTTGAAATGATCACCAAGCTCGTGAAACAATGCTGTGAGCGATCCCGAACTCCTCGGCCACACTAGTCATACTTCGACCTTCTTTCAACTTCCCAATGACGCGACCTCGGGTAAAGTCATCCAGATGTAGTCAATTGGATTGTCTGTTGGCCATATCACACGGTGGCAGCAACTCGACGTCGTTCAAACCGATGTACACCGTGCAATAGCTTTCATCGAATTGCTGAGCGTACACCCGACTTCTTTATACCCTTCCGACACCCCCACCTCCTACGTCATTCTGCATATATACGAATGCCCTACCGTTCCGGACCCTAGTCTATCTCCTGAGTGATCTTTCGGTCCGTTCTGCCTCCTCGTTTCGCTGTTATGCTAATTTCTCCTCTTCGTCCTTAAGTTTTGCACACCAGTGTATTAATGTATAGACTTACGTGTATGATTTAACATTTAATACCTAAACGCATGTCTATGCATTAATATTTGGTGCCTACATAAAAGGGCAACATTACTAACGATAATGTTGGAAGTTTGATTGCGTGTTCCCTACTCTCTCCAGATGGGTATACGTCTAGAATCGCTCGTCAGACTGAACCGGGTCTCGTCCGTAAAGAGAACTCGACCCCATTTCTGATGTGTCCAGTTTTTGTGTTCACGGCATCACAGAAACCGCCGTTCCCGATGAGATGGCTTTAATGGCACACACCGTACGGGTCGTCGTGCCAATTGACTACTTTTGTGCAGCCTCCTGCCCAAGGTAAATCGCGATAACGGACGTCCGGTTGTCTGTTGCATGTGCCTTGCGATTTCTCCCGATGTCTGCCGTCTGTCTCTTGTTGCCTGTAATACAGAGTACGGGTCGTTCGCCACCGTCGTTGCTCGTGGACGATCACTGCTAAACTCTCGGACAGCTATTCCTGTCATTTGAAATGTTCTCCAAGCTCGTAAAACGATGCTGTGAGCGATACCGAACTCCTCGGCCACACTAGCCAAACTTTGACCTTCTTCCAACTTCCAATTGACGCGACCTCGGGTAAAGTCATCCAGATGTCGTCTACGGGATTTCCTGTTGGCCATATCGCACGGTGGCAGCAACTCGACGTCGTTCAAACCGATGTACACCGTGCAATAACTTTCACCGAATTGCTGACGGTACACCGTCCGTGTTATTTATACCCTTCCGACAGCCCCTCACCCCCTACGTCATGCTGCATATATGCGCATGCCCTACCGTACAGGACCTTAGTCTATATCCTGAGTGGTCTTTCCGTCCGTTCTGCCTGCTCGTTCCGCTGTTATGCTAATTTCTCCTCTTCGTTCTTAATTTTTGCACACCAGTGTATTAATGTATAGACATACGTCTATGATTTAACATTTAATACCTAAACGCACGCCTATGCAATAATATTTAATGCCTACATATAAGCGCAACATTACTAACTTGTCTTGGTGTTCAAAGCTTATAAATATGAGCACGGCTGAATAAAAACTGTTAAAAAGACCTAGGAGTATGTATCACTATTTAATGCCTAAGCAGAAGTGCAATATTGTTAACATAACTTGGTTCTAAACCTTATGAATGTGAGTACAATCCAATGAAAAGTGTTAAAAGGGCTAGGCCAAGGTATTCGTATTTAATGCTTAAGTAAAACCGCAATAATACTAACTTGACTTGGTGTCTAAACCTTATAATTATAAAAACACGATGGAATAAAAACTGATGAAAAGGCCTAATCCTAGGTCCAGGATTAAGGTTTAATGTTTAATGCCTAAGTAAAAGTGCAGTAATACAAACTTGACTTGCTGTCTAAACTTTATGAATTTGAGCACAAGGGAATAAAAACTGCTAAACATGGCTAGGCTCTGGCATATTAACGCATTTTAGTGAAAAAGAAAGGGCTTAATATTGTAAACTCATCTTGGGGTCCAAACCTTATAAACATGACCACGGCGGATGAAAACTGTTGAAAAGGCCGCTGCCTAGGCAGTATCTTTAGAGGCGTTCTACGTGGAAAGTAGACACGATGAAATCAAAAGTCTGATTATTGTTATACTTCCTAACGGTTTTGTGGCCATCCTTCATAAAAGTGTAATTTGTGAAAAAAATGCAAATTTTATGCGTTCTCCAAAGCTTTTATGGCCACTTTGCCTTATCACAATTTTTGTCAAAGTTTTCGACAAAAGCTTAACTTACGATATTTTACCTTTCCGTGATTTCGTTTTCGATGAATTCACCTGAAGCCCTAATTTTCAAAGAATTTGCTTTTCGATAAAGTCTTCGTTCGATAAATCCGTTTTTGATAAATTCGTTTTCGATTAATTCGTTTTCAACGAATGCGCTTACGATGAGTTCATTTTCGATGGATTCACCAGGAGCCAATTTTACAACGGTGTCTGATAGAATTTG
The DNA here is from genome assembly GCA_039090855.1 of Macrothele yani. Classification (NCBI taxonomy): domain Eukaryota; kingdom Metazoa; phylum Arthropoda; class Arachnida; order Araneae; family Macrothelidae; genus Macrothele; species Macrothele yani. The sequence continues at coordinate 77,658,272 of CM077033.1, read as the reverse complement.
TCATCCAGAAATAGTCTTAAAATACACCAAATTCCTGAATTAATCATCATAAAAATATCTCGTAGAGATCGAGTTTTTCTCATAACATGTAAGATCTATCCTCGGAAGAAATATTTGCTGATCATGCTGGATTAATTAATTTTCTGTTTCAAGGGCGAGTTCTCTGAAAATAAATACGGATCTTTAAATTTTTACTTCAACACTTTCTTCCAACATGACAAGAGCTAAATCTTTCAGAATTAACATTTTATGTGCTTAAAATATTTACGGTTTTAAACTGTACGAAATAAATTATGTTAATAACGGATAAGTATTTCACTTGATATAAACTATTTTATGGTGTTCAGAAAGTTATTGCAAAGTTGTATAATAAAAGCTATTTTAATATTCAATGTTGTGGTTTTTTGTATTGCAAAACAGTTCCTGAGAGGTGTGTTATGCGCCTACGTATTACAATACACTGATGGATAACAATTAAGTGTGTTGCATTTTTTTCACGTGTGTTCAAACGTTACCTTCGAGATTCTTGAAGGCCTATCAACTCGTGGCGTCCTTTTCAGTGACATCACACCTCGTCGATTAACAGTCCGTGCCGTCGCTCCGCTTATCTGTGTGACTTGTGTTTTTATGGTTGTCCATGCTTGCGTTATTTGTTTCAACTAACATTTTAATTATAGTTTTTATATACCGATAATTCAGTGAGTTAGAGGTATTTGATTATGCCACATCCGTGTTGTGTTCCCGGCTGCCGTGGAAATTATAAATCAGGACCCAAAGCTCGTGTTTATGCATTTCCAAAGTGGAAGATTTTTGTGCAAAGTGGATTCCTACCATTAAAAGGGATAACTTCACTGTTACGCCACATAGTAAGGTATGTACATAAAGCATTTTTTAATCTAATTTTTCTATTACTGTGAAATATTCAATGATATGCTATATGTATAAAATCCACTTCTAATGCAAAGTGCTTCCATTCATTACTGTAGCATGTGATACCTTCAGAATGAGTTAACATTTATATTTCCCTAGCGCTTCAATATGCTTCAATAAATGTAGCTAACACTAAACGTAGTATTATTTAATCTTAATCATTAAAATTTACTGGATTACTGGGAATTCGTAGCTAAGTGTTATTTATGTTGTATATTCTAAATTAGTACCTTTACTGGTCAATAATAACTGAGTACTGTTGGAAATTTGTAGCTAAGTATTATTTATGTAGTATATTCGAAATTAGTATATTTACTGGCCAGTAAGGACTGAATTTGTATTTAGTAACTGCACTGTTATTTATTATATTCACACATATTTTCCTGGAGAAAATATTGTTTCAAGTATTAAGGTCACCTCAGAGTAGCATGAATCCAGACATTCAAATGAGTTGCTGTCTAGGCATATGAATATTCAGAGGTACACACAGTATACACTATGCCAAATATATACCTCTATAGAGGTACCAACTGCAGCCTCATATCAGATAGTAACACGAAGCGAAGAAGTGAAGAAAACTACTAGTCTTTTGGAGAATGGACACCCTAAGTTACTGACTTGTAGTTTAATAGTAAAATTGTTGCGTAGCGCACACCCACTGAAATTTATAACACTGACACGCTGCTACAGAAGTCTCTTTCAAGTATTAAACAATACGGCTGAATTTCCGACAGTGTAGAGATCTGCGCCCTCTCCCACATATTACAGGGCTTGAAAAATATCTGTGAAGTTACATGCCCAGCTGTGCATGTGCAGAAATTACTTACTTGCACAGGTAGTAAAAGCTAGATGCACATGAAAATTTATTTTTATGGTAAAAAATCAGAACCCTCATTTTTTTAAATTAAAGAAACTAACTTTGTTTTCGTGTTTGGCATTTCCATTTTAAGGGTCTGTATTCAAAAAAACTAATGCACAAAAGCGTGTATTAAGTTTTAAGAAGTTAAGGTTGATATTGGCATGATGATGAAATTGGTTTTTGAGAAATTTGGTGATTCTGCCATGTTCCTTTCATTAAATTGTTTGTCCTTTGTTACTAAACACCGGAGGTTGGTTCCATCAGAAGCTTGCACCTCGTAGCTGACTATAAACAACATCTGAAGCAAGACCACAGGCGTATCCAGGGTGGATCCTTGTGTACGAACCCCTTTTGACGGGGATTGAGTACGAATTTTGTAGATTAATGTCCTAAATTATTTCATCAGAAAAATATTATTACCTGAAAAAAGTGCGACGTACATATTTTAGATTATGGAAATCAATTGCAAATGGTGCACAAATTTCATGTTTTAATTGTCTCCTTTCTGAGAAATCTGCACAAAATGAGAGCTTTTCTGCAGTATATCTCTGATGACACCATCATTTTCAGAAACAGTTTTAAATGGGGATCAACGATTATTATTTGCTCCGAAATCACGTATTCCCTTAATAACTTGCACTATGCTTCTGTGGATGATACTTCTCGACGTACCCTTTGCATGCCACCAGCAGTCAAAAATTATAGCCACTGTACTGGGCACGTCCGTTGTTAAAAGCAGGGATGGAGCAGACGTTTCTTATCGAAATGGGGGGAGGGGTGCTTGGAATCACGCTCCCTCAAGTTCCAAAAGTTCCCTACTTTCACTCAAATAGCACACAGTTTTTACATTCTCATACCTCCGCTATAAGAAAATATTATGATCGTTAAAAAACAGTACATTAGGTTTTGGGCATAATTTTACTAAAAATGTTAAATTACGTAGAGATTCAAGAATCAAGCAAGTCGTAAAAGTTATGAGAACACAGACAACACAACACCTAGCGGATATGCAGGATGAAAAATGAATAGCACAGATCAAATTAGCATTATATAGTATATCGTTGACAATGGAAAGAAACTTTCACTTCATTACGTTAGCTAGTGCGGATATACAAAACCTCAGGAACTTATTCGACTATTTATTTACATTAACATCACCAGCACATATAGGGGAAGCATTAAACTAACTTGGAAGAACACAGTCATGACTAGTAAAATAGCATTATTGTGGTGCCACTAGTTATTCATCAGTATACAAAAAAATCCTACCATCGGCAAGAAGATATATATAACCTTTTTGCCAGTGGTGAATTTGAACCACGTCTTCCTGCTCCTGAGCAGGTGCTCTCCATTTAAAAGATAGATTCAATATCAGAAGAATTTTTTAAAACAAAATGCATGTTTTCCTATTTCTAACAGTCACTTGAACACCAACCAATCATTAGAGTAAACATTTTGTGTTTCCTTTTCAAAGCCAAATTCAATTTTAAAATTCGTACTTAATCTGTCCATGGTGGAATCTGCCATTTCCATGACTCATAAAATTATTATCATGGCAAAGTGTACAGCGCAGTATCGATTTTTGACATTTGATATCACTTAAATAGCATGTTTTCTAAATCCATAGTAACATTTTTTTTTGGTGTATTAAGAGCTGTGCAAAAATATTTTATTTTGTTTAAATGAAAATTAATGTTCTAAAAACGCTACGGCGTGCTTTCGTTCCCTGTTGAGTCACGTTTTACACACACACACCCCACTTTTTAACAGCTAGTTAACACACACAGACACATTTTCAGTACATACACCAAGTTATCACTGAATTATGCTTACCTACCTAATAATTTACAGGCCCACCTATGCCCTCAGAACAGCACATATCCAAGGCAGGTACGGAGGTAATTGCTTTATCCCGACGCCTGATACGCTGTGCCATAGTGTCCCACAAGTGCTCTAGAGAATCGATATTTTTTACGAATTCAGAGACCAAGCGATATGCTTTGAGTCCGAACGGTGTTCCTCGAATCAGTCTTGAACAATTTTGGACCTGTGGCTCAGACCATTGTCATCTAGGAAGACACAGTCACCATTCGAGACATAGTTCCTGCCAAGTGAACATGTCCCATATCATACCAATGGCTAGTCTGATAAATCCTTCTATTTTCCCATCACGCTTAGAATTTTATTACCTGCTGCTCCACTTACACATTATATATGCTCAGTCAGTCGACTGATTGTGCCTTCTCAGAAATCACGTGGTCAACGCGCCGAATTCACTTTTGCTGATGGTAATCATAATTCAGTGATTATTTTTTGTATATTGGTAACTTCCCAAAGACTTATTAGTCAGTTTTTTTTCCACAGATTCCGCGTGCTTTGTTTATGGGGAAAACTTTTCTCATATACCCCAGAAGTTTAATATTTTTTTTATTATAATTATTAATTTTTAATTTCTATTATGCCACATTGGTTTAGTATTGATGGCAGCAGGCTACTTGGCTAGAACTTATATAAGGACTTTTTTAACATTACGCCTACTTTGATTTAGGCTTAGTGTAAACCCACAAGAACAGGAAACCAGGGGTGCAGAATATGTACGAACACGCGAACAAGGTTCGGGGAAATTAAGGCAACTATGGGGAAAATGTTGCCCGGGGGTCAAGTAATGGTAGTAATAATAAAACGAAAAATGGATTTATTAAGGAGTAATTTACTTCACGGTAATCAGGTAATCATTTTGAAAAATGTGTCGTTATGAATACAAGAATAAATGAACTGAAATTTACGTGCTGATAAAACTAAAAACTACGTACAATAAACCTTCACACACGTAACTCACTCGAAGAAAGCTCTGTACTGATTTTTAAGAACTTTTTAATAAAAGTCATATGACTTCACAATCCGTGAGATCTTTCGGGACACATTGTTCCCATCTTTAGACAAATTGTCTTAGTCGGGTGCGTCCCATATATATATATATATACGCACTGAAGTTAGTGACACAGTGGTCTAAGCGATGGCTTCTGATCATTCGTCCAAGATGGGTCTGAGTTCGAATCCTGGTGAGGCATGGATGTTGTGTTTTTTTCATGGCGCTGGCTCTCGCCGTTCCCTGGAACCAGTGGCCCTAAATTAGGAACGGGCTACTGCTTATAGCACACTGAGTTGCTCTAGGTGATCGTTAAACCTATAATAGAAAAATAATAATAATAATGGCAGCCAATGTGTCATAGGCGCCGATTTGAAAAATTATTGGGGGTTCCGGATATTTAAAAGCGAATGACCCATGCATGTTCCAAAGTATTTAAGTCAAATTTAAATTTCATTCGGTAAAATTATCTGGCACAATTAGATGCCTGGAATGCTAGAATGAAATAAATTATAGTTAATTGCATAATTTTTTAGCTGTTTATTTTCCAGCCACTCTGCCCCGGGTCACTTCTTGATTCGCCTATTCTTTGTACGTCGAAAGTTAATGAGTTCCACCATTTTAGGCAAGGAAAGAATTCTTGATTCGCCTATTCCTGTCTCGCCTAAAACTTTCACCTGCTAGAGGGGAGGAATTCACCTGGAGCAAACTTCTTGATTTGCCTACTCTTGTTTCGCCTATTCCTCGTGCGTCGAAAGTTAATGGGTTTCGCCATTTTAGGCAAAGAAAGAATTCTTTATTCCCCTATTTCTATCTCGCCTGAAACTTTCACCTGCTAGAGGGGAGATTCACCTGGAGCACTAAATCTTTTGTGCGTAAAAAAAAAAAGACAATTTTTTCTGTGAAAAAAAAAGAGCTAGTTATTCATTGGAATAAATATTAGTTGCGTTTTTTTGTTTGTTTTATCAAATTTTTAAGGATAGTTCTTGATCATCAACATGTACTCTCTAATAATCGTCTAAACTCGTATGAAAATCCGCTACGGTTTTGGGGGAAATTTCAGAAAAAAAAATGTGTTCTGAGGAAATATTGGGCCCTGAACATTTTCTACACCCCTGCAGGAAACCTCGCTTAGCAATTCGCCACCACATAAAACTAGCTTGAGATAATTTGAAGCAAAGAATCGATGAATTATGAGTTATGATCATTCATATGAGATGGGTCTGGGTTCAAATGCCAGTGAAGCATGGATGTTGTGTTTGTTTTACGGCACTGGCTCACTCCCTTCCCTTGAACCAGTGACCCTACATTAGGGACGGGCGACTGCTTATACCATTGAGTTGCTCACGGTGGTCGTTAAACCTCCAATAAAAAAAAAAAAAAAAAAAAAGAAAAAAAAAAAGGCAGCCTACTTTTGAAGAAAGATTAGATTTGATGTTGGAGACCCATTTTCTCTTAAGATAAAGACTGTGTGTGTCTTTGAAATTAAGAGCACATCCATTTACTCATAATCCTAAATCACAGTCAGTCTAGAATCACACAGTCTGCATTTCTTCAAAACCCAAATCAGTCAGTCATACATTTCCAACGCAACTGTGGGATGAATATAAACATTGAGTAGGGGGACTTTTTACCCTCCCTAACAAAATAACACGAATATCCAGTCTCCTACTCCTACACCAAATTTGATCTTGGACAGTGGAAGGTTGATGTAGATATACTATAACTAATGACCAATTGTAGATTTCAAATAGTACCCAGCTTTATCAAATTATTTAATTCAGATGTGAGAAATTATTTTAAATGGTGCAAATATTTTAGTTAGACTATTTCTTTTTACATATAGGTTTGCGAATTACACTTTTGTGAAAGTGACTTCAAATACAGTTCCAACGTTTCTGACGAGAAGAGTGGGAAGACAGTAACTGTGGATTTGAAGGTACCAAAACTAATTCCAGTACGTGTGCCATCCAAACTTCCTAATATACCATCCTATTTGAGTGGCACCCCATGTGTTACACGTGAAGAGCCAGAAAGTAGAAGACAACGCCTTAAAGAACAGGCACTATAAACAGCTCTCGAGGAAAGCATTACAGAAAAAGAGGACACTGATAAAAAAACATGCATTTTGTTCTGTTCCTGATTGGCAATCAAAGGTAGAATTTATTGACACCACTTCATAGTCTCTTTTTGGTAAAAACGACATGGCAATGGTTATGCATATTTCAGCTGATCCTGCTCCAAATGTAAAATTTTCTGTTGTTAAAAATTCAGAGCTTATGATTAGGGAATTTGTTAAAGATGTGAAGTTACCAAACTTGGTGAAATATTCATGTACATGTAAAGTAACTCATACTGATATTCTAAATGACATTTTAAAACATTTAATGCAGCAGTGTGAGTCACCTATATGTGATAATACACTGCCGGACAATTGCTAAGGACGGATGACAATAGCAACGATAGCAACCATAAAATGGAAGGCATTAAAATGTGGATATTAGCATAAGTGCGGGATACAGTAAGACGTGTTGTGCGTATGCAAATTTTTGATTATCGAACTTGTTCGTGACGTCATAGCGCTGATAAGAGATATAAAGGATTTGACGCGTATTGACCGTTGTTGTTCAAACGCAACGTTGAACGGGAAATAATGAATTGACGAACTTGCAAGTTTCAGTATGTCTTCCCGATATCATCTAGATGATTTTACGCGTGGCCGTATTATTGGCAAGATTGAAGAAGGGCGAAAAATAACAGATGTTGCCACGGAGTTCGAAGTCAGCCACAGTGTGGTTTCAAGGCTTTGGAAATCATTTCAAACAAATAGAGAGTGTAGCAAACATAACGGGGGAGGTCGTGTTCGCAGTACGACACCTGCAGAAGATCGGTACATAGTGCTATCAACAAAAAGACACCGGCGCAGCGCAGCTGGTGAGGTAGCAAATCAGTTTACGGCTGCTACTGGCAAGCCGATCTCCCGAAAAACTGTTGCCAGACGTTTGCATGAAGGTGGACTATACGCCCACCGTCCTGTTGTGTGCATCCCATTGTCCAGACGTCACCGTACCGCCCGTTTGCAATGGTGCAATCAACATCGCAATTGGACAGATAACGACTGGTCTGCTGTCCTCTTCTCAGATGAGAGTAGATACAGCCTATCGTCTGATTGTCGACGACAACTGATCTGGCGTGACAGTGGTACTGCATTATGTCCAGCAAACATACAGGAAAGGGACCGATATCCGACATGTAGTGTCATGGTATGGGCTGGCATCATGGTCAATGGCCGTACGTACCTCTATGTGCCTCCAACTGGGACTATAACTGGCCAACGATACATTAATGATGTTCTGCTACCTCATGTTCGCATGTTCCGTGGTGCTGTCGGTGATAGATTAATTTTCATGGACGACAACGCAACATCTCATCGAACATTCGCTGTCCAGGAGTGTCTTTAGAGCGAGGATATTCACGCCTCGTAAGGCCAGCACGTTCTCCAGATTCGAATCCCATTGAAAATGTGTGGGATGCTTTGGGGAGGAGTCTTGCTGGTCGCCATCCTTGCACTGACAGAGGAATGGGATAAATTACCCCAACAGCTGCTTGATAATGTTGTGCAAAGCATGACACGATGTGTGGAATCTTGCATCGCCCTCCATGGTAGCCATCTCCCGTATTGACATCTAACGCCGGAACGCCTGGGGACGGTAATTGCATTTTTTTTCGCGTTTACGTATTCTGCACAAAATGGCCTGTTTGTCCCTTGAACACGTTCCAAAGCCTTCTGGATTTCAGAGCACAATAAATTGTCTTTCTTTTAATGTCCTGGCATTCTGAAATTAGTTTATTTCACTTGGCATCCAACCACACTTACTTTTTTATGCGCTATATAGCCGTTTATGATCCGTCCTTAGCAAATGTCCAGCAATGTATTTTACGAAATGCAGTTGATCAAATATGCATAGTTTTAAAGAATCTCCGTGAGAATAATGTAGGTTCTGAAAATTACCTCAAGTTTATTGAGAAACAACTGGTTTTGTTGGGTCGAGACAAACATGGGTCCAGATATTCACCAGATTTCATGATTTTTTCTTCCCTTTTTTTGTAGCATGGCACCTCATGCATATAATTTTGTCCGGGAGAGTATAATATAATTTTATTAGGCTGCCACATCCCAGTACTATTCGATTTGTTTGCCAGCAGTTTAGTGTGAAAACTGAACCTGAAAAAATTGATTTAAATTTTCTATCTTATATTCAAAGAAAAACATCCTTTTTAAATGATGTTGATAAAAAGGTAATGTTAATGCTGTACGAAATTCATTTGAAACAATATTTCGATTACAGAGGTGGTTACATTTGTAGTTTGTCATTTAATTCCGAAAGCATGGCAACAAGAGCCCATGTCTTCATGACTATAATTTTACTTTCGAAGTACAAAGATGTTTTTCATGTACTGCCTGCCAAAACCATGACTACTGAAACACTTTTTGATGTTTTAAAGAAAATAATCATTGGTTTAGAATATATAGGTTTTACTGTGATTTGTCGTCACTGTAAACAGTTCCATCAATCGTAAGTGTATATCATTATTTGCCCCCCCTCTTAAGTCCAAATTGTTTATCCTCATCCAATTGATAACCCAGACCATTATTTTTTGTTGTTGATACAGTTCACTTTTTAAAATGTATACGTAATAACTTGAAGATGAAATTGCATCATTTCAAACAGCATCTTTGTCAACACTCCAGGTATTGCATAAAATTGAAGCCAACTCGGTAACAAAATATGGGTATAACTTATCATATAAAGCTTTTAATCCCAGCAATCTGGAAAGACAAAATCTAAAATTAGTTCTCCAAATATTTAATGATTTTGTAATAAAAGGTCTGCTAGAAATTGTAGAAAAAAGAAATTGTGTGAGTACCAAGGTACATCACGTTACATTGGAATAATCTTGACTTGGTGGCAAATTATGAACGTGAAGTCACCTTATAAAGGTATCCGTCTGAATAAAAAATACCAAGCTCCTTTAACGTGTTCAGAATCTGATGAAAATAATGTGTTCCTTAATACATTTTTGGAGTGGTTGGATAGGTAGGAGAGGATGTGTTGCACAACTGGTATGCTAACGAAAGAAACCTACACTTCATTAAAATTTAGTACACATTCATTACTTGAAATTGCTTCATATTGTATTACGGAACTAATATTTAAGTATTTACTTCCTGGAAAGTTCCATACTGACGATTTGGAAAGTAGGTTTGGTCTTTATAGGCAATTGGCTGGAAGCCAGTACAATATAAGTGCTTGGGAATTGTTTGAATGTGAAAGAACGTTGAGAGTTCAATCACTGTTGAAACTTCAAACTATGTCACGTGGGAAATTTGAAGTAACTGATTTAAATTTTAAAGATGACTTTCAGGAAGTGAATTTAAAATTGACTTGCAATTTAAAATTTGATGTTCCTGTTCTCTCTTCTGATATATCTGATTGAAATTATTATATTCCAGTCATTTCATACGTAGCAGGGTATTGCGCATTTTAAGTATTAAAGCGTTTGAAGTGTGATTTTTGCAAACAACTGTTACATTATTTTTTAAAAATATGTGTTGAATATATGAGAAAGAATTTTTGGAAATGTCTAATCAAAGAAATGTATTAATATTGATCACAAGTAATGCTCTTGATCAGGCAGAGTTGCTCGACAATAGCATTTGTTGCTCTGGTCATTATACTGAAAAAGTACACAAAATAATTCTTTGGGCTTCCACAAATGTGTTTTTAAATAATTATTGTAAGGTTAAAAATGACAAATCAATACAGGATGCTGCAGCTACTAAAAAAATAGTTTTAATGACAAAAAAAGAAAATTAGCAACTTTGACAAAGTAATTATTAACCAGGGGTCGATATAGGTGGCATTTGACACCCATTGGACGGTAGATTCACAAAACCATTTTTAGCTCAAACGGCATTTTTACAAAAATATTTTGGACTGTAATGATATCTTCACAAAATATTTTGAATACATTTTTTTAATTTTAATAAAAATATTTTAACATAAGTGGTATGAAAATTGTCGATGTGCCCCCCCCCCCCCGGAGAATTCAGACTCTTCATTTTGCTGTGAAACCATAGTTGGTGTACATTAATTTCTTCCACCTACCCGGCCAGGCAAGTAGATTTTTATTCACATGCCTAGACTAATCATTTTGTTGACCATTGTATCTAAGCAATGGTATCTTGCAAGTCCCGATCTGATAATGATTCTATCTATGAATTCACACCACTGCAAACTTTTGTGTACTTTTCAGAGTTTTTGTCAAAATTGCTACAAACAGAAAAATAGACAAATTCCACAAAACTAGGCAAAATTTCACAAAAGTAGACAGAATTTCACAAAAATGTTAATCAATTTTTAAAAACTTGGATCAACCCCTGTTAATGTTAACCTCAAAGTAGGGAAGGGTAGTTCAATGAAATTTAAAGCAGAAGTAGGACATTTTTATAATAGGTTCATGTTGTATATTTTCGAAGTTTAAAATCTTTCCTGAAAAAAAATTTACTTTTGTATGGTATCTAATGCATCTGTAATAAAAGGTTCAGCTAAATCAGTTGATGTGTATATAAGAAGAATTTTGATTTATCATAAGTCACTATAGATCTTAAGTGTTCTTGTTTTTGAACTTTTAACAACAGTAGAAAGTGAATCGGTGTTGTAGTATGGTTAGAACAGTTTTTACTAGTTTGAAAGCAAATGTACCTATGTACTATAACAACAACATGAATAAAAATGTCTTTAAGGCATCGTCAAAATGCCGAAAACCTATGTTCCAAACACTGACACATAATGTAAACGTTTCACTCAGTGTACGACCCCTGGCAAATATTATGGAATTGGTGCCACGTAAACATGGAGGTGCATAGTAGGGAGTACGTAGAAACGACCCAAAGGAAGAATGCAAAACGGAAACATAGTTTAATGAAAGCTGCACAACTGAGCTACAGACAGCAGGACTCAGATATATATGTATGTACTGGATCTGATGGAAATACATGATGTGTAGCAACATGTGTGGAAAATAGTTATTGACTCTCTAACATTGCAGGAAAATTATGGAATCAAAATATAGGTTGCAATTGAAAGCTGGCAATACAGTGCGTTCGGAATGTACAAATAAGTGTGGGGATAAAGAGGTGTAGCAGTATTACTCTGTTGCTGCAGTATCAGCATGGCTCCTAGGAGGGAGTTATCAATGGTAAGGAGGGACAGAATTCTGAAGCGTCTTCAAGAAGGATATCGACAAGTCATCGCAAAAAAGGTTGGTTGTTCGTAGTTGAACAAGGAGGCCTATTCACCGGTTCTCCGAACCAAAGTTTGACATGCCATTCGTGAAAACATCCCGAACTGTCTGTTGTAACATGGTTTCTCAATCCACAACGCCAGGCTCCATACAGCTCATAACTGTGTGAGGTTCCGGGATGAGTATTTCCAGAAAGTTAAATGGCAGGATGATTCAGAACATGACATTTAAAGTAACTATTCTATCCTGTCCATGGATTAAATTATCACTCCTACTATGTGCATCCGTATTCATGTGGCGTGATTCCATAATTTTGGCCAGGGGTTGTATAATATGTGTAATGAGTTGTAATGCCTAATGAGTATAGAGAGAGCATAAAATTCTGATTAATGTTAACCCTACCAGCTACTTGTGATATGACATATGGTGTATTACGCAAATTATTCTTTGTGTGCTGGTAATTACTATGTTAAGAGAATCCTTTTAAGTTTCTCAAGTCAATTTTGTATTGAGAACATTATTTACAATTAGGCTTTCAGATTTCTTAATGCACGCAAGGCAATGAGCCTACCGTCATTCGTGCATAATATTATGTGGTAGTTAATACTTTGTATGCTACAAAGATATTGGTGTGCTTATGTTTTTTTTCGTGTCAAATGTAATTGCATAAATGGCGAATGTTTGTCATACGGTAAAATGAATACATTGTTTATGGGAAATTGTGTGATGGATTTCATTTATTAAATCCTGCTTTACCTTCACTGCTTACATAACTTCTATTAAAGTATATACATGTATTTGTAGAACTTAGCAAACCACCCTCGAAAATCATTTGGGAAATTTTAGTGCTATGTCCTGGTTTAAATGAATTAGTGTAGGATATATTTGGGAGAGAGTGGTAGTAATATAAAACACTTTTTTTGACAAGTTACATATGTGTGCATCTTATCCCCCCCCCCAAGAGTGAGGCGTTTTACTTAAAAATTGTTAAAAATACCTCGCATATAAACCCCAACCAAATTTCCCATTTCTAATCCATGCAATACCATCTTCCTCTAGAAAACTTAATTAATTTGGTCAAGCATATAGTCATGAAAAACAGAAAAAAGCATTCTAGCAAGTGGATATTGTTGAAATGACATTTAACAAATATTGTTGGTGAAAATATCATTTTAGAAATCGATATTTTACCTCAAAAATGTCATTTTAGCAATGATATTGTTTGGGTGAAAGAGTTCTGCCAAAAGGTGGAATTCCTCCTTTTTGGAAGTCATCTGAGGAGTTCCTGAGATCGAGAGATAAAAATAGCTGTGTAAAAAAAATAATAGAGCATATGTTGTATACATATACACTGATAGAAAAAAAATCCCAACACCACGAAAAAATAGTTGTAGAGGAACGAAATGGCGGCAATACATCTGTATAAGTAACATATTTAATCGATTAAAGTTTCAAGATCACAGCTTAATGTAAGCGTGAGGAGAGCCATTTTAAATGTGAAATGCTGGTACATTAATAACCGGTGTAACCGCCAGAATGTTGAATGCATGCATGCAAACGTTCATGCTTTGTGTCGTACAGGTGCTGGATGTAAGTTTGTGGGATGGAGTTCCATGCCAGTTGCACTTGGTCGGTCAATACACGGACGGTTAATGCTGTTTGGGGATGACGCTGGAGTTGTCGTACAATGATGTCCCATACGTGCTCGATTGGTCAAAGATCTGGTGATCAAGCAGGCCACGGCAACATATCGACACTCTGTACAGCATGTTGGGTTACAACAGTCTTATGCGGGCGAGCTTTTACCTGTTGGAAAACAGCCCCTGGAATGCTGCTCATGAATGGCAGCACAACAGGTTGAATCACCAGATCGACGTACAACTGTGCCGTCAGGGTGCGTGGGATAACCACGAGAGTGCTCCTGCTGTCATAGAAAATTGCTCCCCAGACCATAACTCCAGGTATAGGTCCAGTGTGTCTCGGCCGCAGACAGGTTGGTTGCAGGCACTCACCTGGTCTCTTTCTAACCAACACACGGCCATCAGTGGCACCCAGGCAGAACCGGCTTTCATCAGAAAACACAACAGATATCCACTCCGTCCTCCAATGAGCTCTAGCTTGACACCGCTGACGTCGCAAACGGCAGTGGTTTGGAGTCAGTGGAATGCACGTTACAGGGCGTCTGGCTCGGAGCTGTCCTTCAAGTAACCGATTTGTAACAGTTCGTTGTGTCACTGTGGTGGCAACTGCAGCTCGAACTGCTGCCGCAGACGCAGTACGATGCGCCACGGCCATAAGCCGTACACGGTGGTCTTCCATCTCAGAAGTGCCACGTGGCCGGCCGGAACCCGGTCCTCTTGATGCAGTACCTTCCCTTGACCACCGCTGCTAACAATCATGCACACTGACTACCTTCCTACCAAGTCGTTCTGCAATACTGCGGAATAAAAATCCACCTTCTCGTAGCCCTATTACACGACCTCGTTCAAATTCCGCGAGCTGTTTAAAATAACTTCTTTGTCTTCTTAAAGGCATTCTTGACTAACCTCAACACACTACGTCGAATATCAACGATAACTAACGCTCACGAACGTTACAGCGCGCATTTACAGCAAACCTGCTTTGCATGTTCCGAGGGGCGCTACTAGCGCCACATGTATGCGCCGAGCGCGAAATGTGCATAGACGTCATCTTACAGATGTCCTCTCACCGTCTACCAACTGTCCGTTCTTGGTGTTGGAATTTTTTTCCGTCAGTGTATGTCAATAGGTATCAGGCATCCAGAACTTGTGCCTGCAACATGTAAATTTTTGTGTCGGTAAACTAATTATTCAAATCTAGAAAGGAAAACAGATTAGATAAATATGGGATTCACATTATTTGTTTGGTGCAAGCACATTGACTAAAATAAAAATTCTTATTCATTTCTAAAGAAATATTAGGCAAAAATGTTGTGGCTTTTATAATATGGTGCTTAGGGTGATTAATAAATGCTGAGAGATTAATTATTTTTGCATATTCCTATGTTGGAAAAGTTCAATATTTTTCTACCATCACCATTTTCATGCTTGGGGCTACTACAAAAGAAATAATTTTTTACATTCCTACTGCGGTGCTGCTGCTTATAATGGTAACTGTGAACACTTGTTTCATATTCATCTTCTTGAGGAATAATATATATATAGTTTTCACTACAATTAGTTCAGATATTTTTATAACAGTTAAAAGCAATGACGTAGTCTTTGAAAACATTCTCCCACGATCGTTCATTCCTGTTACTAAAGTTGTTTAGTGAAAAACAGAAAAACATGTGGAATCCGTAGATTGATATTTAGATTAAAAAAAAACGGGAGCTACAACCACGTAAGAATTTTTTTCTCATTATTTCAATAAAAAGAATATGTTAAGCATTTGCAGTGATATGTCACATTTGTGATGTAATTTCTTACTGTAATACCGTAATCCTAAAACAACAATCGTGACCATTGGAAAAATGCTCTGATTCCGAAACGTTCTCTCACGATCGTTCATTCCTGTTACTTAAAGTTATTGAATGAAAAAAAACAAAAAAACTTGCGGAATCCGCAATTGATTTTGAGATTTAACAAACGGAAGCTACAACTTGCTAATCATTTTTATTTCTCAATCTTTTAAAAAAAAGAATGAGAAACAAAGCGATATGTCACATTTGTGGTTCATATTTTCACTGTAATACCAAAATTCTAAAACAACGATCGTGACCACCGGAAAAATTCTCTGACTCAGAAGCATTCTCCGACGATCGTTCATTCCTGTTACTAAAGTTATTGACTGAAAAAAAATAAACATACATAATCCGCAGATTGATTTTGAGATTTAAAAGACGGGTGCTACAACCTCGTAACAATTTTTATTTCTTATTCTCTTTAATAAAAGACTACGTTAAGCATTTGCAGGGATGTCACATTTGTGATGCAATTTTTCACTGTAATACCGAATTTCTTAAACAACGATCGTGACCATCGGAAATATGCACCGATGCGCCCAGGATCGCTCTCTCATGAGATGCGTAGATCCACCGCCGGTGACGTCACAAACCTGTGCGAGGGCCTTCAAGAATCTAGAAGGTAACGTCTGGGCACCACTTTTTTTACGTACTCGCTCAGCGACAGGTGAACAATCCACAAGCAGTGGCGTTTCCGAGATCGTAGTTTGCAGGATCCGTACCATCACAATTTGTCCTTTATCAAACTCCGAAAAATCTACCGCTTTTCTCATTGTGACTTCGAACACTCTACTAACCGAAAGCCTGTCCTCGGGATGTATATATACTGCTCTGTGAACTTCACCTACGCCCGCGTTGGGTCTGCAGGAGCGCTCATTCTCTAAGCTGGGGGCTGTCGTAATGTATTGGCTAATCGATGTATATGCCCGTAGAATGCTGAAAACGCAAATGATTTCACAAAATCTGGTAAGTAATGCCGTACTACTTCCTGAATCTGTTTATCTGTACAAGTTTTGGATTACTGTATTGTGTTAAAAGTCGAAAAAATAATCTGTTGCATGTGTGAGAAATATGTTCATATTTTCTCAGTGCATGGAATATAATGCGACCTTGATGTTATCGTCAGTAAAATATTTAGAAATGAGAATTATATTAAATATGTTTTTCTTAAAAATTTTCATTCATATGAATTATCACATTTCCTTAAAATGAGTGAAATACACCGTAGAATTAGAATATTATGAGCACCTGAATGGCCTTACGTGTATTCGTAACAATCAATTTAGTCTCTGAGTAAAGCGTAATATTGTGTCTCATATAAAATGTAAGACAATTCGTAAATTGAACTGCGATATGAAATCAAATTATTAGATTTGAGGATTAACAGTATTCGAAAAGATTTTGTGCGAATAAGTTCTAACGGTTTTACAGAGCTGCGGGTCATGCAACATATTTTATATGTGGGTTAATCAAAATTTTAAAATTGAAGACTGCGTGTGTAGTACAGTAACCACGCCTTATGTGAACAACAGGAAATACTTTACCTTTGATGTTAGACACGTACAGAGGTGCAATACGGTGTTGCCTATCACATAACAGTGCCAAAGTATCAGATGTATATCAGTTGCGGCGTAATTCACGAAAATCTCAGATTTCGGTGACCTCAGAAAAGGCATGATCAGTGTAGAGGTTCTTGGAGGAACTTCAGAAATGTCAGAAGTAGTAGATGTTATCAAAGGTTATGCCTACCTGTCAGATAACTCATGGCGTTGATTAAAAAAAACAACGAGAATTTGAAAACATAAGAATATGTGTGAAATCAAATTTATCTGGAACTCAGGTCCGCGGATCACTTAAGCACAGAAAGCAGGGACTCCAAACATAACTATTTTAATAGATATAACATCCTGCTTGACTTCAGCGTCATTGTTGCGTTCTTCACACGTGTGGAACTGCAATGCTTTCCACCAGTCTCAAATTTTACATCTTTTTGCAACCGTTTAAGTGGACCGCTTACCTAAGCCCAAATTCTTAGTAATCTCCAAACAAACATATTCCCAGTGCCACTGGGTTTTATTCATGAGGTGGCAAAACAATACCTTCCCCTTCTTGTCTTAGCAGAACGGACTATAATCCTGTCACTTGTGATAAATTTTTCCTTCTAGTCTTCCATTCTCTGCTTCGTGGCCCAAGGCATGAGCGAAAATGTACGTGTCGCTGACACGTACATTTTGCTACTTTGTAGAAAGCAGGAAATTGAACATCGTTCTCCTTTTTACGCTCTCAATCATTGTCATAGTGGCCCATTTAGCAAGTAATGCCTTAGAAAGAACTAGTGCCAGTCACTATCCTGGATGTCCACTTTGAATATCACAGCGAAGGCCCTGCTTATTCACGGATCTATTCTTGGAGCAAATTTCGTTCGAGCTCATTCCAGTCCAACTTTCTAACTCTGATTTCATTCGTATCAACTAGTTTAACTCATAAAATAAATATTTTATAGTTGGAACGACGGCATGGGATACAAAGGTCATACATTTGAAGGCATTTAATTTGGTGTGTTAAACACCAATAAGTAAGAGTATATTGTTTTCTGCTCTATAACTTGCTCTTAAATATATTTATACATTTATTTACTAAAAACCTATAGTGAAACAAATTGTCGTGTATTAGTTTTGGTGTTCCAAACGACGCATTTCCTTCAATAAATTTCTTGAAATTTAGACCAAGGTTATTTGAGATAACGGATAATTTATTATTCTACAAAAGATAGAAGGTAAATTTGGGGGTTCAAAAAACATATCAATAAATATTCCAAAGCATTTTACTGTATGAAAGTGTTCAGTTTCACTCTGAGTTTTCTTTCCTTCCTTTCACTCTTTAAAATAAAGGAAATCACTTTTTAACTTGAGTATACACATGTGCAAACAGTCAATGGACTATACATTAGAGATACTAACGTAAGAATGTATTGAACCTCTTCTAGTGCGAATAACAGCCTGTAAACGCCCAGTTGTGGTCTCTACTGGATCAAGGAGTTTTTCCCGCGGTATGGTAAGCCATGCAACTTGGAGCAATGTCCGCAACTCCGCCTCAGACATCGGTACGGGATTTATGAATCTGTTGATCCTCTGCAAAGAATCACTGAGCTTCCACAGGATTTAAATCCGGGTAACTTGGGGACCACTCGATGGTTTAAAAGGCAGCTGAGTGTTCCTTAAGCCACATGTGGGTGGTTCCTTCCCATTGGGGTGGCGCTTTTTCTTGTTAAAACATATACATTAACCGAAGGATGCGCGAAGACCGTGACAACGTGTAGATGTTCAGCCTGCACATGCTTGTAACGCATGCAAGTTAAGGACTTCACCAGATATATTAAGAGACCTAATGTGTCCCATGAAAAGTGTCCGATAACCATCACAGAGAACCACAACTGCCTCGAACAGAGCAGACCTGGCACGACGCTATGAAAAAACAAACTAAGCTGGAGCAGCATAACCAGTTTTGCTCCATTGAGTTTTGCTCGAAATGCCAAAATATCTGTTGCTCTAGCAAACAACAATATTTTTTTGGTTTTTATAGCAAAGCCTATTTAGGTACTTGAGCAGTTTTGTTTTGCTGACAGAAATTTACTTACTGCAACTGAAATTTTCTTGGCCGTACGAAGCACTGTGCTGAAACAACCAAATGCTTTTGCTATGTCTACCACACCAGCTGCCATAAAAAATGAGTAATTGCAGCAAAGGTGTCTGTAATATTCAGCAAAATTCAAGATGATGGTAACAGCTGAAAACGCTACTACCGCGAAGAAAGTTTTGCTAAATGTACTAACCCTAACCGTTCATGAATTCCAGCATGATGACGGTCTGGTCTGTGGGGGGAGAGGGGGGTGTGACGTGCTGTACCGCAGGATGCACATGAGATAAAGGCAGATAGCAGCGACAGCACGCTTCCGCGTAGCTCAGTTGAGAGAGCGACTTATTCCGGAATGAGGAGAACCCGCTTCTATGCCCGGCGTGGACTAAATGACGGCGAAATGTACTTCGTTATACACCGGAAATGTTGATTTGTCAGGATAGGAAATCAAGGAATAAATGCAATTTATGAAATTCCATTTATTAAATTCCAACAAGGAAATCAACATTACTATAGATTTATGTTTGTAGCATTACATCTTGGCTGAAATAGAAAATCAACGTTGCAAATAATTTTGATCTTTAGCAGAAAATATTTGCTACAGTAGCAAAGTTTGTTTGCTGGATGAGCACACTGACATTGCTGGAGACCGGCATCTGTAGCAGAAATATTTGCTGAAGTAGCAAAAGTTGGTTTGCTAGACGTGAAAAAAAACTTTCCACAGGAAACGGGTATCTTGCTGCTTCAACAAAGCAGAATTAATTAGTATTGCCAGCAAACCTTTTTTCTGTGCCTATATTCACTGGCGAAATTTGCTGCAAATAGGAAGTTTTTTTGCTTTTGAAGCAAATATTATTTTTAAGTGTGAGGTCATTTCCTCAAGCTGTCGACGCCGCACTCGCACTCTCTCATCAGCTCGACACCACCGAAAGCAAACCTGGTCCTCCGCTCTGCAGAGGACCAGGTTTCATGTTTCCGGCAAGAGAAGGGCGTAATTTCTGATGATAGACAGTCAACTTTGATTCAACGCAGGCAGCACAACTTTGCAATTTAACGTAGGTGCAACGCCGGTCCGCCGTATCTATTCGCGATTTGGTAGGCAAGACATCATCCTTAAATGATGACGTAAATCCAACGATTTTCCAAGTGATCTGCCGACTGCTCTTTAGAAAAACATTCCATTTTAAGTGACTAATAATGCCATGTAAATATTAGGAATGGACTGGAATTTAATTAGACACCTCAGTTTTCATGCTTTAATTTAAATGTAGCTTTTCTGACGATTGGCCGTTAGTAAGGATTATCATATTTTTACATGGCCGCACTATATACTCTGTCTGGGAATTAAAGTCAGAAGCGCGAAGAACAACATATCCCATGAAGAAGATCAGCATGCGAAGCTTGTTAGGGAGTGTATGTAATACGTAACACTAAAAACCTCGGTTACTCCTCATTAGCTATCAATGTCGACCCACTCCCAAAGAAAGAATATATGTTTACGTTTAAATTATATGAGAAGTATGAAAGTACTTTTCCTTTCGTATAAATATCCCGATGGTAATTCAAATCCATGAGTGAAAATACGCATTATTGAAATATGTGCCTTAAACACTCACTGCGCTAGCTCAAATAATATATTTAACAAAAATTAAAATCTTAGTTAAATATATTATTGAATGCAAATACAATTAGTTACGTGGTTTTTCGTTCAAAACTGCTTTTCTCTGCTTCATTTTAAAAGTTAAAAAGACCAGAATAATATTTTCAAAACGCGGCTTACTTTAACAAGAGCTTTAGATGATCTTTTTATAGAATGTGATTTGTATATATAATTTTACATGTTTGTCGCTATGCTGCCTTTTTACGACATGAAGGATTGCCGACTATTACGATATTTCTTGAGGAAATCGCGTGTTTTCTTACAGCATCATCAACCTTATGTTCAAGGAGTGCTGATTAGATTAAAGTAATTTGAGCTTGATAAGGAGCCCTTTAATTCACCGTATTGCCGGTGCATAATTCTGAATTGACTTCTTGAATAATAAAACAGCAGTTCTAAAGTTTCCAGTTTTTTTCTTCGTTAACATTTTCTGTTACAAATTTTGAAAGGAATTTCGCATATTATTAAATGAAATTCTGAAAATCCTTTGCTTAAAAATTCTATGAGGATCACCCTGAAAATTTCAATGGAAGGAGAGAGGCAAAGAAGACATTATTATCTCCGAAGTATAAGAAATACGTCGAAAACTAAACCCCTGGGTGTCTAAATTGGATAGTATAGGAAGCTTAGGGATCATATGAGTTGAAAAATTGGGTGAAATTTTAAGTACTTTTATCCTTTACTTACAATTTCAATTCTTTCACACTTTTCCAAACATTTATAGCGCAACAATAGAAATATCTTCTCAAATGAATGCAGATAAATATGCATGTATAATTAACATTTAAGGAAAGATAATTCCCAAGAATTAGCTTAAATATTACTTCGTAGTTGTAGAAAAATTATCTAACGCAATAATTTTTGACAGTTGAATTAAAAATTATATTGTCCATGGAATGAAGTTATGCTTAAAAGTTTGCGGCTTTACGATAATTTTGATTTTTTACATTCCACGCACGACAAATGATATGAAAATACTTTCTCTTGATAATTTCCATTGGATGCAGTATTTTACAGTTCAATTATGTACGTGAAAATAGGGCAGAATATTTGTTTTCGTATCTTCATTTTCTTTTTAAAATGCCTTAGGTCATACTTTTTGATAAAAAATCTACTATCTGCAGTCATTAATAACAAAATCATACGAAACAAGAAACTGATAAAGATATGATTTAAGGTTTAATTCAGAAGCCCACCCGCCAGCATTTATCAGTCTGATCAAAACCTAATGTGCTGATTTTTCTGAGGTAATATGAAGGCAGTACAAGAAAGAGTCAGTGCCGTAGTCGTCCAAGTCATTTGGATAATTATCCAGATGACTTGGGCGACTACGGATAATGGTTTTACTCTGGATAATTATCCAAATGACTTGTATGTGTAACGTTCTCACTTTTGCAATATTCCTGTTTTACGATCTGCTGACAAAGCCATTTCTAGCGTTTTCATGCAATCTCTGTATGTCAGGAGCAGTGGATCCAACGTGACTGGTACAATACATGTATAAAATTAATTAACATCTCAAACTACCATAAACTGAATTACCTGTGAATATTGTTAGACATTATTATTCTGTCTTTGGTAGTAGTATTTTTCATTAATATACCAGGCACACACACTCATCTTTCTTTCATATTTCTAACAATGTTTTGATACGGGTCCAAGGAGTGTTACACATGTAAAAAAGTGTATCACAATAAAATATACATTGTAATTGTTGCGTACATTTAAATTTTGCCTTGGTTACATATATGAAATTTTCTTATTTTGTGATATGTCACATACAAATATTTCAGAAACACCTACGTTTCCTAAGTTGTCGCATAGCTAAGAATACAGCATAAAGCTACCCTGATCTCCAACAAAAATTTATTGATAATTTCAAAATAGTTGCTATGAGATTGGAAAATAAAAATCCTTTATGAAAATATATATATAAATGCCGAAAACCGAAGTCAATTCATTTGGTAGAATTTATTAAAGTGTCTTTTCTTTCGTTATTTTAACATTATTAGAGCTTCTAAAAGAACATAACACATTTTTTTGATTTGCTGAGAAGGCGATAGATAAAATAATCTCTTACTGAATATACATTATTTTTGTGGACTTCATCTTTTAAACTATGAGAAACATGCGTTTTAAAATTCAGAGAAAACCCGAAGTGTTGTGTTGTTCGTAAGACTGCACTGGTTCCTGTCTTCATTTAGGTAAATACGACCATTTTTTTAAATTTTTTGTATGCAGGTTTAGGATTGTAACACTTGCAAGCAAGAAAATTACCAGTTTTAACAATCTTTCTAAATATATGCCATTAATATTTACTTTTGTTTCACAAGAAGTACAATATTTTTTGTGCGTTTCTTTTTTTTTTTTTTACACTTTCACTTAGAATAGAATTCCTATTATTTCGTGCTATGAGCATACAATACATTGTAACATAAGAGCAGACATTTCTGTGTCAAAGACCGCACAGGCTTTATTCAACAAATTATAAATATTAATCCTATCAAACCAAATAAAAGTCTGTCCCAAACTGAGTGTCAAAGCACAAATTTTTCTATTGCATGCAACTCTATGGATTTTAGTATTTTATTTATACAACAATGTATTTTTTAAAAATAAAATGATGTTCCGTTGATTTTTCAAGACAGCTTTACGAAATCAAGTAGAACGGTGTGGTCGCACCGTTGTATTTCCGCCTATTCTTGTCATCCGTCAATTAAGTTACCAAGTCGTACAACTATTGTTCTACTTACGGTTATATTCCTGAATTAACACGATGACAAAAGGAATGGAAATATTGTTCGTGGCTGGCTGAGACGGGTGGGTAAGAACAGCAGTACTGATATGTTAATAGAGAAACAGATTCAAACGTTAGTACTGGAGGAAAGCGTAGATTTCCAGGACTGTTCAAAGCAACTGATAGTAAGTGAGGTGAAACAGCAATAAATTAGATGCAGCGTCAAGAGAATAGTACACTAAAAAATATTTGGAAATTCACGACCCGCTATCTGTCATTTCTTTCGTGAATTAACGAAGCATATTTCTGATACAACCTTTTCTGAGAAATGACGGAAGCTTGAAATTTACGGATTTTTCATACCAGGGGAAATTATGTATTTTCAGAAACCTTTCCGCAGTTTCTTATACTGACGGTAAATTACCGTTTTACAGAATGTGTTAACGGAAATTTCTGAGTTTTCAGAAACCTTCCCGTAATCCCTTTCGTATATTAACCAAAAAACTGCATTCTCTCTTTTTCCGCATCATTACGACCAGAAATTACCGGTAATAGAAGCGATTGGTGAGCATATCTAAGGTTTGATTAATATTTAAATTTTAATCGTCTGTTGAATTTGAAGATCCGTAGCGAGATAGGATATTGTGGATATCGCATGAATTTTGTTTATTGTCGCACAGGATATTGTTTCTACTCTCCCCTATTTCGTGCACCATTCATTTAATATATAATGTGTAAACGTAAAAAAACAGGTACTTAACTTATTGTACGGGTGATTATACAATGTCTATTGATTAGTCTTCGGGCAACTTAAGGCAAAGGCTATTATAGCTATCAAGAGTAAATTTTATATTCAGGAGTTTTTTTGTTAAATAATACTATAAAATGTACATTCTACCTTTTAAAAGTATAAGTGAAAGCCTTTGTCATTAAACAAATAATAAGTTGTACAGTAATTTGTTGTTTTAAAAAAAACAAGATGAAAATTGCTTTATTTGTTAAAAGTCCTACTTACAGATAACAATTACTACAAACCTATTGAGAAAAATAATGAACACGAACAGAAAATAAAATAACTAAACCACTTGCATTAATGACAAAAATTAATTCATCGTCGGGCAATTCATTTTAGAATGTACGTGACTCGGATTTCCCAGCGTTTGCAGTTCAGTGGGTAAAGGCGTGCTCTATTTGTTGATCGAAACGACAGGGATTCGATCCTGACTGTGGCGGAAAGATCATTCGGGGGAAGATCTAAAAATTGTCGAGTCGTCGATTTTGCGGAACTTCAGTTTAAATACGTAAAAACCTGAAATGGATTTTTCTGAAATATACGGAATTTCTGATTAAGGGAAATCTGTGAAAATGCGGAAGTTTAAATAAACGGGCACTCTTAAAAACGGAAATTTCTGAAAAACACGGACACGTACCTCAAATGTTGATGCACGTTATTTTAAGAAAAGTTCAATGAATTCACACCATTGATTCTTTACAATATACTCCATTGTTTCGAGAACATTGAACGGTTGTTACCTTTACGATATCGTAGAACTACCAATAATTATTGTATAACGAACATAGTAACACATTTGCTGTCATTTGGTGAGTATCGCATGTAAATACTAGTTAAATGGAGAGGGTTCATACAATAACTTACGTTTAACAGTGTAGAATGAACTACTAGAATTTGGAGATAGCAACCAAAAAACTGTAATTATTATCTTATAGACACGAATCTCGTGGTGAAGGAGGAAACTGTAATATTGTATTCTAAAACGTTTTCTTACTGGAAAATTGTGGGCTCTTAATTCTAGTTGCCATACGCATGAATGCCGTACTGTATATACACTTACTCTACTACATTGCAGCATTTCTGCATCTCACATACTCGTACATCTACCGAATTGTTTCATTTCGTTCTTCAGTAAGTCTGAATATTGTATGTAGTACTGTACTACGTATAATATTTTATTACCATTCGAATTTATATTTAATAAGCTTATCTAAAGTGTTCTCCTTTTTATGTTTCTTCTTTAGATTAGCAACAAAAAAAAAAAACATAATTTAACTACTTTTACTTCACAGTAATCGCATACAAAACTGTACTTTATTTATGAGAAGAGAAGGAGCTATCCGACTGACGTGCGCTATGATCATATTAGAATGCTGTTATTCGACTTTTTTTGCATTTCATATCACTGGCTCCGAAGGGCAAAGTAATATTGATCGTCAATATTTTAAAGCTTATAACAAAGAAAAGCGCTAATGATGCTCTTTCTATCACGCAGAATGGATTAACTATTAAAAATATGTGAAAAACTTTACATATCTCAGAAAGAATCGTATATTCAAAGGCTGAAATGTGGAATGACGACATTTAAATGAAATTTGAATATTTGTTCCGAGACTTTAGTACAGTGAAATAAGATGATCCGTTTTTATCCTGCTAAACAGTGAGAATCACAAACCAGAAACACTTCTTATTTTCATCTCATTCGGGTATCCTTTGCAGAGTAATAAATCTATCATTTTCTAAATTTTAAGAGAAAAAAGTGACTTTTGTATGATTCTACTTGCCTTTGGAAACGTAAAATTAGAAATTGTGCAATCTTGGATGCTATCGTAGATTTAGAAAGTTCCATTCGAATAAAGAATTTTCAAAAATCGGTTGACGAAAACTTTATGCCAGAAAATGATTAGTTGTGGTTAATTTAGGATTTTAGAAAACGAGCTTTTCCAAGAAATGGTCATCGTTCCTGAGCTATCTGACTGATGTGCGCTGTTCTTAAATATCAAGCGTGATTTTAAGTAAACGTTGGGTTGTTTTTTTGTGTGTTACAAGAATATTGATTATACAATATTCTGTTGCTTTTATTGCTGGTTAATTATAGAGCTGTGATTAAATATAACATCGCACTACAATTGTCAAAGATGTCTATTTGGTGTTCTCCAGTATTTCGTTTGTAAAATATTCTTTGAAAATAAATGTTTTGGTCTTTCTTTTGTCGTCTTTATTTAGTATTGCAGGTTAGTACACTTTGGCACAGCGCCAAAAAATGTGGTGAAGTAGTGATTAAATAGAAAATTTTTTAATACTTCTAACCGACTGGTGAAAAGTTGCTTGTCCAGAGTTTGCATTTTTTTTTATTTTATGAAGATTACAGACAGGCCGATACATGGCAGCACGTTAGCTCCTATTTTAATTTGCGCTTAGCACGTTGGCACGTTTGTTAGTTACACGGTGTTTCTTAAACATTTGGTTTGAAGAGCAAGTTTCTAAGTTTATTTTTTGGTTCTGGCGCCATTTTACTGTTCTCTAAAATGTGGAAGTGGAAGAGATTTTTTTGATGAAATTCGTAGAGATGAGTCTACGTTTTTTTCGTGATGTGAAATTCATGGATTGGTATCAACATTAAGATGTTCAGAGTCCCCTAGTGACTGTTCGAGTAGATATGTCTCATCGTTTTGAACAATTCAGGTGTAGGTAGTACAATGTTTTAGATAGTGATAAGCTGTGTTCCCGTATATACGAAAAGTGCTCCCATGATGCAAATATTCCTTTTGCTATCGTAATGATTCTAGTATATTGTTTCGCCGAAGGATTGTTCTGCCATGAGGTAAATAATTGTCTAGGATGAAGTCAGCACGTCCACTGAGACAATCAGCAACTGATATCACTGTCATAGATAAACAATTTTACATCTATTTAAATGCAAAGTAATGGGGGAAATTCAAAAATTTATTTTCCGAACATCATCATCATTGTCAACCATTATCAATCCACTGCTGGACGAAGGTCTCCCCAAGTTTCCTCCACAACGGTCTGTCTTGTGCCAGTCTCCTCCATGTCACTCCCGCATACTTTCGAATTTCATCCACCCATCTTCCATGTGGTCTTCTTCTGGGTCTTTTCCTGTCCCTTGGAATCCAATCTAAAATTTCGGCTGTCCATCGATGGTCTGTTCTTCTGGCAGTATGTCCAGCCCATTGCCATTTCAGGGATTTAACTCTGATCATGATTTCTTCCACTCTTGTCATTTTTCGGATCCACGTGTTCCTCTTCTTATCTCTCCTGGTTACACCAAGCATGCACCTCTCCATGCTCTTTGAGTTGTCTGCAGCCTTTGTATGTCTCTTTTAGCTAAGGTCCACGTCTCTGCACCATACGTAAGCACTGGAAGGATGCATTGATCAAACACTTTTCTTTTAAGACATAATGGCATATTGCTCTTGAAAATTATGCTGTTTCTTCCAAAAGCTCTCCAGGCCAGTTTTGTACGCCGATTAATTTCTTCACCAATGTGACCCTCACTTGATATCTGTTGTCCAAGATAAACGTACGTGTCTGTTATCTCCAGCTTTTCTCCATCAATCGATAAATCTTCATTTCTTCTAAAAGCATTGTACATCACTTTTGTCTTCTGAAAGTTCATTTTTAATCCCACTTCTTTACTCTTGTCAGCAAGTTCCTGGATCATACTCTGTAGCTCTGATGGGGTAGTTGCAAAAATGACTATGTCATCAGCAAAACGAAGGTGGGCTAGATAATCTCCATTAATCTTTATCCCTTTGTTTTCCCAGTTCAGTGATTGAAAGACATTTTCCAATGTGGCATTAAAGAGCTTCGGCGATATGGCGTCACCTTGTCTCACTCCTTTTCCAATTTTTATGTGTGTTGTATTATCAAACAGCCGAATCTTTGCACTTGCATTTTCATAGATGTTATTAATAATATTAATGTATGCATCTTCAATACCGCAGGATTTCAGAGCCATTGCAACTGCTGATGATTTCACCGAATCAAAGGCTTTTTCATAATCGAGAAAAGCCATGCACAATGGAAGTTCATATTGCCTCGCTCTTTCAATTAGTTCTCTCAGTACGTGGATATGATCTATTGTGCTGTAGCCACTCCTGAATCCAGCTTGTTCTCTCGGTTGAGCCATGTCCAGTGTCACCTTCAAGCGGTGTGAAATAACTTTAGCGAAGATTTTATAAACCACTGATAGGAGGCTGATAGGTCTGTAGTTCCTGAGATCCTCAATGTCACCTTTTTTATGTAGCAAGATTATTGTAGCGTTGTTCCAATCCTCAGGAATTTTCCCTTCATTAAGGCATCGAGTGAAAATTTGGGCGAACTGTTTCGATTTCTCCACTTGCTTCTTGTATGATGTCTACAGTAATTCCATCTTCTCCTGGAGCTTTTCCCAGCTTCATGTTCTTGATCGCATGTGCAACTTCTGCTGGAAGGACTGGAGGAACTCTGGTACTGGTATCTTTCATGATGTCTGGAGTGCATGTATAATCCCTTTCATATAATTTGGAGTAGAAATCTTTCACTCTTGTCAAAATTTCGCCTCTATTTCTTGTTACAGAACCATCTTCTTTTCTCAGTGCCATAATCTGTTTTTTCCCCTTACTGAGATGTCCCTTTGCTATCTTTAGGCTTTGGTTGTTTTCAATTGCTTTCCTTACTAGTTCACAGTTGAATTTCCTTACGTCTTCAGTGATACTTTTTCGTACTGTCTTGCATAGCTCTATATATTCCACTTTGGAAGTCAGCATCTTCTTTAGTTGTCCTCATCACTCTTCTTTTTTGCATCAACATTTTTGGTTTTTCCTGATAATTTGTTCACATGCCATTTGTTCTTAGACCCAGCTAATTTTGTTGCTGTTTCCATAAGAGCTTTGGTTACTTTTCTGCTAACTTCAGTAATATCCACTTCTTCCGATGTTAGGCCTTCTAAAGCAGAGAATCTGTTCTTCAGTTCCAATTTGAAGGTATTATGGTGTTTTTTAAGGTTGGCTATGTCAACACATTTTGTTTGTCTTATGAGCTTGCTACGTTCGAGTTTAGTGTTGAGGTGCATCTTACATCTCACCAATCTATGGTCACTGCCTGTGTTGAACTTGTTTAGCACACTGCAGTCTTCTATGACGAATTTTTTGTTACACATAATAAAATCAATTTCACTTGTTGTCCCATTTGGATGTCTCCATGTCCATTTCCTGTGTGGCTTTTTCTTGAAAAAAGAGTTCAAGATGAAAAACCCTTCTGCCTCTGCAGACTCTACGAGAGTATTTCCACGCTGGTTTCTGTTGCCGTGACCGAATTTACCTACTGAAGTTTCATTCTGTTGCCGTTGCCCTATTTTTTGCATTGAAATCTCCCATAATTATCTTCAAGTGCTGCTTACCTTTATTATTTAGATGACGAATTTCCTCATAAAATTCTTCAATTTCTTCTTCAGGATGACTTGTGGTGGGTGCATAAGTTTGAATAATCTGAGCCTGGTATCTTTTCGAGAGTTGGATAACAAGTCGTGCAGCTCTGTCAGAGGAACTTTCAACTTCTACAACTTTATCCTTCAGTTTCTTGTTTATTATAAATCCAACACCACTAGTTCTGCCAGTATCTGTCCCACGATAGTAGAAGAGATGTCCACTTTTCAGTTCAATGAGATCTTCTCCTTTTCTCCTTACCTCACTTACCCCGACGATGTCCCACTTGATCCTTTGTAGTTCCTCTTCCAATTCAAGAAGCCTTGAATCAGAAGATAGGGAGCGTCCATTGTAAGTAGCCAAGGTCAGCATTAGATGGCAGCCTAGTCCGGTCCTCCGGGGATTCTTAGCACCCTCTGCCTTCATGTCGCACTGGCCGCTGCCTTGGCCAGGTACATTCCAGCTGCCGGAGACTGAGGGCCAAGATTTAAGTTGTGGAGTCATTTTGGGGGGTTTGGCCATAACTCACCACGCTGGCCAAGCGGGTTGGTGAGTGTGGGATAGCATTTCCTCTAATCCCGATGGTATAGTTATACCGCTATTGGCGGTCGTCAGAGCCCCTTTAGTGGGAACAGGATGTACCACGAGAAGGCGGGGTTGACATTTGTCAAGGAGAGGCTGTGATGTTTAGCATCACCTGACCTTACATCACCTGACCTTACATTTCCGAATATATAATGAAATTTTTTTTTTCGATGGAATTGTCGTCTATCCTCGGAAAACTACTTTTTGTTGTTGATTAGCATCATCTGCCAAATCTTTCCAGGCATGGAACTCATTGACTCTCAGTTCATTGAATCAGTTGATTTGTTCTGCCGAGTAGACACTTTGCCATTGACGAGGAAACAAAACTTTACGGTCTTAATAAATGTTTTGCAGTGGGGACACAGTTCACATTACTAAAAGTTATTTTAAGGGCCGCCCAATAATAATCATTAAACGGATGATTTCCACATGTCATTCCAAATAGCTACTGCATCGGCCGACATGTCGCAGCAAGCTACAAATTACAAGTATATCGCAGAGAACTGGTCAGAGATGTAAGTTTCAAGGTTCTGAGGTATATCTTGGAGTTGAGTCATTTCGTATATGAGCTGCTATTGGCTGACGAAATGACATCACACAGTAAGCAAAGCAGCGAAAATAATTTTTACAGTCATTTTAATGTTCCGGGGATTTCTTTGCGACAATGTTTACCTTCATTCAGTCGGAATGCGACAAGAGCTAAATAGAGAGTGTACTTTATTGGTAGGGGAACCTTTCAGTTTTTTATTAAGATGACTTTATGGATCTTGTGACTTCTCTTGTGAAGTACAGTCACTCAACATAATTCTCACATAGCCGAAAGGTGTGAGCACGTCAGCTATCACTCTTCCGTTAGCTTCGATTAGTACTGATGTGTGTGTTTTGTGTCGAGAAACCATAAGTTGTTTAACCTTCTTTTGTAAATTTCGGGTAGGCGTGTTAAAATGTGGAATTGAAAGAATTTTTGATGAAGTTTGGAGGGACAAAAATATAAGGAACTTTTTAAACATTAAATATATATATATATACAGTATATGACAGACTACGTACTATGCAATCAGACACAAATATGGTAGAAAACATTCTGGAATATTTATTCCATCAGAACTGTTGTATTTCACCTGAACACTAGTTTCAGGTTTTACTTCGCATTATTAGAGATTTCTTTCCTGGCACAAAATCAATCTATCTGATTATTTTTCTGCTATCTTGATCTCTTCACATTCATTAGAAAAAAACTTGAACGTCAAAAAAACCATTTCGTTGTGGAGACAAAGGTTTCTTTGTTAAAGGTCCTTCCAAGCGTAATAAAAGGCACCTTTAAAAGGGTACCCTTTAGTATCCTTATATATTTAGGCACTTTCACAACCACACAAATCACGATGCATACTCAGTTGATGTGCTGTCATCTATTGCCGATACGGAGTCTTTAATCTTCAAGTAGCTATTTGTGTAAGTCGTCCTCAGTTTTAATATTAAGATAGATTTCGACTTGTATTCATCTGAGAAAATGCAAATTTTCGTTATGATATCGAACACACACACACTTACTTTACAGTGTTTTTCAATACGACCATTTGTCACATATATCAAGTAACCTCACAAAAAATTCTTAGCAAGTGGAACTTCCCATAATAAAATACAGTGTTCCTATTATGTGACCCTCCTCATAGGCCCGGCCTACTCGCAAACTCTGAAGCAGCTCTGAACCAACCGCATGTTGGAAATGTCATTAATTGCATTTCGGTGTATACACTTGTGAAATATTCCAATAGGTTCCTATCGGCCATCCCTGTGGGTTGGACAATGCACATCGCTTTTGGGTAATAATAAAACTAATTGTTTTAAAACGGCAGTAGGAACAGTTTAGGACCATTATTATATCAAATTTTGTTTACCATGATCTCAGTATATTGGCCACTCCTGAGTTTGAATGTATAGCTTTAGGAGGAGCATAGGTTGTTTAATCATATTTAATTTCTCATGATCTGGTCATGTTAACCAGCAATGAGGTTGAATATGATTCGGTTTAATCTTGATGAATGGCAATTTTTATTGGATCTTTAGAAACCTCAACTACAAGAAACACTCTTCGGGTAAGTATTTTTTAGCCATTTTGTCAGGTTGTCAAACTCCAAGATATACTTTAATTCTATCACTAAAAATTAAGTCGGATCTTATTTAGGTACGTAGCGAACTCCAGAGATAACTTTTCTTTCTTAAATTTCAATCACAGTATTGTTTTAAAAATAAGCTTCTAAATCAAACTTTAGACCTGGAAAAATGTTATACGGTGCAAAGGAAGTAATTGTTTGAGAAGGATGTCCCATAAAAAGTGCTACGTCATCGTGTCCTGGGAATGACAATTCAAACCGACGTCAAACTCCGTTTTCTGTAGGAATGACGTTCCAGGAGCTCCAACGGCGACTTACGCACACCATGGCTTGACGGAATTCGCTCCGATGTCAGCAATCAATTACCACCGATTTTCTTTCTCAGATGCTGCTTATTGCAGGCTGCCCTATTCTGAAAGCAATGTCACGGTAAATAGTCTTATCATATAAATACCCTTAGCTAGTTATTAACTATAAAAGTCCTCCCCATTTACGGGACAGACACATTCGGAAATATAACTGACAGAAAGCAAAACAAATATTACGAGAAACAAATATTGAAAGAGTAGTCAAGGGATCACTCATAACATAACCGATACCATTATGTCACTTGACAAAAGCGCCATTGGATAAAATCTAGTAACTAAACAACATCTTATCACTGAAGCTCATATCCGAGACTCATAGAAAACAAATTAGTATCAGAACGTTTTAGTATTCTTGATATTACCTGTATTAGTTCCAACGGAACCAATACAGGTAATATCAATTCTAACCAATACCTGTAAATTGATGATTTTCACGACTTGTTCCACTTCATTCAGATAACAACGTAAAATTCTCCGCTATATTAATATACAATATGTAGTTATTGACGAACTAGACTTTTGAAAATCTTGCAGTATAATTTTGCAAATTATATATACATATATATTAAATATTGCTTATTTGATATGTACATTTATTTCACCAGTTCATTGTATTAAAATGCACAATCCACATCCAGTGGTTTGTGGCACAATCGAAGTACAGCAAGAGTGACAAAGGCGTTGCAGATATGTCTCCGAATACTATCATTTGGCGGGTCAAGTACGACTGCCGACGAAAACACAATTTCCGACAGAACCATGTGATACAGTTAACGTTCGCGTTCCCTGATTATGACTTGACACGGGAGTAATTTTTCTTCCACTGGCACGCTATTCCACCCTCGCTTAGGCCTTGAGGTTTGAGATCCTGGTTTTCGGGCTTAGTGATGTGTTACCATGTGTTTGCTTTCGTAGATGACCTAATTGCACCAAGCAGTGCCAACATTAGGTGGTTTTCCTCTAAATTCACGATTGTGGTGCGTTTGGTTTTCATTTTAGCTTTCTGGTTTTGCCGCAGGTGATTTTTTACCGTTGGTGCTAGGTAACCGCCTCTGAGGGGCGGGGTGTGTGATTCGGAAATGTTGCTTGTTTTGGTGGACGTATTTATTGTACCTTGTGTTTGAGTGTTTAAAATGTTCCTGCGAATGGGGAGGTTGCTTTGTGTTTGGTGTGTACCGGTTTGGTATGGATTGGCTGCACGGTGGAGGCGTTGACAGTAGGAGAAACGTATTGATCTTCTATCTGGCGCCGCTGTTGTTTGTGTCATTTCAATGGAGACAAAGCCGCTGAATCACCTCTGAAAGAGGGTTTTCCTTCTACTTGTAAGTACCGAAAGCGTCAGACTGAATTACTCACCGTCCTTGGTGACTCCGCCGTCAGTCTGAGAAAGTCCGTTTGAGTTCCTCTCTGTGACCTGCATTTTTCGACCTGACGCATCCGATGGTGATGTAATTTCACTAGTGACAGCGCCATTGATTCACCTCTGAGGTAGGGTACTCCTTGTACCTTTACGTACCGAGAACATCAGCGTGACATTCTCGCCGCCCTAGGTGACTCCGCCGTCGGTTCCAAAGGGGTCTGGTAGAGTTTTTCTGCGTGACCAGCTTGTTTCGGGGCATCGAGTGTTGGTGTCTGTGGAACCGTGGTGTGTGCATCGGTGCATCAGTGAAGCAACAATGGAAACAAATACATGCCTTATAAACGTGGCAACGAGAAGCAAGTGTGATTGTGTTACAGGGCAACAAATCCTCGTTGTGAGAGAGAGGTCGCCGAGGGTGTGCAGACTGTGACGTCCTTCTCCTTCAATTTCGTAAGTGGTTGTTCATTCGAAGAAAACATCTCAGATAACAAAGTGATGAAAGGTTTCATTTTGCAACCAGCAAGTTACCGGGAGAAAACTGCTTTGACTAACGTCATTAATATCTGTTCGAATTTTGCGCTTCATCTGGATTGTGTGTAATATTTGACGAGGATATAAGTGAATGACGATATTAAATTTGAGAAGCATCTTGGCCAACCGCAATCCACTATGGTTAATATATATATCAAATACGTAGAGATAATGTAAATGGACGATGTCATCGCTCTTTCCACGTTATTTTTTAAACAACGCATAGCGACTGAAAAATTGTATTCCGGCACCGCTGGGATCAAACCCCAGAACTCTCGATAACTAGTCGAGTGCGTTCGAATTTACGCTACGGCGCCAACAATTCTCAGCGCCATGCGTGGTTTATCAGTCAGCATCTGACTAAACGAATACATATTGATGCTCTCAGCAACTGAGATGGCGTCATCTGGTGGCATTTAGCGCAACAGCTATTTAATTGTAGCTGATAAATTCAAAGGGCGGCATTTTTCAGTCGCTATGCGTTGTTTAAAAAATAACGTGGAAAGAGCGATGACATCGTCCATTTACGCAATCCACTAGTAAGACTCGCTGTGCTCGTTTCTAAATGAAGGTCACATCATTACCAGTTGTTCCCGAGTAGCTGGTTGGTTGGTTGGTGATTAGATTTTATTGGCGCAAGGGCCATGGTTGGCCAAAGAGCGCCAGACAAAGAACTAGCAGCTACAGATTTTTAAAAGCGTGGAAAATGATTTAGAGCAGACAGGCGTGGTAAAAGTTGGAAAAAAGGATGATGAAAGCCGTGAAGACAAGATAGTTAATTGGGTTTATATAAAAATATATTAACTGGCTATTATAAGTATTATAATTTGTTTTTTAATAACACAACTACACAAAGGATGAGTCACGGGAGGGGGACGAACCGTCACTCTCCTCCCCACACTCCTCTGCAATACTGGCCGAGGGCGGGGAAGAACTGTCACTCTCCTCCCCCCATGTTCCTCTGCAATGTTGGTTGAGGCTGGGGACGAACTGTCACTCTCCTCCCCCTATGTTCCTCTATAATGTTGGTTGAGGGTGGGGACCTCGCTGATTCCGAGACAGTTGCAATGTTGGTTAGGCGGACCGCGACAGTTGGATGGACACTGCACACCTTTGCGGATTGAGGGCCGGGTCTTCCGCACGTGCAGGCCTTCTGCTGGGAACTGAAAGAGTCGGTCGTCTTCAAAAGAGAAGGCGCAGACTCAGCTGATCGAATAAGCTGGAGCTCGGTGAAATCCACCTGTGTCGCTTGTTCAGCTGTAGATCGCTTGGCAAGTGCGGCGAGAGCTACAGGGCGGGGAACAAAGGGCTACACAGTTTGTGGCAGAGACTGAACCACTGCGGCAAAAGTACGCTGTCGGTTGGTGGGTATACCCAACTTGGCCTTGGCAGCAGGGTACGAGAGGCCTTCCAGGGTCTTGAGGCGCTGGATCGCCATCTCGTCCTTCCATTTCATACAGTTGCGGGAGTAAGCTGCATGGGCCTCACCACAGTTAACACAGCAGGCCGCAGAAGTGCAACATTCCCCGTCATGTTCACTGGAGCCACAATTTGCGCAACGAGCGGAACTCTTACAGAAACGTTGTGAATGCCCGTACCTCTGGCACCTGAAACAGCGCAGAGGACTGGGAATGTACGGGCGAACTCCACAGACCAAGTAGCTAGCCTTGATTTCGGTCGGAACTTTCGGGGAGTTAAAAGTCAAGATCACATTTTTAGACTTAATTAAAGAACCATCACGCCGGAACATCATACGACGTGCAGCAATAACACCTTGGTCTGCCAAGTTCAGTCACTAATTCTTCTTCACTGCATGGCAAGAGATCAAACTCCGAAATAACACCCCGAGAGGTGTTAAGAAACGGGTGAGGTGTCACTTTGACAGGAATGCCTGGAAGACTAGTGAGGTGCAGAAAAGTGTTACTTTGAGAAACACTGCAAGTTTGGACAAGCAGGTCCCCAGAGTAAAGCTTCCTCACAGAATTCAAGGGGCCAACCGCAGCGTCCAAAGCTTTAGAAATGAAAAAGGGAGATCTGGTGGACAGTCTCTCATTCGGATCGATGGATTCTACAAGTAAGTGTGTAGCATGCGTAGTCACAGCAATCGAGGGGAGACGACGCTTCGGAGCGACTGGTACAGCAGCCGAAGAAGAGGTTCCACATTCTTGGTCCAGGTCAAGGTCTAAAGACCGTTTAAGCGTATGAGACTTGGTAGGTTGAGAAGACGAAGGAGAGTCGGTGTCAACGATCAGTTTCTCAGGTGACTTAAATTTGGAGTTTTTGTTCTTGTGTTTACCCATGAAAAAAAGGAGGAAGATTCGTCTGCAGATTACTCCACCCACCAGCGAGCCCTACAAGGGAGAACTGGAGGTCTGGAAGCCAAGAAAATGACGCTGGACACAGTTCTGGAGCTTATACGTTGCAGATATAGTCCGTTGGCTGTGATCACACGCACTCGGCGGACACTTCGGCCTCCGGGTACCGTCATGCCAACGCCTTTGGCATGATCACACAGCCCCCGGGCTTACCCTGCCGTGTTATACGACAAAAAAGCCGCTAAAGCCCTGCACACAACTTGGTACAAGACTTCTGACTAGAGGTGGGTTAGTCTCTAGCCTCCCGTTTACAGCGAAGCCGGGGTCGAAGAGGAGTGTTGGTACATAGGAGGCACTTATCCGGTCTCCTGCGACCTCAGCCGCCAGACATCCCATTTCCGCCTCACGGGTCTCCGCACGCGGTAAACATGCAGGTAGGTCTAGCACCCAAACTAGCTAAAAGGAAAAAAGAAATCCAAAGAAGACAAATCCTGGCAAGGAACCTAAACGGAATCTCAGCAACCTACGAACTGAGCGGTTAATATAAAACAGTTAGTGGTGGAGGGTAACAAAACCACAAGACCGGGGTGTTAGTACATAACGTGGTAGCGATTAGGTAGAGATTACAACACGGGCAACTAGCCAGTGGAGAAAATAAATAAAAACGAAAAGCGAGACACAAGGTCAGCTCGGGAACGTGGGGACGCGACTCCCCAACAGCTGGATGAACAGCCGTCCCTGCAAACACCAACAGCACCAAAACAAAAAACAGGCGGTGGCATGACATCAGATGGTGACCAGTCACAAGGTCAGCTCGGGCCGTGGGGGCGCCGCTCCCCAAATAACTGGAAAACCAGTTATCCCCGTGCGGGGCCCGAGTAGCTGCAGTATACTGAGTGTAATCGTAAGTCATATCGCAAACGAACATCAGAAATCACTTGTGGATCCTTTGTGAAGTTTGAGTTTTTGCTGGATCTTGTGCACTTATTAAAAATTAAATTGGGAAGGCATGTCAGCCAACCCCAATAGTAAGGAAAATTCTGGGAGACCATGTCCAGCCAATCCCAATCGTTAATATACTTTTTTGGAGAGCATGAAGGCCAACATCATATTTCCGTAAAAAGTTTGTTTGAGCACGTAAACCGTTACCAAACCTTACTTATTAAGTCATACAAAGTCCAAAGACAGCGAGTCAATGCAACAAAAAATGAAAAAAAGTGAAAAAGTGCCCTTGCACTAATCATTATTTTCAATTACACTGATTCAACAGATAAAAAAAATTACAAAAGAGCACCTACAACCTCACCTGGATAATAAAAAAACATGCAAGCAAACAAAAGACACTACAAAAATATAAGAAAACAATATTGAAAAAAAGGCATCAAAAATGAAAGAAATCAGAATTTGTTAATTTATTTAGAAAATACCGAAATGCAAAAACAAGATTTCCACAAACAAGAAAAAAAGACTCCTCACAAGTTCACCAAATTCAAACCCAGCAATTCATTAAAAACAAAAAACTACAGGTAACCCACACTGGGATGCAAAACTCTATACAAATGTTATTTTGCAGCGCAAGATGCATTGCGAAACAGCACTGAGAAGTTGTTACGCTATTGTAAGATACCCCGATGTAGCTATGATTAATGGAACGTAGTTAACTGAAAACAATGAGTTCAAACTGCTAGTTCATGTTATGTACCGCCAGGATAGCATCATTAAGCACAGCTGCAGAATATTAATAATAGTAGAATAAGACATAAAGCAACAAGAAATGCCTACACTGCCAATGTCCTCAAAATCTCGCGGTGAGGCATGGATGTTGTGTTTGCCTCACGGCCCTGGCTCTCTCCCTACCCTGGAACCAGTGACCCTAAATTAAGGATGATCAACTGTTTATAGTTTATTCAGTTGCTCACGTTAGTCGTTATGCCTCCAATTAAAACAAAATGTTGGAACATTAATATTTTTTTCTTTGCCGAAGCAACTGATTTTCAATGTTAGAAATAATAAAAGCGAATTGGACTTTTACTACTCTCAGGTTATAACATGTCTGCTGAGTGCGGTAATTAATTGTCTATAAAAAAGCAGAAGGACTGAAAGTACCATAAAATGCATCCAATCCTGTTTGGTGGTTAAATAGATTCGAAATGTTGATTCTGTGTTTTCAATTGGATTACTTTACATCTGAGCAAATTAGCAATGGCTCAGTCAATCTACTATCGAGTGTTCATTGAAATTGTACATTGGAAGTTGTCCTATTTAGAGCAAGTAATGTACTTCCGCTCTACTAGGATGTATCTCGAGTGGGAACAACTGTTAAAGTGATGGCAGATCGGTATTAATGTCAAAAAAGAACATTTTCTGTATCAGTAAGTATCTAATAAGTTCTACCAAGAAACATTTTCTGTATTAGTGAAACCAACAAAAATTTTATTTGGTTGAAAGAAAAAAATATTTAATAGTTGTAGTATTATTTCCAACAAGATTCTTTAACATTACACGTTTGAACTACTTCCATACTGAGATGTTATACAAATTTATATGAGTGAGCGCGTTTAGGCAAATAATAAGGGAAAGACAATTAAAAAAAAAGGTCATCTATTTCCTCGGCTTTCAAAACCTGATGCTGTCCACAAATCTCATGAGATTCCTATTAGGGTACGAGCAGCACGGGACCTCGTGAACATCATTAATACGTTTAGACTTTCATAGTGATCTACTTTGAATACAAAATTCGGATAAAGACATACCCATCGCAGGAATCCTTAAATAAAAGATAGTATGGATATTATAAACAATATGACTATACTATTAAACCGAATTTATTGGCGTACAATATAAATCAGAGTTTCGGAGCTTTTGCACATCAACCACATGGGTTTTCAAAGAAGGTACGCATCAAAAGAACACAGCTTGGAAACTTTAATGTCTTTCTAAGCAAATAAGTTTGGATTACTGGTATATTTATACTATTTTGAGAATAGTTGGTGTACACTTCCTAGTTATTAAAGAGTAATGCGTACTTAAAGGTCACCTGAAACGCTGTACGTTTCAAAATGTTATATTAAATCAATAATAGCAAGTAGAGTGCAAATGATAATTAGAGTGTTAAAAAGGTATTACATCAGATAAAATATTCTCACGGGACTCAGTTACTGGTATTCATTTTTGCTGCAGGCGTAGATCATTTACTTTGCACAAAATAAACTTTAAGAAACGAACATTTATGTTTCATTTTGAAACCTTATGCCTATGCAGAGGGTCACCACTAAAATATTTACTTGCGTAATAACATGCTTTAGTTTCCGTCGCAATATTCGTTTGTTTTTCTTCTGAAGGATTCTTTAATTCAAAGCGTTTCAGCTAAGGTCGTTCTCTGTGAACTCTCGGTAGTTAAAAGCGGACCACCTACTGTTTGAAATTAACGAAAAATATGGATACGAATGTCAGCCCTAAACATCATAGAAACGTAAAAAAGAAGGCACAAAGACATTTTAGAATGATACACTGTACTTTAGAACTTGATAAATTACTTAATATTTTAATAGGAAAAACTGCAGCAAGTAAAAATAAAACTTTTTTTGAAGAATAAGCCAATTTCTGAAAGATTTGTTACACCAATAATACCTTCTTA
Source organism: Macrothele yani (assembly GCA_039090855.1). NCBI lineage: Eukaryota > Metazoa > Arthropoda > Arachnida > Araneae > Macrothelidae > Macrothele > Macrothele yani. The sequence goes on along the minus strand of CM077033.1, from coordinate 77,617,657 downwards.
AAATGATTCCTTACTTAGATCTGCTTTTCACAAATACCCTTCAACGGGTCTAGTGGATTGCAATTGGAATATATTTATTAAACGTGTTTTTTTTGAGATATTGTAACTTAAGTTAATTTTCAATCATGCAATACCTCATTGTTCTGTTTGTGTTCCTACATTTAAAAAGGAAGTCAGGAAAATAACGTTTTTCAGTTTGGTCTACTTATTCTTTACACATAGCTTGTCACCTGAAAATGTCAGAGTTCCCTTTTTCTTATGATTGGTATCTTTATGTGGATGAGCTCCATATGTGTGGCGGTACACATTGTGTTTGAATTCCAATGGCAATCGAACTTATGGGTTTAGAAGCTAAACATTCCCTTCCTATAAAGTTCTTAGAGAAGTAGTGATTATGAAATTTTTTATAAGAAATTGGAATTCGTCTTTCTCGTCAGGCATACCTTATGTTTGGAATAAATGTATTTTCGTCTGCTGTGTGAAGAAATTTTCCAAAACTTTTGCTAGTAGAAGGAGCCAATTGCAAAGTAATGACTGATTAATGAGCATGGAGTGCTTTGGTCTCGGAAATCGCCTGCTTCCGTTTATTTTGTCTACAGTGGGATGTAGAGAAATATATTGAAATATATTGAGTCACTGAGTCTCAACTACAGAATGGCCAATCACTAAGTAGTTAACTGAATCCGACACCATTTCAAAATTATTATTTGCCAATATACTAAAGTATCTTCAAAATCGCTCTCACATGTCAGTAAGGGGAATTCCTGAATACTATGCTAGCAGTTTTTTTACATAGTTTTGTGTGTGTGTGTCTGGTGGCTAAACGACGTCCATGAGCATCTCGATGGGCTATGAGCAAACAATACGTTATACCTAAAAATTGCCCGTTCCTAATAATTTAGGACAGTTCGTTCCCATCGAAAGGAGAGAGCAAGTGCTTTAAGAGAAGTACTGCATTCATGCCTCACCAGGAGTCGAACCCGGATCCATCTTGAACGAATATTTCAGAGAAATACTGCATTATTTGTTTCAATGTTAGATTCAAATTACAGTTGCAATTTTCAAAGGCAAAATCAAGCATTAAAAGCACATCCTTTTGCCAGAACAAAGCCAGATGCCACAAATGCATCATAATTCGAATATCAGTGATTCACAATTCTTCATTTTCTTTCTTTGTGTGTGTGTATAAAAAGTTGATGAAATTATTCTAATTTCATTTGCACTATTGAAACAGGGTACCTTACACGATACATGCCGTATAAATTTTCTATTTCCACATTCAAAGTACTTACTGCCCCGAGGGTTAAGTTAGGTGTAAGGTTGATATGACATTGTATATACACTACTGGCCACCCAAAATGAAACACCAAGAAGGAAGCATCCGATTGGCCTGAAATTCGCTGCATGCGTCACTCGCGAGAGGACATGCAAACGATTAGCATTGCAGGGCATACGCAAATCATGTGCGCCCGGCACGCCACAGAGAAACACTATAAGAAGGGTACACAGAAGGCAGTAGAAGGGGATATTGTGCTGCCAGACCTGTGCGTGTTAAACTTCCTGATGCCTCGTCACAGAACACAACAGTCATTCCAGCACGTTTCGGAGTTCGAGAAAGAACGAATAGACGTTTACCGCGACAGCAGTTTATCGTACCGAAATATCGACGCGCGTGTGGGACGACACCCAGGCACATTGAAGCAAGTGTGGATTTGGTCGGTGCAGGAGGGACGGACGGACCGACGTGAGCGATTGCCGCAGCCGCGGCACACCACCGAACGAGAGGACCGGTATGTTGTGCGGCGGGCATTGACGGCTCGCACCGCCACATCACGACCGTTAGCGCAGGACTTAGGGTGTGTTGCGCAACAACCTGTGTCAGAACGTACCGTTCGACGTCGTCTGCAGGAGCGGGGACGTGTCGCACGTCGCCCATTGCTCCGTTTACCATTGACGTTACCCCACCGGCGAGTGTGGCGGCAGTGGGCCGTTGAACGCTGCACCTGGACTACGGAATGGCAAGAAATTGTCTTCTCCGATCAGACCAGAAATGTTCATATTTTACACTTTTGGTATCCCCTCCAACCCCCACCTCCGAAAGGTTTGCTAAATAGGCACACTCCCTCACAAATTTTGTTCAGTTGTAGCTTATAATAGCTAAAAATCTCCTGATCGGACGAGAAATGTTTCATATTTTGCACTTTCGGTTTTAACCCCCTCCCCGTTTCCGAGAGCTTTTCTGAGTGGGCACATGTCCTCGGATAATGTGTCGAGTTGTAGCTTGTAAATGCTTAAAATCTACCGATCGGACGAAAAATATTTTAAATTATACACTTTTGGTATTATGCTCCCCCCCCAACAGGTTTCCAGAGTTGGCACATGTGCTGCTCAGAAAATGTGTCGGTTTTAGCTTGTAAATACTGAAAATCTCCCGATCGGACGAGAAATTTTTCATATTTTACACTTTTGGTATACTCCCTCGCCCCCGGTTTTCTGAATAGGTTCTCGCCCTCAGCAATATTGCCGAGTTGTAGCTTATATATGCTGAAAGACTACCGATCGGACGAGAAATGTTTCATATTTTACACCCTCCAGGGTTTGTGTCGAGTTGTAGCTTGTAAATGCTTAAAATCACCCGATTGGACGAGAAATACTTTATATTATACACTTTTGGTATTATGCCCCTCCACAGGTTTTCAGAGTAGGCACATGCGCTCATAATATGTGTAGAGTAGTGAATTGTAAATTCTGAAATTCTCCCGATCGGACGAGAAATTTAAGATACTATTCAGTAACCCCTCCCCGGTTTACTGAATAGTATCTTGCCCTCAGAAATTTTGCCGAGTTGTAGCTTATATATGCTGAAAAACTCCCAATCGGACGAGAAATGTTTCATATTATACACTTTTGATTTTATCCCTCCCCCCCCCCACACACATGTTTGCTGAGTAGGCACATGCCCTTTGATAGTGTGTCGAGTTGTGGCTTGTAAATGCTGAAAATCTCCCGTTCCGGACGAGAAACACTGTATATTTTACACTTTTAGTATTATGCCCCCACCCCCCTCTCCCCCGACAGAGTTTTTTTTTTTTTTTTTGATTGGAGGTTTAACGACCACCGTGAGCAACTCAATGGGCTATAAGCAGTCGCCCGTCCCTAATTTAGGGTCACTGGTTCCAGGGAAGGGAGAGAGCCAGTGCCGTAAGAACAAACACACAACATCCATGCCTCCTTACCGGGATTCGAACCCGGACCCCTTTCGGACGAATGATCAGAGGCCAACGCCTTAGACCACTGCGCCACCGGGGCGGCCCGACAGGTTTTCCAAAGTAGGGCACATGCCCTCAGATAAAGTGTCGAGTCGTAGCTTGTAAATGCTGAAAATCCCCGGTCGGATTTTTTTTTTTTATATCTTATACTTATGGTATACCCCACCCCCGACAGTTTTGCTGAGTTGGTTTGACACGCCCTCAGATAATGTGCCGAGTTGTACGTAGGCTATAACTGATGGAAATCTCCCGATCAGACCAGAAATGCTTTATATTTTTTTACACTTTGGTACCCACCCCACCCCCCGACAGATTTGCCGAGTCAGCACATGAGCTCAGATAATTTGCAGACTTGTAATTTGAAAACTCACTGAGCCAATTGTTGAAATGTAGATCATAAAGATGTGTTATAAAGAATTACATTAATTATCGCAATTAAGAAAAGACGTAATTACGGAAAACTTTATATGACTCAGATTACCATCCTCTGCCGGGGGGGGGTCGTGGAAGGCTGGAAGCGGTCAAAAACGTAATTTTTATACGGCCCCTTTAAAACTTTTGTGGCCAGTTCTCCTGCACCCGTATTATGACCGGAGCCGGAGTATCTCAACCCACCGTTCCTTTAAATGATTCTGCTATCAGCTACTTTACTCGTTCCTCGTTAGTCGTTACTGGGTGCACGCCCGATTCACGGAAGTGGAATAACAGGTCCTAAAACGTGATTTTAATCAGTTACTTTCGAGTATCAGCCACAAAGTTAGCGCCGTGATCACCAAGTAACAGTTAAGCTCATCTCCACAACTCTACAAGTTATTTCTTAAAATCGGTGGTACCACCACAATATGAAAATATGAGAGATATCAGACACATGAGGAAATAAATTTAAATAAATTAATGTAAATTATTTTTTGAATTATATACTAATTTTCAGTGCATCTTAATGTGTGTAGCATAAAAGAAATATTATAATCGTAATTACTAAAAAATATGCTTATAGTTAAAGTAAATGGAGTAAGGCGTAGTAATAAAATATTTTTTGGCAGTCTGTAGAGAGAATAAAAAAATCCCGTGGAAGGCTTCTGATGTTAGTTATTGTGTTCAGCTTCCACCACCGTATATTTTTTATGTATATTTGGGAAAGTTCACGGGTCAGTTGAACGAAATACAAAAAAAGGACAGATATCATGACTTTGTTATACAGATACCATTGTGTGTATGTGTGGATTTCAGATAAAAAATAAAAAGATGCTTAACTTGTGTGAATTACATTAATCGTTGTTTCGGAACAAGGTGATTTGTCTTTTTGATCTTTTTATTTTAATGGATTTTTTAAATGTTGAAAAATTCTTGACAGAGATATGCATATCAATCAGCTAGTATCTGACTGTTTGCATTGTTAAATAAAATGTACAGGTTTAGTACAGAATTCAAGATCAGTCTTTAGGGCAGACGAACGGAGTCGATCACGTAGAATTGATTTGTATATATTTGGCTTGGCATTATTTTATAAACAGAAACTTAGTTTGTGGCGAAACCAGTGGGATGTGGACCATTCAGTTTTTGGCAACAGTTAAGTAAACATTTTCAGGTGGCTTTGAAAAAACTGGAAAAGTTCTCCGAAGAAGGTACGTGATGGCTTCATAAGAAAAGGTAATTGCTCTTATTCTGGCGTGTAGTAGTAAAATTTGGGTACTCTTGAATGAGACACAGGAGTAGGGTTCTGCGCGTAGAATAAGCTTTGAGTTACAGGATCATTTTGTAAGACGGGTTGGGATCATGTAAGGAATGAAGTGGTTATTCGTATGTAGCGAAATATGATGTAAAATGCTGTTCAGCCGGATGGAGAGGAATTTTCCAAGGTGGTTTTGGTTACTCTTTCATTCAGGAAAGAGTAATGATATGCTAACAACCAGAAATTATTCATCCCGTTGGCAGGAAAAGAAAAGGAAGAGGAAAGCCGTGAAAAATCATGAGAACACCACATTCAGAAATGTGTGCGGAGAGAAAAAAATAATGATATGCTAACAACTACAGAAATTATTCATCCCGTTGGCAGGAAAGAAAGGAAGAGGAAAGCCGCGAAAATCATGAGAACACCACATTCAGAAATGTGTGCGAGAGAAAAAAAATAATGATATGCTAACAACCAGAAATTATTCATCCCGTTGGCAGGAAAGAAAGGAAGAGGAAAGCCGCGAAAATCATGAGAACACCACATTCAGGAATGTGTGCGAGAGAAAAAATAATGATATGCTAACAACCAGAAATTATTCATCCCGTTGGCAGGAAAGAAAAGGAAAGAGTGAAAAGCCATGCGAAAATCATGAGAACACCACATTCAGAAATGTAAAAGTGCGAGAGAAAAAAATAATGATATGCTAACAACCAGAAATTATTCATCCCGTTGGCAGGAAAGAAAAGGAAAGAGGAAAGCCGCGGAAATCATGGAGAGACACCACATTCAGAAATGTGTGCGAGAGAAAAAATAATGATATGCTAACAACCAGAAATTATTCATCCCGTTGCCAAGCAGTGGAAAGAAAGGAAGAGGAAAGCCGCGAAAATCATGAGAACACCACATTCAGGAAATGTGTGCGAGAGAAAAAAATAATGATATGCTAACAACCAAGAAATTATTCATCCCGTTGGCAGGAAAGAAAGGAAGAGGAAAGCCGCGAAAATCATGAGAACAATACCACATTCAGGAATGTGTGCGAGAAAGAAAAAAATAATGATATGCTAACAACCAGAAATTATTCATCCCGTTGGCAGGAAAGAAAGGAAGAGGAAAGCCGCGAAAATCATGAGGAACACCACATTCAGAAATGTGTGCGAGAGAAAAAAATAATGATATGCTAACAACTAGAAAATTATTCATCCCGTTGGCAGGAAAAGAAAAGGAAGAGGAAAGCCGCGAGAAATCATGAGAACACCACATTCAGAAATGTGTGCGTAGAAGAAAAAAATAATGATATGCTAACAACCAGAAATTATTCATCCCGTTGGCAGGAAAAGAAAAGGAAGAAGGAAAGCCGCGAAAATCATGAGAACACCACATTCAGAAATGTGTGCAGGAGAGAAAAAATAATGATATGCTAACAACCAGAAATTATTCATCCCGTTGGCAGGAAAAGAAAAGAGGAAGAGGAAAGCCGCGAAAATCATGAGAACACCACATTCAGAAATGTGTGCGAGAGAAAAAATAATGATATGCTAACAACCAGAAATTATTCATCCCGTTGGCAGGAAAAGAAAGGAAAGAGGAAAGCCGCGAAAATCATGAGAACACCACATTCAGGAATGTGTGCGAGAGAAAAAAAAAATAATGATATGCTAACAACCAAGAAATTATTCATCCCGTTGGCAGGAAAGAAAGGAAGAGGGAAAAGCTGGGCGAAAATCATGAGAACACCACATTCAGAAAATGTGTGCGAGAGAAAAAAATAATGATATGCTAACAACCAGCAAATTATTCATCCCGTTGGCAGGAAAGAAAGGAAGAGGAAAGCCGCGAAAATCCATGAGGAACACCACATTCAGGAATGTGTGCGAGAGAAAAAAATAATGATATGCTAACAACCAGAAATTATTCATCCCGTTGGCAGGAAAGAAAAAGGAAGAGGAAAGCCGCGAAAATCATGAGAACACCACATTCCAGGAATGTGTGCGAGAAGAAAAAAATAATGATATGCTAACAACCAGAAATTATTCATCCCGTTGGCAGGAAAGAAAGGAAGAGGAAAAGCCGTGAAAATTCATGTAGAACACCACATTCAGAAATGTGTGCGAGAGAAAAAAATATTGAGTGTGAAGTACGAAAGCTCTCTTTTGTGCAACGGGTGATGAACGTTCATAAACACATCACACACTCTGTGTGCCAAGCTTGCTTTAGATGAAGACGTTTGAAGGTATATCGGAAGTTGATGTAAAATCCCGCATCAACAGTTTTAATCTTCAATTTTTTGGAGAGTGAGTGTTGAACACAGAGGATAAGTTTTATCATTATTCTGATAAACCGCTTTGAAGGTAGAAGGATTTATTGCCATTTCCTTCAATGATAGAATTCTGGAACAAAACGATTATTTTCCAATTGGCTGTTGTTTTACCCAAGGAGTTAAGTTTCATGTTTCCAAATGCAATTCTTTGTTCGATCGATTGATATAATTTGAATGCAAACAGAAATTTTCATATCTTAAAAGAAATTTATAGTTTCCGCTTGAGGAAAATCTGTTCATCTTTTGCGAATTAACAAGAAATTGATTGATTGTAAATTTTTTTTCCCAGATAGCAACAATCACTGTTATATTTGATAATCATATTTCATGTCAGAAATATTAAGTTTGAAATCATTTTTGCCTGATTCACCATTATTTATATTTCATGGATCAATTACTACAAATCATAAGTTGAAGCGCATTTTTTGAATAAATTACTCAAATAAATTATTTAAAGTTCCTTGTGAAAGTGAATCAACTAGCGGAGATTGAATAAATTTTTTTCTTCAGGAGAGCGAGAAAAACTGGCTTCTATTAAACAATATCGTTTTTAATGTTTCAATAGTCAGTTTTGCTTTTGGTACGAGTATCGTTTCAACTAGTCAATTGCTAGAAGAGATAAAAAATATATTTCCCTAAATATATATAAAGTTTTATTAATCATATTTCTCGGCTGAAATTCCATTTATTTGACTTGGAATACCTGCCTGCAGAATGTAGAAAAAATACATTAATCAAGAGTATCAGTACAGTTGGTCTTTTAAAAGAGGACTGAGATACTCCAGAAGCAAATGCACTTCATATTTAAAAGTCAATTAATACATATTTCTATGTCCATATTTCTATTTATATATTTTTTTTTAGTTTCGCTTTCAAGGAATATTTGTTGTCAGTTTGTATCTGCCTTTTTTTTTATCATGGGGAAAGAATCAGCTGAAAAAATTTTTGTCAACTGCTCATAAAAACAAATAAATATCGTTACTTTTTTATTTCTTTCAAATCGGCTTTATGTTATTTATCAATGTATTTGCCTATCGTTATACCGATGTGGAGGAAGACACAAGTATTTCACAAGAAAACGTACAAGTTAAGTGACGATCGTAATTCAATTAGGTCCTCATAAGGGTTTTATATTTCTTTAATTGATTGCTTTTTTCGTTAAAGAATAATATTCAGGCAATTTTATATCTTATCAAGTATCAAACCTGTAATTTAATTAGGTGCTCAGAAAAAAAAATTTCAATTCCTTAATTGATTGCCAATTATGTTTTCATAAATAATAATATACATGCATTTTACATACTGAATTTTTTCTGCTAATCTGTGCTCCAGTGCATGTTTTACAATTACGCTGAACAATGTTTCAGAAGTAAGACTTTATTTGGTGTTGCGCAGTCCCGTTTAATTAATTTCTGTTTGTAAGTGAATGATTTTAATCCATGCTCATTAGAAATTGTTAATTCATTTTTTTATTTCATTTAATGATCTAATATATCTCGAAAAAAGAGGAAGATTTTAGATTTACTTACAGAAAAAGTTTTAATTAGTCATTTGAAACTTTAAGAAACGTGGATAATTGTATATTCATTCGTAACAGATTATTTTCCGTTAGGTAAATACGAAAAGTAATCATTCATAAGAACTAATAATTGTACTGTTTATAATTTTACTTTAAAGAATGTGTCCATGCTATATAACTGGTAAACCTATACAATTGTTACGGGAATTACTCTACAAAATTGTTCGTATATACACTGGGTGTGCAAAAGTTAAGGGCGAAGAGGGGGAAATTAGCGTAACAGCGGAACGATCAGGCAGAATTCGGACCGATAGGCCATCTCAGAAGATAAACTGGGGCCCCCTGTACGGTATTGCATGCGCATACATACAGCATGACGTAGGGGGGAGGGGGAGTTTCAGAACGGTATAAAGCACACGGGCGGTATCACGCTCCAGCAATACGGTGAAACCTATTGCACAGTGTACATCGGTTTGAACGACGTCGAGTTGCTGCCACCGCGTGAAATGGCCAACAGGCAATCCAGTAGATGACGTCTGGATGACTTTACCCCAGGTCACGTCATTGGGAAGTTGGAAAAAATCGAAGTGTGGCTAGTGTGGCGGGGAGTTAGGGATCGCTCGGCATTGTTTCATGAGGCTTGGAGATCAATTCAAACGACAGGAACAGCTGTCCAAAGGTTTAGCAATGGTTTCCCACGAGCAACCAAAGGCGGCGGACGACCGGTATATTGTCCTACAGGCGAGAAGAGACAGACGGCACACAGAGGCAGAAAGCCCAAGGCACATGCAACAGACAACAGGCAGGACGTCCGATATCGCGTTTTACCGTGGCCAGGTTGCTGCGCAAAGGTGGTCTATTTGCACGACGACCAGTACGGTGTGTACCATTGTCGCCTGCTCATCAGAGACGGCGGTTTCTGTGGTGCCAGAAACACAAGAACTGGATACATCAGCAATCGGGTCGATATTTGTTTACGTATGAGAGCCTAGTTAGTCTGACGAGTGATTCAGGACGTATACACATCAGTAGAGAGCAGAGAACACGCAATCACACCTCCAACATCATCC